>JAESUZ010002410.1:76036-1276036 GCA_017311185.1 Proteles cristata cristata
AGTCGGTTAAGCGTCCGACTTTCACTTAGGTCATGATTTCACGGTTCATGGGTTCGGGCCCCACGTCGGGCTGTGCTGACTGCCAGCTCAGAGCCTGGAGCCTGTTTCAGAGTCTGTGACTCCCTCTCTCTCTGACCCTCCCCTGCTCACGCTGTCTCTCTCTCTCTCCTAAAAATAAACATAAAAAAAAAAATTAAAAAAAAAAAAAAGAAATAGAACTGATTTTTGTTTTTTGATCTTGTATCCTGTAACTCTGCTATGCCCATGTAATAGCTTTAATTGTTTCCTGTGGGTCCCTTAGGACTTTTTGAATATAAGATTATGCCATCTGCAAATACAGTTTTTTGTTTTGTTTTGTTTTGTTTGCAAATACAGTTTTATGTCTTCCTTTCCAGTCTGTTTGCCTTTTATTTCTTTTTCTTGTCTTAATCACCCTAACTAGAACATACAGTACCCTGTTAAACAGAAGCAGCAAGAGTGGACATCCTGATCTTGTTCCTCATCTAAGGGGAAAATACCCGGTCTTTCTTCATGGAGTATGATGTTAGCTGTGGGTTTTCCAGAGACACAATTTATCAGGTTGAAGAAGTTTCTTCTATTTCTAGGAGTCTTTATCTTCTCCAGCATCTACGTCTAATCCCCTGCTGAGAAAGGAGGGTGGGGGGGGGGTCTCAGTGACTCCAGCAGATATGCAGTACCCCTGACCCCGGGAGGAGGTTAAGGCACTATTGTACATAGTGAAGCAAGGGTATTTCATGTTCATGTTTGAACTTACTATAGTTTCTCACTGGGTGTGTGTGCACTGGTTCTCACTTTCTTGTTTGAGGTCCTTCTTCTGGGCATCTGCAGCAAACAGTAAAACCACAGTGGTTCTATCCAGTCAGGTCTGGACAAGGGCAAAGGTCAGAGAAGAGGTCTTGAGAAAGAAAACAGCTGCTAAAGTCCCAAGTGAGCCAGCTGGCCAAGGCCAGCTCGGGCCCGGGGTCAGTGTATTCTAAATGTGGACACGGTGATTCCAGGATAAGACCAGAAGAAATCCCAATCCCAGTTTCCCAGATGCCAATCAACGCCAACGCTGAACACTGTGATCTTTATGAACTAGAACGTGAACATAGATTGTAACAATCAGAGACACTTTTGTTGGTAGCTCAGTTACATTTCCAAATCTCACACAAAAGTTTCACAAAACTGCCAGTCTCTTTCACGTCCTATTAGTCAAAGCACTTTCACCACTACTTCTTCGAAGGAGGCTCTCACATGTCTCTTGTTTTTCTTCCACTTCTTGCCCTTCCTCTTATTACACATTGGCCCAGAGTCAAAGGAGAATCATAGGATATCAGAATTGTAAAGACCCTTCCTCAACTCCTACCCTGAACCTATCCATTTAGCTAAATTAACCTTTGACCCAAGCCGGATTGGCCCTAACCCTAATCCTTAAACTCTGACCTGTATGGCATCCCTGCAGACAAGGGCTTCTTTCTGTAGCGACTCTGACAGATGGTAGGCCTTGGTCCTTGTGTCCTCCATCTTCCCATGCTGTCCTCTTTCTTTTCTTTTTAATTAAAATTTTTAAAAGTTTACTTATTTATTTTGAGAGGGGGAAGGGGCAGAGAGAGAGGGAGAAGGAGAATCCCAAGCACGATCTGCACTGTCAGTGCGTAGCCTGACTCAGGGCTAGAACTCATAAACTGTGAGATCATGACCTGAGCCGAAATCAAGAATCAGATGCTTAATCCACTGAGCCGGCTGGGTGCCTCTCCTCTTTCTTTTCTTAATACTCCCTCATTCCCCACCATTCTGCACCCCCAGTGACAGACTCCTCCCACTAGCTAGAAAGTACTATAGAATCTCTTCTTAGCCTTTATCCTGAGGTGCTGGTTGAATCAATAGACCCAAAGATTAAGCCACTTATTTTATGACTGAATTGGTAGAGGCAGATTGTATTGTCTGCATGTGTGTTGTCTTGTGTTGGGGAAATATTAAGGGGGAAGAAGTCCCATAATCTCCTGAACCTCTATAGGTGTGAGGTTACCTTAGGGTCTCAAGGTAAAGTGACTCATCTCATCTCTCTCCCTCTGACTCATCTACCTTAATTTATCTTTTGGTTTGCTGAAAATGGGGAGGATTTATCATACTGTGTCAGATAATGGTGCTCCCAGGGCCAGTGGGTACTTAATTGCAGCCCTTATCAAGGCCTTCCCTGCAAAAAGCATGGTCTCTCACCACCGGGCCCTGGTGGGGAAGGGGTATTGCTGTGCCCTGGGATGCCCATGCCCATCTCTGTCATCCCACTGACCTACCATTTTTATTTCTTGACATGTGGAGCACAGCTGCTTGTTTCTGGCCAGTGTGAGGTTACTCATGTCCCTCCTGGCCTAAGGGGAGAGAGAAACAGAGAGAGGTAAGGAAATGGTGGCAGTACCTGGGACAGCAAAGAAGGGGAAAAGAGGTGGAGGAATAAGAGAGGTCACAGTTATTCCTTCCATGAAACAGAGAGGGAGTCTCTGGTCTCATCCCCATTCTGGGTGGACATTGAGTCCAGGCTTGGCTCCAGCTGGTAGGTTCAGAAAGACTTCAGGCAGAAGGGCATGAGCCACAGACTAGGCAGTGACCTTGGGACCCCTGCATACAGTAGTACAGGTACAACTTACCCTTCTTCACTCACACTGATATCAGAGTCATGAGGCATGTTCATAGAGTGTTATAATTTGGGGGAGATGGGTCACAGGGGCAAACAGAAAATGGTTATGAATTAGAGCCCTTTCCTGTTATTTGATGGTCTATTGACTTGTTACTACATGTGTGTACACCTATGCCCTGACCCGTTCCTGCTGCCCTGGGAGGGAAATAGAAAGGGGAGGAATATATCTGTGCAGCATGTGGGGTGCCTGTGGTGTGTGCCTAAGATCCTCGGTGGACTGGTCTACAAGTAGCTTCATCCTCTGAAAGACATAAAGCACTTGGATAAGGCATTATTATTGAAGATTTGAGGACTGAAAATTAGGGACAAAGTTGGATTCTTCTCACAAATATTTAAAATACATTTCATTTTTCTAGGCCGTTTAAAAAGAATCAAGTGAGTATTACAGTGTTGTGGGTTGGTATGTTAAAGTATGAGTGTGAACAACTCAATTCATTCATTCAACAACAGACATTTATTGTGAGGCCACCCTGTGGAGGGTGATGGGCTGGGGCCACAAAGATGAATAAGACATTTTCTGGCCCTAAGGAAGGTCAGGGAAAAATACAAATTCATTCATTTGCCCATTCATTAGGTACTGGGGTCTCTGAAACAAATAACACATAGCTTCAGACCTCAAGCAGCTCACCACCCAGCAGACTGTGTTCAAGGAAGCACAATGGTGTGGAGGGTATGGTGACTAATACGTTGAGGCCACAGTGAAACTGAAAAACGCTCCAGAGCTAACCTGGATGGGGGTGGGGGGGCACAGAGGGAAAGGTCTGAGATGGCCTAAAAGAGCAGGCAATTCTTGGGTTGGTGTTGGTGGGGTGGAAAAGGCGTGGGGCAGGCATTCCAACCCAGGAAACACCACAACAGCATGGAATAATGACCTAGAAGATTGGTTGCAGGTAACTGAGGATAGCTGAGAGTGGACCACTGTCTGATGCAGGGCGGGGGGGGCGGGGGGTGTGAGAGAGGCTTGGCTTCTGGAAGATTCCATCTTCTGCCAGATCTTCCCTGATACCCTGAGGGCAGTACCTCTGGGGGTTCGGCCCTCTCTCCACCCTCCCTCCCAGCTGTGAGTTCTGAGACTAAGATGTATCTCTGAGGCTCTGATCCAAGGTTGGACACACTATATCACAGAAGTGGCGATGATACTCCTAGGCCTTCAGAAGAGAGAGACCACGTCCCTATCAGGAATGGGGAGAGGCTTCAAGAAGTGGCATTCACACTTAGTCTAAAGGATGAGGGAGGCATGCACATGTGGGAGTGGAAAAGGGAGGATCCTTAGGTAGGTTTGTTTTTGGTGGCATTTTAAGCAGACTCTTGTCTGTCCTGCAGGGCACTCCTTCCCATTTTCCAGACTTCTGGCTTCTTCATAAGAGTTCATTGCAAATGAAGCAACACACACATTTGAGAGATCTCAAAGGTGCATAGCAGGGTCTTGCCAGTTAATGATGACTGCGGATGTGACTGCAGGGTTCCACAACCATGATGACTGTCATCCCCCAGAATCTGAAGATGAAATGGTTTATATATTGTCCTGCCAAGCCTGGTTAGCTCGTCATCCCTTAAGGCATAGCTTCCCTGTTACTTTCTCAGAAAGTCTTTCTCCTGACCCTCTTACCATTTTGCACAGCCCTGATCTGTGTTGGATGCCTGCCTTTCTGATTCCATCAGCATTGGTATAGCTTTTTTAAATATGTTTTTAAATTTATTTTGAGAGAGAGAGAGAGCCTGGGAGGGGCAGAGACAGAAGGGGAGAGCGAATCTCAAGCAGGCTCCATGCTGTCAGTGCAGAGCCTGATGTGGGACTTCATCTCACAAACCATGAGAGCATGACCTGAGTCAAAATCAAGAGTTGGACACTCAACTGACTGAGCCACCCAGGTGCCCTGAGTTGGTATAGCTTTTTGTTGCATTTTGTACTGTTATTCTTTCTTTATTTAAAAAAAATTGATATGCTATTTTTGAGAGAGACATAGAATGAGTCAGGGAGGAGGAGAAAGAGGGAGACACAGAATCTGAAGCAGGCTCCAGGATCCAAACTGTCAGCACATAGGCTGACTCAGGGTGCGAACCCATGAAGTGTGAGACTATGACCTGAGCCAAAGTCAGATACTTAACCAACTGAGCCACTCAGGTGCTCTCCTTCCCTTCCCTTCCCTTCCCTTCCCTTCCCTTCCCTTCCCTTCTTCCTTCCTTCCCTTCTCCCTCCCTTCCTCCCTCCCTCCCTCCCTCCCTTCCTTCCTTCCTCCCTCCTTCCTTCCCTCCCTCCCTTCTTTCCTTCCTTCCTTCCTTCCTTCCTTCCTTCCTTCCTTCCTTCCTTCCTTCCTTCCTTCCTAAAAGGCTTGTTTTCCTCCACCAGGCTGAGAGTTCTTGAAAAGCAAAAGCATGTCTCAGAGATCTTTGCATCCCTAGAGCCTATCACAGAACCTGGCACACAATAGGCATTCAACACATGTTGGCTGGCTGGATGAATCATTGTAAGCATTTTGTTTTTGTTTTTGTTTTTTAAATTTTTTTAAATGTTTTATTTATTTCTAGGAGAGAGAGAGAGAGAGAGAGCGTGAGCAGGGGAGGGTCAGAGAGAGAGGGAGTCACAGACTGAAACAGGCTCCAGGCTTTGAGCTGGCAGTCAGCACAGAGCCGAACGTGGGGCTCGAACCCACGAACAGTGAGATCATGACCTAAGCGAAAGTCTGACGCTTAACCGACTAAGCCATCCAGGCACCCCTCATTGTAAGCATTTTGAAGTGTCACACATACCCCACACATATGTGTGTACAAGGAAGTCGGTGCTAACAATTTGGGATTCCATGCTCTGTAGGTCCCCAGCTTACTCCTTCCTGCCTCGCTTTCCTTCCTAGCCCTGGAAGCTTCTGTAGCATCTGCTTCTCACTCTGGGTTTCCTTAAGGCCAGCTCAGCAGCAGCAGGACTGGAGAGTGAATTGGCTAGTGGTTTGGAGCACAGGCCCCTGGTTACATCATCTGTAGAGTCAGAGCCCCCAAGGAAAGCAGCTCTGAAATGTTAATGGGGTTCTCATTTTCTGGGCAGCTGTCCCCAAGACAGCCGCTGGAAACTGTGATGAGAAAGTGAGAGCAACCTCCTGTAGCCCAGCCGAGGTATGAAGCGCCCTTAGGCCAGGCCCCAGAAGCCTGCCCTTCCCATTTCACAACTAGACACATCCTGATATTTGAGTTTAATATGGTGAGTTTCCTAAGATCTGGCTCATGGCCCCGGTCCTTGGCCTTCTTGAATCTTTGATAAAGAAACAGAGAAGTATATTTCTCTTCCTCTCCCTCTTTCCACTTCTCTCTCTCCCTCTCTGTCACACACACGCACACACACACACACACCTCTCCACATAACAAAAATCAAAAATGTAAGCAACAGATGGTCATTTTAAAAACAGCCATCAGAACATATCTGAGGAGCACTGACAAATTTGCCTCCCACCTTCCTGCCCTTTGACACCTCTGCTCCTTTTCTCCTTTCCACTCTTGCCTCAAATGAGAGACACCTCCTTGGTCACCTCTAGTTCAACTCTTTCAATGAACACAGTAAGGAAATTGTGGCCCAGAAGGGTTAAGAGATTTGTCAGCACATGTATTTAGTTTCAGTAAGCCAGAAATTTCCTTGGATAAAGGGTCATATGAAGACCACCTTTCCTCAGGGAGAAAGTAGACTCTTAGGACCCATATGAGGGCCTAGGGATTCTTATATCTCTTTGAAAAGGGTGGTGATCAGAGACATATTTTCAAAAAAAACCCTATGATAATTACACATTTTCCCGCTGTCTGAAAATAAGTCATCTTGATTAAAGAATAAAGCTGAATATGGTTTTTAAAACACTCACATGGCTGACTAGGAAAAACTTCAAATAAATATGAAATATTGTCAACAGCTGTGAAACCTACTGTCCAGACTTCTTAAACTTGGGTTTTAGGACAGTCATTATTTCAGGTCAGTGGTGTCATTATTAAATCATTTATAAAACATATTTGTCATTATATGTGTTTGATCAATATACACAGGCTTAGGAGCATGCAAAGTAGTTTCTGTGCTGATCACAGCTTTCAAAATTTAAGATTCAGTGAGAAAGAAATAGCTAAACGAGTCCGGAAGTTGCCCTCCTGTACATTTTCCCAGCCGTGTCTCTGCTGCTGCAGTGTCTTTAGAGGGGGCGTTTTGGCACAGGTCTGCTAAAAGCAAAAGAAATACTGCTCTCATCTGGACTCGGACTCATTAGGCTAGAACAGCAAACTCAGATCAAAGAGAGAAGAGAGGGAATGGGGAGCGGGCTCAGAGAGACGGGGGTGGCATTTTCTACTCCATTGGTAATGGAGGAACTCGAGCTCGGTGACACCCAGCCCAGCACATAGGCAAAGGGGGACTCAGGGGGACGCCAGCGGGAGTCCCCAGGCTACCACATCCATCTGCTCCGCCTCGTGAGGGCGCTCTGAGCAAGTGATCACTTGGCCTCAGTTATCCAGCTGTTGCACTACACTTGGCTCTTCCCCGGTCCCCGGCGTCTGGAGGGGTCTCTCGTAGATGGCAGGTGAAAGTCGTGTCTCGTGAAGAAGCCGCCCCACAGTACACATTTAAACGGGGAAACGTGGAGGCTGCATTTCTTTGTGTTCATTGTCTATTTTTCTTCTTCATTAGCTCTGCCTCTCCTCTTGCGTTTCCTTTTTTTTTTGGTATTTTGTCCCCCTCCCTACCTCTCTGCTGCTGCTTTTTTGCTGTTTGTTTTCCTCTCCCTGTCTTTCAGTCTCTGAGTCTCTGTTTCCTTTCTGTCTCTCTTTAGTGAGAACTGCTCCAGACGCGCAGACAATGGTGTCTGGTACAGGACCGCCCCTGGGCAGGGCAGGAATGCCCCTTGGAGGGTGGATGTTTGGAGTTCTGCCCTTTGACCTGTGACTGGAAGAGGAAGGGAGCCAGTTGGCAGACACTTTGCACCTGTGCCCAGAGGCCGCGACCTCTAGCTGGCTGTAGGGCCGCCGGAGCCTCCCGGCGAGTCCCTGATTTAGAGGATCAAGGAAGAGATAGGGTGTCCGCAGTGCATTCCACTCCCACCAGATACCACAGAGTTTCTTTCCAGAACCCAGCAGCTGCGGGCTGAGCCCACATTCACCTCACAGGGGACACGTGCTGGCCTCCGTGGTGGCGGCCAACTCTGTACAATTGTGTACACACAGACCTCTTTAAAATAGTCGTTACCTCCCTTAGCCTCCCCATCTATTTTAGGTTCTTTCTCGGCTCTCTCTGTTCAACCGAGCACAAGACATTCCCTGGTTTTGCCCCTTCCCTGGGTCTTCATTTCCTTGTGAGGTCTCCTGTGTCACGTAAAATGTATATTAAATAGATTTGTAGGCTCTTCTTCTATCAATCTGTCCTATATCAACTCAATTCTCAGGCGCAGCCCAAAACCCTAACACGGCGAAAGGTCCAATTTGTCTTCCCTCCGCCTGCTTGCCTTTACAATGTGCAGGGGCAACTGGCAACGGTCTTTCACACGCAGACGTAGGAGGAGCGGCGGGCGGCGGCGGCGGAGCCGCTCCTCACCCGGTGAGGATGAGGGCGAGGTGCTGGAGCTCTACTGTCTTTCCTCGCAGGAGGAATGGATTTGTAAACCGCTGGGCCTGCCTGAGACCCGCCGGCTTCACGCAGCTTGCTCTCGCATGCCCCCTAGCGGCCACTTCTGAGTACTGCATCCATGAAATTCTAAGCCTTGCGGAAATCCGCCTCCCACCTGCCCGGGTGGTCATGAATGCTTCCTCTCCCACCTTTCCCGCCCAGCGGGTCTGGGGCTTGGAGGCTTAAAGCCTCGGAAGAGATACAGCCAACCTGGGATGAGGAGGCGCTCGGTGGCAGGCGAGAGGCTGTATGAATCGGAAGTTCAGGGAGACAGGACGGCTTCTAGCCGGTTCTGCAGCAATCGTCGGGTGGATCCTGACGGTGAAAGTCGTGTCTCGTGAAGAAGAGACCCCCTGGCGCCTGTCATGGGGTCACTCGTACCTACATGCCTGTCTAGGATGTTGGGGGATTCGTGCAGTGACTCTCAAGCACAGCCCTGCCCCTGTCCTTCCCGTGCTGAAAACCTGTAAGGTCTCGTCGCGGCTCCTCTGCCTGGGCCGCGCAGCGCTCCCGCCGGACGCACGCGTCGGCTCGGTTCCCGTCCCGGCAAGCCCCTGCAGCGGCCTGACTCCTTGACGTTTACAAGCCCTTCCTGCACGCTCAGGCTCCGCGTCTTTGGACGCTTCCCTCCACCGTGGAAATAACTTCCAGCTCGCACAAGGACGCCACTTCCTCTGGAAACACTCCCTGGGGCTCTCTGCTCACCCTCCCCCTCCCTCCCACCGCCCCCCGAGGGCGCTTTTCCAGCCTCTGCTGGCTGCCATGCACCCGTGCCGTCCACGCAGCGTTCACCTAGGCGGTATCTGACTCCCTCCTCTCCCCATCTGCGCTAAACCGCATAGGAAGGGCTCCGTAAGCAGCTGTCTGCTTCGTGACACAAGGCCGACGCAATGGTGGCTCACAGAGCGGAGTTGTCACCACGGTGGGACGTCACACTGAGGGGCACTGTGCCAGGTGCTTGGGAACCCCGCCCGGGCACGCTAGCAGCCGCCCTGTGGGTACGTGTACTTTCCAGGTGAGAACTGCTGGGACACCCCGGAACGCTCTCCCTCAGTCTAGGGGAGCTGTTGACTTCCTCCGCATCTTTAAGATCAGGAACCCTCTGGGCAGTGCCCTGTAGGCGTGTCCCCTGGCAGCCAGTCATAGTTGATTTCTGTGAGGTGGAGGGGACAGGAGGAGGACAATATGAAAGCCCATGGGTGTAGGATGCTGTAGGTGGGAGACATAGGGATCCAAGGTGGTGATGCGACAGGGTCAGAGGGTCCAGAAGCTGGGACTGGCTCTGAACACCAGCTGGGAAGTCCTGAAGACCTCAGGGCCTATTTCTCAATAGGATTCCTCCCCCTGCTTTTTGAGGATTGCAACCTTTATTCTTAGTGCTGGTGCACTTGAGCTGGGGTGAGGGGGGGGTGCTCATTCTTTCATTCAGCAAATATCTACAGGACAATGATGATGTTCCAGGCTCAAGGATCTGCTAAGGAGACAGGAAATACCTTTACATTTACATTCTATGTCATCCTGGAACCACTAAGGGTTTCTTTTCAATTAAAAAAAAAATTGAGTACCTTAGATAAGACAACTGGAACTTGAAACAAAGCAGGCAAATGCATATCCTTCTTAGGTGAAGCCAGAAATGCAGAAGCATGAGGAGATCTGAAGGAACAATCAAAACAAGAGCAAGTTAGATCCTAATCTCTGGTTTGAAGAGCCAAGCCCTTGCTTGTTTCAGAGATGCAGGGGTCAGAATGAGTAGCCCCAAAACGTGCCACTTTGGCCTGTAGATTATTTTAAGCTGAGAACAATCAAGGCCCAGAAGACTCAGGAAGAAACTTTGACTTTCCCCCTAAGTGCCTAAAAGAGTTTAGACAGAGGCCCTGTTCCAGGAAGAGGACAATCCCCACAGAACTACACTATAGTATGAACTAGGGGCGGTAGACAGGGAGGAACTTGGCAAAGTCTGTTACAATGCCTCTCTGTGTCCCACTGTTTCTGGATGGCCCAGCAAACATTCGTTTACCAAACATTTACTCTTTCCATTCTTATGAATTGTCTTTTTTCTCATTGAATCCCTAACCCCTGCCTCCTTCTCTTTAGCTCAGGATGACATATATACCTCATTTGGTGTGACTGTCTTTGGAATCTCATGTGGGTTCCTGAATGTAAAAAATTAAATTTGATTTTCTCTTGTTAATATGTCTTATGTCAATTGGATTCTCAGACCAGCCAGAAGAAACGTGAAGGGTAAAGTAAAATCGTTTCCTTTCCAACTGAGATAACCCAAGGGACGCCCTAAAGAGTTGTTCCCCACCCTAGTCCTAAAGGGTGCAGGTCAGTTGGCAGCTTTTAAATAATGGTTTTGCCCTCTTAAATCACTCTGGCTTTTCTGTCCCTTTTGTTTTGAACTAATCAACACCGGTTGTGGATTGTCAGAGACAGTATACAAATTAAGGCAGGAAAAAAATTGTTTCAGGTGGCTCAGTCAGTTGAGTGTCCAATTCTTTTTAAAAACACATTTAATGTTTTAAAAGAGAGATAGAGTGCAAGCGGTGGAGGGGCAGAGAAAGAGGGAGACACAGCTGAAGCAGGCTCCAGGCAACGAGATGTCAGCACAGAGCCTGACGTGGGGCTCCCACAAACTGTGAGATCATGACCTGAGCTGAAGTTGGACATTTAACCAACTGAGACACCCAGGCATCCAATTCTTGATTTAGGCTCAGATCGGGCCTTTCATTGGCTCTGCTCTGGGCATGAAGATTGCTTAAGATTTTCTCTCTCTCTCCCCCTCCCCTCGACCCCCCCCCTCCCCCCCCGCTCACACTTGCTCTATGAAATGAAATGAAAAGAAATGAAATGCTTTAAAAAATTCTTCATCAAAGCAGATATGTAATGGGTGAAATGCACCCAGAGCTCCTTCTTGAAAAGACCTATGGAGAAGTTACTCTTGAGTAGTAAGAGCAGGATTTTTTCTTGTCTGGCCTGCTTTCCTGGAGTCTGTGTTCCTGGATGCTGAATCTACTCATTTCTTCCCATGGAACATATTCTTCCTCCAACTGCTCTGGAACATTCTTTCTAGTTAGCGGTGAAGTGAAGAAAATCAGTTCTCTTCACAGGTGTGACCTGCCTCGCTGCTGCTGTGGTCCATTTTGTTACAACATGAGAGGTCAAGGCAAGCAGGGGGCCTGGACATCGTAAAGTGTGTGTGCAGCACTGGGCATGCCTCTGGCATTCCAGAAATGGAAACTTGGAATGCCAGGGGCACCTCTCCTCACCCATGAGGAAAGATTTCATTGTTCATTGTTCATTTATAACACAGGCACAAGAAAGGAGTCTGGTGTTCCCGAGGCATTTATCGTTTAATTTCTCCTCCCCATTTCCCTGGACCCTGGAAGAGCAGGGGAGGTGGGTCTGACCCAGCCCCTTTGTGTTTGATTTGTCAACAGCCTGCCTTGAACTTGATGCAGAAATGCTGATCAAGAGACAACAGAGGCCACTTTAGAACTGCTTTAGCACTCAGTAATTTCAAATAAGTAGGGTCTTGTGTGACCTGAGGGCTTTCGAGACTAATGAGGAATGTGACTTCAGGACAGGCGAGGGGTTGCAGGTGTGTTTCAGGACCTTGCAGATAGAGGTGCTCTGAGTACATTTTACTAGCTGCTTCTTCCTCTTTTAGACTGTTCTGTGCTAGAACTGCTTGTCCCGGAGTAAGTAATGCTTAATGCACGTTTGTAACTTCCTTACCAAGGTCTTACAAGAGGGTTTTACCAAAAATAAACAGCTTGGAACCCAGAGCTTTAGCCAGAGGAAGAGTTTCTAATCTTTTAAGAGTTGTTGATACTCAAACTAACCATCCTTTCAAGGACTGTATTCCTGTGTTGTCCTCCTGAAGGCTCGGGGCCCCACACTGCTGTTGTCCAGTCAGTGTCTTTTGAGGTGGAGAACGGCCATTTCTCTTCACAACAGTTGAGATTGCTGCCCAGATACTCTCAGTTTAGAAACAAGTAGAGCTTTGCTGACCGCTTAGGTTATTTGTCCTTGTGACAGCTTGAGGTTAGCTGGCCAGGGGGAAACTGACTTTCCCTTTTCAGTGGACTGTCAATAGTCTGGCACTTCTGACACTCCAGGACCGGCTGTGAAAGGGAACAGGCCCTGGGGGTGCCCAGCTGTATTCTGGGTCTGCCTTTTACAAGTCCCCTGCCTGCTCCCCCTCGCCCTTCCCCCTACCCCTATAGGTACTACAAACCGTATAGTCAGGGACTGAGACGGCTGGGTGACAGGAAAGCCCAGGGATTATTTACTCCTGGCTGAAGGGGCAGGTCTAATGAGAATGGGTGCTGGGATGGAGTGGTGGGCCACTACCCTATTTAGATGTCAAACACTGGCCATTTCACATTAGCAAGATGTGAGCTAGAGTTTAGATACAAAGTACAAATAGCAGAACTGAACAAGCATTTCATAGGTGCTCTGAAAATACACACATCTGTCTGTTTACTGAGAATGTGGCTTTGAAAAGGTGCAGCAGATACAGCAAAGGTACATGTTTGTTTTTTTTTTTAATTTAATGTTTTTATTTATTTCTGAGAGAGAGAGAGAGACAGCGTGAGCAGGGGAGGGTCAGAGAGAGAGGGAGACAGAGAGGGAAGCAGGCTCCAGGCTCTGAGCTAGCTGTCAGCACAGAGCCCGATGTGGGGCTTGAACCCATCAACTGTGAGTTCATGCCCTGAGCCAAAGTCGGACGCTTAACCAACTGAGCCATCCAGGCGCCCCCAAAGGTACATGTTAGTGAAGAGGGAATATGGGGAGAATGTTCCTCATGGAGAGTTGCTATCTATGGGCTAGAGGGTATGTGACCCTTACCAAGAGAAGGAAAAACTCCTTTAGAAAGTTCAACCTCCCTAGCAAACTGCCGCACATGCCAGGGAGCTGGCCCTCTTCACCTACGACATGCTTTCAAAGTTGTTTCCTGACCTGCTCCTCCCTACCCCGCCTTCTGATTTCTCCCATTCACCATTCAGCCCCCAAATTACCTCATGCTCCCCCTTCCTCTCCCTTCTCCTCCCTAGAGCAGGGCATATCACCACACCCAGGGACCAAAAACGCAGTAGGAATGAGGAAGCTCATGTATTTTACATGTCAGCACACAGATGGTGCTAACACACCAGCACCTCCTAGTTTGAAAACTAGAGACATGTTCCACAACAGTTTGTTTGGAAGTGTCAGGCTTGAGGAGACTGGAGATTGTTCTACCCAGCCAGTTGCTTATCTATAAAGGCAGGAATTTATGGTTCTAGATTTTTGGTGGTTAAAATGAGAAAATTTCAGGGGTACTCTACACGTTCAGAGAAACTTCTCTAGTAACAAACTATAGAAATGACCCGTGAAAGTATAATCTTAAAAGTGAGAAAATTTCAAGTGAAAGTAGAGGAGAGAAAAAGTAAGATGCCAAGGAGGCTAAAAGTGCTTGGAGAGTGGTATCCACGGGCAGAATTCTTCCGTGTTGTTGTATGGTGGTTGCTGGGAGGGGGGTCAATTGAGAGCTCGTCCCCCTGACAAGACTATTGTCAGGGCCCACTTTTGTCTGAGAGAGCCAGGCCGTTTCTGGTTTTGAAGCGTTCATCTTGGGTTTCTCAACTGACCAGAGTTGCCTCTCTGAGAATTGCCCCAGAATCATCTTCTGTGAGGTCTTTGTTGAAACCTTTGCCCTCAGTGGCTGGGATGTTACCTTTTGGGGAGGCTGAGCACTAATGGCTTGTTGGTGAGGCTGCCCTCACTGAACCAAGGGATCTTGTCAAATTTTGGCACGGAAACCTGGAGAGAAATGGAAAGAGATCGGTTTGTAGAATTTATTGCATTTAAGCATTGCCATCAAAACCATGAGCAAAGTAAGCTAATGGAGACTCTACAAAAGCCAGCACTTCACAAAACATTTCTACGATTTGTATTTGAGCCTTTCGACTCTCCCATAAAGTATCCAACACTATAAATACTGTTATCTCTGCTTTACAGATGAAGGAAATCAAAGCTCGGGCACTATAATTTGCCGAGTCACACAGCTGGGAAGTGGATTCAGGCTTTCTGACTTTGGTGCCCACTATATCTTGTCTTCTACTATCTCTGTCCTTTTACTGCTTTATTACTTCCATGTGTTCGTGCATCCTCTGAGAGTTGTCTGAAGTCAGCTGAATATTAGCAACCTCCCATTCCGTTTACAGCTGTTTTCAGCCACTGCGTCCTCCATCCCAGTTCCTTCTAGGCAGCAAAGAGGAAAGAACCACACTTCGAAGCTACAGACAACTGGATGTGACTCTTGATGAATCCACTTTTCAGCCGTGTGGCTTTGGACACATCACAACCTCTCTGAACCTCAATTTTGTCCTCCACGAGGATATCTATCATCACTTTACAGCTCAATGCACAAGACAGAAGGCTCCAGGAGAGCAGGAATTTTTGTGGGCTTCATTCACTGCTGCATCAGGAGCACCTAATACAGTACTTGTGTGTGTCCAATGAATTCATGGATGCATGGCAAGCCCCCAGTTGAGGGCCTGACTTAATAACAGGCGCTCGAGGGAAAATAGGCTTTATAATCTCTCTTTACCAGCCCAGCCTCTACACCTGGCGTTGTTTGGCCGCTAAATCTTGTCTTTCTGTTGGGGATTGGCTTTTTCCTAGGCTCTGAGTGCTGTGTCCTGAGAGGGGAGCCGGGAGGTCCTCTGAGCGGCCAGGAGGGGGCAGCAGCGACCACGCAGTCTCTCTAGCCGGGGACGGGCGCTCTTGCCGCAGGGGCGGTGGCGGACCCGGAAGTGCTCGGCCGCCGTCGCGACCCCGGCGCCCCGGATGGGAAAGGAGGCGGGCGGGCGCCCCTCCCGGCCGCGCAGCTCTAGGAACTGCGGGCAGGTGGGTTCTGACTGGGAGTCAGTGTTTCCGAGCCTCTTTCTCCTCCGCCCCTTACCGTCCCCCTCTGTCACCCTCTGCCCTCCTCCGCCACCCGCCCGTTGGCGGGCGGGGAAGGCCCCGGAGGGTGAGTAGGGCGCCCCCGGGACGCCTGCCCGACCCCCGGACTACGGAGGAGGGGCGTTGCTCTTTTGGGCGTCGCAGACCCTCCAGCCGGCGACCGTGAACTCCATGGGCTGGGGTCCCTGCTGCCTTGAGGGGGGCTCCCAGCGGGGTTCGTTTGTGAAACAGAACTTATCACCATGGAAGAAATAAGGTCGGCAGTAAGCAGTTTCTTCACAGACTTGCTGGGTGACCCCGGTATTTCTGACTCTTAAGTTTTCACTGTGAAAAAGGGGTCGTCTTCGAACCTCACGAGAGTTTCCCCGTTATAATTGGAATGGTGACTCTTTGAAGGATGATACGCTCAGTTAATAGATTGAGGCTCTTTAGTTGGAGCCTTTGGTTTTGGCCGAATAAACTTTAGTGCCCGTACAGTCTTGTGCAGTTTACCGTTGTCGTTAGACTTATACCTTTTCTTTTCTCTTTCTTTCCTTCCCTTTCTTTCTTTCTTTCTTCAGATGCCTTTGAGAACTCAGTAAATAAAAGCTTTGGATTCCATACCTAGAAATTTACACTAATTGCAACTATGAGCATAAAGGGCCTGGGAGGGTTTTGGGTGAGGCCTGAGGGATATGTGAACCCCTGAGCCAACTGGTTTAGAGGGAGACATGATGTGAGGCCCAGGTTTTTAGGGTCAGATTTTGGTTTGAATCTGGCTCATTGTCTGTTACTGACTTAACGTGGCCTACAGTTACCTAAGCACTTTGAATCTCGGGTTTTTTTCTTGTTTACTAATTAAAGTGGAGCTAATGCTGACTTGAAAGCTTGCAGGGATTAAATGAAAGCACCTACGGAAAGCACTTGGCATGTAGTAGGCGCTCAAATAAGTACTAGCTACCAGGTGTCTGTTATCATCTGTGGGATTATCACTTAAAATGTGAAACAAAGGGTTAATGTCCGCAATTATAAAATGGCCACCACATATAGTTTTGCACAGACTTTTTTTTTTTACAAATAGTTTATTGTCAAATTAGTTTCCACATAACACCCAGTGCTCATCCCCACAAGTGTCCTCCCCCATGCCCACCCCTCCTCCCCCCCACATCCACCAGTCCTCAGTTTTTGTCAGCATTCAAGAGTCTCTCATGGTTTGCCTCTCCCCTTTCCCCCACCATTTCCGCCCTTCTTCTCCCCCTTGGTCCTCTGTTAAGCTCCTCCTAATCCTCCTATACGTGCACACATATGATATTTATCTTTCTCTGCCTGACTTATTTCACTCAGCATAACACCCTCAAGGTCCATCCATGTTGCTACACATGGTCAGATTTCATTCTTTCTCATTGCCATGTAGTATTTCCATGGTATAGATAAACCACATCTTCTTGATCCATTCATCTGTTGATGGACACTTAGGCTCTTTCAGGTTTTAGCTATTGTGGAGAGTGCTGCTATGAACATTGGGGTCCATGTGCTCCTATGCCTCAACATTTCTGTATCCCTTGGGTAAATTCCTAGCAGTGCTATTGCTGGGTCATAGGGAGTTCTATTGTTAGTTTCCTTAGGAACCTCCACACTGTTTTCCAGAGGGGCTGTACCAGTTTACATTCCCACCAACCGTGTAGGAGGGTGCCCGTTTCTCCACATCCTCGCCAGCATCTAGAGTTCTCTGATTGGCTCATTTTAGCCACTCTGACTGGCGTGAGGTGGTATCTCAGTGTGGTTTTGATTTGTATTTCCCTGATGAGGAGCGATGCTGAGCATCGTTCCATGTGTCTGTTGGCCATGTGGATGTCCTCTTTGGAGAAGTGTCTGTTCATATCTTCTGCCCATTTCTTCACTGGGTTGTTTGTTTTTCGGGCGTGTAGTTTGGTGAGTTCCTTGTAGACTCTGGATATCAACCCTTTATCTGATATGTCATTTGCAACTATCTTTTCCCATTCCGTTGGTTGCCTATTAATTTTCTGGGTTGTTTCCTTGGCTGAGTTTTGCACAGACTTCTAATAAACTGAGTTGCTTTGAAACTCTGTTCTTCCTGGACGTTTCACAGCTTTCCGAGGTTCATGAGGTTCATAGTGTGTCTTTTTCCAGGACCGTGGCTTTACCATCCTGTTCCAGAGAACAAACTCATCTATTGTGGGCCTAGCCTGGGTTGCTGCCTTTGAAAGCAAGGCAAGGTGGGTTCAATATCAACGGCCACACGGCATGGAATTTCCCGAGAGGTCTTACTGCAAAATTTGGTAAGGAACAAGAACCACGTGGATGGACTTCTGTGAGGGAGCCTGAGCTGGCCTGAGATTGCGGGAGAGGACAATGGGTGCCCAGCCTGTAGCTGACACTAAGGAGGCCAAGTGGCAGAAGGTCTTGTACGAGCGACAGCCATTTCCCGATAACTATGTGGACCGGCGTTTCCTGGAAGAGCTTCGGAAAAACATCTACGCCCGAAAATACCAGTACTGGGCTGTGGTGTTCGAGTCGAGCGTGGTGATACAGCAGCTGTGCAGCGTGTGCGTGTTTGTGGTCATCTGGTGGTATATGGATGAGGGCCTTCTGGCCCCCCAGTGGCTCTTTGGGACTGGCTTGGCTTCTTCACTGATTGGCTATGTCTTGTTTGATCTCATCGACGGAGGTGAAGGGCGGAAGAAGAGCGGCCGGACCCGGTGGGCTGACTTGAAGAGTGCCCTGGTTTTCATTACTTTCACCTACGGTTTTTCACCAGTGCTGAAGACCCTGACAGAGTCCGTCAGTACTGACACCATCTATGCCATGTCGGTCTTCATGCTTCTAGGCCACCTCATTTTCTTTGACTATGGAGCCAATGCTGCCATTGTTTCCAGCACGCTGTCCTTGAACATGGCCATCTTCGCTTCTGTCTGCCTCGCCTCACGCCTGCCGCGGTCCCTGCATGCCTTCATCATGGTGACTTTTGCCATCCAGATTTTTGCCCTGTGGCCCATGTTGCAGAAGAAACTGAAGGCATGTACTCCCCGTAGCTACGTGGGTGTCACACTGCTTTTTGCATTTTCAGCCTTGGGAGGCCTGTTGTCCATTAGTGTTGTAGGAGCCATCCTCTTTGCCCTTCTGCTGGTTTCCATCTCTTGCCTCTGCCCTTTCTACCTCATTCGCCTGCAGCTTTTTAAAGAAAACATTCATGGGCCTTGGGATGAGGCTGAAATCAAAGAAGACTTGTCCAGGTTTCTCAGCTAAATTAGGGACTTCCATTCTGTTCTTAAGGGAAGCTGATAGACTAGCCTCCCGACTAGTATAAGATTTGAAGGGAGAATCCCATTCTGGAAGCAACATACTGATGTGGGTGGGGGAACGGAGATCAAACAAAAAAGCTAACCAAGGGCGTGAGTGGTGAAGGTGCTTATTCTTTCTATTATTTTGTGGGTGAAAAAGCTTTCTGGAGCCCTCTTGAATTATTGCCTCTCATTATTTGCTGTAACAAATGAAGTGATGTGGGTTCTATTTATTAAACAAGTAACAACACATCCATTAAGTTGTCCCATGATTTTTCTGTAAACAGAAGGCTGATGGAAGAGGCGTGGAGAGTGAAGAGAGAATGAAAGCATGTGTGTGTGTGTTCAAGTCACTTCTCTCCCTTTGTTAATCTGCAGCTCAAATCCTAGAATCCTAGATGCTGTGACATTTCATTGCCTAAGATCACAGAATTGGTCATTTAACCTTTCCTCAGGGTTTCTGTGTAGTTCTTAGTGAGGCATGTATACACTCATTGCCCAGGAGGGTGTGATGTGTCACAATACATAATCAGAATGCTGAGGGAGTTCAGAGGCTGGACTCCAAATTGAATTGGAGTAACTAAAAATATTAGAGGAGATGGCATTTGAGCTTGGTCTTGGAGGTTAGGTGGGATTTAAGTAAGTAAAGATGATTTTAGGGCAAGGTGGCAAGGGCCTTTTAGGAATCAGGTCAGTAATATGAGCAAGTAAAGTTGGTATACTTTGTGTGACTAGTGACAGCTGAAAACTGGATGGGGCTCGGCCCCGATCAAGGAGGGCGATCCCACTGCACCAGCTGAGTGTTTCTAGTCAGAATGTAGGCCTGGCTTCAGAGCTTCAGATTTCGAATGAAATCTAATGGTTTCTAAGTGAAATTGCAATAGCCGTAATTGTGATTTTTCATGCAAAACCTGACTTGTAAATTCTGTCACATTTAAATCTGGACAGAAGCCACACTTGAATGTGACATGTGGATGCCGTCATGCCACTTCTGTTCTTAGGACAAGCACAAAGGTGGGAAAATGTTTCATGGGAGGTTAGGCTTCTGGGGGTTTGAGGTGTGAATATTCAGGAATTTGGGCTTTAACCACAGGTCATTGGGAACAATCCAGCTTATTTAAGGAGGGAGCAAATGATTAGGTGTTAGGCTAGTTATGCAACTGCTCTGTGTTTCAGTGCTTTCATCTGTAAAGTGGGAATGGAAGTATTTACCTCTAGAATAGTCATAATTAGATGAGATGTACGCAGAGTGCTTTGAAGAATACTGGATATGGAGCAGAGGGACAGTAGTGTTCGCCATTACTGTTGTATCAGGTTGATCTGTAGGATGGCTTAGGGAGAGTCAGGGACGAAGTATAAAATGCATTGAATGCTTCCCACAATATCTGGTACTTCATGAAATAATTCATTTGGGGCAAATCTCTGCACCATCCCTTCTCACTAGAAATTAATTTCAAGTCAGAAACTAAATAATGCTTGTATTTCTCTGAACATAGATTTCTCAAAAAAATGTCTTGAACGGGACTGTGAACTACTGTCTTCAGCTCTTTGGACTGATGAGACCAATGTTTCATTAGAATGGGTAGTTTTCCCTAGGGCCAGATAGATTGCTTTCCTAGTCCAATGACACTGGCCAGAGGGGAGAGAAGGATCTTGGAAACTGACTTGTGGAGCTCAGAACATCCATTTACTGCCTGCATTGGGTGTGGCCTTTATACCCCTGGTGAGTGGCCAGAACTGGCTCATAGTTACTGTACAGTTCACATTGGGAACATGGCAACAGTGGTTGAAGGTAGTAAAGAATTGTATAAAATAGTGCTTTTTAAAAAAATGTTTTAATACATTTGCCTTATTTGAATAGGCTTGTGATTATCAGCTTTAGGGAGCTCACATAAGCAGCTGCATCCGGGTCAATGAACAGAAATTTCCCCAAATTTGAACCACTGTCAAGAATAGTTTCAGTGGTATGAATTAATGCACCCATGCTGTCAGTTTTCAGCTCTTCTGTGTCATACTGTGTATAGTATTTGGAGCCCCCCAGGACTTGGTTTGGTTTGGTGGCTGTAGAAGTTTGGTGTGAAAGTGGGAGGGGGATGGGGAGTTGAAGGGTGGATGGTGTCAGAGTTGCGCAGCCAACTCAATTCAGGTAGAAAGATGGTGAGAAGGATATTCCAAGCAGAGTGAACAGTATGTTCAAAGTGCGTGGGAACCTGATGCATCCAGTGAATAGAAGCACAGAATAGATGGGCTGCAGGGAGAGGGTTTGGGGTTTGAGAGTGCCGAGTGCTTTGAATTATGGTATCCTGTAGTCAATGTCAATGCAAATTGAGGTTTTGAAAAGGGATGCAAGATTTCCACCAAACACACTTTCATGAGTGTATAGATCTCTCTATATGTATGCATATATGTGTTTACATATAAAAAATTCTGGCAGCAGTTTTCGGGCTGAGCCTGGGGAGCTCTGTGGCAATAATGAATGGTTAGTGTCTGGACTAAGGGTGGCTAGGCTGGTGGGTGTGGAGATGAGAGGCCTGATTAGGGAGGCTGTCAGACAACTTGATAGACTCCTGTTGAGAAAGGGAAGGGACTGTAGGATGACAGTGTTCTGCCTTGAGTGAATTTGTGTGCCATGCAAAGACAGAAGTGAGAACAGGTTTGGAGGTAAAGTAGATAAGAAGATAAGAATGGGACACATTAAGTTTGAGGTGCCTGAGCTGATGCACTCAGGCCAAGTGTTCTAATTGTAGTATCTGGAGGATGTCAGCTCTAAATTCTGGGCATAATCTGGAAAGGTATTGAGATCTAAACAGAATCTAGTGCCTTTGTACTTGGAATTCTTTGTACAGAATTGGTTGCCTCGTAACCAGGCTATAGTGGAATTAGAAATGGGTCACAAAAAGATAATTAAAAAATCAAAATGATAACCAAAGGGAACGACTGCCCTGTGAACACGGATTACAGAATAGAACACCACAGCCTAGAAGGAAGGTTCAACAGAGATACAGTGTCATTGCCTATGAAAGTATAAAGGGTCAAAGTGAATCTTGATTTGTTTACCAAGTCATGAGTTACAGAAGCCATCCTTTGAAATTTGAGAAAGTTTAAGACAAGTGAAAATATAATTTTATACACTTTCTGCAGTAACTCCAAGAAGTTTCACAGACCAAGAATATAAATGAATTCCAAAAAGTTTTGGAGAAAAATGCAAATAAAAAAGGCGTAAATGTTTTGTAAGAAAATGTTAAGAAACTCCAAGCTCTTTTTTTTTTTTTTACAAATAGTTTATTGTCAAATTAGTTTCCACATAACACTCAGTGCTCATCCCCACAAGTGTCCTCCTCCATGCCCACCCCTCCTCCCTCCCCACATCCATCAGTCCTCAGTTTTTGTCAGCATTCAAGAGTCTCTCATGGTTTGCCTCTCTCCCTTTCCCCCACCATTTCCGCCCTTCTTCTTCCCCTTGTTCCTCTGTCAAGTTCCTCCTAATCCTCCTATACGTGCACACATATGATATTTGTCCTTCTCTGCCTGAGTTATTTCGCTCAGCATAACACCTCAAGGTCCATCCATGTTGCTACACATGGCCAGATTTCATTGTTTCTCATTGCCATGTAGTATTCCATGGTATAGATAAACCACATCTTCTTGATCCATTCATCTGTTGATGGACACTTAGGCTCTTTCCAGGTTTTGGCTATTGTGGAGAGTGCTGCTATGAACATTAGGGTACATGTGCTCCTATGCATCAGCATTTCTGTATCCCTTGGGTAAATTCCTAGCAGTGCTATTGCTGGGTCATAGGGGAGTTCTATTGTTAGTTTCCTGAGGAGCCTCTACACTGTTTTCCAGAGGGGCTGTACCAGTTTACATTCCCACCAACAGTGTAGGAGGGTGCCCGTTTCTCCACATCTCGCCAGCATCTTGAGTTCTCTGATGTGCTCATTTTAGCCACTCTGACTGGCATGAGGTGGTATCTCAGTGTGGTTTTGATTTATATTTCCCTGATAGGAGGGATGCTGAGCATCGTTTCATGTGTGTGTTGGCCATCTGGATGTCCTCTTTGGAGAAGTGTCTGTTCATATCTTCTGCCCATTTCTTCACTGGGTTGTTTTTCGGGCGTGTAGTTTGGTGAGTTCCTTGTAGATTCTGGATATCAACCCTTTATCTGATATGTCATTTGCAACTATCTTTTCCCATTCCGTTGGTTGCCTATTAATTTTCTGGGTTGAAGAAACTCCAAGCTCTTAAGTGGTACTACCTGAAGATAATGAGACTCACGGCACACTGCTTTGGGTTGCTGCTGGCGACATAGGGATGCAGGCCTAGGTAATGATAGGTGTGACCTGGTGTGACAGTTGTTGGGAAGTTACTTATCACTTAAGTACAGTGATGTGGTCAGTCTCTGAAATTTAAACAACACTGAAAGTGTGCAAGCATAATGTTAACGATTTAGACTTTAAGAGGACTATGGTGTGTGTGTGGGAAGGGAAAGGGAAAATAGAAGGAAAATGCATTACAGTAGAATTGGAATTAAAATCCCAAACAAAATCTTCTTTGTGTAGGAAACTGTCACCCCTCCTCACTCTGCACCCCTTTCTCCCAGCTCTGCTTCCTGTCAGTCTTCCTTTCAGTAGATAAACTGGAGGGTGGGTGCTAGTGGCAAGTGTGAGCAAAGAAGGAGGGCTGTCCTTCCAAAATGGTGTCTGAATTGTAGTTGGAAATGGAAGGGATTTGGAAGAGGTAGAGGTATAGAGCAGCAGGTGTGCTTTGTTTTGTGGCATGATGTGGCTTCTGGATGATTGGCAGGCAACTAGAAGGCTGTGCGGGGATCTGAGGACAGCAGCACATTGGTTCTGTGTGGTGACCAGATTGGTGTCAGTGGTATGTCTGCATGCTATGTCAGTACTATAAACTTTTGAGTAAGGCTTCAGGCAGCTGGCTTAAATTGTGGATATAAGAATACATGCTGAGCATTCTCAAGGAAGCATGGAGCCATTATACATTTTCTAAGCCAAAGGCTCAAGGTCAAGAAAAACAAAAGCCAGCAGAGGGCATCAGTCACACAATTTTACAATATTTCAAACCCATCAAATGCAGGGAAACAGGGCTGGGACACAGTGCCGTCCTGTGGAAGTTATTGATACTCCTTTTTGTAATGAAATTCAACAAAGTCTTGGAATTCTTGATGAACTGTGGTTTGAGAAGTAACCGTACCATTTGAAGGCCTCATAAATCCAGGACATAAATAGCACATTGGGATTTGATAAATTATAATTGCTACATTTTCAAGCACCCAGTGTATACCAGGCACTGTGTTAGGCACTTTATGTACACTATTTTATTTACTTCTTACAACAATCCTGTAATTCAGGTATTATTTTCATCTTATAGTTGAGATGACTGAGATGCATAGTGATCCAGGAACTTGCCTCAGGCTGTATTGCCAGTTTGGGCTGCTGGTTTGCTTTTCTGACAGCCGAACTAGGTCCAGGGCCAAAGGCAGTTGTTTTTAATGCTTTCTCAAACCTCGCCTTATGTCCTTTATCCCTTATTCCTACCCCCAACATCTAGCAAAATAGTCACCGTCCACCCAGGCTGATCTCTAGCCCATTCACATTTTATGATGTTTGGCCTCAGGAATGTATTCATTCAGCAAATATTCACTGAGCACTAACTATATGACATAGTGTTCTATTTACTTGAAATATGTCTGAACAAAGTGGACAAAGTTCCTTGAATCTAGTAGAGCTTAACTTCTGGCAGGAGGAGACAGACAATATAAGTAGAAGATAGTAAATGCTATGGGAAAAAAGAAAAAAAGTAGCAATGGTATTAAATAAGGGGGTCAGGGTAGGTCTCATGGAAAAGAACATTTAACCAAAGACTTGAAGGAGGTGAGAGAATAATCCAGATTCCCAGGGGGAAACCATTGTAGGCAAAGGGAATAGCTGCTATGAAAGTCCTGGCAGAAGACCCTGAAACCGCCTGACATGTTTGGGGTATAGCAAGGAGTGGCTAAAGTGATGAGGCCAGAGAGGTAATGTGGGAGGCTGGATAACGTGTGACACTACAGGCTATTAGAAGGACTCTGGCTTTAGCTCTTAGATGGGAGCCTTTGAGAGGTGCTTGGAGAAAAAGAGCGACATGATTTGACATACCCTTTGAAAAGCGCATTGTAGTTGCTGTAGGGCGAGACCAGAGCAGAAAGAAGCATTCGGAAGCCCTTGTGATAATCCAAGCAGGGAACCATGGTGCTCAGAACAGAGTGATAGCAGAAGTGGAGAAAAATAGACACATTCTGGATATAATTTGAAAGTTTAGTCAAGGGCTTCTTGACATAACAGACGATGTGGAAACAGGAAAAGAATCATAAATGACTCCTGAGGGTTTTGGCCTGAGCACACTGAAAGATAGAGATGCCATCAATTGAGTTGGCTGCAAAGGGGATATTGGTGGAGATTTCCGGGAAGAAAATCAGTTTGAGGCATGTAGGATATGAAATGCATTGTAGATATCCGGGCTGAAATGAGTAGGGGTTGGAGAGAGGAGTTAGGATTTTAGGAGCAATGTATGGGATGGAAATATAAATTTGGGAATCATTGGTATATAAATGGTATGAGACTGGACAAGATCAGCAAGGAAGTTGATATAAACTGAGAAGAAGATGGAAAATTCCAAATCAGAAGGTTGGAGAGAAGAAGAAACAAAAAGACTTGGAAGACACGGCCACTGAGGCAGGAGGAAAATCAAGTTGGGAGTCCTGGGAACTAAGTGCAGAGGACCGGGGTGGAGGTGGGGGGCAGGTGATCAACTGTGATCAGATGAAAATCTGGTACATCAGAGGCGCCTGGGTGCTTCAGTTGGTTAAGCATCTGACTCTTGATTTCAACTCATGTCATGATCCCGTAGTTCATGAGATCAATTCGAATTAGTGAATTCTCGCCCCATCCCCCCCGCTCCTCTTCCTCTTGCATTCTTTCTCTCAAAACAAATGAATAAAAAAAAGAAAGAAAATCTGGTAAATCAAGTAAGATGAGGGCTGAGAATTTACCATCGGATTCAGCAAGGAAGCAGACATTGGTATCCTTGAAAAGAACAGTTTTTAGTGGTGTGGGGGACATAAAGACCTATTTCGGGTGGGGTTAAGTGGGAAAAGAGAAGGGGAGTTGGAGCAGCAAGTATAGGCAACTTTCTGGAAGTTTCGCTTCAAAGGGGAGCCAGGAAACCAGACAGAAACTGAAAGTAGAGGTAAGGACAAGAAACTTTGTTTCTTAAGATGGGGGAAATGATACTACGTTTGCTGATGGAAGTGAAAGTAGTAGTTGAAGTTAGAAAGGTACAATTATGGGCTAGTATTCTTGAGCATTTGAGAGGAGATGGGGTCTTGTGCACCAGTTGGGGGGCTGGCTTCAGACTGAGGACAGGATAGTTACTATGGTTACAGGTGGGCGGCAGAGTACATAAGATACAGATGCTCGTGGAAAGGTGGCTGGTAAGTGGGTAGAGGAGGTGATGGGGATTTCCGGAAGTTGTTTTCTGAGCGCTTCGATTTTCCTAAGAAGTAGAAGACAGAAAATCAGCTGAGAGTGAGAATGAGGGACAAAATGATGGAGGAGGTAGGAGAGAGAAGGTATGAAATAGTTTAGGACTTCTGGGCAGTGAATGAACCAGGGATGGCTAGGGTCATGCACAGCAAGATTAAGGGCTCACTTGAGCATGGTGCTCACGACGTTAAAGTGAAAGCAATTAGTTGTGGTGGTGTGTGTATTTTCCAGACCATGTGCAAACCACAGTGGATGGAGAGTTGAATGTCTCTAGGGTGGTGGTTTTATAAAATTGAGAGAAGGACAAGGGAGAAAAGTATATGTGCATTATAAGGATCGATTGTGGCATTTTAGTTGGGTAAGAAGGGTAGTGAACCTTAACAGGGGTGAAGGACAGGGAGAGGAGGGACAGGGGAGAGGTCAGTGAATTGGAGGTTCAAGCAGCTAGAAGGATAGGAAGTGAAGATCAGAGAATAAAGACAAGGTTATAAGTTTGGGAGTGAGTAGCTGAGATAGAGTGAAAGACAATATCATTGGAGAAATGAAGTCCAAGAAAATAAGAAATGGGATGGATGGGGTGGGATGTTGCAAGGATAATTTACACACATGTGAAATCCCCACGAATTAAGACAGGAATGGTACTGGAGACAGCGGCAGGGCAATGGGAGCTTAAATCATCAAGGAATGAAAGAAAGTAAACTAGAGGTTGGTGGGTCAAAGCAACAGTGAGGGGTAGGATGTGCTATAGTCTGATGCCATGAGGTTCAAAGCTGAGGGTTTTAGGGAGGAGGGAGGAAGGAAAAGTGGACACGGCAAGAATGCCTACCCCACTCGGATTTGGCAGCGTGAGGGGGTGTGGGAGATGAGACAGTTGCAGGGGGAGCTGTGCCCTGAGAAGAGATTCTGGTTGTGTTAGAGCAAGAAGATGAAAGACACATCCACACAACAGCTTGAAGATACAGGGGATCTCACTGATCAGGGCAGATAGATTACAGAGGGCACAGTGTGGCGGTTTCCAAAGTTGAGGAAGCTGGGTGGGGGGCACAGGACGGTGTGACGGAGCTGTGTGGAGGGTGCTGGGGAGCAGGGTGACCTGGCAGTCTTGGAAGACTGACATAGGCTGTGTGAAGGACCAATAATAAAAGTCCTTGTGGGTTCAAGGCAGGTGGCAGGGAGAGTGCATGTGTTGGGGCTAGGGGGCTCCTGTTTACCTTGAAGGAGGTGCGGTCTTAGTGTGCACCTTTCTCACATCATCTTGAACATGTTACTATTGTTTGCTGATGGCATTAATGTGCATATCCTCCAGCTAATAGCGCATTTTAGCAAGAGCCTTTTGGGGATAACAACACAAACTTCATGAGAGCTGTGTAAACTTCCAACAGTGGCGCGGTGCCATTTGTAGTGTCCTAGAAAGTCTGATTCTGGGTAAAGTGAAGAGAGCGTGGACGAGAGCAGAGTTTGATCAAGGTCCTGTGGACAGTCAGGCCTGAGCAGGCACACTGCTGTGACCACGGGGAGGGCCCCAGTCAGCTGTACCGATTGCCAGGGAGAGGCGGAGCAGGGACCACTGATGACCTGTAGGAGTGAGCTAGCTTAGAGCAGCCTAATGCTTCTGGCAGGGTTTTTTTCTTTTCTTTTCCAACTCACAGGTGTGATTAATGGTGGTTTGTTTACCCTGGGAAACAACAGCAATCACTGACCAAACTCAAACACCATTCTCTTCCCAGATACATTACAGTGATTAACGGGGGCCCCCCAGAGATGAGGTAGTTAGGAAGCATCTGGTTCCCAAATGCCCAGCATCTGCTCAGCACCAGGGGCCTGGTGGCACCGTGGTGCTCCTCACCTCCATCAGGTGATGCGGGGCAAAAGTGCGAGGGGGAGGGGCTCAGACAGCCAAATGGCCTTTGCTGCCATCATCTGGCACCAGCTGGCACCTGGGTTCAAATGACACCCAGCATCGGCCTGAGGTCTCGTGCCCTGCACAGACTTGCTCTACAATCCCTTGACCATATGTGGCTGGGACAATGGAACAGCCCGATTTTGCCAATGCAGAGGTCGAGGGACACTGTGGTCCCTCTGGCCCCTGTGAAAACCTGGCTCGTGGCTGCCTCTGCTTTCTCAAGCTCTGCTGGCTCGCTGCTCCCCACTCTGGGATGGCCCTGTGGCCTTGCGTGGAGCCCAAGGAAGATTTGGACTCTGCACAGTGAGTGGGCTTCCCACTCTTTCTAAATTTCAAAATAAACAGATCTACAGGCCCCAGGCAGCTTTTGTGTATTTTTGTCTTTATTTGTTTTCTTAAATAGTTTATTGTCAAGTTGGTTTCCATATAACACCCAGTGCTCATCCCAAGAAGTGCCCTCCCCCATGCCCATCACCCCCCTTCCCCTCTGCCCCAACCCCATCAGCCCTCAGTTTGTTCTCAGCATTCAAGAGTCTCTCATGGTTTGCCTCCCTCCCTCTCCCCCACAATTTTTCCCCTTCTCCTCCCCCATGGTTCCCCATTAAGTTCCTCCTAATCCACCTATACATGCAAACATATGGTATCTGTCCTTCTCTGTCTGACTTATTTTGCTCAGCATAACACCCTCAAGTTTAAAAGAGAAAAAAGGCAGCAGGCAGAAGGAATTGTCTCCTTGGCTCTGACTTGCTCTCTGCTGCCTGCTGCCTTCTGAAATGCACCCTCAGAGATAAGAGCTGGGACAAGATATGGACCCAAAGAGCCAGAGTGCCTGGTTTTAACAGTGTCCTGTAAGCTTCAAAAATATACTTTGTTAGCAACTGTTGTGAGAGAGAAAACCCACATTAGTGGCTTCCCCATTACTGTCTTGAGGATGCTTAAGTCTCATTGATGCCCGGGAAGTTTGGTAAGGCTTGGTCTCCTCCTTGCTTTCCTAGGGCTCTTGTCTGTGAGATTCACTGTGTAGGCTGTGGTTAGAAATCGGTATCCCATACACAGTGCTGTCAAATTTGATTTGATTGAACAGTATGGGAGTAGCAGATTAGTCTTGACTCATCCCACAACAAGCCATCTATATACACCTAGAATCTTACAGTAAAATAGACCAAAACTGTGGGTGTATAGTATGGCAACAAATAGGTCCTATAAATGAGGGGCATCTAGTAGTGAAGTGTCACCAGCTCATTTGATTTATGTAGATTTGATTTATGTAGATTTAGACTCTGTAGCTTTATAAAGGGATATAGAAGTTATTTTTTTCTTTTTTTTTTCAGCAATTTTTATCTTCTTATGGGTGAGGTTCATGTTTTTAAAATGGATTCACAGTTGTAAAGTTTACTTCAGAATCTCATGGAGTTGGATTAGAGACTCCATGTCAATTGAGGGTGATTTTTCGAAAATCAGACTTAATGCTGAGTTATGAAACAGATGTTACAACAATTTTCAAACTCAGGTTAAAGAAGATCAAAGTGTATCCTGCTCCAAGCCCAATGAAAGTATCCATGTCTGTAAAGGAAAAGTAGATGTTATTTCCTCATCTCCTTTTGGCTTCTAGCCTCAAGGCCATTTGGTGAAATACCTCTCTGTGTATATGAGGTCTGCATTTATTTACCAGTGAAACTCCCTAAGGGAAGGATTGGAAGTTTTGTTGATTTTTTCCTACCTTTAGTTCTTTTTTCTCCATCTCTCAGATGTCCTGGATTTTTCTAGCTGGAGACTGGGGGACTCACCTCACTGTTTCCAGTAAGAGTGCTGCCTTCTGATTCTAAAGCCTTTCTGTTGGAATCCAAAGCAAAGGGCACAGACTACTTTAGTTTCAATTCCTCTGTCTTCTCCTCAACCAACACTTAGAAATGAAAACTTTGGTTTCTGATTGGCTGAAGTGAGTTCTATTGTTCCTTTCTTTGTCAGAGGTCAGAGTCACCATGTTCTGGAATGTTGGCATGCATTGGGTTAAGTGTGTAATCTGGGTTCTAGAACCTAAGTGGCTTCTTCAAGCACTAAAGTCAAAACAGTTCTCCCTGGGAAAATGACTCCCATTTTCTCCTGTCATAGCACCATGCAGTTATAGCCTATTGTTATTTTGTAAGCTGCTTTTATCCTGTTACTTCTCTGGGTGCTCCCAGACCACGTAATAGGACATGCTTATGAATCCAAGGAAAGTTCGACACATAAGTAATGGGATGAGAACATTTAAGAGATTATTTTTGTTTATAAAACTTAAAAGAGTCACTTGTGATGATCCTGAGTTATGGTCAACTCTGAAGAACAGAGCACGTTTTCAACCCTATCAAATATTGAGGGTGGCGGTGGGGGCAGGGAGAGTTAGGGAAGTGAACATCATGAAACACAGAAACACTAAGGATAGTAAATAAATATGAACCTTACCACAATTTAATATTATTACAGGCTGCTTCCCCCCACCCCCCGCCTCCACTTATCCCCTTTTTTCTTGGCTATTCAGTGTGAGGAAGGGACTGCACTTTTGCTAAGATGGTGCAAGATTCCTAGGGAATCATTTTATTCTATAATTTGGGTTTTCCTTTCTCATTGTTCATCAAGTCAATGTAAGCTTTAAGCGTCTAAACTGTGTACCACTGTAAAGGTAAGATCATGTTTAAGACAAAGTGGAAAAGTACCAAACACCTGACACAGATGAATTGGTGAAAATCTTCCTATTGCCAACCTCTTTTTTGCTTGTTTGTGGCGGTGATATGAAATAATCAGGGAATACTGTCTCTGTTCAGATGGGGACATTGGCCAGTAAGAATACTATTTAAAAACTCAAATGGTTGGGCTAGAGGTGGAGGGAAGGCCAAGGGCTACATACTGTGCCTCGTTTTGCATCAACCCAATTGGCCCCAGGAAAATTTGAGCCTCAGTTCATCCCCTGCTTGGGGGCCTTTGAATTTTCTTAGTTACCAGTGCTTCTAACTCATAGTCACTGGACCTGGTATATAGGTAAAACTGATGGAATGTGCCATATGAAATTTTAACCTGAGAAATAAACTAGTTTCACATTTTTGAGTGGAGAGCATAGTGCTTATAAACGATTTTTATGGTCCAAAGAGAGAGCACTGTGAGTGAGGGGTTTCTATTTTCTAATTGGAGGGTCCTGTCTACATCTTCTGCTTTTGCCGGTCCTTGCCAGAGCTTGCCTAGGTCAAATGTGAAGTACATGGAAACCCCAATTCCTGACAAACAATTTTTTTACTTTCCTATCCTGTAGTTTTCTGTCTTAATATGGTGAAGTGAAACATATACAGAAATGATCTCACCCAGTGGGAGATAATTTTAAATTGTAAGTTAGATCATGTAAATCTTCAAAGAGAAAATTCTGAATTAAATCTTAAATCTTTTTTTTTAAATCTTGAGATCACAAATTTGGCAGATGTACTACCTTAATAAACACTTTATATGGATAAATGTTTTTTTAATGTAGCTTAAAATTTCAGTGTTGGAATTACTTTTGAGGATAATGTATTTAAAAAGTTCTCTGTTCCTCCAAACTCATACAGATTCATTCTTCCAGTACTTACTGCCACGTCAAAAAAATCTTTCTTTTCAAGGTGGCAACATTTCCTTGCACTTTTATTCTGAATAATAATTTGCTGAATAGAATATTTGAAGCTTATGTGCTTCAGACCTATAAAATCTTCCATGATCTTACATAATTTATCTCCTACAAAGACTGTTTAGAAAAATAAAAACAGAAAAAATGTTTTGGCAAACAACAATGGGATCCCTGAAGGCAGGTTGAAATTATTAGTCTTTTGTGTCTTTTCCAGATATCTAGAATTTGTACTTCATTTTTTCACACTTAAAAAAACCCAATATAATTAGTATACAGTGTTCTATTAGTTTCAGATGTGCAGTATAGTGATTCAACAATTCTATACCTTCCTCAGTGCTCCTCACAGCAACTGCGCTCCTCAATCCCTATGGCCTGGGTCACTCATTTCCCTGCCCACCTCCCCTCTGGTAACCACCAGCTTGCTCTTTAGTGTTAAGAGTCGGTTTCTTGGTTTGTCTTTTCTTCTTTGCCCGTTTTTTTCTGTTTCTTAAATTCAACATGGGTGAAATCATATGATATTTGTCTTTGTCTGACTTACTTTGTCTCACTTAGCATCATACCTTCTAGGTCCATCCATGCTGTTGCAAATGACAAGATCTCATTCTTTTCTGTGGCTGAGTAATACTCCATAGTATATATGTACACACCACATCTTCTATATCCATTCATCTATTGATGGACACTAGGGTTGCTTCCATAGTTGGCTATTGTAAATAATGCTACAACAAACACAGGAGTGCATCTATATTTTCAAATTAGTGTTTTCATATTCTTTCCTATTCTTTAGGTAGGTAGATAGATCCTTACACTGGATTGTAAGGCAGTTCTATTTTTAGCTTTTTGAGGCACCTCCATACTTTTTCCACAGTGGCAGCACCAGTTTGCATTCCTGCCAACGGTGCAAAAGGGTTCCTTTTTCTCCACATCCTCGCCAACACTTGTGTCTATCTTTTCATGCTTTCATTGGACAGACATTTCAACTGAAGATAGGTTATTATTCTCCACCAAGTAGCATCTTAAATCACAATGCTTTAAGAACTACTAGATCAAACTACATATTTTTCACCTTACCTGGTTTTAGTTGAAGATTATTTTACTTTGGGTCTTCTTTAGAAAATGAAACAGAACACGTTTCATTTCTATATAGAATAAACTTTGTTTTTATTATAGACATGGATCAAAAATAAAAGCTTTTATGTACATATATCATGTAGTGCAAATGAAAGGCTCTTAAATACCACAGATAGACATGTTGTTGGAAACAAAAGGAGATGAATCATGGGAGTTAGGATGGTCGTCCTGGAACTGCGGGAGGGGGTCGCCTAGTGAAAACAAAACAAAACAAAATAACAACAACAAAACACAGATGCAGAGGAAGAAAACAATGTTTAAATTATAAAACAAATCCAAATAGGAGCATGCAAAATTATCCCACAAAAGTCAAATTCAAATCAGACAAAAACAATGCAGACATGCAGGGGAAATGAGAGAACACCACATAGCAAAGGTCGCAGTTCCCAGGGTTTTTCCTGGCTATTGGCAGTGTGCTAGATATGAGCCATTGAAGCCCACTCCAAAATCTTATGATTTTGCACCATGGGATGATAAATCCATTGATAAATCCATGCAATCATATTCAGGAGAACTGGAAATAGTACCAGAGCCAAATACCTTTATAACCTTGAGTATTTTGTTTTTGAGCCCTGATTTTGTGGCATTCAGTTCCTTCCAAAGATTTCAGTAAATCTTGTAAAATCTCCATAGGGAGAGGGAGTTGGCATAGAAATACGATAGGTAAAAAAAAAAGGGGGGGGTTAAGATGAGGGAAATTAGAAGGTGTCACAAGATCAAATGAGCCATGTAAGCATAATGCAGAAAACGTCAGGGGTTGAACTTGTGAACTTGTAAATAAGAATCTGCTCCAGGTGAATATCCTAATATGATAGCCTTTCCAGGCCAAGGGAAACTACAAGGCTAGGCCTGGTCCATGGGACTCCAGGATTCCGTCTCAGAGTTGTGTCCAGCTGAAATTCTGGTTTATTCTGAACTGGGTCCAGGGTAAATGAGATTGAGTTTGCTGGATCTTTCTCCATATCCCTAGCCTGGCTTGCATCTTGTCAGGCCTGTGGTTGTGAAATAAGGATCCAGAGTTGTGCTTCATTTTGACCTCAGCCTCTCTGGATGATTTGCTGCTAGAGAGTAAACTCTATGTTGCCTTGAATGGCCCTATAAGTAGGAAAACAGTGGGCCAAATGAAACTTTCCCACTGGTTTCCAGCAGAAATCTGTACTTTAATTTCCTCTTTCTAACCAAATTGGTAATGAACTCAACATTCCAGCAAGTCATAGGCCTGTGAGGTGAGCTCAGTACCCTGCCCGCTGTGGGACTTCTGTCTATTCATCCAGGTGTCAGACAACTCATTCACTTCCATCTTACCCTCATAGGACTTCAGTGAGTGGAGCAATGAATTCTACAAAAAACAAAAACAAAACCAAATTTCTTTTTCATCTTCTACAAGATGTTAATGGAGCAAAACTGTTCTATTTCTGAGCAGTGGTTAAAAAAATCTTATCCTCCCTGAAGTCTGAGATCAATTTTTCTTTGGTCCAATTTAAACCAGCTACGCTAAGGAGGACTCTCATCCGTTTAAATGACGAAGGACTTGTTTTTGGTAACCTTTCAACTGCGGGGGGTCTGCAAGCCTTTAGCTTTAGAGACCCAGGTAATGGGTATCCCTGGTGTTTTCATGAAGAAGGTGTAATTAAATTCCTGTCAGGCTCAATGAGATTTATCACCTGCCCAGCAAACAGAAACTATTTTTGAGTTCTGAAGGGACTTTAGAACACTTTAATTACCTCAGCAGGGTGGGGAGGTGAGCCATTAACCCGAACAGCAAGTCCACAGTGTTGAAGAGCCATCCTGTTAACATATGCCAAAGCACTTTCCTGTTTGAGCTCGTTTGGTGTTCTAATCCAGAAACAGGATCAGAAACTCTGTCTTGGAATATATTTCACCTGACAGCTAAAATGCTTGCTTCCAACAACGGAGTGACATTAATTCCCTCAGGCAGCTCCTTTCTTTTCTCTTCACTTTCCAGTACCAATTTTCCTCTCACTGCTGAAGAAGTATTGTCGATGATGACACCATGCAGTGGCTGAGTGAGTTCTATCACGGATCGTGGCAGTTGGGCTTTCACTATTTCCTTTCCAGAATTTTCTATATTACTTACACGATGCTGAAGTGCCTGAAGACAAGCGCTGAACATATTTGGGCTTTTAATATTAAGAGCTCTAAACGTGCCTCATACTGTTGCTGCCTCTAACATGAAGGTTGGAGAACTGAATTGGAACACAGAGCTGAAATACTGCGTAGCTAACAAGTTTTAAAGGTCAGCATGCTACTAGTCACCATACAAGCAAATCTGCCTAATCGAGATTATAATGTCGGGTTATACCTTCATAAATTTTCTGAGAACTACCTTCACAGAATTGAAAGCACAGGCAGGTAAGGAGGCAGAAAAGCATGTATGAAACATGGCCATAATTCATACATGAAAGACTCAATTATCAATAAGAGCAATGAATTACCCATATCCTCTTTGATCTACCTCAATGCTATAATCTGTTCCAGTGGTGACAAGGTTCACAAGCCTTGGGCAAGGTCCCTGGGAAGGTCTTATGACTTTTTTTCTTTTCTGTTACCATCTCACCAAACATTCTCCGCTTGCTTTCATTGCCGTCATTTAGATAAACTTCATATCTCAGACCAGTGGGTAAGCCCGAAGGCTTGGGAAAGTGAGATAGGAAAGGCACTAGGAATAAGAATAGGCATTCCTTTCTATTTTTCTTTAATAATCTTTAATTTTAAATCAACCTGGATCTATTCCTTTACAAGGATATAATGGGGTAATATAATTAATTTAAAGGAGCTCTCTTTTGGAGAGTTAAAGAGAAAAGTTAATATGGAAAGTTAGCTGAGTCCTCCACAAGGCATACTAAGACTTGTTCCATGTATGTCTCCAATAGCTTTCATGCCTCCCGATCTGATGTGACCTTCCTCCTTGGGTCTAGTACACTGCTCTGGATCTAGTACACTTTCTGAACCAAGTCCAGAAAGATGGTCCTGGGCTGGGAACTCTGGTTACTCTTACATTTGATTTTATCACCTGACTTTGTGTTAGTGACAGTCTGTACTGGACTAATCTTAGTGCCTTTTCACTCCCATCTAAAGCCTCTAAAACAGTATTTCCTCACAACACTAGTGCCATGAGATGCTTTATGAACAAAGCATTGATGGTCAAATAAGCCTGAGAAACATGTAGACACTGACACTCTCTTAGAGATTCACAATGCATTCTGATATTAAAGCTTCTGTAAATCGTAGTAAAGAAATGTTTAATTTTTAATCATCATTTTCCAGTATTTAAACATCATTTATTGGTACGTGTATGTATAAAGCCTACTAAAATCCCATGGAATGACCTTTGGGAAGCTCTGAACTAAGACGGTAGTTTTAGCCAACATTTCTTGCATGTCTTATAATTATTAGGCTGCCACAGTGTCAAAGAGCATCAACAAATGGTCTTAAAAGTGGCAATGCCAGGTATTGAAGTACTAGGAAGTAGGGTATGAGATCCATCTAACCCAAATACCAGATAGGTTTCTCAGTATGAAATTTAACACTTCTGCTGATAAGCAGAAACACAAGACTCTTGAAAACTGAGGAGTTATTTAAACTGATGGCAGAGGTATTTTTAAAATACAAATGGTAATCTGCCAAATAGTTACCAAATAAGTAGTTTGCCAAATCAAGTCCTTTGGTTTTGATAATTTCCAATTAGGAATGATTCTGAATAAAGAATCATGCAGTAACACACACACACACACACACACACACACACACACACACACACACACACCACAAGTGTACAGCATGATGCTCATCCTCTCTCTTCCAGTAAGGAGTTTCCTTTACAGGCACTAATGGCTCCATTCAGCAAGATGTACAGATGTGAAAAAGAAATTACAACAGGAAAGCATGAATTAATACAACATCCTTTACAATTCATCTTTTCACAATGAATGTATTCTGAATACAGAGGGGAAATAAACCAACATTCCTCTTCTCCCATTCCCTTCTTGTCTTCTGTTTTTGGATGGATGGTTCAGTCTGGGACTATGTACATTTATATGGGACATATCATCAAAACTCTGTAACAAAGAGTCTCTATGCTCTGGAAACTGAAGACGAGGATGGGTTTAGCTACTACTATTTAGTACTCTGCCTATTCCATTTTCTTAATATTACAGAAACTTAAGGGGTAACTTCTCCCCTCAATGCCCAATGAAGAAATAATGGAGGCCAACTGTTGGGTCAAGAGCTCAATTTTTTTCTTGTAAGAAATGCCTTCTGTGGATCTAACATTTGGGTGAACATTTTCCTTCCTTCTGCTTCCCAGGGATTTTCATGAACTTTTCCTTTTGATTAGCAAAATAAGATGGTGCCTCTTGTCAAGTGTCACATTGCACCCTCTAACTGTCTAAGCCTTGTGCCCTTTTTTGACCTACTTCAATACTGACTTTGAACCAGAAATAAAATGTCTCCTACTCTCCTGCCTTTGGTTTGTCCAATTTGCTCCCTTTAAAAATCTTGACCTTCCCCAAATTACTGACAGTAATGTCTAATGGTATTCTCCATTTTGTTAATTTTGGGCCAATTTGATCAAAAGGTTTATAAATATTTAGAAGCCTCACATTTTACTGATATGCATAGAATGACTCAAATATATTATGCAAGAATGAGGAAGGGGGGAGTCCTTCAAATGTTATCATTTATTTCAGGTTCAGAAATACAGCTTCACATTTTCACAATAGGTACATGTGACCTTCAAGAATGATACAGGCTTGAGAAACTTGCTTCCAAAATTCCATTCACAGAGTCCATCCATGTATCAGTATTAAGAAATCCTGAAAGTGCCAAGAAGACAGTGGAAAGTATTCTGGCTCAAATTAATTAAAGAATCAGTTGAGAAGGTTAAGATTTTGCTTCTATACACTGCTTCTTCATAACAATGCAAAAGAGGAATTTGATTCGGAAAAGGGAGAGAAAAGAAACAGACAAGCAAGCAAACCGAAGGCTATACATATGAAATTAAACATAAATCAAGTAATGGTGAAATTTCTGGTTGAGAAGAATAGTTTTTTTAAATCAAAATGGCAGCAGACAATGCAAGAGGTTGACAGTAATTTTTATAATTTTTAAAACATTACACAATGAGCAAAGTTGAAGGAATTCAAGGGTAAACATAAAAAGAAATGAATGCCTTGAGCTGAGCCATGTGTAAAACTCCAGACCAGGGAGGTGAGCAGTCTCACCAGTATACCAGTACAAACAGGCCTTACGACGAACAAGAGACACTTCATTGAGTTTCCTCTCTCTTGCTCTCACACATGCGCATTCTTACACATATATACAGATAGCAAAGCATATACTACATATGTTTCAAAATATTCTTCAAGTTTCACAATACAGAGCACCACACAATTTTAAGCATACCAACTAGAAAGGATGATTAAGACACATTTGAGCTTTTAAGAAAGGGGTGAGTGATCTAGTGAACTAATTATCGTTTCTCTACAATCATCTAGCTTTTTCACATTAGACTGTGAGCTCACAGGTAGCAGTCTTCTTGGTGAAATGATATAACACTAGGCTTGAGTCTCATATATTATCTCCTTTCACTGGGTTGCACAGTTCAGAGACCTACTATTTAGGTTTTATTCTCAATGTTAAGGAGATTACTATCAGTTTCAAATAATTATCTTGTTTACCAAATGACAAATGTTTACCTAAAAGAGGGGACGGATAACCCATCTCTGAGGTATTAAGTAACTTCTTCCCTGCATTTTTAGAAAATTTATTCAGTAAAGTCCATTATTTTTGTTATATTGGTGTATCTCTCCACTTTATTTTTTTGACATTTACTATAGAGAAAAAATGACTTTGTAGACCAATTTAGCTTTTTAAGTTTCAGCTCAGCAATCCAAGAGTAATTTATAATTCCAATCAGAGGTCTTAAGAGTGGGTTTCCAGATCTTACAGTATATTTGGCAAAGGTAATTTCTTAGATAGCAGCGTTATCTAAATCCACAGATTTATGTCCAAATGACTGTGGCTGTTACTCTACCATGTTATCATGGTAATTCTGAGCTTTGTGCCTCTCCTTGCAAAATTTTGTAGACCTCATGTATGTTATCACAGTTATGTGAACCACTGTTATCACATATTATGGCAGACCCTTCAAAGTGAGCTCTTGTACTAACACAGTTTAAAAAATATATTCATATCCACACACACAGCACATGTACACATAAATATTTACACCCAAACATAGCATATATACACAATGCACAAACGATCGCACACATGCTTGTGGCATTTTAACAAGTGCTTTTAGACCTACCTACCCAAAGGGGCACAAGACACATGTACTTACAGAAATGAATTTACCATGTATATACTGTACACACAGAGACACATGCATAGAAAATATGCTTGTACACACAAAACATAAACATTTATCACATACTGGTATTAGGTCCCATTTCATATTTGAGAATTATGGCTACAGTCTATACTAAAAGTCATAAAATTAATCTATATGACTATGTTTAAATTCTAAGTTTAGAAGGCTTACAGTTATACCACAGGAACTGGTTTCATTATAATGTTTTGGAATAGAATGAGTTTGTATCTGAACAGGTAGGCAATTTGCTACTAAACAGACCCTACTGCTCTTATATGTTATAAATGTCAGCTAAAATTAATATTCAGAACAGTAATCTTGGTAAATGAATTCTGGAAATGCAATATATCTGTCCTAAATCAATACTATTTCAATAATCTGTCCACAATTGAGTAAATGGTTATTCCAATGAGTCAATAAGCATGCAAGGTTTAGCGTGTGACAAGAAGTGATACACCTATCAAAAAAACACACACAGTTTATTTTTCCAAATCCTAAAAATACTGTTATATTTGATTATGCTAGGCATCTATTGTGTAGACAACATCAGAGCAATCAGTTAGGAGGAAGCTACACAAAAGATGAGGGGTGCTATGGAAAACTCTTAGAAAGCTCATAAGGCTACATTCCCACCTTAAGGCAAGGTATCAATGCAATTTCCCCACATCTTAGAGCTCCTGACTCCATTCACATTGACATCTCCTTTTAGTAGGATGCAAAAGCTTGGGGACATGGTATTCATACTAATCACATGACATGGTACTGCAGCAAACTGAAAGTATTCTCCAACATGACTTCTGAAATTCCAGAGGAAGCTGGGTTCTGTTAGAAATAACTCAGAAGTAAAAGAACAAAAATGTGCCTACAAAGAGAGACAACTGGGACAGTGAAACTGTAGGATTATAATCTGGGAGGAAAAGCCAAAGACGACAAATGCCATTGTTTATGACTACATAAGATCAGTGGAAAGAAACTTGGAAAAACATCTCCAATTTTCTTTGACATGGTTTGTGCTGATCTAAGAACACACTAGTGGTTATCCACAATATTTTCCTTTAACAGAAGGAAATTTTTGAAATACAGCAAAATGCAAAACCACATTTAGCACAAAGCCAAACCCTGAAGTATATAATCCCTTAGCAGCCTATTTTAGAGAATTCAAAGGAAGAAGCAAAGGCAATCCTAAAAAGAGGGAATTTTATGAAAAGAACTCACTGTAGATAATTTGTTTTACTATGGACATTTACTTAACCCATTTCCATTTAGCTGAAGCTCTTTTAAAAATACATTATATATCTTGCACATCTGTTCCATTCACAAAGAGTTAAGTTTATTTTTCAAAAGAGAAAAACAAGATGTGAGAAGATTTAGGGTGGTGTTCTTTATACAATCACTTGTAACTGAAAAGTTGAAATGTTCTCCTTGTAAATTTTGTATTCTCTGATTTTTGCCCATTATAAGTGGGCTAGCTGTAACCCTTTAGAATAACTTCAGAACAATGCCATTCAACTTGGCAAGTTCTCTTTTTAATAATGGTTGAAAGTTTTTACTTCATAGTTTATGAGTGTCTGCTCTGGGTATAAACTACACAGGAAATTAAAGTTAAGTTAACATACAAATCATGTTTGCTGCTTTCAAAGGGAGACATTTCAGTTGGTGAAATCTGATTTACTTCTGTAGAATATGAAATAGTGTCATGGGACGCCACTATTCAGTGAGTACTTGCTCTGCTGTCTGGGAACAGTTAGCAGACAGAATTCCACTTGGCTTCTGGCTGTTTCCTACATGCTGATCATCTGGTCCTACATAGTCCAAAACTCAGCCTCAAGACTGAACTATTAACCCCCAAGCTAAACTGATTTTGCAAATTTTAGAAATGTTAGCATTTGCCAAGTTCCTTTAGATTTCAATTTCTTAATTTTTTTTAGAATGACCTGTATAAAGACTCTGAAGTTGTACAACTGTAAAATTGTGAGCTCTGCTATTAAACCATGGCATCTCTTACTAAATGGCTTTTATTTTTATTCTAGGACCCCCTCTTATCTCAGAGCGAGGCTCAAGATCTATTAAGAAAGCCTAGAATAGATAGGAAGTTACATCAAACAGGTTTTAAAGGGAGGAAAAAGTCTTACACAGGGGAATTAGAAATTAGCATGGAAAGAGAGAAAAATGTTTGCTCCAGCCAAATAAATAAATAAACTGGGGTTAGTGTCAAAGTGTAGTTAGCCAGACCTAAAATTAGATCAGTACAAAAATTATATATGTTCCATGTCAACCTTCATTGTAACCTATAAAGAGGTATATATATATAAACAAAGAAATTACTTATTTCCAGACACTTCTAGAGATGTGAAATTTTGCTTCTTCCTTGAACTCTGAAACTAGCCAAATCTACTGACCGACTACCAAAAAATTAAGCTTTGATTCACTGGTGAATATGCTTCTAGCATGAAGCAAAACACAGTGGTAAGAGGAGAAGCTCTCTAGAGCAAGCAATGCATTAACTTTTCCTTTGCAAACTACCTGTGCTTCTGGAAAAGTTTTATTCTTAAGGAGTCCTAATTTAAAAAAAGTCACTTCTTAGCAGCCTTATGAAATAAAGCAAAAGGAAAGAGAAAAGATCTATAATAGGTAAGTATAGAGTAGGAGGAAACATTAATAATAGACAGCATAATTTTTGTCAGCCAAAACAGAATGTGGGAAAATAAATATAATAAATGTAGGTCTAAGCCCACCATCTCATAGCTCTTAAGAATTATACTCAATGGGCTACCTGGTAGATAACCTGGGAACTTGTCCAAAGCAATTTCAAATATATGCCAGGGTAGGCAAATTGTCCCCCACTGCCAGGCTGCTATACAAACCTACCCTCGGTCAATAGTACATATAAAGCCTCGAAGGGTTAGCAGTTTTCAAGAGTCAAACTCCAAAGGTTTGATACACCATGAGCAAAGCAGATGAGCGAAAATGCATTAGTAAAACTGGTTACTTGCCTACTGATGTCCACACATGCGACTACTCATGATTTACTGATCAAATATGTTGCTTTCACATAATTCATTAGTAATTAATTGCCATGCCAGACACTTCGTTTAGTCTAACAGGGAGGATTCTAGTGGACGGATTATAGTGGGACGAGTTGGTGATGGGGGTGGTCTCCGGCTAGAAAGAGAGAAAGAGAAAGAGAAAGAAACAAGTAGAATCTCTATCAGAGGCCTGTCCCAAAGACGCTGAGAAAGAGCCACGGCACGCACGCTCATGCACAGACAGGCCAGTGGGGGCGGTTTGCCATCTGTAATGATTTTAACACTGTCACCTCGCATTCATCCAGCGGTTTTGAACAAGAAGAAACTATTTTGCATAAGCAAATCTTTCCCAAAACTGAAGTTGTCCCTCCCAATACTAAAAAATAAATAAATTATCAAAAAGCTATCTGAAACATACGGCACATTTCTTAGCCAATAGAGAATGATTACATAGAGTGAACTGTGTTATGTTATGCCTACTCCAGGAACTTATAAGGTCTATTAGGCCTCAGGGAATGCTAGATTTTGAATTTTTATTTCCTTTTAAATAATATTCTTCCTCCTTTTTCTTACTGTTAGAATGTTTAGTTATCACTTCTCATTGTCTTTAGCAGTAGCTTTCTCCAATTTCATCTATATTTTACTTCTAATTTGCAGAGCACTGGAAAATCTGAGAATCAAGGTTTTGGAGTTGACTACAATAAGTGTAAATAGGCTCAGGATGAGTATGACTCGGTTTCTGGTGGTCATGATGTTTCTGAGGCCAGCTAGGTTGCCAAATAAACTCCAGATAATGAAATATTACTGTACGTGAGAATCTCAACATCACCAAGTAATATTCTTTATTTCCTGAACCCCTACATTTACTTCCTAAGTGTATTAGTAAACTCTTGTGTGGACTTGATTTTGTATGTAATATCTTGGGGAGTTATTTTTATAACCAGCCAAATTCAACATATTCTACAAAGCTAAACATTTCTTCTTGATAAAACTCTCCCATTGATTTTTTTCAGAAAGATCCCTTCTGGAAGTATATGTTGTGGAATTTCTTCTGCATTGGAAACACTAACATGATTAAATCAAATGTCCCTGCTCAGGTATGAAGAAGTGAAGATTAAAAAAATTAAAGAAAACAATTATAAAATGTTCAAAAATCACAAAGCTTTTAGACATTGAAGGAAAAAATAAAAGCAAAAGAGATATTGTTGATTAATGGAATAAATACCACTTAGGCACAAACTCATAGATATAGGCAGAGTGCTTTTTGGTCCCTAAACCTGAAAAATGTCGAAGAGACTTAAGAAGAAAGATTTCCTTGGGAAGGTGCATTCCAATTAACCTCTTATGCTAGTCTTATCACTAGACAGTCACTTTATTTTATTAAGTTTATTTATTTTGAGAGAGAGAGAGAGAGAGAGAGAGAGAGAGAGAGGAAAGGGCAGACAGAGAATCTCGACAGGCTCTGTGCCACCAGAGCAGATGTGGGCCTTGAACCCATGAACCATGAGATCATGACCTGAGCTGAAGTTAGACACTTAACTGATTGAGCCACCCCAGTGCCTCCAGACACCCAATTTTTTTAAAGTGTAACTGGAGATGCCTTATAGGCACAGTAACCAAATTAAACCACTCAATACTAGTTGTTTAATTGGGGTAAACAAATAAGTCCTCTTTTTTCAGAAAGGCTACTGGCTACTGTGACCACCTGAAATGTTTTGAGTCTTCCTTGCAGGGAAAAGTCCTCCCATAATTTCCTTTTTACTTATGATCATGTGAAAGCACCTGCCTTTCCACTAGCATACTGCTTATTTTCATTTAAAAGGGCCATATTTATTTAGCTTATATATGGAATCTTGAACCTGCATCATTTTCCCCTTTGATGTAAAGTTTCTAGAGGCCAGAGGTCACATCCACTTAACTGGCCTCATACAGCATTGAGCGTGATATTACATGCAATTATGTTCTCAGTGCTGTTTTTTTGTTCATCTGCTAGACCTGCTATCCATCCTTCAAGACTCACCTCTGTAAAGTCTTCTCTGACCCACCTCCCCCTATCTTGATACAGTTGCTTTGAAAGCATCTCAACATATTTCTATTACAACCATCACACTGAGTCCTAATTAGGTTTATGTTTACCTCCACTGAGGAGAAATAGGCTGTATCTTACTCATCTTCCTATTCTTATAGCATGTGCTTATCATTTAGCCACTGAAAAACTGAACACCGAAAACTGAAAAAATTAAAGTTACCCCTAGAAGTAAGAAGCAATTGATGAATACAGGGCATCCAGATGGCTCAGTCAGTTTAGCATCTGACTTAGGCTCAAGTCATGATCTCACAGTTTGTGTGAGCTCTCTGTGGGGCTCTGTGCTGATAGTTCAGAGCCTGGAACATGCTTTGGACTCTGGGTCTCCCTTTCTCTCTGCCTCACCCTCTACTTGCACTCTGTGTATCTCTCTCTCTCTCAAAATAAATAAACTTAATAATAAAAAAATTAAAAATAAAAAGAAGCAACTGATGAATGCTAGTGGTATTCATTGATCTTTACATTATAAAAAGGTATTTGTTAGCCAATCACTGCTGCTGCAGAGAAGAAAAAGCTACAGTGACATGTAGGATTTTGACCCTTGGAAATGTGTTAACCTATAACATATTTACTCAGTTCTTTAGTAGATGTTAGGAATAAGTATTAAATAATAGGCCTCCTGTCCTCAGAGAGTTTGATAAATAGTCACATAACCCATAGAAATGTATTCTTAGCAATTAAGCAGTTCTGGGACATGGGGAAGGAATTGGTCAGAATTTGAACTTGAAGGAAGGAAACTCTACCAGAAGATTCAATAATGGGTTGGACTTAATTATGGGATTAAATTTTTTGTAATGTTTTATTTATTTCTGAGAGAGAGAGAGAGCGAGCAGGAGAGGGTCAGAGAGAGAGGGAGACACAGAATCTGAAGCAGGCTCCAGGCTCTGAGCTGTCAGCACAGAGCCCAACATGGGGCTTGAACCCATGGATTGTGAGATCATGACCAGAGCTGAAGTCGGACGCTCAATCAACTGAGCCATCCAGGCACCCCAAGGGATTTTTTTTTTTAAAGTAGATCTTAAACTTTGAATTCAGTGAGAGGCAGGATACAACATGGTGTGGTGGGTTGATAACTACTTCCTGCATGCATGATAGCTTGGACCAAGGATTGTAGCTAAGAGAGAAAGTAATACAAACTAAGTTCTCTTCTTATAATTTTGTTCTTGGCTGGAATGTCATTCCTCAGTCCTTCCTGACCTTCCTGTAGTTTCCAATCACCCTTCCCCAGTCACTTCATGATATTTGTGTATTTCATAGCACTTAATCCTGTTTGTAATTATTATTTATTTACTATATTATTGCCTATGGTTCCTGATAAGATCCTTAAGAGCAGAGACCACATACATATTCTGTATTTACTCTATATATTCAGCATTTAGCACAATATGATTAGAAGGCAGTGAATAAACTGCCAGATCAAAGGGAATAGATTCAATGGGGCCAGGAATAATTTTGAGGTGTTTATCAGATGTTTTTGAGGCAGCAAGTTTCTGCTGATAGAGTACTAGATCCAAAGTCAGGAGATATGGATTCTAGCTCTAACTGCCAATTTGTACCTTCACTAACCACCGGAAGTTCTCTAAGCCTGAGTTTCCCCATCACAGGCGTAGGAGACTCAGACTAAATGATCTATAACATGCTTTCTAGTTATACGTTGCATGTAAAATTTATTGAGTGTCTGCTAGGTGGACTGCATTTTGCTGCATGATTTTAAAAACTTGGAATCTATTTGGAGTGGAAGATGAGTAGGATAGACAAGTATGCAAGTGGCTTTTACCATTGTACCCCATCTTAAGTGGAAAAAACAGGGGCAAATATGATTTCAACTGCAACATATAAAAGTTGGAGATGTAAGAGAATGTAGGTCTATAATGAGGTTATAAGAAACTAGAAATTACATGATGAGGATGGGAATGAGGAATTCAATGGTGGGGATGGACAATGAGGAGATTTAAATGTTCTGATGGCCCAACTGCTTCTCATTAATCTCACTGCCAGTTTGGGGCCATGTTGATGGATCAAGAAAAAGACAATGAATAGTAATGGGCAAGTGCAGAAGGGAACCAAGACAAAACATAGAGTCTGCTCTATGCTGGAACTTTCATTTGTCTTTTCTTGTCAAATTTGCAAGATCTTTGGCTCATGGCATGGTTTTTAATAAAGACATCAGGAGAATCTCTCCATTATGAGCTATTTAAAAGCATCCCTTAGGGCCTTGCGTTAAATAGGCACTGCATACCTGTGTGGTGAATCAATGATTAAAAGGATGAAGGACAAAATTTCCATCATGTTCTCTCAAAATAATTATGACATCTTTAAAATATGCCCCATTTCAGGTTAAAGTAACCCATATGTATACTTAGTAATTAAAAATCCTAAAAGATCTCCCTACCTACCCTTCTAGAAGAAATGTGCATCATTTTGTTTCTAAAACAATAAAACTCTACTTAGAAATTCAGGAGGAGCATTAAGTTGTTCAGTGTGATTCTCTTAATAAGCGATGCTCTTTGCCAACCAGAAATGCATTTAAGGTTTACTGTTAATGTCCATTTCATTGGTCTACTTCCTAACCATTTGAAGAGTTTCCAAAGACATTCACCTCATAAGACAGTTTGTTTTGGGCAAAGCAAAATTATTTGTTTTGTACCAAATTTTGCTCAGTTGCTTTGTTTAGTGATGGGCTTCATTAACTAACCCATTACATTGAAGTGGGGCATCTTGCATCACTTAGTGTTTATTGAAACACTGTGTTGTGTGTGGGCGGTTTATGGTTATGATAGAAGAGCCATGTTTCTGCTTCCAAATCAAAGGGAAAGATGTAATACTTGTAGTTGCATTTGTAGCTGCAGGGATGAACCTTTTACAGTCTTTTGGACAATGACAATTTTTGGAAGAAAGTCCAGTGTTCCTGCAGGGTGGGTAGCATTGAGGGCAGTGGTGGGGTGGGGACTGGCTTTACTGATAAGGGAGAAGAATGCATTATTTGTCTTACTGTCTCCTTCAGTCCTCTTCTAAGAATGGAAGAACTAAAATTTCATCTGCTCTGCTCTGGGTTAGCTGGTTTTGAGTATTCATGACATGAGGCCTATCTTGGCATGGGTTGGCGGAGAGTTCTATAGGGCAAATTGCTTTGGTGCAGTATGTGGGATGGTGGTGGAAATGACTGTTCTAGTTTCTTGCCATCAGGTACCACAACACTGATTGTTGGAATGGCTGGTCTTTCTGTCCCTGCCTTTATTCCTTGCTGGGGTGGGAAGTGGGAATTATGAGACTGGTAAATGTATGAGCCAGACTGGGTCTACACAACTCAGTTTCCTTCCTTTTCTATGTTTAAACCAAGATTTCATGACTCCCAGGCTAGGATTCTTTCTCCCGGACAGTTATATTAGCATGTGCTAAGGCAATGGTTCTCAAATTGGACCGTACATCAGAATTCCCAGGTGGGCTTGTGAAAACCGAGAGTGCTGGTCACCACACAGTGTTTCTAATGAGGTGAGACATTTCTAGCAAGTTCCTAGATGATGCTGATGCTGCTGGTCCTGGGACCAGGCTCTGAAAATCATTGTTCTAAGGTGTAATAAGTGATTTTGGTCTTGCTTTATTAGCAATTCAATTCACTTGCCAGATAAAGTATGGGCAAAAAGAGAAAGTACTGAAAAAAAAATCTTAAGAAGGATGAAGAAGTGATTGTAGAAATACTTTGATACATTTGAGAATTAGATGTAAGCATGGGTCAGATAGGTTTTAGGTTTATTTTGTAAAGACCAAGATACTATGTACAATGGTAGTTTTCTTGTTAGTCATCACAAGAAGACTATACTTATTTAGGGAAGCTTGTATTTGCTTATGACAATGGTATTAAGTACAGATAGTAAGCATCTATGAACATGCATTTCAAATTGTCATCTTTGGAGAGGGTATGACTGGAATCCAACCCAAGTTAGCTAGGTGAATCTCCTCCCCTATCCCCCAAAAAGAAAAGGAAACCCTCAAAAAAGATTAACATATCTAGAGGAATGAGATCTGCCTACCAAGGTAGTATCTACACAAAAAAAGGATATGCAACAGGCTTCTTTATACCACAAGTTCTACTTATTAAATATAATTGAGGCTTTAAAATACATCTGTCTCAAAAATTCAATTTACATAGAATTACATATTATATGTAATTACATTAGGATGATGGGAGAGTTACACATCCCAGGTTTCCAGGAGCCACAAGGATCTGATACCAACTTGTCCAACTCATTCATCTTACTGATGAAACAGGTAAAAAAAAAAAAACCCACCCTTTTTAAAATGAAGGGTTTTGTGTACTGAACTATAAGAAATAAGGCTGCATCTGATGAATTTCTTAGAACACAAAACGAAATGGAACAAATAAAAACTGCGTCTGAGTTTTCTAAGATCATAAAGAGCACCTCCTACAGTGGGCTCTGCTGGGCTTGTCTCTAAAGCAGCCTCAGGCAAACACGGCCGTGGGGGCACCAGCTGAGCTGGGGGCTGCCCACAGTCTCCCTCGGGAACTGTAATGCCTGTTTCTCTATGATCCTCCAGAATTGTTTAATCCTTGCATTGTTTTTCAAAGTTTAAGGCAGGTATATATACAGTTTATACATAGTTTATGATCTGAATGGCATTAATAAACTTCCTATGAACCAAAATTATTCTTTATCCTGCTGACAGTCCTCCACAGCACCTGCAGAGGGCAGTGTCCCAACAAGCGGTTCAGTGTATATGTGAATGAATGAATACACAAGGGACAAATCAGGAGAGCACCTCTGGGTGAAACTCAATGGCAACTGACTACGATCTTCCTCTTGCAAATGTCTGCTCTAGCAGATTATGAGACACACTATTTTAAACACAGTTGCATTTGTGCTTTGCTTCTTATTTGGAGCATTTTTTACCCAAACAAATTTTTACATACCTACAAGCTATCAGGCAGTTTTTAAAAAATGTTACAACAGTCAGGACATTGAGCACATGGAAGATAATAGTTTGTAATTTATTATGAAAAATAATATAGGCTGCTATCCAGCATATTTTTGGCCTTTTCAGCTTTAGTAACATAATGAGCCAATACTGTCCAAGAATAGTTTACAGTAGATGTTGGAAAGAACATAGAACTTGGAGTCCACTTAAAGGGTTTAAGAATTCTCTAATATGATTCGTGCTACAGATTAGAGCCAGTTTCTTTCCCCTGTGAAAATGAATCCATGATTTTATAACACATGTCATTGGGAAAGTATGAATCTGTTGATGGAATCTGAAGTAAGAACATAAGGGGAAAAATAGTCCACAACTGTTATTTGATGATATAAACATCTAATATCCTGTATGAATTAGTCTCTGAGATAAATGGTAATTATAATCTCCCTCCCCACATGGATTTCTTTCATAGGGATGGTACAGATAGACCCATTTCCGTGGTTCCAGCAGAAAAAGTGGCTTGAAGGATGATTTGCCCACATTAACTCGGCTCAGTTTATGATTTGTAAAAAAGGATTTTATAATAGCATTCAAGCAGGCAAGCTTTTCAGCAGTACAGAACAAAAGAGAAAGTGTTTGTGGTTAAATTGTTTCTTAAAGCACACTAAATATTGGGCTAATTCCAAAATAAATTTTGATTAAGCGCTGCACATCAACTCATTTTGTATTCTTTCATTCCTCAGTAAGCTCTGTTTATGTGCTACGTGCTGTGTTGAGTCAGATGTACAGAAACATAATCACTGCCTAGGAGTTTCTGTTCGAGATGGGGAGACAGACATGTAAATCGTGGCAACAGTGTGGTAAGTACTCTGATGGGGCTGTGCCTCAAGAGTTTCAGGGGCACCTGAAGTCTTAGCCTGGGACTGGAAGGTTGGGGAGTCCTGGAGGACTTCCAGGAAACAGGAGAAGTTGAGGGGACTGGTAGTCTAGAAATAGGAAGTAATGTGTGTGAAGGAAAGAAAGCTAGAAAAAAAGCACTGTCAGTTTGAGAAACCAAACGTTGTCTTGTTCTTTATCAGTGTCAAAATTCCTTGTTTTGCTCTGAGTCCTTATTCATACAACAGAGAGCTTAGAGGGTTTTGGGTTGTATTACAACAGGATTCCTTAAAAGCATTAGTTTTGAGATTTTAAAAAACATGTTTTAGCCTCTGTAGTGTATCACTGATAACAGAAAAGGTGGGTGGTGGGAAAGACTAAAAGATTCACAAAGCAGCAGAAGGTAAGAGGAACACAGTGGTAAGAGAAAGGATGCGGTTTGAAAAGAGTTTTACATGCACATGGCTTTTGAATGAAGTTAGGCAGTGTCCCTTCCGATGATTTCCTTCCATTTCTCCCCCTTTCTCTCTCCTCGTTTCTCCTTCCCTCCCTCCCTCCTCTCTCTCTCTCTCTCTTGAGAAATCCCCAAAGAGATCTCCAAGAACTTACATGATGTAGAAACCTAGTCCCATTGATGTTGCTGGGGCACAACTATTTCTAACCCTCTTCATCTTCTTCTTTCCTCTTCTCCCTGCCCTCCTCTCATCCCCACCGCAAGCGCCAGGGGAAGGGGTTGGCCAACTCCACCATTTGGGGGCAGGAGGAGAGGTTGGGAAGGAGGTGCTAAGAACCAGCTACTGGGAGAGGCCAACGTCCACTTCTGAGCCGCACATTCCTTTGTCATCTCAAGTCAAGAGAAGACAAAAAAGAAGCAAGGATGGGGAGGAAAAAAGCAACACTTTGAATCTACGTAGAACTGTGATATTCATTTCTGGTTTGGGAAGACAGAAAAGACTTTCTGTCCCTCTCTTATAGAGAGCAAGAGCCTCATAGGCATGAGTATCTGACTTGGGGCCTTACATCAGACAGAGCAAATATGTAACTAGAGATATTAATGGAAAAGTTAACTTTCTAATTCTTTTTCTTTTAGTAACAACAACAACAAATCCAGAGCTCAAGGAATTTGAAGGCTTAGGGAAGGGAAGATTTCTGTTGCACCAGTGTTTCATTTCTGCCTGACTGTGATACCTGGCGAATTAAAAGGCCAGGTTTAAAAGCTCTACATGATATTTTTCTGGCCACTTGCTTCTATAAGTCCAAGGGGCAGAAATGGAGACAAAGAGTTACTGGTTTACTCATTTCAATCCCAGTGATTTAAAAAAAAAAAAAAAATCCAGCAGGAGGAGCTCTAACATGCCTTAGAGCTCAGATTTTAAAAACAAAAAAGTTTAAAGCAAACAGGAAAACAGAGAGGCAGTGTGCCTCACAAGCTGCCGTGTCGGTGAACAAATATGTGACTAAGCCCAATTAAATGGTTAGTGCGTAGTAGCCAGGTGATGATCCTGGCTGAGACAGAGGGCCAGCATTTCCCCTCCGAGAGTCTCCTCATTCTGATGCAGTTGGACTGCTACTGATCCCAGGCGCTAGCTCTTACAAAAGAGGGAGCAAAAGGTCGATTTCTAGGCAAGTCTAGAAGTAATTCTTTGCCTTTTAAAGTGTCACACTGTTTCTAAATGAGTCTTTGACACCGTCTCAAAAACTGCCTTTAAAAACAGAATTTTTATCAGTGGCTGAAGGTACTACAAAAACTCCCAAATGTTCCATCTCCTTTACTCAGTGGCTTGATGGGTACTTCTTTCTTTCTTTCTTTCTTTTTTTTTTTAAATGAGGGAAATGCTGTGTTTGTAAAAATTGGTGCTAAAAGTGCAAGGAATCATATGTCCCCTGGGCCATGTAAAGAGTCTGCAGAAAGAATTATAGCTCTCTAACACACGCACACACATCAACTGCAACACAAAGAATTTACTCAAGAAAACAGTGAAAAGTATATGAATTTAACAGTTATAGTTTTGGGGGGTAAGCCTTTCCATTTTGGACAGTGTTGTGGGAGTGGAGTCAACGAGTGGGCATAGAGGATGGTCAGAATTACTTGTCCTGAAGGAAACTTTCAACCAATCCCTTTTAATCCACTGCCAATAAGAAGTCAAATTTTTTGTTTTACACCTTAATGGTATGCCCACATTTAAAATTTTTATACAAGCTTCTACAGAAACTTTAACTAGACCAATTCAGACCAAAAGTCACTAAATAAAGCTAGTCTAGACGGAAAAATCTATGAAAACCATATGTCTTTTAGGCATCTGTCTTACGAAAACTGCCATCATCCTGGAGAAACAGTTCACAAAATATGCTTTTAGGAAAACACTGCTGTAATGACCATGGAGCTGTGCTTAAGAAGACGACTTGACTTGGAGAAAGTAAAGCCAACATGTTTACAGGGGAAAGGTTCTCATTTCTACATACATCTGTCTGTAAACATCACTGAAAGGACAGGCAAAGGAAGATAGAATTTATATTTCCATTATCTTAGAAGGGATCAAAAGAGTTAGTTTTGTTCCTCCACATTCCTACAGAACGATAGGCCAAGGGATCTCAAAGCCACTCTGGTCTCACTCACAGAAAACTGTTTTGGATAATGTGATACGTGGATGAGGCCAAAGAACCAGAACATTTTCTTCTGATTATTACCTCATCCTACTGGCCTGCCAAACACAGCTAGAAGGCAGGTGTCCGACATAAGTAACTAAAGGAAGATTGTCCTGTATAATTGGATGTAGGGCCCACTGAGGGACAAGGGAATTCAGGGTTGGGTACAAAGCAAAAGTGCATGAGAATGCAGTACACAGAAAGATTCAAAAACCTCTCTTTTCCAATTTAATATTGCTTTCTCAACTGGGGACAGTGGTCAGCGCTGCCTTCATTGTTCTGGCTTCGTATTTTTACCTTTCAAAATGCACATTTAATAAGCAACACGAAATCTATAGGAAAACGAATAGGAAAGCAAACTTTAATGATAAAAAGAACAACATTTTAACTGAAAGCTGAACAGTCTTTGGAGATTATGAAAGTATTTATAAGTTGCAAGGACTCCTTGTGATGATCACGAATATTTTCTTCTTGCTCAACAGGGAAGGGGAGTTTGGAACAGCACAGTAACAGTGGCTATTGGCATAAGTGCCCCATGTGTTACTCAGTCACCTAGAGGGTGGCGAATGAACAATATACATCAAAGAGCTATAGGTCCTGGGTTGGAGGAGGCAAGTATGGTAAAAAAAGAAGGACATTCGTAAGATGCTGTCAATTATACACCAATGTTTTAAGCAAAAGTGAGAGGCAATATTTCAACATGTCTATTCAAAGATACTGTGCTTTAAAATGAGTTTTCAAGTATTAAGATGGTAATGGGATCATTAGAGTGTCTGGAATATTAAAAAGAATTAAAAAGTAATCATAGCAACATTCCTTGTTAAAGATTCCTACACTGAACTACAGGGCATTTAAGAAGGTTAGTCAGTGTCTGATGATGAGTCACAGGGATTTCTGTGGCCCATTGGTTTCAGTCCTGAGTACTCTGATACCACTATTGTCTAGCTAAAACTAGAGGTCTGCTTTCTTTCAAATAATATGTGTAGCATGGATTTTATTCTAATTTTAGATTCAGATATTTGGAGGGAAATTACTGCAGTGGTTTCTCTAGTTAACACATTTACTAATGTTTCCTTAGTTTTCCACCCCAAGAGGCAATACTTAAGGTAGAATTTGCCTCACATGAAATTTTATTATTTTAGTTATTAAAATATTTTCCAACACTACCAAGAAGCAAAAAAGAAATTCTAGTTGTTTTAAAAATAAGTAGACATTTTCCTCAGGTTTTATAGCTTTTCCTCTGTGAATGGTGGTCTAAAGTTGGAGCAGTGTATAGACTTTTTAGCATAGTCCCTTGAGCATGATGTTAATGCTGGATTTATTTGAGGGACAAATTTCATTCACTCTTCAAGTTGGTTTTAGGAACAATCCTAATCTAACCTTAAAAAATACACACAGTACAGAATATATCTTATATAAATATCCATGCCCAAGTGAAATAATTTCATTTTAGAACTTTCTGGGCTGCAAAGGACCTTTGAAAGTCTTTCTTGTCTACTCTCATAAGAGGCCACATTCTAGATCAAGGTCATATATATTGACCAAAATAAATTTAGATAATGCTACCTCATGGAAATCTGAAACGAAATATAGGTAATATTTATGTGGTGGAGACAACTGCTATTTGGACTGTAAAATAAAATCACTTCCCAGATCATATTTAAAACCACCTGGGGCCTTCTTCTCACACATTCTCACTTCCTCTTGGTTCTCAGATCTGCCATGGAAGCCTGGGGACTCATGTGGCAGTGTGTCTAGTTTGTGGTTATCCAGTTCTTCTGGTTAGTCTCCCTCCCCATTGGTTTGTTAGCCCTTCCACAAAGGAAGCAGGGAAGGAATGGAGATTATTTCTATTTGTTTTTATTTAAAGTTTGTTTGCTTAGAGTGAGAGAAAGAGAGAGAGTGTGCACAAGAGGGGCAGAGAGAGAGAGAGAGAGAGAGAGAGAGAGAGTCCCAAGCAGGCTCCACACTGTTAGTGTAGAGCTCGACGTGGGGCTCAAACTCATGAACAGTGAGACATGGCCTGAGCTGAAATCAAGAGTCAGATGCTTAGCCAACTGAGCCACCCAGGTGCCCTAGGAATGGCGCTTATTTCTAAATTTTATATTAACTTGCACATTTACTGGGTTCCCAGTATTTACACTGCATCCTATATTTTCAGTGTTGAAACTAATCCCAATGGGGGGATTAGTTTATGACTTTATGAAGATTTGGATCTCTCCTTATGTTTGAGCAATTGAAGTCAAGAAGGCCCAGCCTTGCCATTCCATGAGTGATTGAAAATTTTGCTATTTGCCATTTTTATTAACCATTAACATTTTTTGATCCTTGGATGGAATGTGTTCTCTCTACAGTTCATGTGAGCTGATCATTTTGACTGGAGCACAGGAATGGATGTTTCCTAGTGTTTATGAGAATCATTAAAAAAATAATTCCAGAAATTAGAGCACGCACTAGTTGTGGTTTTGCTTATCATGTGGCTCTGATGCCTGAAAAGCAGCCAGAAGGAAAAGTACCATACGTGATGAGGCTGCCTAAATACCTTGTGGCTTTAGACCTTGCCTTAGGTGGGAGTTCTTCTATTTTTGATCAGAGTTGCCAAGTGATCTCAACTTCATCTGTGTATAGGTAACATGGCATCAAAACACATACAGATTCTCTCAAACCCAGTGCCCTTCCAACACTGCCCCCTCCCCCCCCACTTAAAAATACCGGCCAGACCAAGTGTATATGTGCTGCCGAAGCAAGCACAGGCCAGACCAAGTGTAATAATCTTTTGGCAACAGCATTTAGTAAGCCAGATGGATTTCATTTGGCAACTAAAGGGTGTAAATATGTGTTTAGCTTCAGAGGTTCCCCCAGACAATGGTTACAATATGTTGGCTCTAGTAAGCTAAAGGATTTCAGTGTTGGGCATTTAAAAATTCTATGTTTAATCAGCAATAAAGTTATGACAAGCAGACAAAAGCCATCAAACCCTCAGCTAAGTCCTCAACTCCCTTTCTCATATTGCTGGAGGTAAGCATTTAAGGACCCTTCTGAGTGAAAGATGCAGCATTTACAATTTCGTGTTTAATTTCCTGGCTGTTTATCAGCTAAAGCACCTCTAGTAAGCTAAATTTCGCTTCTAATCTTTCACAGTAGCTGATAAGTCAGAGGGGAGGAAGAAGCGCCCAGCAGCTAACAGCCACGATTCGTGGCTCTTTCACCTCTAAATTTTATCCAGGCAGCGCACTCAGAATGAGGTGTCTGTGCTATGCTATGAATCTCTGAGGCCACTGAAAAACATGCCATCTAACCAGAGCTGTCTGCATGTGAAGGATTTCCCTGGAAAATCACTCTTCTCTCACAGCGAAAGAGACCAAAGAGGGCATGATGAAAGAGCAGTACTAGCTTGTGTGCATCTATCTGATTCCACCGGTTAGAATTCGCCTTTCTTTTCCTTTTCTCTTCTGCTCTGTCCTTTTCTTTTTTGAGCTGATATCAGCTCATATATAGGAACATTCAGCAGACTCCAACCGGTGACAGTTTACTGCTGAGTGGACACAGGAAGAATAATCATCATTTACTGTGCAGTTTCCACTGGTCAATGGCTCTTGTGATGGACTCCCATCTTGGCTGTCTTCCTCTATCAATCAGGTGAAGCCCAGGCCAGGGCTGGGTATCTCCAAACTCAGAAAGGCTTTCCCTGCAACGGCTGGAGCTTAGCAATTTAGAAGCCCAGAGAGAACAATGACAGAGCTATTTGCTGTTATTTGTCATGGGATGTGGAAACAGTTGTATTTGGTTAACTTGATGCCAGTTACCACTGGGCTAACAGTGGCATATTGTTATATTTACCGCTCCTGCAGCCTGTCTGCATTTATGTTGCTTGCTCTTTGTCTGATGTAGACCCTTCCTTCTTTTCTTTTTTCTTCTCTCCTCCTGCCACATCGGATGTTTGGAAAAGTAAGATAGGGGGCACATCAAAAACAGAAAGGCAAGCGGAAGTCCACCTTGACACCTCTGCCAAACTCCCAGATTCTGACCTTCAGAACACTTGCCGTCCTGCTGCCAGGCCTCACCTACACAGACTGCCTGTATTCGCGTTGCGGCAGCATGGAGATGTTTGTGTAAAGTAGACTCAAGTTTTCTAGACCCAAGAAGGAAACCACCAGGCTAATTTTACCTTCACTTAAACCAGATTGAAACCAAGACTGAAGAATGAAAAACTTTGCCGTTAACCATAGGTTCACCTCAGTGAAATAATACGTTATAACCAGATTCATTATGGAATTTGAATGATTTTGATGGGATAGTTAACTGAAGGGCTTAAATTAAATGGAATATTTTATTTAGTGAACAAATTATGGCCAAATTTCTGTTTTCACTAAAATATATGAAGCATCATGACAACTCATGTTAAACCTGTAACAAATTATTAATTACATTTGGGATATCAGTAACAAATTTGGTAACACATAGCCTCATGAAATGAATTAAGCATTAAGAATCAGAAAGAATACCTCAAAGTTGTTTCTATTCTTGTCATTTATACTTAAACATTTTTTTTGCTTAACTTTTAAATCCAGTTGCTAAAAATAAAAACTGTTCCCTGAAAAATCAGACTACCTGATCATAAATGTATTTATTTGTTCTTTAAAGGGGGAGGACAGTAAGGAAAAAAAAAAAAAACCTCTTGGCAGAAATCAGAAATCACAAGGCGAATTCATCATTTGTCCAAATGACACTCAGCTGCTAAGAGAAGTCATACTTTTAGAGGGCTCTTGAAGAGGGAGCAAATCAGGATGTTTCCAGGACATGATTGTGGGAGAGTCAGACATAGGCTAGTCCCAAAAGTCACTTAATTGTCCATGTGCCCTGAACCCATGACTTCAATTCTCAGCAGCTTCATCCTTCATGGCACCAAACTTTCATGTTAGGGATGCAAAGATACGCTTATAAGAATCGTGCGTTTGTCCTTACTCAAAATTTGGGGGACTGGCTGAAAAACAAAACAAAACAAAACAAGGAGACCTTCTCCCTAAATGAAAGGGATTCCATGTCAACTGTCAATTAAATCAACATATATGTAAAAGAGGTATAGCACAGCAGTGTATCAACGTCAAATGTCTGAAAAGAGATTAAATCGTAAAAGAACCAAATGGCTTGTACTTCCTTAAAGAAAAGACTATGAGTGCATCAATTATCTCTTTATGCAGAGGGATTTATATATCTTTTGCCATGGTTGGTTTAGCAGTAAATTACAGATAATGTGGGGCTGGAATGAGACTCTACAAGGACACCATGTCAAGTAGGGCGAAATGAGTAAGTTGAGGAATGGGTCTAAGTGGGAAACCCTATGATAATGTTGATGCTTGTCAAGGGCTGTACGCGCAGAGCAGGGCACCGGCCTCACTATGGAGCTCATCAGAGAGCCCTCCGGTTGAAGATTTCTTGGTTTCCATCTTGTGTTTCTGTCATGTGGAGGAGTTGGGGTAAAAGCCAAATCCTTTCTTATGACAGCTTTGCCATTTTTTAAAGACACCATCCTACTTGGTGACAAAGGGGGTTAAAAGAACGTACTTCAGTTTCTCAATATATATATATATTTTTTTTTTTAAAGAGAGGACTGAGTGACGAGGTAAATGATGTTTACTTTTCCTTGGATAGAGACCCTTTCTCCCATCCTTATCTCCTTTTGACTATTGCACAATAGCTTAGTCCGAGGAGAGGGGAGAAGACAAATGAGTAAAATAATGCCAGAATCAGCTGTTGCCAGGAAAAACACACTCTGATTCAGTTAATTTGTCCTGTTAATGTCAAAGGCTGTGATTCCCAATGAACTAATTTTAAGAAGCTATAACTGAAAATAGCTACATCAGCCCTAAAGTTAGCATTTGATGGAGATTAGGATCTTCAAGTAAGAGAATAGGGCCCCTAAAGACGTGGCGATGTCTGCTTAAGATCATCTTGCTAAACAAGAACGCAACTGGCTGGGATTTTCAAACTGGGTTTTAGCCCCTTCAGAGGAGTTGAGGGGGGTGGAAGGGGAGGGGGCACACCAGATATTCTGGCAGTAGAAAATGTTCCACAAATCAAATTTGTGTACACTCAACTTACTAATGACAGAAGCATCCCTACTGGTGAGTCTCTCTGGGCTGGAGATGCTCCCCTAGCTCAGGTGGAAGTAATTAAAACAGGCATGTCGTTTGCAGTATTTCCAGCTTCCGCACGGAAAGCCTCCGTGTGCACAAACCAGAACAGCTCGAGCAGCTGAGGAAAGCAGGGCCAAAAATGATTCCACCCGCCTCTCTCCTTCCTCTTCCTTTACGTTGGAATGGAAAGATAGAATAATTTAAAAAAAATAAAAAGGCAGCAGAACACTCGTGGTTTCTGTCCAACTGCAAGTGCTTTCATTATCTTGGAATAGGGTGAAAATAAAAGTATATATGCTCTTAAAAGGCAAAATCATAACTTGCTAATGAAGTCACAAATTATCTAGAAGAAAACTATGCGCAGGCATATGCCGAATGGCAGAATCTTTTGCCTCTAAAAGTTCAGTTATTGCCTTTGTAATATTAAAGCCCAACAGGGAGCCGGCGGGACACAGCTTGTACTGTCTTGTCACGTTATGAGTTTCTGGTTTCAGATAAAAGACAAGAAAGGGCCCTTTAGAAAGTAAAGAGCAAGGGAAAAAAAATCAAACTTCCTTCTCGGAAAGCTAAGGGTTGTTTTCCTGGAGATGATGGATAATGGCATTTCAATTTTTTTTTTTTTAGTTTTTAATAGAGAAAATGGAGGCAAATCATAGAGGGAAAAGAGAATATATAAATAAACAGAACAAGGTGAACTTTCAGCAAGAGCTTCCTCAACTTTTTTCTTTCTTTTTCCATCTTTGTCGTCTCTCTTTCTTTCCTTTTTTTTTTTTTTTTTTTTTTTTGAAATCTTAAACCCCATTTCTGGCTTGCATTTGGTAGGATTCCTGCTCTGGCTTTTATTAAAAACAGACTTTATGTGGTCAGAATTCTTCATCTAAAGCTAAACTTTAATAGGCATAAGGATCCTGACAGAGTCTTTCTTGCTCCCTCTCAGGTGACCCCCCCCCTACTCCCCAGGGGGGTTTCCCTCCCGTTGTGCTGAACTGGCGCTGAAACTTGAAGGCTCAGCACAAAACTCAACTTTCCTCTTTTACTCTGCGCTCTCATTTCTGTTTTACATTTGAGGCTCTTTGCAAGGCCAGGGCAAGTTAGATCTGGCTCCAAGCAGAGAATATTCTAGAAAGTTTGAATAACATAACTGCCGTCCTATAAATTCCCCCAACACAGATGCATTAAACCTGGTGGTTCCCCTTCTCTAGCACGAGCTACCAGTTCCTGCCAGCTATCTTGTGTGCGCAAGCTTGGAAATACCAAGGGCAACTCCGTCCCACTTAACAAATCAATTTAGCGTTCAACAGTATCTCTGAAGGGTATTGGCTGGCCAGCTGATCTGAAACAAAGAGGTAAAAAGAGACAAGCAAGCAAACAAAGACATGCACGTTCATTCCTGAGGAAAGGCAACGTCAGGCTGCTCTGGCTCCTTCTTATAGCGAAAGAGACATAATCACCGACTCTCTATGGGACTCCTGTCTTCCCACCCTCAATTCCCTTGCCCAGTGGCCTCCACACCTTCCTGGCACAATGGCAGACACTTTCCCAGTCAATCTGAGGTTTCCGAAAACAGTAATTTAATCTGACTTGCAGTGAGGCTCAACACTGATATTTTTTATTTATTTTTTACACGGAAGGGAAAATCTTTGAAATTCTGTAGCGCAGCAGTTCTCAAGGGGAGGCGGAATTTTATACTCCCCTCTCTACCTCCCCAAACACACTGGCAATGCTGACATTGTTATAGTCGCAACTGGAGGAGTACAACTGACATCCGCTGGGTAGAGGCTCTGATACTGCAAAACATGCTAGAATTCACAGGACAGCCCCCCACCCCCACCCTAAGGAAAATGCCAGTAGTTCCGAGGTTGAGAAACCCTGGTATTGTGGTCAGGATACTGGTCTCTGGAGTCGGACTGCTTGGGATTAAAGCCCAGCTCCATTAGGGTCTGGTTGAGCAGCCTTGGGCAAGCTCTTTTGAACTCTGTGCCTCATCTGTAAAATGGATAATAACCTATCCTTTAGGGTTGCTATGAGCAGTAAACAAAAATGTACCTGCAAAGCACTTAGGACAGTGCCTCGCATACACTGGGAGTGCAATAAATATTAGCTATTGCTTTTATTATTATTACTATAAATTTAGCTGAGTTCCAAATAAATTATAAACCAGACGTATTTTTGAGGAAAAAAAATAGGTTTGAGAGTACACATATCCTTTCTGATTGGGACCAAAGTGATGATAACCCTAACAACCATGGTGCTTCATAGTTTATCAGGCTCTTCCAAATACCTCCTTTCATGTGACGTGGGCAATGACCTTGCTGAAGTTGTTCCTCTTTCATAGATAGGGCACCCTTAGCTCAGAGTTTAATGAGTTGCATGAGGTCTGTGGCAACCAAGGTCTTCTGATTCCACATCCCCTGATACTCCTGTGACACCAGCCTTCTTTTATGTGTTTAAAATGTCCCTTCTCCTCATTTCACCTAACAGCCTGAGGATCAAAATAAACGTAAGCCCCACAATCAGAGGGTGAGGTGACTGAGGCTTCATGGGTGGGAGGAAGTCACTTCTCTTTTATGGTACGTGGATAGTATGGTTTTCCTTCTTAAAGCATACACATAGTTCAATCCTCTGAATTGAATTAAAAAAAATTAAATGTCTGTATGGGCTAATGTTCTTTCCTTTTAAAATTTCTGATGTTGAGGAAAAAATCTCTTAATTCCTTCTATTTTCAAAGTCTCTAATTATACACATTGCACATATTTGACCGCAAATGCACAAAGGTGAGAATATAGCTTCCACTGTATACATTTCAAGTTTCATTTACTTATTCACTATTTTGTTTCACAAGACTGAAAAAAATCTGCTTACACGTGCCAAAATGTGCTATTCAAATGTACAATGTTCCAGCTCGTGTACGGTTAGTGACTGCACACAGCAATCAACATGTGTGTGTGAAAATTTCTATGTGTAGTTTAAAAAAAACAATTGCAAACTAATCAACACAGTTTTTACTCAGGCTACTTTAAAGTTAATAATATTGGGTCTAAGGGTTATAGTTCAGGGGGCAGATGGATCATATTCCTTGAAGTGAGTGGTTTTCTAGAATTCCTTCAGTCATAGAGAAGGCAAGGCCTTAGTTCCTGATACTCTCCTGACCTACCCAACGCACAGCTTGCAATAATGCTGCCATAGCCCTTTTTTTCCTTTCAAAGTCCTCTCTGAGTCTACAAACAGCTGCCCAAGCGTCATTCACTTGGACTCAGTTTCTGTGGTCCCATGAAGTGTGTGCCAGTTGATAATGGAAAGGTTTGGACCACATACTGGTTTTTAAATGGTGTCACAGTCTCCACCATTTTCCCATGGTAGCCTTCCTGGGTGAAAATCGCAAATGTGTACGATAGTATCTTTGCAATTTCCTTTTCCAAATAAACCCTGTCCTTCATGCTACGAGAAGAGAGCCACAGAGCATGTGCCCACCTCGCGCTGCGCGCTGCGCGGGGCACTCACCTTGGGACGCTGGGCGGGGCCCTGGTGGGCCGTGAGGGCACTTGTGGGGGCGCTCCGGACCAGTCGCTGCTACTGCTGCTGCTGCTGCTGCTGCTGCTGCTGCTGGGGAAAGGGGGCAGCGGGCCTGGCCGGAAGGGCACGGGGGGCGCCCCCGAGTGGGGGCCGGGAGAGGGAATGGCTGGCGCAGGCCCTCTGGCGGATGCGGGTCGACTGAGGGGACCGCTCAGGGTCAGCCGCCTCTGAGTTGTGGGGCTCGGAGGAGGTGACCTGGGGAGAGAAAAGAGCAGTTTCTGTCTAAATTCATCTTTAAGAATGTATTTTCTAGGTTTGTGAAAATTACACTTCACTGAGTAACTCATATCCATGTTAGAAATGTGCAAAGGTGTGGAGTGCCTGGGTGGCTCAGCTGGTTAAGCCTCTGACTTCAGCTTACATCATGAACTTGTGGTTTATGGGTTTGAGTCCCATATCAGGCTCTGTGCTGACAGCTCCGGGCCTGGAACCTGCTTTGGAATTTGTGTCTCCGTCTCTCTCTGTTCCTCCCCTGCTTGAACTCTGTTTCTCTTTCTCTCAAAAATAAATAAAGACTAAAAAAATTTTTTTAATAAAAAAAAGAAGTGTAAAAAGGAGGGGTGCCCAGCTGGCTTGGTGGGAGGAATATGCTGCTGCTGATCTCGGGGTCCTGAGCTGGAGCCCCACACTGTGAATAGAGAGTACTTTAAAAAAACTTAAGAAAAGAAAAGGTATAAAAGGGGTAAATGGTGGAAAGGAGGCTCCCCTCCTCCCAATCTTTCACTCTGGGGAGACACCCAATAGCAGTTTCTCGTGTATCTTTTTCAAATACCTTCTATAATACAACACAATAAAACACATGTAGTATGATACAACGTTCTCTCCTCTCTCTCTCTCTAAATTCCTTTTTTTGGTACATATTAGAACCCAACATTCTACAACTTACTTTTTTTTTAAAGCTTCACAGTAATTTGACTATCTTTTTTTTCTCAATGTTTAATTTTGTGAGAGAGAGAGACAGACTGTGAGCAGGGGAAGGGCAGAGAGAGAGAGACAGACACAGAATATAAAGAACACTCCAGGCTCTGAGGTGTCAGCACAGAGTGGACGTGGGGCTCTCAAACTCACATGTGAGATCATGACCTGAGCCAAAGCAAGACAGTTAACCGACTGAGACACCCAGGTGCTCCATAATTTGACTATCTTTTCATTTCAGTATAGAACTTATTCTTTTTGATGACCATATAATATTCTGTCGTAGGGATGTTTTGTGCTTGTTTTTGAAGGGGTTGGGAAAATCTGACGCCCCTCTTTCACTCCTGAACATACATACCTTTTTTCCTCTTTTTTTTTTTCTTTAGGTCCATATCGGTTTAGGGAAGCACACTCAGAAAGTGATACCGGACAAGGTCTGCAGGCCTCAGGTGACACGGGGCCATGCCCTACCTGCGGGAGTGCTGTATCCAGGAGTCATCCACAGGAGGTGGCGCAGGGGTGAAGGTTGTGGCAGTGTTGATGTCACCAATGATCACAAGGGCCTCTTTCAGGGCCTGGTACATTCGAAGCATCTCGTCCCGGCGCTGGGCCTGTTCTGCGGATTCTTCCATGAGAGTATTCTGGTCTTCCGAAGAATATAACTGTGCCAGGAGCTCTGAATTTATGAAATCTTTAACCTGTCACATCACCACAGAGGAACAAAAATGGGAATGCACGTGTGATCAGATGGCATAAATGGGTTGAGAGCCTGGGGACAAAGTCCACGACAACCCGCATTGGGAAAAGGTGCACGATGCATGAGGTACGCGAGATGTTCAGTATGTATGCGTCTGTTTCCTCCTGTTTCTTCTCTGCCCTCCCAGTTCTCAGCACCAGTACAGGAACAGTTTTTCCCTTTCTCATGGCTGTGGGCTAAAGGTAAACCCAGATTAGTTGAAAAGAGGAATATACCCTACCGTCTCCAGAACAGGACCTGTTGGCTATGTAAGCATCTCCATGAGGTTGTCAGAGGCTGCTTGGCTTAGAGATGAGGAAGGTCCCAGAAGGAAAGAAGCAGTATTTTCAACAGAAAACATTGATGTAAAGAAACCTATGTAATAACCCAACTCATCCATTCCTTGGTATTCCTTGCTTTTACCAAAATCACTGAAATATTATTAAGATCCCAGGTTGCAATGTCATCTCAAGAGGGGAATTAGCACTAGTAAGTGAATTTTTATTAAATATAGAACCTTATATCATTATGCAAGTTGATTTATCAAAAAAAAGTGATATGCTCTCTGTCTTCTAGAGGTTTTTAATAGAAGCTACTTAACAGTAACGAGAACTGACATGTGTTTCCATAGTTAGCAGATATCGGAAAACAGACTGAAGTGCCAACAATACGTATGAGTCTTAGAGGAGTGGCATTTTGTAGCAGAACAAGAATGGAGAGGATGCATATACTGCACGGCACACAGGGAGAGAGTGCTGGCCACCATATTTCATCAAATCTAAGATACCAGTAAATCTGAAAACACATCATAATTTTACGGGCCATAAAGAGAAAACACATTAATTAAACTATGACAGAATGCCAAGATGTCATTGAGTGTGACATGCATCTTCATGTCAGAAATACTAATGTGGGGGCGCCTCGTTGGCTTAGTCGGTTAAGCCTCCGACTTTCGCTTAGGTCATGATCTCGCGGTTCGTGGGTTCGAGCCCCACGTCGGGCTCTGTGCTGACTGCCTGGAGCTTAGAGCCTGGAGCCTGTTTCAGATTCTGTGTCTCCCTCTCTCTCTGACCCTTCCCTGCTCACGCTGTCTCTCTCTCTCTCTCCTAGAAATAAATAAAAAACGTTTAAAAAAAAAAGAAATACCAATGTGAAACAAGTGAATGTGAGGATCAGTGGAATATGGTGTGTCCCAAGTGCCTTCACAAGTCTTCTAATTTAATTCTCACCACACCCTTATGAAATATATTAGAATCTTATTTTTTTTAATGTTTATTTATTTTGAGAGAGAGATAGAGAGCAAGTGAGCACATGAGAAGGGAGGGGCAGAGAGAGAGAGGGAGAGAGAGAATCCCAAGCAGGCTCTGCACTTGTCAACGCAAGCCCAATGTGGGGCTCCAACCCACCAACTGTGAGATCATGACCTGAGCTGAAATTAAGAGCTGGACACTCAACCGATTGAGCCACCCAGGGGCCCTTATGATCCCAATTTTACAGATAACACAATTAAAGTTCAGAGTTTAAGTACATTGCCTCAAATCACATAACACTAAGTTGAACCCCCAAATCTTTTGACTCAAGGTCTAGTGCTCCTTCCATTATCCTCTTCCCCACCTTGAATGCTTAGAAAAGACTATTTATACTTAAGCATCATTATTTTAGAGTGGCATGGCAAGTATGTTAATTAACTTAAGCCTAAAAAATAAACCAACTTGGATTTTTCAGTTTCTCTGTTAAGTGAGACCAACACTTATCTAGAGTCACTGGATATTTCTAAGAAAGAGCAAAGGCCAGTATATTTAATTATTACAAATTCAGGCAGACAACATAACAACTATCAGATGCTCAGAATTCCTGGGCTGTAGTTAAGTACATAACCAAGAGATAAGAGTCTAAAATACATAGGTTTATTATTTTTAAAGGTATCAAACTATATAGTTCAGAAAATTCAGGTAAATCACAACTTCAGTGTGGTGAAATAAAAAGTATTCTCTGCACATATTTTGTAAACCAAGAGTGACTCAAAAGTGGAAGTAATCTAGTAGACAAGGTGTGTTTGGGCAATTGTCCAGTAGGGTAGAAGTGTGATAGTTGTGGAAGGTAAAGTTGGCCAGCTCACCTAGGGCCAGATGTGACAGCCTTGAATGCCAAGGAAAATGGTTTGAACTTTACCCACTTGGCAACAGGAAGCCATAGAAACTTGTAAGCAAGTAAGTGAAATGATAAAAGAGAATTTAGGGAAATGAATCTGTGATTGGAAAAGAATTTGCAAGGGTGGTAGTGGAGATAAAGAAATCTGTTAGAAGACTAATAGATCACTTATGAGGTGGTGAAGGTTTAATCTAGCAGGATTGCAGTGGGATAGAAAAAAATGGGCACATGTAAATTACATTATAAAGGAAAAGTTAACTAGACTTGGTGTAGAGGAAAGACAGTGTAAACTTAGCTTAGGGAATATCTCATTCCCCTTTTTGGAGATTTATTCACTTTTCAGCACACTCGCAGGTACCCAAGGAGTCGGGGACATTCGCACAAATCTTCCACAGCTGAGTGTGTGTGTGTGCACTTAGATGGTGTGGCTTGGAACTCAAAACCAGACAATTTTCCTGGCATCAAACAGCAGCTGGGTTCAGCCAATCTGAAGCTTTATATCTAACTGGAGTATCACTTAGAATCTAGTAAACACAATTTAAAAGAAGGTCCTTCCAAGAATAGATTTAAAGCAGGTCTGAAATAAGAAGCGCCTGTCAGACCACGAAATAAAGTAATAAGGGCTTGTTTCAGCATTCTGATCAAAGATCTGCTTTGAACCAGCTCTTCCACATCAGAATGTTACACACTAAAACTCGCCTGCTAACCCAAAGATTTGGCGAGTGCTCTGAATTCATAGGAGTATTATTAGCGTGGGAGAAAATGGCAGGCAGCTCAGTGGTCGAGAGCTCAGGCTGTGGCATCAAACAGCTTTGAATCTGAGTCGCAGCTCCCACACTTACTGTTTTTGGGCAAATAGTAACCTCTGTCAGTCTCAGGTTCCTGATCTGTAAAATGAGGACAATGCTCATAGCTGTGTCAAGAGCTGTCATGAGGATTATAAACTGCCTCGCAAGATGCCTTACATTTCGTTAGTGCTCAGGACACAAAAGTTATTCTTGCTAAAGCACATAGGCCAACATGGCATTAGGTATGTAGATGCAGAAGGACAAAGAGCAAGCTATCACAACAGTGCAGACATCAAGTGACATACAGAGTTCAATACAGAGCGAAGGTTAACATTTTATTTTGCACTGAAACAGAATTTTAGAAAGACTCTGCTCATCTGCTAGTCTAGTGTGGTGATGCTACAACTGGAACAAAGGTAGGGGGGACTTCAGGGAGTTTCCAGACACTTCAGGGACTTTCTGAGCAGTCTGTGTATCCCTGGTACAAATATGTAAATCAAGGATTCTGCACGACAATGGAGGACAAATAGATCCCTTTGAGATGATGGCATTTAGAATGTACCTCACAGAACATGACAAAAACAAATTATACTTGGATGTAAGGCTTGAAATAAGATTTATGCCTTTAATTATAACACCTTATAACTTCTACATCTTGGTATGGTCCACAAAAAAATCCTCATACACAGAACCTCACTGCAGTTCAGACTCTACACACTAGATAAACAGGCATGGCTGCCATGTCGTTCTACTCAGTGTAAAGGAATGTGAGGTCATTAAAAATGTTCCACATGTTTCCCTTCTTTCTTACTTTAACCCTTCCCTATCAGCCTGTGATAGGTTTGCATCTTAAACCTTTTTTTGTCTTCATAACTAAGACCATTTTAAAGCCTTCACAAGTAGAAGGGACATTCCTAGAATTGTCACACAATTCTGTTACTAAGGAGACCATTTCCTTAAAGTCTCTGTTTCTAGATGGGAGGGCTGCAGTCTGTGATTGCTCACAGTCACATGGAGACGCATGTAAAAAACATAACTGAGAAGTTTAAACTTGCTTAGTTTGGGAAAAGGACTTGGTGAGAAGCTTGTGATTACAGTTCCTTCACGTCTGTTTTAGCTTCTTTTCTGTTTCTCAGGGATTTGGTTCTGCTAGAGACCAATGACGTTTCCCTTCTTTAAAAAAGCGACATCCTTTGACTCACAAACATAACGTCAAGCAAAAGAATTAGACACCAACAAGCACACACTATACGATTCCAAAGTTCAAGAACAGGCAGAACCCAGCTATGCTGGAAAAAACAAGGAGAGTTACTCTTGGCGGGGAGTGATGAGAGTGTGGGAGAGCACGAGGGGGGCTTCTGGATCCTGGTTCCGATCTGTTTCTTGAACAGGATGCTGAATTCTTGACCCGTGGGAACAAACCAGTGCCCTGGTATTTAAGGTGTACTTTCGCCTCAAATAATGAACATTTAAAATAACACTCTACTTCATATGCACTTTTGTGCATATGTTACAGTGAGTTCTGAAACTAGGGCACATGTTACTAATTTTCCACCAAAGTGCCAATGGCCAAGGAGAGTGGATGTGGGTCTCCAGGGGTCCAGGCGCAGCACACACTCCAAGTGTGAAACGCCTCTAGGCTTCATATTTGATTCTTAAAAAAGTTTCACAAAAACTTTATGTTCTATTTTGTATTATCTGGGTTTGTTTGAATTTCTAGTTAAGATTTAAAACATTGCTTCTCATATGCAAGGGACCTCTAATGTAATCTTTGAGTAAATGAACCCTCTGGGAAGATACTCCAGGTATGTGCTTTGGGGATAGGAGCCCCCTAGTTTAAGAAAGCTGAGCTGTATTTAGTTTCCCTAACCTTGCCCTATGCATTAACGGACTCTGAAATGGAGAGAAACTCAGACTGCAAATGTGAGTATCTGGATTTCCATCTTGACTCTGCTAGCCCCAGCTGTGTGACCCTGGGCAAGTCACTTAACCTCTCAGAGCCTCAGTTTCTTCATTTATAAGCTGGGCAAAACAATGGGTACCCAGTGGGTGGCTGTCCTGTGGGTCCCAGCACAGAATCATGAACCACTTTGCCATTCACGCTTTTACAATAAAGCTGGATCACCTTTTGATTTTCTGATGGCAAATCTGGTAGAGTGAGCTGCAAGAGGGAGAGGCCATCACACTGTACTGGCCATGGGGTGTCATGCATATTCCGAACAAAACTCTGCTGCTTCGATGGCGGCTGTCATAAACGTGCTGGTTCTTTGTGCTGCTGTTACCTAGCACAGTTAAGCAATGAAACAGCTGCTGCCCTTCAATAGACAAAGGCTTACAGTATGTCTGAGGCAAGGCATTTATTGCTGGCTTTAAACTTCTTAAATAATTCCATATGGAGACTTGAGTGGCAGAACACTTAATGTAAACTTTCAAAGGAAACTGCCCACCAAATTCTGAACTTTATAAAAGTTGGCTGAAACAGATTCATTTTCGGGAGGCAGAGTCGCCATTCCCATTTCAATGGGAATTTCAAAGAGGAAAGTCACATCATTGCTTTCCACGGTGACTGTCCAACATGCAGAGGACCCCGTTTCAGGCATTTATCGGTTCTAGAGAACCAGGGTCCACCCAAAACCATTCACAGAGGCAGCAGCGTTACATGGATGGAATTTAGAATGAGCAGTCAAGGTATTTGTTTTCTAGTTGTGATTCTCCACCTTGAAGACCTCTGCACCTTAAATTGAATAAAGAAATCAACACATGTGCATGACATGGTGCTGGGTGTTCGTCATGTTTCTGGTCCTTGGACTCAACAGAGCACTTCCAGAATGAATACACAGGGCTCAGACATTCTGTACAAAAAGATGCTATGAGAATATGGCATTTAAAAGGAGCAATTTACATTTTTACACGTATAGAATAATCAAATATATTTAAAATGGACATATTTTTACATACACGGTTAAAACACATAAAATAATACTCAAGGAAAAGTGGTCATCTGAGATATGTAAAACTATTTTCTGACCGATACAAAAAGTTAAATTTCAAACAAAGATAACCATAATTTCGTAAGAATCGGCATCACATGATGTTTCTGTTTTCTCCACATTCCTACTGATCTGCATGTCAAGATCTTACCAAAAGTCTTCATTTTCAGCATTCTGCAAGGTTTCTCCAAGAGCCCTACCTCCATGCGTTATACCCTTGGAGGCGGCATTTAGTCATATCATGAAAGCCAACAAGAACGCCAGGGAGGGATGAAGGAAATTACCCCTATTTTTTTTTTTTAATGTGTATGTGTGTTTTTCTCGAGAAGGTGAAAGTAGCATGGATTTGTGAGAGGGTCGTTTTTTTCTTCTTTTTTCTCTGTTTAACTAATTAGTGTCAGGCTGCTCCTCACAGGCACAGACAGGAAGTGCTATTTCCTGTGCTGATGATTTAATACAGTGCAGAGCAAAATAGTGTTTGAACTGATGGCAGCACTAATGACTCACGATAAAACAGTGAAAAGATAAATGATACTTAATCAGGAAAATGTTTAAATAAGCAAGTGCCTGGATCTACCACGGCAAAACAACCTGAATTCATTTAAGCAACGTTAAGAGGATAATTTTAAAAATACACAGGCTATTTGTTTAGTACTTTGTAGTTTTCAAAATGGCATATAGTTTCATTTATTATGTTTTGTGATAATTCAGTGAGGCAACTCACTGTTCTTAGCATAATTTTAAAAGTGACTGACTTCAACTCAGAGGACCCAAATAATTTGCTTCAGGTCACACAGTAGGCTGTTGACTAAGCTAAAGAATACAATTCATAGTTTGCAAATTTCCAACATCTTGCTCACCTACTGCTGATACTTCAAAGAATCCTACTAACCTTGGTTGAATATGCAAAAATGTGTCCAGGAATGGAGTTAGGTAAAAACTGTGGGTGCTTAGGGTTTCTTCAAGGAAACCTTTATTCGAAGAATGAATAGACCATGAGCAACAACAGAATGTCATATTTACAAATACAATTTCAAAAGAAATCTTGAAAAAGGGATAAAGCTTTTTATAGTTCTTATGTAGGCAGCCAGACACATTAGTTTCTTACAAATATACTTTTCATCATACTTCCATATATGTTATCTTCTGGAACAAATCCCTAACCCAAGTACTTTTTCTAGGATTAGTATTTTACATATGGAAGAACTAGATGCAAAGAAGTTAACTGATTTGTCTCTAGGTCAATAGAGTTTGTAGGAGAGTCAGGCTTAGAATATAGGTTTCTCCTGAATTCTAGTGTGAGGTTCATTTCAGTACCTTTGCCAGTTAAATTTTATTTGTTACAAGCAAATGATCCTAATATATTATTGATTTAAATAAAAAGGTGTCCCTAGAAGATAGCTAGAACTTAAAATGCTGGTATCTCCTTATTAAGAGTCAGAAAAGCCTGTTATAAAACACCCCATTATAGCCTATCTTATCTAAAAGATAATTTCTCGAATAACTTGGGATATAATTTGTACTTTAATAAAATAGCTACCCAAAGAACCAAACTAGACCATAATTTAAGTATCATATCCTGACTATATAAAAAATAACCATGAGAGATTCTATACATTAGAGATCAATTGAGGGCTAGCGTGGCAGGCACTTTAAGATCTGTGGCAATATCATCACTTTAGAAAAGTTGACTGACTTTGAATCCAAGGGATAGGGCAAAAAGCCATTTCCCAGGTTAGAAGATCATTCTATAGCTTTTAGAAGGTGAAAATAACTATGTTAATATATTTTATGCATATGTGTATAGAAAAGAATAAATATCTTTTGCCTTTAATCTCAAATCTAGGAGCTGGGGCATCTGGTTTTATTGTTGCCTTTGCAATTAACTTATGCCCTGACCACAGCTACAGTATTTTTGCTCTGCTTTATTGTGAGCAAATGCATACTTTTCAAGAGGAAATAGGCAATAGAAAATACCATAGCACTGTGGCTAGAAGTTTCATGTCTGCTTCCCTGAATCCTCTTTCTCTGGTTAGTCACTTGCCACTTGTAATAGGAAATGATGGACCTGGGCAGGAGGTATTTCAACCATCCAGAAAATAGCATCAAGAAGCTGATGAGACTATGAGCAATTTCCGCACTAAGATGGGTTGAAATTTAAAACGAGACAGTTTATAGTCACTTACATTGTTGATCATAAGGTGCATTATTGTTTTTGGAATTAGATCTCGGATACATTTGTTGATGATAGACATGTAGGAGTCTACAAGGTTGCGAATGGTCTCCACTTGCCTCTCCAACTGTGGGTCCATGGAAAAGTTTTCTGCCTGGCCATTCTCATCATTTTCAGCCTAACAGAAAGGAAAAGAAAACATGGATTGTTTCACATTTGTTCACAAGAAAAAAAGTACCATATATTATCAGATGATCTACTTCTGCTGACTATATTTGGAGTTATATTACCAGACAGTAACATCTTTACCTTAAACATACCCATTAATTCTGAAAAGAGATCAGAACCATGAAGTTATTATTCTACTTTTAGTAGCCACGGCCTAGGAAAAGCAACTATCCTAATTCTGAGTGCATATTGAGATGCATAATCAGATAAACAGTGCACCTAACAACATACCTCTAGAGAACAATCTAATCTTAAGCCATTTGCAAGCTGGCCAAAGAGCTGAGTCCAAGTGAATGATGCAGATGTAAACCTCTGGGAGGGGTCTCTAGGGATTCAGTAGATTAGAAATAACCTTGGTGTTGTTCTGGAACTCCTAGGTCTGTTCTGGAATGGATCAGCATTTGGATCGTCCAGGTTTTAAAACTAAATCTCCTAAGCCTGGCCTGGAGCCAAAGTAAGAGATATAGAGAATAATTCATTTTTCCATGCACTTGCTGGAATTTGTTCTGTAAATTCATGCTTCTGTCATCACTACTAAAGGCTGGCTCCATTGTGGAAAACTTACAATTTTAACTTCCAACTTGTTATTCTTTGAATAAAACAGAACACATCCATACACAAAGAATTTATTTGTGCAACATGAGAAAAGCATCTGTTTTCTATACTATGGGACTTGAGTTAATTAATTTTGGCTTATCCACCAGAGGCTGGGCTGGAATGCCATCTTCATCATTAAGGGCTGACCTATTGGCTTGGCATTGAAATCAATTTAGAACAAATGGTCTCCATTTCAAGTCAGGTTGAACCATCTAAGCCCCAGAACATGATACAAATATTGTTAGTGGTCTGGCTACTTTCTAACATTTGGAAAGATTTAATTACGAATATAAAAAAAAAGGGGGGGTGTAATTTATTGCTTCCATTGTAGACATGAAGTACTTTTCTTTGGAAATGTACATACTTTGATCTGCCAGGTTCTCAATCCAATCCGTTCTAGGCAAAGCACTGTGCGACATGGCTTAAATGGATCTATTAATGATAAACTTTTCTTTTGAACCAATAAGCATGTGTGAAAGGCATATTTGCAGACCACAAAGTCAACAATAACAAAGATAGATATTGGTTCTAATAATTTATATAGGGTTCTCTGGCTCAGAAACATCCAACACTTTTTAAAATCATTAAAATAATGTGCTCACTCTAATACACAACAGTCATTTTTTCCAGTGCTGAGAGTATGACCCCATGCTTCCAGTGATAGTTTGAGGACATTTCTGAGGCATCTTGCTGCTACTACAACGCGGTAGAGGAAGTTCCAAAAAGAACAGTTGTTTTCAATGGTATTTGGTCAATGAAAGAAAGAACTAAATCAAGCCTTATGTAGTTCTTTATTTTTATTATTAACTTGCGATATATAAGCACAATAGGATCTGGGATAAATAGGCAAAAAGATAAGGCCATAAACTGATAGAGGGTTGATAGAGGGAAGGTCAACCATGTGAGTGAAACAACAGTCATGTTCCCAAACATCTTTCTAAGGGATAAAAACCACTGCAAATGTGCTCCAGGTTGAGCCCAAACTCTAAGAGTCAGTGGTAACTGCAAAGTCGTGTTAAGGATACTATATGTGAAAGTGAAAACTTTAGGTTCAAATTCAGGCTCTATTGTGTACAGGTCACACTTTGGTTACTTAATGTGATTAAAACCCAACTTCCCTTTCTTTAAAATAGGGATACATGTCCCTAGAAAACTTGTGGAAGCTAAATGAGGGAACACATATGAGATGACCCAACCAAGGGCCTCAATCAATGTCAGCCTCTTTCTTTCCTTTCTCAATATTCATGGGATAGAGTTAGAGAGCTGCTTGACTCTCAACATACATTATGAAAATTCAAGGTGAAAAATTGGAGCATAAAACATTTTCAATTCAAGCAAAATAAAAACGGCAAATGTATTTTTTTATACCTCCATGTGTTCTGCAAGCTAGTCCCCTCCTCCTGGAACCCCCTCCTCCCACCTGTGAAGAACTTTCATCTTTCAGATACTTGCTCCATCATCACCTCTTCCGGACAAGCTCCTGATGGTCCCCAGCCCCCCAACACCACCCCCTCAGTACTTCCTCTGTGTCTTGTATTCACTTTTACTATTTAATATCCAGCCTAGGTTTATGCTTCTCTCCCTCCTGGACTCTGAGGTCTTATTCATCTTTCTCTTCTCAGCACCCGGCACAGAGCCTGATGCATGGGAGGAGGAGTTAACAGCTGCAAAAGGGTTTACCTAAATCAAGGGGGCAGTTCTGATGCATTTCAGGGTATCCAAGTGTGTCTGCCTATGTGTCAGAGGAGCTGGAGACCAGAGAAACCTCAGAGTGATGAGCTGGGACCCATTACTACTTGGTAACAGTGAGAATGATAAAATGACTATGAAATTATGTATATGAATGAGAACAAATGATCAACAGCTTTGTGAGGAAAATACCTTTTATACAAAACAATACAAACCTCCATAAAGCATAAAATACAATTCAGTTTGTCTCTCTGACCTAAAATATACTGAGATTTTGCAATGGTATTTAACAGCCAGAGGTGATGACATTTTAGTCTCAATATTCCACCTCTCCCAAGAACATTTATTGAGTACTTGCTGTGCTGTAGGTACTCTGCTAAGCACTTTACATAGAAAACCCACTCTGCTACCTTAGGAGGGAAGGGCTATTGTTATTGTCAACCTATAGAAGAGCACATTGAATCTCTGAGAGCTGAAATTTGTTCAGTAAATGTAAGAGGCACTAGATTTTAACAAATTTCTTTTTTTCCCTCAAGTATAAAAAAATCAAGAAGTATTATGAAACAGTGAAACATCCATAGTACATCAGGTTAGTTTCATAGAAAATAAATGTAAAAAGAGTTTCTAGGAAAAAAAGATGTCATTGAAGTAGTGATATTTATGAAAAAAAAAAACAACAAATGATTGAAACAAAAGAAGGAAGTAGAATAAGCAGTATTTTTAAAAGAGCCTGCAGAAATATAAAACACCAAGAAAGTTACATCATCAACCACTTTTATATAGAGACACTGAATTTTCCCATTTCACACCTTTTTTTAACATTTAGCCTTACTTTATGTACTCTTTGCACATCAAAATACGCAAAAGACGTTCACTTTCACTTTTTGAAACCAGATGCAATTAATAAGGGAAAGTGTCAGAGTGAATGGAGAACACCGAATAGTTTAATTCTCAACAGGAAAAAAAAAAAAACAAAAACAAAAAAACGAGAGAGGGAGAAGTATTCCAGAAAATCTGGAAAACAATTTGAAATTCTCTTTCGCTTTTGGAAAAACATGTGGTCACATGCAAATCTGAACTACTCTGATAATACCATGGACATGATGGGAGTCACAAAACTCACAATGCAAACGGAATTTCTTTCCTGATTTTAGAAAGAAGAAACACTGCTCTTTCCAATACATCTAAAATAAATGGGGGAAATGTGCATAGATGGACTTTTTCTTTTGACTGAGCAATTTCAGAGAGCAAATGCTCCCTCTTCCCTGACCCAGTTCTAATGAAATTCTCTGTTGTGCTCTTTTCTGTATGTATACTGGGTATAACTATGGCTTTTTTCTTTGTTTAAATTATAGGATTGCAATAAGATTCTTTACAGTCCAAGCACTGAAGTGACAGCTGTTTATCATTATCCTCATCAAGGGAATGTAAAATAAAAATAGTAATTTGTCTCTGATCTTTGAGGCAAAAGAGAATGGTCTGCAAACATTTAACCTTTTATGCGCAGGTTCATTGATGCTGTTTACAAAATGTGAATAATATTGTGAAAACCAGCTTTCTTCTGAAAAATACAATGGAAAGGCCTTCCTAGTGCAACTTTTTTTTAAATAGCTTTTGTGAAATCTAATGCAACTTAAACAATAAAAAATAGCAACTCAGCACTGTAAATTGTTTATAAACAATGCTGTAGTTTTCTTTTTTATGAGATTATTTGCACAGTATTCACAAAAGCAGTCTGTCTTACAACATTTTAATTTAAAAGCTTTCTCCTAATGACTTACTACTTTAACAGGTGAGAGGACCAGAAACAGTTGAATTGGAAATAGTTTCCACTGTACCTTAAAGCAACCATTATAGAAGATCTGGGCTTGATGAGGACTATTTATTTTTCATGTGTTTTGTTTTTGTCTCTTTCCTTTTCTTAAATTTTTTATTGAATTATGTGATAGGTTTCTTGGAAGATCATTGAAACCATCTATATAAGATTATTTTCTTAAGGTGACTGCAACTCTTTAAAGTGGAATGACAGAAACACAAAGTATCCTGGCAAAAATATGGACATAAACATACCAACTAATTGCTGCATCTCTTCTCACCAATGGAGAGCATTGTACAACTCTACAGACCTACGCAAGTGATTTTTCCAGATAAACCATGCTTGGTCTTTTCTAAGCATCTTACTTTTGTTGTACAATTCTCTACCACCTTAAACAAACAGTAGAAAACATCATTTAACTTTTTCATAGTGAATCGGGTCATCATTATGAAAATAGTGTTACCATGGTAACGCAGCTTTGAATTTTCCAGCCTCACATCATGAAGAATGTCTTACTGAAAACCTTTCCCCACTTCTAATCATGCACTTCTTCTAATTTGCAGAGGCTAATTAGAGGCTAATTTGCAGAGCCAGGCAACCAAACTTGTAAAAAAAAAAAAAAAGTATGGGAGCAACATGCTTAAGAAAGCCTTTGAGAGTTGTACAGATTGTAGTTTGGTGCTCGGTGGGAGACATTTCATTAATTAATTCAACAAATATTTGTTTAGTGTCTCGGGTGAACTGTGAGAGATACAAAGGAAGTCTCAAAACACAGGGCATGCTCGTGAGTGTATCATCTGATGGGGAGGATCCAGTGTAAGATGCCTCGATGAGTCAGAGGATGAATTCAAGTGTGGTGGGCTTCATGGGGAGTCCTCGTGGATGGCCACACTAGAGGCAACCCTCAAGTGTTGGGTGAGATTTCGGACTGAGACTGAGGGAGAATGCTCATTGTCCTATCCTTAGTACTTAGCACAGTGGCCTCTGTATAACAGAAACTTCGTAAATATTGTGGAATTGATGGAGAAAAAACTAACCCAGACTATCTCCTGAGGGATTAGGTTCTGTTGTGAAGGAACTTACGAGACTGAGCTCCAGGTCACTGAGGTGTGGCTGTATGGTAAATGTGAGTAATTGCTTGGATTCCTAGAACTGAGTTCTCCATGTAGAGCTTCTTGGTCTGGGCAGGATAAATAACTGTCTGCATCCAGAATTATTTCAGTTGCTATAAAGCTGTTGATGACTCTGTTGAAGAATGTTTACAGATTGGAGCTGTGATTGTAACCAAATGCTGGCATCCATTTACATCTTCACTCTGTGAGAAATACCCATTAATACAGGGCAAAACACTGAACCTTGGGCACCTGAGTGGCTCAGTCGGTTAAGGGACAGACTTCAGCTCAGGTCATAAAGTCACAGTTTGTGAGTTTGAGCCCTGCATGGGCTCTGCAGGCTGACAGTGCACAGCTCACTTAGGATCCCCTGTCCCTCTCTTTTTGCTCCTCCCCACTCATGCTCACTCTCTCTCTCTCCCTCAAAAATAAACATTTAAAAACAAACAAACAAACAAACAAACAACCAAAAAAACAGTGAACCTCATCTGATCCAGTTAGTGGTGATACACTAGCCAGAGCAGATAAGACCTAACTGTCTGTTTAGGTTATTTTCATTTTTATTCTTCCTTCCCTCTTCTCCTTTTTGCTTCTCCTTTTACTACCTTTTTATTCTCCATACAGCTTTTACTCTCCTTCATCTCTACATGGGATCATAATAAATTACAAAACTGTGTAATATTGTGAAATTAAACAGCCATTAAGAAAAAAACCACAGAATTTCAAAGATACTTACTTGACAACAACAATAACCCTATCTTAATTCTGATGTACCTCTATCTTTTTTTCCCTAACTCTCATTTAGCCCAATAGCTGCGAATAGTATATTTCTGTGTGGTACCAGTGTATGTCTGTCTCCAATAAATAACTTGAATGATAACAGCACAGAATAACTGGGATCTGGAGGAATAAGAGAAAGGAGGATTCCTCTTGTATAACTGACAGGTACTGAATCTGCATTAAGATGCATTGAAACAAAAAATCTGCAACTGTAAAAACAAATGTGGATACAACAATTCCTAGAGAAATCTGAAAAACTCTGTCCTGATGTCCTTCTAGAAGTTATAATAATTCCAATCTAGTTTTTAATCTCAAGGCCTGTACTGCCTGCTAACAGATAAATTCAATGAATATAAAATATTCATATATTTTAAACACATTATTACAAATTGCTATTTAAATAATCTTAACTGAGAATTTTTTCTAAATTTATGAATATTTATTTTTTGGAAAATTTCCATCTTTATATATTGAGTTTCACATGACAACCTTTTGTCCGAACAATAAATGGGCTAAGCAGAACAATTAAATGGTTTCTTTAAAAATAACCACTTGCCTCACCACATTTTTTCGTTTCAAATAATATTAGTAATTTTGAAAGGGCCAAAATTATTTTTCAAGCATTGACTATTGGCAAAAATGTTTAAAATTTAACTTTGTTAATCATAATAAAAAGAAAACCCTTTTCCTAAAAAGAACTAGAATTAGAATCAACTGACACAAATGTCCTTTTTAGTGAAAAAAAATCACAACATTTTCTTTGGACTAGCAAAACAAGCAACAGAATATTTTCAAAGAAAAAATTTTCAGAAAATAGGATCAAATAAAATAAGGGTAAATATAAAAACAATTTGTGATGGTTAATTTTATGTGTCAACTGGACTGGGCCATGGAGTGCCCAGATATTTGGTGCCAACATTGTCCTAGGTATTTCTGTGCTAGTATATTTGGATGAGATAAGTACTTAAATTGGTGAACTTTGAGTAAAGCAGATTGCTGTCCATAATGTGGGTGGGCCTTATCCAATCAGGTGAAGGCTTGAATAGACGGAAAAGATTGGCTCTCCCCAGCAAGAGAGAATTGTCCTTCAGACTGCTTTTGGATTTCATCTGCAAGTGGCTCTTTCTCGTTCTACAGAAGATTGCCTTCAGATTTGAACTGGAATGCCAGCTCTCTTGGGTCTGCAACCTGTCAGCCCAACTGCAGATTTTGGACTTGCTAACCTCCATAATTATGTGAGGCAATTACATATAAAAAAGCATTGTCTATCTATGTATTTATCTACACACACAGACACACACACCCTATTGATTCTGTTTTTCTGGAAAAGCCTGATTAATAAATACACAGCCCCTCTATAGATCATAAAGCAGTAAGCAGTTCAATGTTAACATTGCTTAGTGGAGTTCATAGGTGCTGTCAGAGTTCAGAGAAGCAGAGGATCAGGAAGGGTTATGATGGGGAGTAAACTGGTCCTACTCCAATTATTTACCTTTACTTCACAGCATTCTCTAAAGGAAAGAGAGGCGAGTCAAAAATAATCCATCTTTACCCCCCTCATTCTATCACAACGTCTTTCTCTGCTTCCCCTGTGGGTAGATGGAAGGTACATGTCCATAGTCTCCTCTCCCCCACTCTTAGTCCTGTTGGTTAGATGGAGCTTCAGAGATCAAGCTCAGCCACTCTATCCACCCGTCCAGGCTAATCTCTGTGATGACAGAGATGGCATGTGACCACGCAAAGCCAATCACAGCCCATTTGTCAGAACTATTGGGAAGGAGAAGCTTCCTTTCATTTAGGAATGAAAACTTTTTAAGAAGTAGGTCTGATCTGAGTGCAGGCCCACCTCAAAATGAAGGAGAGTCAAACCTTCAAATGAAGTCACCAAAGAGAACTACACAGTTGAGAGATGGGGAGACACAGATATTAGAAGATGTCATTCGCGTGCGTGGATCTGGCCTTGTAGACCTCTCTACCTCTGGCTTGTGCAGTTATACCAACCAGTAAACTGTGTCCATTATTTTTAAAAGTTGGGTTGGCTTGAATTTAATTTCTGTTGCTACTATCCTAAAGAGCTCAAATGAATAAATCATTTATTTAGGATGTTCTTTCAACCTAAAATTTTTGCTTCCAACTCCCATCTGTTCATCCTCCCTGGTTTGGTGCATTGAGCACATCTTTGAATGCTGCAGCTGAAATACAGCCCTCTTCTTCCTGCATTGGAAGGTTTCCTTTGTCTTGTATCTTAATTAGGTGTATACATGTCCATTTTCCTAACAAAAATGAAAGACTCTTGAGGTAGATAATCCTTCAAAGTCCAGTGCAAATACAATATCACTTGCTTTATATGCAAAAACTTCCTAGTCAAAAACAAAAGAATGCAATGGTTTAAAAACATACAAGGGTAAAACTCTGTGGGTAGAATCATTACTTGTTTCATGAACAGAGAAACAAAATTATAAAGCTTTCAAAGAAGCAGCTATAGTCAAGAGTTTGAAATTTCTCCAAGGTCCTCTGAGCACTGTAGTTGACAAAGCTGTGTTCTGGATTCAACTGCAGAATCTCCTAAAGGGCTCAATAATAACTTTTTCAGTCACCCCTATACATGAATTAGTGAGTACACCTTTTTCAGCCTTTCCAGGGCCCAATGATCCAGATAAAAAATATAAAAACTGTTTTAGAAAATTTATGATCATTTCTGTTAATAAGAAAGATTAATGTAAAATCAGAACAAATTTGCCAGGTTGTGCTTTTGTAAACCTCTTGTTTCTAATACCCAAAGAGAATATTTCTGGAAATAGCACTGGACCACATCCATCTGGCTCACCAAACAGGCAGCATGTATATGCCCCAGAACTGAAAACATACTTCCAAAGCTGCCTGAAATAGAACTTCTGTCTTCATAATACTCATTCCCAATTAAGAGAAAAACTGAAATGTAAAGAAATTTGTTTCACTATAGGCAAACTTTTAGTTTGCAGAAAATAGAAATTCATGAAGATAGTAAGATTAAAATATACTGAAGATGCATTTTGAAAAAAGATTGATAAGACAGAGATATTCAAAAGATTGATAAGACAGAATATCAATATGATTATCAATAACCATTGAGTCTGGAGTTTATTATTTTTTTTACTTCTATCCATCCTTATCCTGAAATTGTGTGTGTATGTATGTGGTGTGTGTGTGTGCGCACGCGCATGTGTGTGTGTATTACCTGTTTAACAATATGGAGGATGTAATATATAGAAAACAAAACTTTCTTTGCTTCACCTTAATCGTGGTGCTTGCTTCAAATTATGTCCACTTCTCACAAAGTGGTAAAAATTAACAAAGGCAAGATTGCTTAAAGTTTGGCAACTTATGACAGCATTTATAATAAAAATCAAAACTACTCTAAGGTAAACTTGATAGGTACAATTATTATTAGAAGAAAATCTGTAGTATTTTAAAATTTATATATGTAAGACTGTACTGAGGTCTCTGTTAATAAAACTTGTAAATATGACTTGAAGTATAAGAAAAAGTTGATGTGGTTTCTTAAGAACTTTCTTTCTCTAGACTTTTTAAAGTAGTTTAGAAGCAGAAGTCAGACTATAACCACTACTAAGCATTGATGAGTTTATAATTTCAAATAGTGCTTTATATGATGAGATCAAGATGTTCCTTTACAGAATAACAAGGTAACTTTAGATTGGATATGTAAATATTGTTAAGAAAACATATTACTGCATGTATTCACAATTTCCCCCAAATTTCTTTTTTCCTAACCATAGCTTCAAAATTCCTAGAAATGTTATTATTAGTGAGGACTATAATATTCTCCTTGGCAATTGTTTATGTCTACTCAATTCATAGAAATTCTTTCAAATTAAAATAGGTATAATGATTTCTGATTTAAAGAGTAAAACCTCTTTGAAATTATCATCATGAAATTTCATACTACATTGGTGGCCAAAGGCATCAAAAAGAGATGTGGCAACATTATCCACCTGATTCAGTACAATTTCTAGCAATATTCCACAATCGTTATAAAATATCTAGGAATATGCATAAAATATAAAAGGCAGGATACCAATTTTTGGAGGGCTAGAAACTGAATGCACATGGCTTAAGTAGCATCTAAAGATAGCTTTACACAACATCAAAGTGATAAGTGTGATTAAGATTTAAAAGGCATTAAAATAAATGAATGAACTAATTCTGGATGATAATTCCTACCATTTCAACAGAACTCTTTTCTGGTTTAATCATACTTTCCATATGACTGTCATAGAACTACAATCTATAGAATTCCCAAATCAAAGGAACTACAAGGCAAATATCTGGATCAAACACACATTTGTAGCAGTCCTCAAAGACATGTTTTAAAAAATCCACCTGATTCTAGTAGATGACCCCAAGTTTCCAAACCACTTCAGTTTGAGCAGTGATTTAGAATAGCAATTAAGGCTATGAACTATGGAATCAGATAACCTACATTCATATCTTGCATTTGTCACTAATTAGCTTTGTGACTTTAGTAAAATTAAGAAGTTAGTCATCCTCTCTAGGCCTTAATTTCTGTTCCACGAGAGGAGGTAATATTAGCATCAAATATACTTTATAGGGCAGGGCAGGTGTAGAGACCAAATAAGGTAACGTAGAAAAGGTACTTAAGCATGGTGCCTGACATACAGTTAAGTGCTCAACAGAAGTTAAGTGTATGACTTGAGATAATTAAGATAAGTGACATAATTACTTACATGAGGTTACAGAATTCATAAATATGAGCTTGCTTTAAAAAATGCAGGGATGCCTGGGTGGCTCAGTTGGTTGAATGTCTGACTCTTGATTTTGGTTCAGGTCATGATCTTATGGTTCATGAGATTGAGCCCTACAAAGGACTCTGTGCTGGCAGTGTGGGGCCTGCTTGGGATTCTTTCTCTCTCTCTCCCTTTCTCTTCTCCACCTCTGCTCATGTTCATGCCCTCTCAAAATCAATAAACATTAAAAATTTTTAAAAATTCAAAAATTCCCTTGCAAACTCTTTGACAGTGTTTTCTAAAACAGAAAGAAACTGGGCTATAATCTTACCAATAAATATTTGTTGGCTTATTAGGCCAAATGTGCCAGGTCCTTCACCGCCTACCTGAGTATGAGAATCACTGACTTCCTCTCCAGAAGTTCTTTCAGCTCTAATATTCTGTGACCATAAGGAAAGAAAGGTGCATTTAAGCTTAATATAAGCAGTCAGAGCCATTCAGAAATGTCATGTGACTGGAGAGCACCTATTGACTACAAGAATTCAAGCAAATCTTCTGGGCATGCTGGAAAAAAATTAGAGCTACAATGAACGAGAAGTTGAGCTAGAATGGATGACTTCTGAGAATCCTTCCAAAGATTCTGTGATTCAAGTCATTTCTTTTAGCACTAAAATTATCAAGCAATCAAGGAAGACATACAGATATGCTAGTCAAAAGATAAAACCAATAGCCTTTTTTGTAATATTTCTCTGAAAAGGCAAAACAATGGTCAATAATTTTTAAATGTGTTCACACACACCATCTCAATTGATCCTCAAAACAATCTTACAGAATAGAAACATTTGAGGGAATAATGGATGTGACAGAGTTCACTTGGTTCTACCACTTAACTAATGCTGGGAACTTGGGTAGGTTGATTAATCTCTGTGTACTTCAGTTTTCTGTCAAATAGAGTAATAATTGTACCTATTATAATTATTACCTTTCAAGGAGTATTGAGTGGATTAAATAAATTGCTAGTATAGAAATTCAGAAGAGTGCCTGGCACATAATAAGCACTCAACAAATGTCAGCCATTACTATTATTGTTCTTTAGGAAGAAGGAATGAAAGCACAGAGAGGGAAAAGGATATGCCTGAAGATAATAATGATAGTAACTCTGATCTAACCTCCTCTCTATATTTCCTGCTCTTTAAACACCACCTCACTGCTTTTGCTTTTGCTCGTTGAAAATTTCTCAGTAAAACTGAGTACTAAAAGTGAAATTAAATAGAAAGTCAGAAATTTTTAAAAACTAGAACTTTTTCTTACTCCTCCAACAGGTGATGATAGTGTTTTAACATCCCAAAGAAATAAAATAAAGCACTGTCCAATAGAAATAAAGTGCAAGTCACATTTCTGTTGCCATGTTAAAGAAAAGTAAAACAAAGCAAGTGAAATGCATTTTTATAATGTTTCTTTTTTTAATTGTTTATTTTTGAGAGAGACAGAGAGACAAAGCACGAGCAGAGGAGGGGAGAAAGGGAGACACAGAATCTGAAGCAGGTTCCAGGTTCCAAGCTGTGAGCATAGAGCCTATTGTAGAGCTTGAATTCATGAACTGTGAGATCATGACCTGCGCCGAAGTAGGACACTTAACTAACTGTGCCACTCAGGTGCCCCTTTTTGATGTGTTTAAGGGCTGAGTTGTATCCACCCCAAATTTGTTGGAGTCCTAACTCCGAGTCCCTCAGAATGGGACTGTATTAAGAAATGTGGTCTTTTAAGAGGTAACTAAATTAAAATGAGAACAGTTGGGTAGGCCATGATCCACTATGACTGGTGGTGTTATTTGGACACAGGTATACAGAAGGACGGCCAAGTGATGACACAGAAAGAAGTCAGCCCTCTACAAACCATGGATGGAGACCTCACTTGAAACCATCCCTGCTGACATTTTGCTTTGATCTCAGGTTTCTAGCTTCCAGAATTGTGAGAAAATAAATTTCTGTTGTTGAAACCACTTTGTGGTATTTTGTTGCAGCAGCTCTAGCAAACAAATGCAACATATAATTAACATAAAAGTTATTAATGTGATACTTACATTCTCTTTTTCTACTAAGTATTGAAATCAAACAGATACTTGTAGCACATCTTAATATGGACCAGCCATGCCTCAAGGGCTCAGTAACCATATGCAGCTAGTGGCTACTGCACTGGACTGTGTAAGTACAGAGTAGCAACACGGTATTATATTTTTTATATAAAATGTTTTTTTAAGTTCTAAAAAAAATACATGTTTATTTTTAAAAACTTTATAAATGATTACTTATTAACAATCTTATTCTTAAATTACAATTCTACTGCTAAAACAATATTGCTGACTCAGTGTGATAAAAATGTTTATATTAGATTCATATTCTCAGAATGGCTACCTGATAAATCCTATGTTTCCTAGTTAAATATTCAGAGTTGTATTTTCCTTTGGTTTGGGCATCAAATCGGTTAGTTTCTGTAGTGTAGTGGTTTGGGCATCAAATGGGATGTTGAGAGAGCATAAAATGATCTCATTAAGTTAATAGGTTGTACAGTGAATTTTAATTTTGATTGAGATACTGTCAGTATAAGGATGAAGCTCAGTGAGCATTTATAACTTTAGGATGACAAGAAGAGAGAGCTATATGCTGTACAGGAATCCACCTGAAATGATGAAGGTATTGGTAGCACACTGCATTCTTCTGCATGCACTAATGATTCTTCTAACTTACAGATTTTCCAGATCTTCAGCTGGGATCTGATATTAGCTTAATGATCATTTTGTTGCTAATGAATATCTTAATCACAGAAATAAGACTCTCCTTCCCCAAATCAGGTAAGTTTGCTAATAATGCATGGTTCATTGAAAAGTCTGTCAGAGGGCTAAGAATGAACTGGTACTGGGAAAAGCCTGAGGGTTTTAAAACTGTAAGACTACTTAAGCATGTCTCAAGCATACCCACTGAGGGCTGCTGTTAACTGGAATAAAACCAAACAGTTTTGAAAGCCACTACTCTTGTGTCAAATCCTATATCTAGGACTATGAGTACTCACAACCCAGTGTTTGGTTATTTTTACTCATGTATAGGCACTCACCTACAGGATGCATAACTCACAGTTTTACCTGGAAGTGGGCAATCTTTAGGTAAAATCAGGGCAGGTCTTACATAACCTAAAGGATTATTGTTTCTTGACTTTTGGGGTTTAGGGATGTATTCCTGGGGGTAAGAAATTTTTTCAATGACAATGTAAACATTTTCTGTTTTTGTTTACTATACTTTTTAAAAACCACAATAACTTAGATGAATATATTTTTATCATTTCACATATTAATATTTTAGTTGGTACTTGTTTTTTAAATTTATTTTTATTAAAAATTTGTAATGTTTATTTTTGAGAGAGAGAGAAACAGAGCGTGAATGGGGGAGAGGCAGAGAGAGAGGGAGACACCGAATCTAAAGTAGGCTCCAGGCTCTGAGCTGTCAACACAGAGCCCAATGCAGGGCTTAAACTCATGAACCGTGAGATCATGACCTGAGCCAAAGTTGGATGCTTAACTGACTAAGCCACCCAGGCATCCCTTCAGTTGGTATTTCTAAAAGATAAGGACTCCTCTTCGAAAAACAACCATCATACCATTGTCACACAAAAATATTTAACAAGAATCATTTAACATCAGTGACTACATTTTAATCCTTTTATTTGGGAAAATTTAAATATATGTAAAAGTAGAGAAAGTAAAGAGACTAACAGAAATTAACCTCTAGGTGCTCATTACTCAGCTTCAACAATGTACCACATGGCCATCCTTGCTCCCTCTATATTCCCCAACTACTCTGAGGCAAACTCCAGCATCGTGTCATTTTATCTGTAAATATTTCAGTATGCATTCCTAGAAAAAAGGACTCTTAGAAAACATAACTATTTGTTATGTTTGGCATAACATAAAATAGTATGGCAATACTATTATCACATCTAAAAATATTAATAATTTCTGAACATTATGAACATAGTTAACCCTTGAGCAACATAGGTTTTAATCATGTGGGTCCATTTATACACAATTTTTCTTTATAAACACAGTATAGGGTACTGTAAATGTATTTTCTCTTCCTTATAAATAATATTTTCTTTTCTCTACCTTACTTTGTTATAAGAATAAAGTATATAATACATAGAACATACAACATATGTGTTAATTTATGGCTTATATTATTGGTAAGACTTCTGCTCAACAGGTATTAGTAGTTAAGTTTCTGTGGAGTCGAGAGCTATACTGCGCAGGGCACATGGCTCCCCTAAGCCCCACATTGCTCAAGGGCCAACTGCATTTGGTGCTCACAGTATACTTCCCCAACTGTCTTTGAACAAAATGATCTAAAGTTTATGTGATGAAACTGGAATCCAAATGAGTCCATATACTATGAGGGGTAGATATATCTCTTAGGTTTATTTTAATCTATAGACTTCTCTAACTCATTCTCTTTCTTTTTGTTTTGAAATCTATTGTTTTTCTTCAAAAAGTTAGGGGGCCAGGGGGAAGGTCATTTGTCCTAAGGAGTCCACCTCACCTCCCAGTTTGGATTTGGCATAGTTAATTCACCTGGATATCATTTCATGGGCTCTTCTACCCCCTGTATTTCCTGTAATGTGGTACTCAGATCTCTAGACTCAATTATGACTTCTTAAAAAATTTTAAAATGTTTATTTATTTTTGAGAGAGACCATGAGTGGGGGAGGGGAGAGAGATAGGGAGACAGAATCAGAAGCAGGCTCCAGACTCTGAGCTGTCAGCATAGAGCCTGATGTAAGACTTGTACTCATGAGCCGTGAGATGATGACCTGAGCTGAAGTTGGATGCTTAACCGACTGAGCCACCCAGGTGCCCCTGCTCAATTATTACTTTTTAACTGACTCTTTTTGAGTTAAGGAGAGACAACTACATCAAAGTTGATATGCAGGCTAGATACTAATATTGTAGAGTAGAAAATGAGCCCCTTATACACAGCGTAAACACTATTTCCTGTTGTCCTTTTTGTATTTATCTTGGTCTAAACTGATTTATTGAATAGATAATTGTTACACTTAATCCATGCTATATATTAAGCATGTAACACATGATGAGAAATGTAGTAGGTGTCCTGGGAGTTAAAGGGAGGAAAACAGCACTATTTGTGCTCTTAAGAAGTTTACCATCTATCTGGGGAGCAGCAGATTAACAAGCAGGAGACAATACGTAGTAATCATGGTGTGGAATAAATGCTAAATGGTATGATAAAGACTCTTAGTGTAATAAGCTTTCCAAGAGAAGAGTGATTTTTCGAGTTGTCAAGAGCCAGACAGAGAGAAAGCATGTGAGACTTGGCTTGGTTGTATTGGGACATGCAGACACCCAGAAGGCATGAAGGCAAGGGGGATGGAGGTAGAGATTAGCTTGATACATTTGGGGAGATATTTGGGAATGCATGGTGAAAGTATGTTGAATGGAAGGAGATATATCTGAACTGTGAAATGAGTGGTTTGATTGTGGAGAGTTCAGGTTAGGCCAAAGAAATGAGATGTGACTGGTGGGCATAAAATGCCACCAGAAAGGATATGATCAAATGGTGTTTTAGGAAGATTACTATGGCAGCCGTCTTCGGGCTCCCTTTATCTAAGGAAGGGAGGACTGGAAGCAGGGAGACCAATTATGGTCTATGGTAAAATGGCATGGTATACATTCCAATACCTGGGTCACAAAAAGTTTCTTATAGGGCAGGGAAGACGTGTGTTTAACATGAAGTTTAAAAAGAAGCCAGTAGACTAAAGGCCAAAGACACCAGAGAAGGCAGTTTTGTGTACATGAGATTTTAGATGATGTCAAGAACAAATGAGATTCAGTATATTGGTAAAGGAGAAATATTTAGAAAGATTTTCCTTCTATATCATATTCCAGCTGTACCTAGCCATTCACTATTTCCAGATCAAACCACACACACCACAACCTGGTGCCTTTGGCCATGCTGTCCCTTGAGTGTGAATGCCTTTTTGCCTAAAATCTGACCACTAAAATTTTTCCATTATTCGAGGGCTGGCCTATATGTCACTGCATGTGTGATATAATATTCCCTAGAGAAATTAATTAAAGCTGATCTCCCCTTTCTACATATTCATAGCTTTTTAAAAATGTTTCTTCTTCCTACAAATTTATATTTTTTTCCATGAATATTATTAATTGCTTTCTACTAGGTCTTTTCCACTGTATCTTAATGCATTGCAGTTGCTATTCTATAGTATTTAATAAATGAAAGTAGAATCTTTCTTCTTGAAGGTTTAAAGGAAGGCTAAGAAGAGAATGGGGGAGAATGAAGATAAGGGTATTTATTGGCAGCTTCATCTGGTTGGCCCCAGTGCTCTCCCAGAGAAAGAGGTGACATGCCGGCCTAGAAGGAGAATGAGAGACTGATGTGAAGGAAGATTGTATTTGGAGCAGATGCCAGGTTAGTCAAAAAGAGGAAAGAGAAAGAAAAGTTCCTTTAAGTGTTGGGTACCATTAATTTGCCAGGACTAGGTTTTTGCGGTAAATTTTCTTTTAGTAAGAGTTCATAGTTGGAAGGACAGAGAAAGAAGACAGTATAAAGACACCTGACAATGTCTGGTGCAGTGAGCGTCACCATATTCAGTAATAAACATTTAATATGGGAGGGTGGGGGTGTGGCACAACAATACCTCAGAGGACACTGAGCTGATAAGCCAGCGTTCAGGTTGAGGAAAGAAACTAACACAATCTGTCAGGCCAGCTCTCAATTCGGTTGCCAAGAATAGCCTGGTATAATTTTGAAGAATACTAATGCCTGGGGCCCCACCCACAGACACTATGATTTAATTGATTTGGGCTGAGGCCTGGAGCATCTGTACTTTTAAAAATGTCCCTAGGTGAGGGGCGCCTGGGTGGCTTAGTCAGTTAAGCGTCCGACTTTCGCTTAGGTCATGATCTCGCAGTTCGTGGGTTTGAGCCCCGCGTCGGGCTCTGTGCTGACTGCCAGCTCGGAGCCTGGAGCCCATTTCAGAGTCTGTGTCTCCCTCTCTCTCTCTGACCCTCCGCTGCTCACGCTGTCTGTCTCTCTCTCTCTCCTAGAAATAAATAAAAATATTTTTTAAAAAATGTCCCTAGCTGAGCATCCCTGCAGTAAGGAGATACAGATGGGGGAAAAGCAGAAGAGGTTAGGGGATGGAAGGTTCTACTGAGGATGGAGTACAGGATGAAGTAAAAATGCTATTTATGGTCTCAGATCTGAAAATTCCCAGGAAAAAGAAGGATCTGACTTTACATAAAAGAAAGTATCTATGTTTTAGGATCCAAATGTGATCTCAGCTAGTTTCCACTGGACGGACGTCATTATTCCCTGACAGTCATAATTGGCACTGTGGTAGGCAGATGGTTGAACGGTAAAGGAAAATTTACCAAAAAAAAAAAAGTTATTTCAAAAAGAAATTGCCTATCCCAAAACAGACTGGTAGGGTCTTTCTGAGACCCAGTGGGACGGAGGAGAGACAAGTGCTGAGAGGACACAAGATGTTCAGGAAATCTCATCTTGACCAGACCCAAGGTCGGCCATTTCAACTGATCGCAAAAGATCTCCTGTGGGAGGCCTTGGAGCACCTCTCTGACTCCAACTGTAAAAATCAGGCATAGCCCTGGTTTTCTTAGTAGCCATTTATGGGTCTCATTCATAAATTTGGCTAAGAGGTTTTTGAATTCATTTACATTTCCTGCCAGCACCACCTTTTGGGACCAAAGAGTTCCATAAGTTTATAACCTGCTATGTGAAGCAGATTTCCTTTCATTTTCCCTAAACTTACTTCACTCTGTTTTAAAGAGTGCCCTCCTTGTCCTAAAAAGAAAAAGTAAACAGGATTATAAGATGAGAACAGATTGGCTGAAGTAAGCAGGACAGAAAAAGAGCTAGGTGTTATAAGGAACCACAGACTACCTTAAATTCGAAGTATAGATTTTAAAAGACAAACATGGCTGGAATGCATGACCAAGAGGGGAGCTGAGTGTGCCACAGGATAATGGCTCCATTGTTCTCAGAACCCCCTAGACCCTTCCAGGGGCTCTGCATCCTGTTTGGGGCGCCACTGCTCAAGTGAAAGAGAGTTTGAATGTTTAGCAGATATCAAAAATACTGATGGAATCAGTATAAAAGAAAGACAAGTTCAACAAATCTGGATTTTTCAGGTTAGAGAAAGCTATTCCATGCAAATGTATCTAGGATATTATGTATTAAATGGAAAATAGTTGTTCTACATTTGAATTAAAACACAAAGAGAAGGAGTCAACAGGCATCAGATGCTTGTACAGCTTTGCCATAAAAGGAACTTCCTGACATTGGCAGTTATGTGTAAAAATATGCATCTATTAAAAAGTTCTATTTCCAGAATGATTTGAGGCTCATCTTGTCTTTGCGCTTGCTTCAGTGGATTTTAAAGACAGCTAACTGAGTTATTTACCTAAGATGCTTAGGATAGAAGCACCTTAGAAAATAAAGATTTGTGCTTAAAATACTAATATGTGTAATTTTTGGAACTATAAGGAAACAACAAATATTTCAAAGATATATTAATTTAGTGGGCCAGAGTATCTGTTGCATTTTTTTCTCCAAGGTCTTAGTATGAAGTTGATTAAAGGAAAGTTTTGTGTTTTAATGGAAAATAGGGCAAAGGTTATGTGTAACGGGAACCCAGTCATGTACAGCTTGCAGAACGCAGGTTAGGCTCATAAAACTGCTCATTAAAATGCTCTGTTCTGAAGGAAAAGAAAATAAATGAGCTCAAGGAAAAGAGCCACAGAAATCGTCTAGAAATATTTCCATGAAAGATTGTGAAAATAGTCCTCCCTAGTCATAAGAAATGTTCAGTTATTGCTTATACAAATAGCCACACTTAAAAGACTTTTAAATACCTTCCCTGCAATGCTGGTTTTGACCTTCTGCCAAGAGCTACTTAGTGCTGCTGTTGTTGTTGTTGTTTTCAATTTTCTGAATAGACCATAGGATGAGCAAAAAATAAAAAGGCACACACACCAGAAATTTTAGAAACAGCGTTAGCAGAATAGTTATTAACCTCACCCCCCAATTCTGGTTTAAATTTAGCAAATTTACAAGTTCTATGCTAGTTTATAACCCCGATCCCAAATTACAGAAATGAAGACTAAAAGAATCTTGAAGATTTACAGAGCTAGAATTCTCTATAGTTCATTATCTTACAGTACAGAAAACGCAGGGGGGAGGAATTTGAATTAATAATAGTGATGTCTTGCCGGCAGAATAATGAACAGCAAGAGAACTTCTAAGAAGGCAGTTAGCCCCAAAGCAATTCAGACAGACCGTGCTTACACAACGGCTGGCCGGTCTACGAGGCCTCAATCCAAAAACAACACCAACGGCCAGCAGCCGCATCACTTATAGAGGGAACAGCACAACTTGATGCTGATTAAGTGTGTGTCCGGGTGGGGGTGGGGGTGGGGGTGTCCAGACACGTATCTTATTTTTAATGTAATGCCCTAGACTCCGTTTGAGTCACAGAGGGGCGGCCTGGTGATCAACCGGAAGGAGGCCTGTTACCGAAAACAAAACCGCTCCAGAAAGCAGCATCGGTAGTGAGGCATGTGGTCCGGATTCACACCCTAGGACTCTATCTGTGGCTTTTCCTTGCACTGTTTCCATAGCCTGCCTGTTGCTCCTGGGAGGGAGTCAACAAGAGCGTGGACGTTCTGCCCACTCATTTTTTTGTTTTTGTTTTTCCGAAGTAGAAGGAATTACCAATGGCAATATTTTTTTTTTTTTTTTCCACTTCAATCTATCTTAGGAAAAGCGGTCTGCAGCTCACTGGTGAGACAAGACGCATCAAACTGAGAGAGATTCCTTTTAAAGAGCTCGGCTGGATTGCAACAGGCTTCAGGCCAACATTCAATCAGGTTTTGTAACTGTCTGCCTTGCTGGTTCACTTCAGTGGGGAGGGAGCTGACTGAGAGACTTGCTGTGACTTGGTTAAAATAAAATACAGAACTATCTGACACCGCTAAACCAACTCTCACATCCTGTGAGATAGCCTAGACATTTGATAAACACATCTTGGCAACAACAGCTCATCTCTTTAGAGTTAGCTATGAAAGGGTATTTCCTAATTCACCCGGCTCTAAACAAAGTCATTGCTGTCCTTTTTTCTCACTGGCCTCTAACATACCTTATTCTGGAATAACGCTTTCTTTTGCTTGGGTAGATTTTGAAAATCAGCATTATTCTTTCCACAGTGGTTAGTTTACATTTTACCTACACACACACACACACACACACACGCACGCACGCACGCGCGCGCGCGCGCATTCTTGCACAAGTTAGCAAGATTTAAAGCCTCTCATTTTTTATTCTTGAAACCCCGAAAGGGAAACTGTTCTTCATGTGCCAAGGAATACAGCCATTCATTATTTTTTCTTTCTTTCTCCCGGTATATCCTCCCAATAGGATTAAAAGCAGTCTGGGGAGTGGAGTATGGAGGGAGAGGACGAGGAGGATGGGAGGGAGAAACCGATGGCATTTTAATAGCCTCTACTACACTGATTCCACATAGTAGGGACCTTGTGCCTCAGACTTCAACTCTTTTTTTCCTTTTAAGGCTTGCACTTGGCCTTCTTCTACTGAAGCCGTACATTGATATCTCTGGATAGAGGAGGTAACTAATAAATGGCCTTTCTGAGAATGAGGGAGGATGGAGAGGCCTAGGAAAACTATCATCATAACCCTATCTTTGATTTTTTAAATAAATTTCACCTTGAAATAATTTCAGTTTTATAAAAAGGTTGCAAAATTAATACAAAGAATTCCTGTATACTCTTGACCCAGATTCCTCAAACGTTAACATCGTCTAAAACCACACAATCATGGTCAGTCAGGAAATTTTTGAAAAGTATTGGCCAGTTATTTTATAGTGTCTCTCAATTTGAGTTTATCTGATGTTTCCTCATAATTAAAATTAGGTTATGCATTTTTTCCCCTAAGAAAGCCACATAAATGATGTGTTCTTCTCAATGCCTTACATCAGGAGACATGTAATATCAGTCTGTCCTATTGCTAGTGATGTTAACTTTGATCACTTGGTTAAGATGGTGCTACCAGGTTTCTCAACTGTAACATTTCTATTCTTTTCCTTTTTGGAATTAAGAAGTATTCTTTGGATGTTACTTTGAGGGTATGCAAATATCCTGTTTCTCATCATACTTTTACCTACTAATTTTAGCATCCATTGATGAGTCTTGAGAGAAACAATTATTACTCTAGTGTTTTGCAAATGGGGATCTTTTTATCTTCTCTTCTAAAAGTATCACTTGAAATTATACTGTAAGGAAGAGCTTTCTCCTCTTCATTTATTTATTCAATTATTTATTCACAGAAGTATAGTTTCTTATTTTATTCTATGGATTATAACCCATTACTATCACAATTTTTGTTGCCAGAATTGTCCCAGATTTAGTCACTGGAAGTCTTCCTCAAGTTGTCTCCTGTAACCTTAAACATGTTCCCATCATTTTTGAGTACTTCTTTACTTTCTGGCAACATAAGGTATTCCGTGGTCTTTTTTGTACTTTCTCTGCTCCAGTCCTGAGTTTCTCCAAGGAACTGTAGTTCCTTTAATGGGAAAATGGTATAGGGGCGCCTGGGTGTCTCAGTCAGTTAAGCGGCCAACTTCAGTTCAGTTCATGATCTCACGGTCCATGAGTTCAAGCCCCACGTTGGGCTCTGTTCTTACAACTTGGAGCCTGCTTCAGATTCTGTGTCTCCCTCTCTCTCTCTGCCCCTCCCCTGCTTGCACTCTGTCTCTCCCTCTCTTTCAAAGATAAATAAACATTAAAAAAATTTTAAATAGTATAAAATAATTTTACCTTTGCTTGTCAATCAGAGTGAGTCCATAACTCTCCTAGTGGTAAAAAGTCACCACCATGTGGGTAGGGAGAAACAAAGGCTCTGAACTTCCAGGGTTTTGGAGGGTAGACTTTTTCACAATCATAAACTGCAATAAAATACATCTTTCCTCTTCACCCAAAATTGGAAATCCCTGGTAAATAATGATGCGGAACTCACATAATTGAATGCTCAGGATCAACAAGGTCTATATTTTTTGAATTCTGAAGTATTGTGAGATTGTGATTTGTAATAATAAATACACATTTTGTCTTGGTCCCGTTTTTGGCACAGAGCTCCTAAAACCCTTGGAATTTTCTGAGTGATAAGAGTTAGACACAAAAGTGTCTTTTATTATGGACAACCAGCCCCTTTCAACCACACCTGTGTTTATTATTAACAAGGAAGCTTTTGGAAAGCACCTAAGAATGGGGGTTGGTTGCCAGTGGAACTAACCAAGTGATTGATTACAGGGTTGGAACTTCCAGCTCTATCCCCCTCACCTCTGGGGAGGAGAGAGGGGTTGGAGACTGAGTTCATTCCCAATAGCCAATGGCCACTGATTTAATCAATCATGCCTCTGTAATAAAACATCCATAGAACAAAAGGGTAAGGTCTGGGGACCTTCCAGGATGGTGAATACGTGGAGATACTGGGAAAGCGGCATATCCAGAGAGGGCGTGCAAGCTTCGTGTCCTCACACATACCTTGCCTTATGCGTGTCTTCCCTCTGGCTACACCTGAGTTAAGGCCTTTTATAGTAAACCAGTAATCTAGTATGTAAACTGTTTTCTGAGTTATCTGAGCTGCACTAGCAAATTATTGGACCAGAACAGGGGGTTGTAGGGACTTTTGATTTATTTGGCAGGTTGGTCAAAAGCACAGGTGACAACCTGAATTTCTGATTGGTGTCTGAAGTTGGGTGAGAGAATGGAGCACTCTTAGGGAACTGAACCCTTAATCTGTGGGGTATGACATGCCATCTTCTGGTAGATAGTGTCAGAATTGAGTAAACTGTAGGACCAACGTGGTGTCACAGAATTGCTTAATGGGTAGAAAATGCACACATCTAGTTTCAGATGCAGTGATGTGTGAGAGTGAAGGACACGTACAAAGGAGTATATTTTCTTCTTAGAGATATTTATGGATCTTTCATTGCAAACTAAAAACCCACTGCAACTTTTGTTATGCTTAACAGAGTGTAATTTGGACTAAAACAAGAAAATCTTTTACTAAACTGCTTTAGCATTGTTTTTCTGATTATTTTATAAGTCACAGTGAATAAAAGATGACTAAATTAAGTGGTAATATAATTAAATGCATAATAAATTGTTTAGTTTTTGTGGGGAAATAAAACTATTCACATGGCTTTTAATTACCAGACATTATTATTGTTGTTGTTGTTGTTTTCATGTTGGCTTAGATTTACCTAAATGTTTATCCTTTTTTTTGTCCATATTTCTTTTTTTTATTTTTTAATGTTTTTTATTTATTTTTGAGAGTCAGAGAGAGCGCAAGCAGGGGAGGATCAGAGAGAGAGAGGGAGACACAGAATCTGAAGATAGGCTCCAGTCTCTAAGCTAGCTGTCAGCACAGAGCCTGACGCGGGGCTCGAACCCGCGAACCGTGAGATCATGACCCGAGCCGAAGTCGCACGCTTAACTGACTGAGCCACCCAGGTGTCCCCATATTTCTTTTTTATAAACATTTATTTATTTTTGAGAGACAAAGAGAATGTGTGTGAGTGAGAGAGCAGGGGAGGGGCAGAGACAGAAGGAAAGAGAGAGAGAATCCCCAGCAGAGAAAGAGAGGGAGAGAGAATGCCAAACAGGTTCCATACCATCAATGCAGAGCCCAACACAGAGCTTGAACCCATGAACCGTGAGATCATGACCTGAGCTGAAATTGAGATTTGGACACTTACTTACTGAGTCACCACTTTGCCGGTATTTCTTATGGATCATTATCCTTCTTCCTAAAATACATCTTTAAGTAGTTTGTGTGTGTGTGTGCATCTATTGGTGGTAAATGGTTTTGTTGTTTAAAATGTCTTTATTATGTCCTCACTTTAAAATAGTGCTTTAATTAGGTTATACAATACTAGGTTAGGTTATACAATTCTAGGTTAACAATATTCCTCTCTATATACTTTGAATGTTTTTTTTTTAATGTTTTATTTATTTCTAGGAGAGAGAGAGAGGGAGGAGAGAGACAGCGTGAGCAGGGGAGGGTCAGAGAGAGAGCGAGTCACAGACTCTGGAACAGGCTCCAGGCTCTGAGCTGGCAGTCAGCACAGAGCCCGACGTGGGGCTCGAACCCACGAACCGCGAGATCATGACCTAAGGTAGTCGGATGCTTAACCGACTAAGCCACCCAGGCGCCCCTCCTCTCTATATACTTTGAAAAGCATTTCATTATTTCTGGTTTCCACTGTTGCTCTTAAGAAGTCTTAATTCTTATTCCTTGGAAGTTGATCTCTCTTTTTTCTCTGGATGCTTTAAAGATTGTCTCTTTGTCTTTGGCGTTTGGCGGTTTCATTACAACGTGTATCTATATGTTATCTGTTTTTCCTAGATCTTAGAATTCATGACTTATATCAATTTGGGATAAATTTTAGTCACTCTCCCATTCTCTTCTAGAATGATGACTAAACATGTGTTAGACTTTCTCATGCTATCTCCCATGTCTCATACCTTTCTTATCTCTCTGTATCTCTCTGCTGCATTCTGGGTGATTTATTCAATTATGCAACCAGTCATGTGTGGGAACTAGCATGTGCCAGCATATGGGGACCAGCTGAGAGCATCTATTCCCAATTTTGCATTCACTGTCATCACACTGGTGGTTTAATTTGGCCATTGTAGGAGTCGGTACAGCACAGAAACTGGCAATGGTAAATTACAAGGCCTTTTTTCTACTTCCCTGGAGAAATAGTTATTAAACATTTATCAGCATGCTACTGTATACAATCCATTTCACTTGGTCTCTCTTGAGATGTTTAATCTATCTGTGAAGTTTTAACCTCAACTGCCATTTTTCATTTCTAAAAGTTCTATCTGGTTCTTTTAAAAATATGCATTATCTTTTTTTTCAAAGTTGTTCTTTTCTCAAGTTTGTGATTTTGCTCTTATTTAAACATTTAAACATAATACAAACTCTTGTCCATTGTTTGTTATTATTTCTCTCTTTTTAATATAGACTTTTAAGTTTATTTTTATTTTTTTTTAAAGAGAGAAAGCACAGGAGGGGCAGAGAGGGGGGAGGGAGAGAGACAGAGAGACAGAGACAGAATCCCAAGCAGACTCCACACTTCAGCACAGAGCCCAATGTGCAGCTTGAACTCATGAACTGTGAGATCATTACCTGAGCTAAAGTTGAACAGTTAACCAACTGAGCCACCCAGACGCCCCAGTTTGTTATTCTCTTGACTCACCTGTGATGGTTTTTCTCTTTTTTCTTTTCTTTTTTCTTTCTTTCTTTCTTTCTTTCTTTCTTTCTTTCTTTCTTTCTTTCTTTCTTTCTTTCTTCTTTATGAGTACTTTAAATGTTGCATTGTGTATTTATGTTAAGCTGGGCTTTATTTGTGTGAATTGTATTAGGAGTGATGTGAGGAGGATGAGGTACCTTTAGAGAGTATTTATGTTTCTGTGGGCTCCCAGAATGGCTTATACCAAGGGCCACTTTAAGTTAATATCTCAGTTTTCATTCTGCTTGACCACATAAGTGGTACAAACTCGATCCAGAAATCATATGGATTCTCTAACAATGGATTTTCGAAGAAGATGTTTCTTTACCAGAATTTAGGGCAAGATAAATAACTTTGCTTTCTTCCAACTAGCAAATAGATTCTTCTTGAAGGGGTATGTATATCTTTCAGAGTCCTGATTACTGCAGAACTAAGCAAATTGTTCTGGTTGACATCTTTTCTCCTATCCCCATATGGCTGTGTAAACCCAAAAGCTCTTGAGTACAGTGATGGCAAACACCCCAAGGACAGCTATGGCTTCACCACAGTCTTAACTCTCTACTTTCCTGTTCCCTCTTTATTTTGGCCACCACAGTTTTTTCTCATCTTTCTTGTGAGCTCAATTAGAAATTTAAAAGAGCACTTCTCACACTGTCCTCAATATTTCTAGATGGTTTGAGGTCAAGAGAGCTAGTTTAAAAACTGCCAGAAATCAACATCTACATGCCTTTAAAAAAGATCCTTTTCTAAGATGAGTACAATTTAGAATAATAAGGATTTGAGAGCTCTGATTAGTGCTAAGTCTTTTCTTTTACTTCAGAATATTCTATAACAAAACATTTTATATCCCACAGACACAAACACCCATCAACACACTATACATTAAGTACTACCTACGATGTGCTGACACTATTATTAGCTATCCAGAATAGCTACTGAGCCTTGCAAAAACACTTTGTAAACCATTAAGAAATGGAATCAGAGGTTGATACTTAGAGCAATTTACATCCTAACCACCATTTTTTTTTTTTTTGCCAAATTTTACTTGGGGTCCAAGTACTTTAGACTTCTAGTTTCCTTTGATGCTAGTAACAATACTGTGTACTATTCCCATGAATATGAATATATACTTGTATAGAGTAGACGTATATAATTTTCAAATTGATTTACTGATATAACTGGTTTTGAGGTTTGGTTTTGTTTTGTTTTGAGAGAGAGAGAGAGAGAATCTTAAGCAGGTTCCACACTCAGTATGAAGCCTGATGTGGGGCTTAATCTCACAACCCTGAGATCATTACCTGAGTTAAAATCAAGAGTTGGACACTTAACTGACTTAGCCACCCAGGCCCTCCAAGGTTTTGAGTTTTGACATACACAAACATATTTAGACATATTTCCTTTTTCAGAAACTAAGAGTCAAAACAGATGCATGATTTTTCCAAGGCCATACAATATTAAGTTGAAGAGGTAGAACTGAAATTCAGTTTTCAAAGCTCTAAGTTCAGTGTGATAAGCACAGATCAATCAGAAAAATTGGGGCACTTCCCCATCTCTGTGGGGAAGAAAATCCTATTGGAATAGAGGATTCTGGGACTAGGTCAGGGGGCCACATGCATATACATGTTGAAAACAGTGGTTCCATTTTAATTCAGTTTTAATCATTTATATGTTTTTGAGGGTTCCCCCCAGCCCCGATGTAACCCTGAGGAATGCTATAGTCACTTGGGAATCTTTAGTTCAAAGAGGTTCTACAACAGAGATACCTGGTATAGAGGACAGGTATGTTGAAAGCCTGCTCATTCTCTGCCTTTCTATTTCCAGTTAACATTCACATAAAAAAAAAAATCAGTAGTTCACTCATTAAAATGACTTTTCCATCCTGAATGCAATAACAATTTTAAGACAGTCTCTGTACCTTCCTAGGCAAATCCTTACAAACCAGCACACTGGGACTCTTCATGAATTCTTGCACTCTCAGTGAGATTTGTAGTGACAGTTTTTGGTTCAAAAGTGCATTCTTGTTGTAACTAGACTACATGGGATCATCCAGTGGAATGAAGTCCAGTATCACACACACAGCTGTACTCTGAGAAGTAATTTTAGACGTCAAGATAATGTATGTTGAAGCTGTGCAAAACCACAACCCACCACTGGATCGCGATGCCTTTTGGCAAATGCTGTTTATTGTGTTAGTCTCTGGCTGTACAATGATCTGGAAAACTGAATGATTGGAATTTGTCGCTTAAGCCATTCATCCTCAGCTGCCAAGAGGTGGGCACATTCTGACCTCTGGAATTAAAGTTGGGCAGAGTTCCACACACTACCCTACTAAGAATGTGGTCGCTATAGCTTCAATAAAGACATCCTGTTTCAGCAATACAGTGCAAAGAAAACTTCACAACTATCACATTGTTTGGATGTTTTCCATTCATTTTTCATTGGCCGAAGACCGTTTTCTCTTTTCTTAGGTCTAAACTAATTAATTGTGTGTCTTGATATTAGATTTTTTTTTCTATAGCTCTAACTTAAAAACAGTTGAAGTTATTTTCCCGAATACACTAAAAACTCCTGAGCTGAGACCTGACATATCAAGTTTCAGCCTGAAGAATTTTTTTGAGCCGATGGTTTATGCTGAAAACGCTGACAGATGTCGAACAGCCTGAGCAAAGCAATCTTTAAGGGAGTTCTGGGCAACAGCCCATGTGGCTGCTTTGAAAGTGCTAAATTCTTGTCGCTAAATAATTTTACTTAAAAAAATCCTATGATTTATTACATTAAAATTTTAACAGATATTTGGAGAAAGCCACCAATTAATTACTCTGTTGCTAAATTTTGGAACTTACTAGTTCCTATTTTGCATTTTCTTTGAGCACAAGAAATTCTATGTTTATCATTCTAAAGGGCCAGATAAGGGCCAGACTTCAGGAATCATGACCTTTCAGGCATAAAGTAGATACAGAAAAGTTTTAAACTGCTGCAAGAAGTCCCTGAAACCAAGAGAATCTAGATGGTAAACATTTGCTAAATTTGTGGCAGTGAGTTTTCTTTGCTGGTATATTAAAATATGAGTCAGAGGACTCCAACTACAAAATACACAGGTCTGAGCAGAAACAAGTGAATGTTTATAATTATCTACAGGCAGTTTGGAGTTTCCCAGGAAGGTAATATTTTAAAGGATATCAGTGGATGCAAATGAATTTCATCCATAAGAAGGAAGAAGGGGTGAATAATTCTTTTGTCTCTGGAAGACTTGGAATCTCAGACAGGCTCCATTTTGGATACTTCTATGTAGCCTGCTTACATTTGCTGATGTTGTTTCAGTTGGGAATGGGAGACTGATATTCCTTATCCCTGCATTTTGAACTGTTCAGCAGTGTTGTGCTATGCTGTTAACAACTGGCAAGTTCCATGGATATGCAGATGGATGAGTCCTTGCTGATATAAAAAGATCTTATGAATTGTGTCTTGTGTAAAAGAGAGCAAAATCATTTTTACAAAGTAAGTATATAACATGAGTAAGAACTGTGACTTTTTTCTTCCCCTTTCAATCTCTAGCATACTCTGGTTGCTGACAGTCTAATAGATAATCTAGATACTTTACTGCATTGCTGTGCTCCTTGGAAAACTGTTTTTACATTATTTTTCTCCAAAGTGAAACTCTTCCTTCCTTTCTAGTTACACCATGGTAGTTAGCAAAACTAACTAGTAGTTCTAAAAGTCTGAACACTGCACCAGTAATTAAATGGCACAGAATGTGTTGTTTTGCAAAGTAGAAAATCCACCCATCTAGATTCATGAGCATATTAAGTCTTTAGCAGAAGGAATATTCCACCCACAAGAAATACTCACACTAATGAGATAAAATGGAAGGGTATGAAAAATGTGAGCAACCTCACAATGTTACCACGATACCAGAAAGCCATAAACAAAGAATGGAAAGGCCAAGTCAAGGGCCACTCAACATGCAGAAGAAAGAGATATTTTATAACAGCTTTTATTTATCTTCTTTGTTTGAAAGAAATGATAGAGTGATTATTTGGAATGTAAATTATAAAAATATCTGTCTATTAGGTTTGTCATGTGCACAATCTGAGAAAACAATAGGCCTTTTTATTTTCAGAAATCTATACCAATTTAACATTTGTATGTACATGTTTACTATTTAGTACAATGTTTTTTCTGCCTCTCCTCTTCCCTCTTCTGGCCTCAGGACAAATTGCTTACATACATGTGGATTTGGTGCTTTTGGTTTCTAATTGCTGACACTGTAGTAATCTTCTTTACATACCACTGTACCATTAAAATGATTTTGCATAATACTTAATTCAGGTATAATAAATCTTGGATGCAGAAATACCCTTTGGCCAAAATGCCCTAAATCACATGTGTATTCTTTTTTTTTTTTTAATTTTTAAATGTTTATTCTATTTTTGAGAGAGAGACACACACAGAGCATGAGAGGGGAGGGGCAGAGAGAGAAGGAGACACAGAATCTGAAGCAGGCCCCAGGTTCCGAGCTGTCAGTACAGAGCTCTACATGGAGCTCAAACTCACGAGCGTTGAGATCATGACCTGACCCAAAGTCAGAGGCTTAATCAACTGAGCCACCCTCGCGCCCTACATGTGTATTCTTCAGAAGTTTAGTGAACACTGTCTTCATTTATTCCATTCTAGTGAATTTGACTCAGGAGATGAATGTTTGGGAATTTTTTTAATCTCAATTTAGAATACAGGTATTTAGTAATGTATTACTATATCTATCTATATTACCTTTATGTGAAATTCAAAACAGAATATTTTATGATTATTTTTTGTTACAATGATCTAAAATTAATAACAACTAGGTTCAAGACTAAAACAGAACACAATCAGCAGACTAAATAAAGACAGGCAAAGTTGGAAGGGAAAATGAAATGCACTAAGCTTTTACAAGCTCTTGCTGTACCTGTAACAGATCTCCTTTGGCAGCAGCAATCATTTACAGAGAATTTCTAAGAGCCAGGGACAGAACTAAGGGTCTTACTGATTTTATTTTCTCTTTCAGTCATCACAGTAATCCTCAAGGGGTGTGTGTCATTTCCCCATTTGCACATGAGGAAGTTGAGGTTCAAATGTATTTGGTACTTTGTCCAGAAAGTGTTAAAAGCCAGCATTCAAAACCTTTGTACCACCAGAAAATAGCCAGTCTACTTTAGATGGATAACCAAACATGTGGTGGAAGAATTGGTTAAGTGTCCAAGGGGAAAGAGGTCTAGAGAAGGGCAAAGGAAGAAATGGTATTCCTTGGAGTGTCTGCAGGGTCAGGACCCCCAATACTGGGAGTGGTAGCATTGGAAGGGTACCTAGAAAGTGTTTCATTTGGTAACACCAAACCGGTAACATAAATTACATTATTCAGTTATTTAAAATGCTACTGAGAAGATGGGAGGGTTGGACAGGGCTGATGGTACCTCTCCAGAGTTTGAATTTACTATTTACCAGCTCTGTGAAATTGGGTAAGTTATTTCATCTCTCCCAGCTGTGATCTCTCACACCACATATCTGTTGTGATATCATAAATATGTTGTGAGGACTGAATGACATTTTAAAAACACTAGCACAATGCTTGGCACATATTAAGACCATTAAGCAAATGTTACTTCCTTCTTCTGTACTTAGTTAAGTTTTACTGAAATTTTCATATGTTACACAGATTATTACTATTTTTCTCCAGCTTTTAAAATTTTTGAGTTCCTTGATTCTGTTATTTTTCTGGTTTGAGTTAATTACAGTGAACAAAATATTCTATCCAAGGACATGTGATAAATTTGATAAAATATTAGAAAAAAACATGGGAATAGAAATCAGAAGATATGAACCTGACTCCTGGCTTTACCATTTATTTATACAATGATACTTACAGGTTAACTGATCAATAGGCTAATTCTACTACTGTTGTAGAGGATTCATCCTGGTTTCTTTTATGATCTCTTTCTCTTTGGTATACCATGGTTTCACTGTGATATGCTTAGGTATGTAGTTGTTTATTATTTAATCCTATGTAGGGCTTGTTATGTTTCCTGAATCTAAGAATCAGTGGACCTGAACAATTTTAGGAAATTCCCTGCCTGCCCTGTATCCCCCAGGGTACTTCTAGTATACAGAATTGGATGAACCATAACCCTTCGTTCATGGTACACTTTCATCATTGGTCAATGTACACACCAATTTTATTTACTTATTTATTTTTTAGATTTTTAACACTAGTTGTTTTTAGAATGTAATAAGCACCAGTGAATTCGTTACCAAAACCAAAATCTAGGACTTTTTAAACAACCTGCATCTACCCATATGGTACCTTACACTAGTCAGCTCGTCATCGCCCTGGCTTTGCCACCACCCGAGGTAACAATCAGTGAGAATAAACATCATTACCTTACTTTCCTTCTATTAGTGTATCTATATGTAGTTTGAAAGACTTATTTTGTCTGCTATTTTTAGTTCATAAAAAATAAGCTATATATAATCTTTTTCATCTATATTGCTAATTACTTAATTGCCCGTGGTGTACAGAGCTCAGCAAGACATGCCACCTGTCTAACACCCTGTTTCCCTCAGCCTCCCCTACACATCTTCAAACAAACTTTATGTAGTCATAGTCATCCACCTTCAGTTACTTCAATACACTTTCATTTCTCTGAATTTTTACGTATATTGTTCCTCTGCCTGGGATCCACTTTCCTTTCCCCAGCCTTCTCCTAGTTTTTTACTTCTACCCTTCAAAATTTACCTCAAAAGTCACTTCCTTTCCAAAGCATTTTGTGAGGATGCTTGTCAGGAAAAATAATTAGATACCTCTCATCTTTACTTCCTAACATAATTATTATAGCAATTATCATACATGGTGATGATAAATGATTTTCTTATCAGTCTCCTCCCTAGACTGGGAGCTCTTTAAGGACAGGGACTCTTCCCTGCTATATACCCAGCATTAGGCTTAATGCCCGACAATGAAGATGCTAACTAAATGTCTGTAGAATAAGTGAATTAAGTGGGCACAACTACACTTAAAATTTTGGTAAGTTTGACAAGGAAGACTTATTCTAATGATAACAGGTCGTGTGCACGTGTGCGCACGTGTGTGTGTGTGTGCGCGCACCCACATTATGTTTGATGTGTGGTTTAGATGATCTGCTCTTCTGACTTCCCATCAATCAAGAAAACTGAAAGCTAAATTTCCATTCACTCTGCCCTATAGATTTTGAAATGCTTGACTGCCATTGCCCCCCACCCTCAAATTCTTTGGAACCAAATTAATAGGAAGAAAAGTAGTTGAAGTAGTTCACTTAAAAAACCTTTAACTCACAGTTGTCTGAGATGGTTTTGTCCACAAACATTATTTTCTCTAGCGTAATCAATTTCTTTTTCTGAAATAATCTCATATAAGAAGGCAAGATTTAGGTGAGAAATTACTTTTTGAGAAACAAACATTTTTAAACATGATGAAACTAAACATTTGTGTTCAGGGTTTGTTTTTTTTTTAATTTTTATGTTATTTTTGAGAGAGAGACAGAGTGTGAGCAGGGGAGAGACAGAGAGAAAGGGAGACACAGAATCTGGAGCTAGGCTCCAGACTCTAAGCTGTCAGCACAGAGCCCGATGTGGGGCCCGAACCCACAGACTGTAAGATGATGACCTGAGACAAAGTCAGATGCTTAACTGACTGAGCCACCCAGGTGTCTCTGTGTTCAGGTTTTTAAAGAATGCCAGTTTAGCAAATACTCTAGACATATCTGATTTGGACATAAGACACTACACATTAGTCATCAATACACAATGGAATAAAACCTTTATAAGGATATAAAATGTAAAGTATTCTGAAGGCTTTTGGTAGAATATAATTAAAAGAATGGAAAAACACATTTTGTGATATGTTTACACATATCCTTTTGTGAGCTCACACACACGGGCAACAAAATTAGAATTCCATGGCTATTTTGTTTCAAAATTTAAACCATCAGCCATTAATATTTTGAAGTAACTCCTATTCTATTTCCAGGTTGAGCTGAGTCCATCATAACAACACTATGAGAAAGGAAACAAACTGCATAGATTCCATTTGGCAAATCAAGGGCCTGTAGATCTGACTGTGGTTCAGCCTCTGGCGCCATCAGTTGGGCTCAAAATCAAAAGCTGTGGAAGGAGGTAATTAGCAGGGACTCTAGACCACTCACTTGGCAACAGCAGGCTTCTTATAGCCACTGGGAAAGTGTGTGGGAAGGGGTTCAGAAATATTCTCTAAAATAACATTGTTCCTTTAGAATGGATGATTGCAATTATAGAGCTATTTTCATGGAGGGAAAGTTGATTTGGATTAACATTCATATTGACACATTTGCTATGGTGCCAATATTTAATTGGCAAGTTTGACTACTAGCAAAGACAATTATTACAGATTTTTATTCAATAATATGACAAGTAGAGGATAATACCTTCTAACTCTCTCACAAAGGTAAAAGGGTAACATGGCTGGGCTGTAGTGACCACCACCAATTCTCGGTAAGAAAAGGGTGATCTTCCCCATCCCATTAATTCCAGCACAAAGTAAACTAAGGAGAGGCATTTTGCCAAAGCAATGAAAATATAATTATGTAGGTCACATTCAGAAGGTAGTGTCTTCTGAATCTTGCCTGACCAAGCTGTTGATTTTTTAAACTTCAGCATTAAATGGAAAGAAATTGGCTACATTTAAGCGACTCGATTTGGCTATAGACATGATCATTTACAGATGAAGGCGAAGCAACCCCGAAGTGAACAGAAGATGAGAAGACTGTGTTCCAAATTGACCAGCTGAAGGAAAGTTTATATTTTAAAAAAACAATCACTTGGTCAGTGACTCATGGGGAAAGAATTCTTAAGCTTTCTTCAGGGAAACCCCAGTAAATAACATGTATAATAAAATGGAGATGGTGTTGTCTGTTTGGTTGGGCCGTTGAGTCCACATAATAAACCATTTGGCAAAAAAAGGAACATTCTGAACACGATTCTCTCTGGGAAACCCCCAAACAGCAAGAACTACTGTGGCTTCCCTACAGTTTTACAGAATATTTTGTATCTCAGACTTGCATGTGAAATAAAAACTTGGAAGAAATGTGGAAAAAAATCTGCTTTTTGTTAGAGTTGAGGATTTTTCAGTCGGTTGCTTCCATGATTCACGCTGCACTCCACTCTTCTGAAACTCAAAACCACATATCATAAAAAGCAACACTGGCTCCAGTTAATTCTTCCTGCTTTGTCCCTAGGAGAACCAACTGCTCTAAGTGTGCCCCACATGACACACAAGAGAAATGAATGAAAAGTTTTCAGCCTGCATCAACTTACTGGAATATGGTGTAAATCATATACTTTCAAAGAGATCTCAAGTCTTACTTTTTTTTTTTTTAATTTGGGGTTTAACTGACATAATCTATAACAGTTTCAGTTCCTCTCATTTTAATTAGCCAAAGCTTTTGGAATTTTGTTGTTTTGGTCTCCAAGAATATCATGGAAGAAAAATAAGTTGAGCAAAATGAAATGTGCTTCTAAATGATTAAAGAAAGCCCTGTTTGTTGGGGGTAGGAATGGTCAGAGTTCTCTACTCCCCAGTTCCCTGCCCAGAATGTTTTGTTCAAGCCACACGGTGCCTAATCAGCATGTCTTTAGATTGTTTTATGTTAATTAAAATTATGGTTAGTTTTAGAGGTTAATGTATACATGTTCATGTGGCTTCAAAGCCTTCCCAAATTACTGGCTAAGCTTCCTTGCCTTGGGCAGGCTTGATCTGTGATAAAACTGACCACATTAAACTAAGTTTATTGCTATGGAGTTTTTTTTAACTCAACAGAGAAATTACATTTTGCAGGTTTCTTAAAGAATTCCCCATTTTAAAACACTCTCTCCAGATACCCCAAAAAGGTAAGGAAAAAAAAGAGAAGAAGAAATGTAATAGGAAGGGAACAAAGGAACTGGCTCACATCGGTGGGAAAAAAACAACTTTACTGATTACTGAGAAGATAGATAAGACATGGAACATGATTGATAGAGTGCAACTTCTCCATGCTTGCTTTTGTTTTTGTTTTTTAAACTACAGAAGTGCTCCAATGCATTGATTTATTGAGGAAAAATCCCACCAAAAATCCATCAAAAAGTGGTTAAAACAATTTGTTCTAATTTATTTGTCACTTTCTGTCATTCGGATGGTAAAGCCCATTAAGCGTTCAATGTCTCTTAGTGACTGTAATTAGGGAAAGTGCACTAGAATGGTCAACATAAGCCCTGATGGTCATAGGTATATGGCAACTCAGTGGAAGCTAGGCAGGAAATCATCTGGGTGCCAGGAACAAGCAGAAATTGGGACCAGCAATGGGGACAGTGCTTCTCCTGTGGAGGAAAGTCCATCAACCCATGACTTATAATGCAAGGGAATGTGTCAATCTACATCTCATTCTGATCACATACTAAATTCCCAGAAAGAATCTAACCAAAAATATTGGGAAGGGGCACATTTTTCATTTACATCATCATCTAGTCCTTACAACTCTCCTTTGTTCATGCCCTTGCCACCTTTCTCCTTGACTATGAGAATCTCTTGATAGGTCTTCTGGCCTCCCATTAAATTCATCCTTCACATGCTGCTAGGCTAAACAGTCTAAAACACTGCTCTGATCTTTGATAGCTTCTTGATGACATAGGATGAAGTATATCATCCTCGGTGACCTGACCCCTTGCCTGATTAGGTAAAAGTCTTACCATATATAATCTAAACAAACCAGATGTTACCCATTGGGATGCCTTCCTTACCCATACCATAGGTGCTCCTTTGAGCCACTGAACCCTGAACATACCTTTTATCACCCTCTAATATAAGCTTCTGTTAGATAGTGAGCTCTTTAAGAACAGAAATCATGGGTCACTTAGTAATTTTTGCATTTTTGGTATCTAGCAAGTGCTTAATAAAGGCTTGTTGAGCTGAACTGATGTGAAATGAGAGAAACAATAAAGAAGACCAAACTCCAACAGACAGGACAAGCAGGAATGATGTATGAAAGAAGTCTGTCTCACAGACTGGTTTCACCTATCAGAGGCTGGGAGGTTACCAGGGAAAATCTAGGAAAGTAGAGTGGCTCCCTAAAGTGAGGAAGATTCAAGAAGTTGTAGCCTCCAAATATTGCTGAACACCAAGTATTTGTTTTACCTATGGGGGCTTTCACCTATAAGCGCAGCATGTCATAATCAAACCACAGAATTTTGATTGACCAGATAAGCTTCCAGGCCAGGTCATCATTGGTTTCTGAGCAGATGACTAGTGCTAAAAATAGGGCAAGCGCAAGGGCAAGAGTGATTGACAGAGATGAGGTTTCTAAGGCAATACGAACCAATGCAAATGTTCTTGAAACAGAATGGTGGCAAAGCAGATGGAAATAGATAATATGGTTTGGGTAAAAATGTTCAAGAACAGCATCTTTCCCCTGTCCCTATTGCCCAAGGGTTGCAGATGCAAATTTTCAATACTGTCACAAGTCAGGGAGGAAATTTAGTTAAAGGTAGACTAAAATAGTCCCAAGAATGAAATAGTCTCTTACACAGTGAAAGGGAACAACTTACCATACCAAAATATTTCACAGCCAGAGATTACCCTCAACTCTCCTTTTAAAGCAATCAAACCTTATTTTCTGTTTAGAAAGACAAATGTCAATGAACAGCATGGTCAAACTTGGCAAGTACAAAGTATGAAAATCACCAAAGAAGGAAAATGTGAACATACCTTTTAACAAGTTAATATTATATAGCAGAATAGTTCTAAAAAGCAAAAAGATTTTAAAAACCCTCAAACTATAAACCTGTACAAATAAACCTTCTACCATTTACATGTGTCAAGTTCTGATCTACTTTCACTCTGGATTTAAAACCAAAATAAAGTACTGGTTATACACTGAGGCTCATCTGAAAAACTCCATGGAAGTTTTCAGAGCTTCTTAGCACAAAAGTACAAAGAGATATGGTAATGACTTCCCTGAACAAACAAACATACAGAAAAAAGTGAGTTGGTTTGAGCTCTCAGGGCACACCCGGTGGCCTGTGGCTGCTCTCATCCTGTGCCATGAAGAAATGTATTAGGCCTCTCTAGATCTTCCTCCAGCCTGGGGACTGCCAACAGTTGTTTTCAATGAGGAAAGGGAATGATTCCCCACCACTTAGTGTCAGAGTTGCAAACAGAGTCCATTCACAGGCTCCCTCACTACCAGCAAAGTGATTTGCTGTTGATCACAGCTGACAGGGACTTAAGACGGGCATGATCATAAAGCTGAATTTCTAATAAACCCAGACATAGAGCATAATTCTTAGCATTACCTAATCTACCTCATAGTATAGTCCATGGCTACATGTATAAACTCTCCCTCAATGGTGACAGATGAGATATATTAAGAGTTTTTATACCTTATTCTATGGTTACTATTAGTACCTAGAGTAGTAGTTACAAAACTTTAGAGGTTATCAAAATTACCCTGGCAGCTTACTTAAAATGAATATTCCCAGGAGCCATCCTCAGATATTCAAATTTAGAAGACTTGGGAATCGACCCAGAGCTTGCTTTTTTTTTTTTCATTGCTTGTATTTTTTTTTTTTTTTACAAATAGTTTATTGTCAAGCTGGTTTCTATATAACACCCAGTGCTCATCCCCACAAGTGCCTCCCTCCATGCCCACTCCCCCTCCCCCCTGCATCCATCAGTCCTCAGTTTTTGTCAGCATTCAAGAGTCTAATAAGAGTTTGCATTTTTAACAAGCAACCTGGGTGTGTCTCATGCAGGTCAAATGGACCATACTGAGAATTCCTAAGCTACAGTCTCCTCTTCATTCTTTTGCCCACTCTGCAAGAAGGTTTCCCATTTAATACTGATAATACTAGATGGTGATAGAGATTGTTCAAAAAATAAGGGGGTTATTATTTGAGAAAATAAATTCAAGAATTGCAGCATCATACACATTCACATTCCAGTACTCTCAAAGTTTAAAAAAGGCTAATGGGCTGTGTCTAACCAAAAGGGAAAGAGTACAATGAAACCCAAACATTTCTGATAATTAAATCTTCTTATTTTAATAAGCTGAGCATACTTTGGAAATACTGCTATATAAAACTTTTATGCCCACAAATATAAAAGCAAAGAACTACTGATAAGGATAACAACACCTACATTGAAATGGGTACATAAGAATGCTCTGGAGCAAAGATACCAGCCTATACATGAATCCTGAATGTAAAAGCCAAGCAGTAGCTCAGCAATAGGTAGCTCAACTGATGACTTTCAGAGCATTGTCAAGTAGTAAGGCCCTTGGTAAACACCAAGCTTGGAAAAGAGATGATATTTGGAGAATCAAATTGGGAGTCAGAGCAACTCGTGGGTCCAGAAACATGGCACTTTAACAAAGCTTAAAAGACTATGCAAATACAGAACTCAGAGCTGGACCCAAAGGTATACATCCAACTAATCTTTGACAAAGCAGGAAAGAACATCCAATGGAAAAAAAGACAGCCTCTTTAACAGATGGTGCTGGGAGAACTGGACAGCAACATGCAGAAGATTGAAACTAGCTCAATTTCTCACACCATACACCAAAATAAACTCAAAATGGATAAAGGACCTGAACGTGAGACAGGAAGCCATCAAAACCCTAGAGGAGAAAGCAGGAAACAACCTTCTTGACCTCTACCGTACCAGCTTCTTACTTGACACATCCCCAAAGGCAAGGGAAACAAGAGCAAAAATAAACTATTGGGGCCTCATCAAGATTAAAAGCTTCTGCACGGCGAAGGAAACAATCCAAAAAACTAGTAGGCGACCAACAGAATGGGAAAAGATAGTTGCAAATGACATATCAGATAAAGGGTTAATATCCAGAATCTATAAGGAACTCACCAAATTCCACGCCCGAAAAACAAACAACCCAGTAAAGAAATGGGCAGAAGATATGAACAGACACTTCTCCAAAGAGGACATCCAGATGGCTAACAGACACATGAAACGATGCTCAGCATCACTCCTCATCAGGGAAAGACACATCAAAACCACACTGAGATACCACCTCACACCAGTCAGAGTGGCTAAAATGAGCAAATCAGAGAACTCTAAATGCTGGCGAGGATGTGGAGAAACGGGCACCCTCCTACACTGTTGGTGGGAATGTAAACTGGTGCTGCCCCTCTGGAAAACAGTGTGGAGGTTCCTCAGGAAATTAACACTAGAACTCCCCTATGACCCAGCAATAGCACTGCTAGGAATTTACCCAAGGGATACAGAAATGCTGATGCATAGGAGCACATGTACCCCAATGTTCATAGCAGCACTCTCCACAATAGTTAAAACATGGAAAGAGCCTAAGTGTCCATCAACAGATGAATGGATCAAGAAGATGTGGTTTATCTATACCATGGAATACTACATGGCAATGAGAAACAATGAAATCTGGCCATGTGTAGCAACATGGATGGACCTTGAGGGTGTTATGCTGAGCGAAATAAGTCAGGCAGAGAAGGACAAATACCATATGTTTGCACATATAGGAGGATTGGGAGGAACTTAACGGAGGACCATGGGGGAGAAGAAGGGGGGAAATAGTGGGGGAAATGGAGAGAGACAAACCATGAGAGACTCTTGAATGCTGAGAACAAACTGAGGACTGATGGGTGTGGGGGGGAGGACGAAGATGGGCATGGAGGGGGGGCACTTGTGGGGATGAGCACTGGGTGTTATGTGGAAACCAACTTGACAATAAACTATTTGTAAAAAAAATAAAAAATAAAAAAATACCATGCAAATACAAAAAGTAATGATATTGAAGATACCCAACACCTTTTGAGAACTGATTTTGTTCCTGGCACTATTCTACATACATTACAATAATTGCCTCATTTTAGTCCTTGTCGGGTAGTCTAGTACCAAAAATTTAAATACTGCTTTTTTGCCATTTGGGAGGCTTTCCTATTTGTTAAGCAGTTGCAATACAATGTCATTGTTAAAGATCTTTTCTGGGACCACAATCACTATGCCATTTTATAGAATCCAAGCTGAAATTCAGATGTTCACCACTCCTTGATGTGATATTTGTATTCTATAAATCTATATGATACCATAAATTGTAATTATAACCCCCTCGGCACTTCACATGAATTAGAAGGTGTAAAATTGTTAATAGCCTTCATAAGATGTGGCTTCAACAACTGACTTCGGTAATTTTGTCACATTTGAAGAAAATCAAAGTATCCAAGTATATGCATCAATGACTGAAAAATGCTGCCTCCAAATGAGCAAATAGACATGGGTGGCTTTATCTTTGGGTTTAGGTGTACTGGCCACTTAATGTGACTTTTAAAAAATTTTTGATTGGTAGACAGTACACAACACATTCTGTACTTTGGTCAAGAAAGTGTTCTCTTTGACAATGTGCGAGTTGAATTGTTGGACCACATGGAAAGGGACAAATGATGATGTTTAGGTTGGAACATTAGATTTTTTTGTTTTTTGTTTTCGTTTGATAAAGGCTCCTATATTAACTGTACCTGAGTCATTTTTATATCTTATTATAATGCTTAAATATAGAAATACTCTAACTTTTCTGTTTTCATGGAATTCTAATTTTGAAATTGCATTTTAGTGGAAGCACATAAAAGTTACCCAAATTTATAAAAATTGGGTTTTACTTACTTAATGAAAGACATATGTTCACCAAAAAAGTAATAGTAAGGACATTCTTCGTAACACTTGCAACCCCTGGCCCTGAACCTTCTGACCAAGTATGCAAGTCTAAGTATGAAAATCTCTTCAGTTATTTTCATACTTTCTAAGGCAAACCAGCAAATCAAAGGACAGGGAATATTCTTCACATGAAGCAGATACTGCTGAGGGATAATGGGAAGTGTGGACTGCATGTGTTCAGAGTTTGCAGTCTGGACAGATTCCAGTTCTTCAACCAATCCTAAGTAAACTGGGCGCAGTTAATAAAGTTCATAGGTTCAAATCTGCACAGGTTAGATTTTATTATAGGGGCATCTTGCATACTTATTTCAAGATAGAACAGGGTTTATCAACCTTGACACTATTGACACATTTGACTGGAAAATTCTTTATTATGGAGGCTGTCCTGTAAATAACAGGCTGTTGGTTTCTACCCACTAGATGCCAGTAGTACCTTTCCAGTCAAAAAGGTCTCTAGATACTGCCAAATGTTCCTTGGGGAGCACAATCATCCCTATTTGAGAACCAATGATCTAAGTGGAAACAGCACTCTTTTTCCAGTTTCTTACTTGAGGGAATAATTACAGTGATAGAAGGATTTCAACAGGTTAAGTAGTTTTTAAGCTATATTATGTTCTTTGCATCAGACTGCCTTTTGTTTGTTTGTTTGTTTTGCATAATTTCTTGAAGTGTCACCAATTCTCTTTGAAACCATGTGACATAAAATAAAAAACATTTTTGAGACTAATGGCTCATTACTTCAAAAAGGAAAATGAAAATGTCCCATTAGAACTTTTCTTCACTTGAAACTCGGTCAATAATAATAATTATGCTGCAGAATGTGTGTTGTTTTTATGTAAAGTTGGTGCTTAATATCCCATTTTGTTATACAATTACATATCCCTAAATAATATTAGTCTTCGAATTTAGGGCTGATTCAGTTTGTATGCAACTAATTCAGTTAGTATACAACTAAATATATTTCCTAAAGCCTTATATAAGTACTATTCTGTTTTCTTTTTAAAACCTTGTATATTGGATTTTTATTATTCTAATAATTAAGAGAAATCCATTCCTCACTCTGGACTAAAATAATATGCATCAAATTGGGACAACCACGGTGGATATGCTTTAAAAAGAACAGTTATAAATTAAAATATTCTAGTCTCTCCTTGCAGTTTCTTTATAAAAAAAAAAGGAGTCATAAATAAGTAACTTATTTTAGGTTTTGTTCTGGGATACTTGTCTACTGGCTCCATCTATTCAGATTATTTAACTTTTAATATACAAGTGTATGGCTTCTATGTAAGAATTAACATTACCAAATGGGCTCAGGCATCCATTCACATGGTCTGCTTGTTCAGCCTACTTAAATGTTATTGCTTCTTCCCCAACATCAACACAGTTTTTATATAAATATTTTCCTTACCTTGTTGGATTTTCAAGTTTATGAAAATAATATATCAATACATTAACAAATCAGTTAATACTTAGGTGTCTAAAAAGGTTACAAATAACCTCTAACTTTTCTTCAAATCCATTTCCTACACCTGTCATTAAGCTCATATAAACACACACAGAAACATGTGCACATACACAAGACTTGTCTTTTTCAAGTCTTGATGGTTTCTCTTCTACTATATTTCTAAAACCAGATACTTCTGTATTCAGCGCTCTTCTTTTTGGTTTCTACATTTTATCCCTAGCTTCCAAATTTTAAAAATCTAACAACTTTCAAATCTCTGTCTGAAGCTCTCTCCTCTCAACTTAGATTTATATATTTAACTCTCTAGAAGATTGGATGCTGAGATAGTCTTTCAAATATCCAGTTCTCCTCCAAGGATTTGGTAACATGATACTTCCCTGCCCATTTGAGCTTAGGTGTGACCATGTTGTTCACTTTGGATAATAAAAAGGGTATGGGAATGACACATCACATACAGACAGAAGCATTAACAGCTAGTGTGTGAATCTCCACCCATTCTTTTCCTGTGATCAGCACTACTATGACCAAGCTAAGCCCTAAAGTGAGAATAACAAGGAGTGGGGCCCCAGACAACCTGAGATGGGCATATAGCATGATCAAGAAATAAATCTTGTAGTCTGAAGCCACCAAATTTTGAAGATTGTTTGTTGTAGCAGTATAACTTAACCTATCCTGACTAAACAATGATATGTATGAGGTATCCCAAACTTAATATGGTCAAAATAATGTGACCCATCCCATTTTCTCTTTTTCTCATATTGCTCACCTTTTTAAATGGCACTAACATGTATCTATTGTGTAAGACTCAATCACCTTTTTAATTTTACTCTTTCTGTCACTTTCCATGTCTAATCCATTAGTAAATCTTAAAGGATTGGCTTTATCACTAAAGCATATCCCAAATCCAACTGCTTCTCAGTATCTCCATTGCTGTGACCCTAACCCAAGACATCATCTCTCTTCTGAACCAATATAGCAGCTTCCTGACTTTCCCTACTAAAAGGGAAAGTCTTTTACTATTGATTTGTATGAACTCTTTAAAATTTAGCAAATAAGATATTAGCTCTGTCTGACATAGGTATTGTAAATGTCATTTTCAATTTTAACTCTTTTTATATAAACCTGGTTCAATCTTCAAAGTCAGAGTAAGTCACTGGTTTTTGTTGCCATTAGCCTTAATCAAATGAGAGTGCCCACTAGAGTAACTAGTAAACACACATACTATTCAATAGTCAACATGACTCTCTGAAACAAAAAGGAGGGTTTTTTCTCTCCTCAGGAATATGTCTTAGTAGAAACTCTAATTCTGATCCCAGTACTTCAACTGCCATCCTGCTTTTCAATTTTCAGATTATACATTTTGTTGAATAAATGAATGAATTTAAAGCAAATGAATCAACTTTTAAATATAAGTTTTACAGAATTCTGTTCATTAGATTAATATAATCTTTAAACCTCAATTAGAGTCTTAAAATAGCAGAAGATAAAGGGTCAGAAATTAGGCCATGAAGTGACTGCCTGACAGTCCTCAGATATATGTTTTTGGTACATTATGCATAGCATAGTCATAGTGAGCAATAGTGCTGACAGGCATAAACATGGAATTTAAGGAAGAAGGATTGGTCCAGAAAGATGGGGAAGCTGGGTACCATAGAATTTGAGCCACTGAAACAAAGACATGATTGAGGGTCACAGGCAATGAAGGAATGCATGGTTCTTCAACAATATGTAATTTAGTGACAAAAATAACATATTTGTACAGGCACAGTAAAGGGAAAGAAATTAATAAAATCTATACATTCATTACAAATATAATAATAGACAGGATTATATAATTATACCACATTTTTAGAGTTTCAGATGTTTAATTTCCATCATTTATATTATCTCAGATTTCCTATAAAGTTTAATCCACTTATATTCAGTATTTTTCCTTCTGAATATTATTTCCAGAATTTTATATTTGTTTCTTTTTTTTTTAATGTTTTATTTATTTCTAGGAGAGAGAGAGAGACAGCGTGAGCAGGGGAGGGTCAGAGAGAGAGGGAGTCACAGACTGAAACAGGCTCCAGGCTCTGAGCTGGCAGTCAGCACAGAGCCCGACGCGGGGCTCGAACCCACAACCGCGAGATCATGACCTAAGCGAAAGTCGGACGCTTAACCGACTAAGCCACCCAGGCGCCCCTATATTTGTTTCTTTCTCACCATTCTTCATTTTAAATCTCATTCTCATTAAAAATATTTTATTGAAGTATAGTAGACATACAGTGCTATAGTAGCTTAAGGTGTGTTTAAAATCTTTTCTTGAAAATTTCACAAAAGACAATTATCGAGGAAAATGAAAAACTGATACAGGAACAAAATTTAAAACTACCCACACTATTAACATTTTGGTTAATATGTATTAACCAAATACATATTTGTATTCATTAATAGATATTGCAGGATTGTATTATGTACTCAGGATTTCTCTGTGCAAATATATAAGTATAAATATCATCCTGTATAATTTTTTTAAAGCAAAAATGGGATTATATTATCCATGGTGGGTTAGTTTTTAGCTAATTTATCATGAAAATTTCCATTGCAGTTGATATATACTTTTTAAAAATGTGCTTCAGCCCCTCTGGAAAACAGTGTGGAGTTTCCTCAAAAAATTAGCAACAGAACTCCCCTATGACCCGGCAATAGCACAGCTAGGAATTTACCCAAGGGACACAGGAGTGCTGATGCACAGGGGCACATGAACCCCAATGTTCATAGTACCACTCTCAACAATAGTCAAATCATGGAAAGAGCCTAAATGTCCATCAACGGACAAATGGATCAAGAAGATGTGGTTTATCTATACAATGGAATACTACATGGCAGTGAGAAAGAATGAAATCTGGCCGTGTGTAGCAACATGGATGGAACTTGAGGGTGTTATGCTGAGTGAAATAAGTCAGGCAGAGAAGGACAGATACCATATGTTTGCATATATAGGAGGATTAGGAGAAACTTAACGGAGGACCATGGGGAGAAGAAGGGGAAAAATAGGTGGGGAGAGGGAGGGAGGCAAACCATGAGAGACTCTTGATTGCCAAGAACAAACTGAGGGCAGGTGGGGGGGTAGGGAAAAGGGGGTGATGGGCATGGAGGAGGGCACTTGTGGGGATGAGCACTGGGTGCTATATGGAAACCAACTTGACAATAAACTATTCAAAAAAATAAAATAAAGTATAAAAATCAGTCAAGGGAATTATAAAATAAAAGGATGTAAATTATGATATCATATGCCAAAAATGTGTTGGGGAGAGAAGTAAAGAATAGGTACAAACTTAAGTGACCATCAATTTAATATAGACAGGTATATGCAGAAGATGTTATATACAAACCTAATGGTAACCAAAAATCAAAAACCAGTAATAGATATGCAAAATAAAGAGAGAAAAGTATCCCAGTATATCATTAAAGAAAGCCAGCAAACCGTGAAAGAGAGCAAGAGTAGAAAGGATCAGAGAACTACAAAAACATCCACAAAACAACTAACAAAATGCCAATAAATATATACTTAACTACTTTAAATGTAAATGGACTAAACATTCCAATCAAAAGACATAGGGTGACAAAATGGATTAAAAAACAACACCCATTTACATGCTGCCTACAAGAGGCTCATTTCAGACTTAAAGACACATGCAGACTGAAAGTGAGGGGATAAAGAAACATTTATTATACAAATGGATATCAAAAGAAAGCCAGGTAGTAATACTTACATTGGACAAAATAGATTTTAAAACAAAGACTGTAACAAGAGACAATGAAGGACACTATGTAATAATAAAAGGGACAATCCAATAAGAAGACATAACAAATATAAATATTTATGCATCAAAAATGGGTGTACCAAAATACATAAAAGAGTTAACAAGAGGCATAAAGATACTAACTGATAGTAAAACAATTATAGTAGGGGACTTTAACACCCCATTTACATCAATGGACAGATCATCCAAACAGAATAGTAACTTTGGATGACACACCAGACCAAATGGATTTAACAGATACATTCAGGGGTGCCTGGGTGGCTCAGCTGGTTGAGCAATTGACTTTGGCTCAGGTCATGATCTCACAGTTCAGGGTTTGAGCCCCACATCAGGCTCTGTGCTGACAGCTCAGAGCCTGGAGCCTGCTTCAGATTCTGTGTCTCCCTCTCTCTCTGCCCCTCCCCAACTCCTACTATCTCTCTCTCTCAAAAATAAATAAACATTAAAAAATCCCAGATACATTCACAACATTTAATCTTAAAAAAGCAGAATATACTTTCATTTCAAGTGCACACAGAACATTCTGCAGATCACATATTAGGCCATAAAACAAGTTTCAACAAATTCAAAAAGATTTAAGTCAGACCATGCATCTTTTCTGACCACGCTATGAAACTAGAAATCAACCACAAGAAAAAGTCTGAAAAGAGCACAAATATATGGAAGTTAAAATGTTTTGAACAAAGAATGGCAAAGAAATCAAGGAAGAAATAAAAAATTACATGGAGAGATGCCTGGTTGGCTCAGTCAGTAGAGCATCTTACTTTTCATCTTGGGGCCATAAGTTTGAGCCCCACATTGGGTGCAAAGATCACTTAAATTTTTTGTAATTACATGGAGAAAAATGAAAATGGAAACACAATGGTACAAAATTTATGGGATGCAGCAATAGCAGTTTTAAGAGGGAAGTTTATAGCAATACAGGCCTACCTCAAGAAATAGAAAAATCTGAAATATACAACCTAACCTTACATGTAAAAGAGAGAGAAAAAGAAGAACAAACATAACCCCAAATCAGCAGAAGGAAGAAAATAATAAAGATTAGAGTAGAAATAAATCATAGAGAAACTAAAAAAAAAAAAACAAAACACACACACACACACACACACACACACACACACACACACAAAACAATAGAACACACGAATGACACCAGAAGCTGGTTCTTTGAAAGATCAACAAAATTGACAAACTTCTAGCCAGTCTTATCAAAATAAAAGAGAGAGAGAGGAGGGGGTGAGGGAGATAAAGGACTTATTTTTAAAAATTTTTTAATGTTTTATTTATTTCTTAGCGAGAGAGCGTGAGCAAGGGGAGAGTCAGAGAGCTGTCAACACATAGTCTGATGCAGGGCTTGAACCCACAAACTGTGAGATCATGACCTGAGCCAAAGTCAGATGTTTAACTGACTTAGCCACCCAGGAGCCCCAAGAAAGGACTTATATAAACAAAATTACAAATGAGAGAGTAGAAATAACAACCAACACCACAGAAATACAAGGATTATAAGAGAATGTTATGGAAAATTATATGCTGACAAATTGGCCAACCTAGAATAAATGAATAAATTTCTAGAAACATATAACCTACCAAAACTGAAGCAGGAAGAAATAGAAAATTTGAACAGACCAATTACCAGCAGTGAGATTGAATCAATAATGAAAAAAACTGCCAATAAATGAAAGTCCAGGATCAGATGGCTTCACAGGTGAATTATACTAAACATGTAAAGAGGAGTTAATACTTATTCTTCTCAAACTTTTCCAAAAAATAGAAGAGGAAGAAAAACTTCCGAATTTATTCTATGAGGCTAGCATTACCCTGATAACAAAACCAGATAAAGATACTACACAAAAAAGTAAACTACAGGCCAATATCCCTAATGAATATAGGTGCAAAAATCCTCAAGAAAATATTGGCAAACCAAATCCAACAATACATTTAAAAAAGCATTCAGCAGGATCAAGTAGGATTTATTCCTGGGATGCAAGGATAGTTCAATATTCACAAATCAATCAATGTAATATATTACATCACTAAGAGAAAGGATAAAAACCATATGATCATTTCAATAGACATAGAAAAAGCATTTGACAAAGTACAACATCCATTCATGATTAAAAAAAAAAACCCTCAGGAAAGTAGGTTTAGAAGGAATGTATCTCAACATACTAAAGGCCATATATGAAAAGCCAGAGCTAACACCATATTCAGTGATGAAAAACTGAGAACTTTTCACCTAATGTCAGGAAAAAGACAAGGATGTCCATTCTTACCACTATCATCCAAAATAGTACTGTAACTACTAGCTACAGCAATCAGACAACAAAAAGAAATAAAAAAACAACAAAATTAATAAGAAAAAAAAATAAAACTTCCACTATTTTCAGATGACATGACACTATATAGAGAAAACCTTAAAGGCTCTGCCAAAAAACTACTGGAATGGATAAATGAATTCAGTAAGGTTGAAGAATACAAGGTCAATGTATAGATACCTTTTGCATTTCAATATACTAATAGTGAAGCAGCAGAAAGAGAAATTAAGGAAACAATCCCATATATAGTTGCACCAAAAATAATAAAATACCTAAAAATAAATTTAACCGAAAGGTGAAAGACCTGTACTCTGAAAACTATAAAACACTGATAAAACAAATTGTAGATAACACAAAATAAAGGAAAGGTATACCATGCTCAGAGACTGGATGAACAAATATTGTTAAAATGTCTATATTGCCAAAAGCAATCTACACACTTAATGCAATCCTTATCAAAATACCAGCAGCATTTTTTTTACAGAACTGTACTAAACAATACTAAAATTCCTGTGGAACCACAAAAGACCTGGAGCAGTCAAAACAATCTTGGGGGGAAAAAACCTGGATGTATCACAACAAGAGACTTCAAGCTATATTACAAAAATATAGTTGCAACAATCCAAACAGTATGGTACTGGCTCAAAAAATAGACGAATAGATCAATAGAGCAGAACAGAAAGATCAGAAATAAACCCACAACTATGTGGTCAATTAATCTTCAATACTCTTCAATTAATCTTCAAAAATGTGCAAGAATGCACAGTGGGAAAAAGACAGTCTCTTCAACAAATGGTTTTGGGAAACCTGGACAGTTGCATACAAAATAATGAAACAGGACCACTTTCTTACACTGTACTTGGAAATAAATTCAAAATGGATAAAGGACCTAATGTGAGACCCAATACCATAAAAATCCTAGAAGAGAGGACTGGCAGTAATTTTTCTGACATTGGCGATAGCAATATCCTTCTAGATATGTCTCCTGAGGCAAGGGAAACAAAAGCAAAATTAAACTCTTGGGACTACATCAAAATAAAAAGTTTCTGTGCATCAAAAGAAACACCCAACCAAAGTAAAAGACAACCTACTGAATGGAAGAAGATATTTGCAAATGACATATACAATGAAAGGTTAGTATTCAAAATATATGAAGAACTTAACAACTCAACACATACTCAACATACTCAAACACACACACACACAAAAACCACCAAATAAGTCAATAAAAAATGGACAAAATACATGAACAGACATTTCTCCAAAGAAGACATACAGATGGCCAACAGACACATGAAATGATGCTCAACATCATTCATCATTAGAGAAATGTAGATCAAAACCATGATGAGATATCACCTCACACCTGTCAGAATGGCTAAACTCAAAAAACTCCAGAAACACTAAGTGTTTACAAGGATGTGGAGAAAAAAGAATTCTCATGCATTGTTGGTAGGAATGCAAACTAGTGTAGTCACTGTGGAGAGAGTATGAAAGTTTCTTGAAAAATTAAAGACAGAATTAGCCTACAATCCAATAACTATATTACTGGGTATTTACACAAAGAACATGAAAACACTAATTTGAAGGGATAATATATGCACTTCTATGTTTATTGCAGCATTATTTATAGTTTATAGTTTGCAGCCAAACTATGGAAGCAGCCCAAATATCTACTGATAGGTGAATGGATATAGATGTGGCATATATATATATATATATATATGCATATGTGTATATATGTATATAGATATATGCATATGTGTATATATGTATATAGATATAGATATAGATGTAGTACACACACACACATGCACACACACTGGAATTCAGCCATAAAAAAGAATGAAATCAAATTGGTTTACATATAACACCCAGTGCTCATCCCAACAAGTGATCTCCTTCATGCCCATCACTCCATTTCCTCTCTCCCCACCCCTATCAGCCCTGTTTGTTCTCAGCATTCAAGAGTCTATTTTAAGGAAAAAATAATAATAATAAAATAAATAAATAAATAAAAGGTTTAAATATGTAAATTCAAAAAAGAAAAAAGATATATTAAGCTTATACTCTATACAAGTGGATATTAAAAACAGATTAATGAACATCCAAAAAAATAAAAAATAAAATAAAAAAGGCAGGAGACAGATTTGGCCTATAATCCGTAGTTTGCTGATTTCTTGCCTAGGGCATCAATGTGTCTAGGAAATCTAGAATTCTTTAAACTACATGGACCACTAAAGATTTTTTAAAAATGCCTCAAATTCACAAGGACAATATGATATAAAAATGACTTCATAAAAAAAGTTCAATCTATGTTTTCTGGTAAGGTGTTTTTCTAAGCATTCTTCTCCATTATTTATATATGGGTATAGGTAGTTATGATATCATATTGATATCAAACTATCAAGCTTATACACTTACTTACAAACTGATTTCTAAATAAAACTTGATTTGGGATATGATTTAATTCCTGTAATATTAGAGTAGTCATGAAGGCAATAAAAATTTGCCTAATAAAAAAATAAAAATAAAAAAGAATGAAATTTTACCACCTGCAACAAAATGGATGGATCTAAAGAGTATATAATACTAAGTGAAATAAGCCAGTCAGAGAAAGACGAATACCATATGATTTCACTCATATGTGTAATTTAGGAAACAAAACAGCAAACAAAATGAAAAAAAGAGACAAACCAAGAAACAAACTCCTAACTAGAGAGAACAAATGGATGGTTACTAGAGGGGAGGTAGGTGGAGGGATGGGTGAAAAAGGTGAAGAGGATTAAGTGTACACTTAAATTGATGAGCACTGAGGAATACATGGAACTGTTGAATCACTATATTGTATACCTTAAACTAATATAACACTGTATATTAACTACACTGGAATTAAAGTTTTAAAAAATAAAATACTGTGAGAGAAACTATGTCAAAAAAGCTGTGAAGGCAGAATTATTTTCATTCCTCATTTACTAGAGTGAAGTCACTTATTTTGGACACAACAGAGAAATAAAAATATATAAATAAGTTCCAAGAACACTTCAGAAGACCCTGTTCTATCTGTGAGTTTTCTGAGCAACAGAACAATTCTTGCCTTTCTATAGAGTCTATTTGGCAAGGTTAATAAGTTTGGGAACTTATATAACATAGATTCCAACTTACTTTCAAAGTTTTCTGCCTCCTTTCCTCCAACTGATTAAGATTAAAGTCAGAGAGTTCTGACTAAAGCATTAAGCAATGCCCTTTTAAGACAGGTTTGCCATAAAAGAATCAAAGGTTTACTGGTGTTGCGAAGATTGAAACAGATAATTCATTTTTATTTGCAAATGAAACTGAAATTAACATTTTGAGGCCAGTGAGTTTTCATCTGTTCTTTTCATTTTAATGATATTCTTATTAGGTTATGCATAAATTAAACAAATCAGATGGGCTCTCCTTAAATAGGGAAATACATTTGCTAATCAGCTTCTCTAAGAAAATTAAGGGAAGCATATACATTATTCAGAGAAAATATACAACCCTAATTGAGCTGACTATATCTACATTGCTTAGAATGTTCTGATTTGCACTTATGCATTTTAATTATTAGAAAGGAAATATACATTATGATACTGTACTGCCTGCTTCTTTACAGGTTTGGTAGTGGGTTTTCAGTATCTATCTATGGTCTCTCACATATGACCTATGGCAAAAATTTAGGAGTTGAAGTTCAGCACAGGAGACAAGACAAATTATCAGGGATTTAATATCTATGTTCCTTGGTGTGATATACTTTAATGACATTTGATCTGGCACACACTATCATTGCAAATGACTGCTAGAATCCAGTGGATCACCAAAAGAAATACTCTAGGTAATAACTACTTTTCTCATGGATGCCAACAACATTTATTTGTCTTGCTGAATGTGTAGGAAATCATTAGACAAAGTATTTAAATGTAAAACAAGTGTTTAGGTCTGATTTTCTTTTCTTCTCTTCTTAAACAGCAAAGCCTTCTAATATGTATAACATTATTGCATTTAACCTAAACAGAAGTTAATAAAACTTAGTTTAAAAAATCGTTTTAGCATATTTCAGTTCTATTTCTCCTCTTCGAATACTCCTTCTCTCTAGTTAAGGCAGTCAACTTAATACTCATGCTTGGAGAAATCAAGAATCCTTTACTTTAAGAAGACCAAAGTAAAATGGTGGTAAATTTCTCTTTCAAAGGTATTAAAAGATTCATAAGAGAAGTCATTAAATGTAGTTTCTCCCCATAACTTAAAATTTTTTGAAGCATTCATTGCTGAACTTAGGATTCCTTTTTCTTTTTTAGTTTTCATTTACACTTCTGCACCAACATAATTAAAAACTTGAAAGTTTTTGTTATACAATTGTATTCCTTATTATTTCTCTACCTTTAATTTGCCTAATATCAAAGATATTCAACAAAGTCTTTAATACGGAAATAAAATTAAAAGTCTGTTACATACCTCGAAATGCCTACCAAGAGAGTGCATCCAACTAAAGAAGGAAATTAAATGTCTACTCTCTAGGACAAAACATGGAGATTACTTTTTACCTGAAGGCCTCTGCTCTGCAAATGACATTCTGACTTACATTCGTGTACAACAAATTAAGAAAAAGAACAAAAAACAACCCTCCTCCCACACTGTTACTGTATATATTTCTTCACATTCCCAAAACAGACTCAGGAAGTCCTAGACCCTTGTCTTCCTCATGAAGACATGGGCTTGGAATCCATGGTTCAGGGAAACCCCTCTCAGGAGAAGACAGACTCTACCCTAACCAATGTAGAGTATCACTATCCCAACAGGAAAACATTTTCAAAAGGAAAAATAAGTAATGGGCCTAGAAGGAAATATTTTTTTTTTTAGCAACTGTGATCTTCTCACAAAAGGAAAGATTGTTTAAGGAAAAATAACAAAATACATATAACTGTGCAAAGAAAAATATGAACCTTGGTGTTTCATTCCATCATGATATAAATCTAAATGTGCATCTATTATAAAAGTTTGTTTCTCTGGAGCTTAGAGGTTTAGCTCCTGAACTCTAAGCATAATCTAAGCATGACTAAAGCAGATCAGTTTAGTTGTTATTGAGAAAAGAAATAGTAAAGTTTCATACACTTCTGAATATATGTGTGTGGATGGGTGTGTGGATGGGTGTGCATTACATATAATGTATGTGGGAGGATGAATCCATTCATGCGGTTCATCTAAAGAAACATTAGTTGAGCAGACTTCATTCTCTTTAGACTCTGGTTAATATCATAAATAATAAAATGCCATTCCCTAAATAAACAATTAGCCATTGTGAGTATAAAATGAGTCACCTTTTACAGCTGGCTCACGTATATGGCAGGCAACAAGTTAGGTATGTTGCCTTGGGGACAATTCAGAAAAAGCATTCCCAGAAGTAGAGGGGAAAAAGAATCTCATATTCTCCTTTTGAAGACTCCAGATCTATACTCTGGAGACAGCACAGCTTGTATTCCAGTGTTTTCCATTTATACTGAAATTCTAAGCTAAAGGAAAATAGCATGCAGATGTGATGTTTGTGATTTGAGGAGGCCCTTTCATGCCAGAGTACATGGTCAGTATAATGATCATATTTTAAAAGTATTAGCATTACATTTTTTCACAAACTATCACTTATTCATAACATAAACAATGAAAAATTAAGGCATAAGGGCAATAAATACCAGCACCTCCAACGTAGCCACTCTTCAATTAAAAATCAAAACAGCCAGTGCTTGCATCTTTAATGCTCTTCAGCTGACACTCTGGGACCTGAAGATACTCCCTCAGCATTAAACCAAGTTTTCGTGATGCAGATGGTGGCTCCAGGTGCCCAAAGACCCTCTAGGATGAAGGGTGCTTCTAGGATGAAGCACCCTTATGAGCAGCAGCCTTACAATTTTGGGGTTTTATTGCTCATTGCATTATAATTCTTTGAAAATCAGTAAACTCTATTCAACTAAACATTGCTCAGAAGAACTTGACCAAGCAAGGCACAATATATGGAGAACTCCTGCTACAGAAAAGTTTTTTCTTTGGGGAAGTTTACAAATGCCTTTAAGTCATCAGTGAGTCACTAGTGAAAGAGGCAAGTCATGAATGCTTTTCTAGTGGTCTAAGGGTTAGCACCTCCCCCCAAATGTCAGCAGCTGGTTCCTTGATCTTCAGCATGCACAAAAGCTCACTATTAGTGCACTCGCAATTAGCTCATGTACTTAACAAACAAGAGATGAAGCACATGAAATTCTCAGGGTAAGTGACCAGACCAGACCAGACCAAACATGGTTACTATTCAAGAACTGAAATACATTATATGGTATTAAGAACTAAACTATGCGGGGGGGAGGGGGTATATTTTGTCCAAATGTTTTTTCTAGTAGTGGTAGTGTTAGGTAGAAATATTATCCTTAACTTTGTGTAAGAAATCTCTAATTAATTTGGTAAGTTACCTGCTATTTTTAAAAAGTGAACTATTTATGGGCTGAGTTCACCACCTTGCTTCTTCACAAATGTCTATCTTGTACTTTCCTTGGATTATTTTTAACTTTATTAAATATTATTACTTGGGTCATAAGTAGTTATATCCAGATATAAATTTATAAAGTGACACATTTTCAATACCAACCATCTACTTCAACATATTCCATAACAGCACATTCCATCAAATTAAGCTGCAAGATTTCCCACATTTGTTTTACATTCTATATGTATGGCTTATGAATAGCAATTTTGATGAATTCCAGCTGCTTTAAATATGCAGGCAGCCCCTTATAGAACAGATCTTTTGAATTCTTATTGTATTCAATGAGGCCATTTTAAGTGGGCCACCTGGTAGGATAAAACACTAATAATTCTCTACATAAAAAATGAAAAACTCACCCTGCTAAACTTAAGACCATCTTCCCTAACTATGTTACTATTATATAAATAATATAAGTGAGAAGTAGGTCTAATCCTTTGAAGGAATTGAATTTAAATATAAACAAGCCAGGAACTCTATGAATGACTAAATTGCTCATTTATCTAATTACAATAACAACATTAAGATAATTTTCACCATTGGTGTGTTTTGCCTGGTCTCACAAATCTATCATGCACATTCAGTCTCCTCCTCCAGCCCCCACACCCTCCTACTTCCGTCCAGCTGGAATACATCAGGGTGCAGAAGCCAAGTCAAATGTGAACCCCACCCTCCTCCATCCATTTTAAGGCACCTTCAAAGCCAGAGCACTGATCTAGTTCAGTTTCGCCAGCAAAGCCAGCCATCCTGCTATTTAAGAAGCCAGTTTGGGGTTTTTATAACTGCACATTAACATGAGAGCTTTGAATTTTGGTCAGAAACTTCAGCTGCACTGGGTTTCATCAGACTGTTCTACCCTTTCTGAAGAAGAGCCCTTATTATTAAATCTTCATAAACTTTGCTCTCAGTGTTGATCTCTTTCCTTATAATATCAACCTTTTTGAACTACCCAGTAACCAACCCTAAAGAACTTAACGTTTCCCTTCCAAAAGGTCAAAACAGAACAGCCATTATGGAGGTCCGAATGCATGTTTTCCCATTTGCGCACCCTGTATCATTTGTGCACTGTCGCAAACAACAGTCATTTCAATGTGCACAGAAAGGCTCCGGCCAAGAGACATGCAGCGGGGGAGGCGGGGTTAGGAGAGAAAGAGGAGCTGCAACAGGACACAGAACTTACTTTGTTGTTCCCCTGTGCATGTAGCCGCAAGGAAAAAAAAACAAAAAACAAAAAAGAAATATGTTAAACATAAACTTATTTAAAAATTGTAAGGTTTTTCATGCCAGAGTAAAATCAAAACAAATAATTTAACTATTCGCTGACATCCCCCACACACACACACCATACCCTGAGCTCGTGGACAAATCAAAGAATCCACTTATACGAAATGAAATCATATATTTATAACGGCAGAAAATTATGACAGAGATTTCCCCCTTTCTCGCTACTTGGAATCCTTGGAGTATGGAGACCTGGCCAAAAAGTACTGGTTTGAATTGGTAATAAGTGAACTGCTAGCATGAAAGGCAAAATAGTTAGTATGTCAGCTTGCCCTTTCCTGACAGCCCCTCCTCCAACATGCCAAGCAGTGGAAAATTTCATCAGCTAATGCATTTTTAAACAAACACTGCATCCTTGGTTTCAAAGAAGGTGGAAAAAGAAAGGAAAAGAGAGGAGAGGAAAAGAGTGGGTGGTTCTGGGGAGACAGGGTAAGCAGACCAAGTTACGACCTCCATCTGTACCATTCTTCTACTTCATAAATTATGAGTTTTGTCTTGGGTTGGCATGGGAAGCGAAAGCTGTATAGTGGGGATGTGGCCAAAACAAACACTGGTCCACATTCAAGAAAGTGGGTCTGGAAAGGTTAGTCACAAAAAAATGTAGTCATTTCTAAAAGAGACGCTCTGGATAGAGACACAGAGAGCAGCCAGCAACAGGCGGCGGGCAAATGGCTCTCCTGTTTCAAACTGGAGCTGCAAGAGTATGATTTATATCGAACAATTTAACTCACATATGGCTTAACAAAATAAAATGGTGATTCATTGCTCCCAGTGCAGCCGAGTCCTTGCAGGGTCAGATCCTGTGGGGAAGATGTGATGGGACATGGGCAGGGAACAGATCTGAACTCTTCTCATAAGGGGCCCAAAAGGAATTTCTTGCTGAGATGCGGAGTTGAAGAGTGCTGTTAGTGAAGAGTATGCATCTGTGGAGGAGGCCAAACACAGGGGCCAAGGAACAGGTTGGGCTGGAGATCTGGCATTTAGTTTTGAAAGAGGTTGTGCACAGTGAAATACTCCGTACAGAACTTTTTGGGAGAAGGGCAATGCCAATTGGGGACCCTGGGGAAATGTCTAATCCAAGGACCATCATGGCCATCATATTTAACAATAATGTAAGTTTAAAGACACTGATAAAATAGTGTAGAGAAGCTTCTTGGCATTGTGAGTTGTCATGTTATAACCGTTAACATCGCTGGTTTCCACGAGACATAAATAATGGTACAAGAATGAATGAAGGGGGGAAAAAAGAGTCTCTGTAAGGAATATGCCAACCATTCAATAATGCATTAAACATCCCCGCAGGGAATTTTTATCAGGAATAAAATACTATTTTAGAGAATAATAGGACCTCGCTTCTCCAAAGAAGTGCAATATTGCTGAAAATACCTCAAACAGATGGAGTTTATTGAATTCTACAGAAGTGCAGCTTTTGATCTACCAAATAAGTTTCAGGAGTTCAACCAAGTATTTTTGCACATTAGGGAATGACTGGCTTCTCTGCCGATGGCAGATGGTTCTGTTTGTAGTGGCAACAGTGATGTCACAGAGTAGGGGGCCTTGATCCTTAAATATGAGAAACATCCAAGTGGAGGACGTGGTGTGGTTCTGCCATTTCTCATTTCCTTCAATCATTTTTGAGAGAGGCATAACAGTCATGAATGGTGAACCATAAATGTTTTATAATTCCCTCTACTACACTCTGTGGCAGCAGTTGATGTTTAGATCACAAGTACCTCCACTGAAGAAAAACTAAACTCTTTAGAATCGAGCATGTGGTCGCTCAGCATTCTGTGGGAAGCAGTGCTGAATAAGCTAAGAATAAAGTGAAGTGTAGTTGGACTCAGCATGGGCATCGTCAGTCTTGTGTTATTAGATGGCTGAATAAATAAATGCATGGGAGTGGTCATCCCGTGTTAATAAATACTTATGGAGGTCTGTGGGCCTTCCTCTTCTCCCCCTAGAATGATACTGAGCCCCTTCCCCCACTTGTTATTTGCCAAAGAGAAAAGTTCAGTTTTAGAGTCTATCCGAAAGGAATTTCTGAAGTCCCCAAAGACTTCATTTATTGAATGGTTTCAACCTCCAGAGAAGTCCCATTAATTATAACTGGGAGAGTCTTGAATTCAGGGGTATAGCGAAGTTTCAGGGTGTTTCACTTTCTACTGCCATTTTTCATCACTTAAGAAATCATATGCTATGGGTGCCTGGGTGGCTCAGTTGGTTAAACTTCTGACTTCGGCTCAGGTCATGACCTCTCGGTTTCATGAGTTTGAGCCATCCGTCAGGCTTGGTGCTGTTGGTGCAGAGCCTGCTTGGAATACTTGCACTCTCTTCTCTCTCTGCCCCTCCCCAACTTGGGCTTTCTCTCTTTCATATTAAATGAATAGACTTTAAAGAAAGAACAGAAATCATACCCTATAGGGGAGGACCAACTATCTATATAGTCAATGGAAAGCTCTGAAGAAACTCTGTGTTGTATAATTTAACAAATAGACAGTACTGAATTTGCACCAAATTTATTTCCAGAGCATCCACTACTCTGTACTTTGCTTCTTTCAGATAGCCAGCAGGCCAGTATTTGAGGGCAGGCTTGTGAATTCTCACTTTTCCTGACAGCCCCTCGGGCTCACTCCTGACTGACTGCGATTTCTAAGCCAGCCTGTCCACAGGGCAGCATGATACCAAAACTCCCCCTAAACAACTCTGCTTCCTTTGCCAACAGTTAAGGAAATTCTCTCTCATTTGCCCAAGTATCATTAATTGTTTGCAAAGAAAAAGTAATTACTAAACTGGGAAGTGCAGCTTCATGGACCATTAATGACTTTCAGTAATAATAATAAAAGCTACATGGCACTGAACACATTTCACTCAGTTGCAGGCACCAAGCTAGATAGGATATGCAATAGTTCTCATTTAATCCTATAAAATCACACAGAGGAAGGTATCGTTATGTTGAGTTTAAAAAAGAATACCCAACTGACGAGTTAAGTAATTTACCTGAACTACAGGGCTTAAAATAAATAGAAGGGTTGGGATTCCAATGTGAGGTAGATCTGACTTCAAATCTACTTCATTTCACTGTGCACAAAATGTTCCAAAGAATTTGGAATTCTTTAATGTTTATATAGAATTAAAGTCACACTATTAGCTGACAAAACTATGCCGGAAAAATCATTTTTTATATCTTGTTCTTTAGATTTTAATCAAATTCTCATTTATTTGTATTCACTCTTCCTGATGCATGAACATGCATTTTTTTCTATAAAATTATCTTTTAAAAGTTATGTAATTGTAACCTACAATACTGATACACACATACTTTTTAATCTCCTTTTCATCAGTAAGTAAAACAAAACAAAATACTATTAACTAATTCCATTAGAATTACTTTTACCTTAAAATTATAAAGCAATTTAATTATTTAACAGTATAAAATTTTATGGTGGTTATGCTTTCAGTTTAATGGCCAAAGGAAATAGAAATTAAAGAAATAAAATTCTGCTAAATCCAAATTCATATTTATATAAAGTTTTAAAGTATCGTGGCTGCTGAGAAAGATTAGATGACTGGTAAAATGTTAACTTTGTGGCTCAAAGAGGTTATATGTAAGCTCATGGAAACTTACATAGTGGGAAACTGGATCCAGGATTCCTCATTGAGGGCCACACATCATACTGATCAAATAAGAAATCTACATTTTGCTTTGGATCCAGAAAAATTAAGGGACTAAAGGTAATTAGAAAATCCACATGGGTATATAGTTGGGCTGTTGCATTTTATATAGATATTCACTATAGTTTCTACTACACTGTAATTATTTATTTGCATCCTTCATTTCTACTAGACTTGAAACTCTTATAAAGTAAGAACTGCATATTTTTTATATTCAAATTTCTAGAGTCCACCATAATGGTGATGGATGAAGAGAAGGAAGGGAGAGAAGAGAGCGGAAGAGAAAGAAAGAAAATCTGTAGAAAACTCCAAGAGACGGAAAAAACCCAGGTAACACAACATTATGATATGAGTGACATAAAAATATTCCATCATGTCCACATGATGGAAAAGATATGATGGGGAAAAGTGTGTAATAAAAAAGTGTACAATCTTAGTTTAAAAAAATGTGTCCAAAAACAAAATGTGGGGGATGGTTACTAACCTAAATGAAGCCAAAATTACAGTTTTTAAAAATGATCTTTGTAGAATGTTTCCCAGTCAAAAATCTGCTCTTTTTAGAGCAGAAAGTTTTGAGTCTTGACTTATGTCCATGTATGACAAATGTTTCATTATTAGAATAGTGGCTGATTTGCTGTCAACTCAATGGTTTATTGATATAAAACCCAAATGACCAACCAGAAGTCCTAAAAATTTACTTACAGAGAGACATCTGTTACTAGGTTAATCCTCCTTTTTCATCAAATCTTTCTAAATTAGGAATAACTGTACCTAAAAGTATCCATCCCTCCAAATCTAAGCATGTTCACAAAATGAATGTTTACATAAGCATTCTGCTTAGATTGCTTTCAGTAGTTAGCTGCCATTTAAACATTTGAAAGTCAAGCAATCGTGTAATATAACCTCAAGAACTACATGGTGCATAAGAAATGCAAATATTGTTTATGATGAAAACTGAGAAAAGCAATGTTCGTGGCACACTGCCAAGCTTAGTTTCCTGTCATGTCTTTGGCATACAGTAAAAAAAAACCCTTTGTGTTGATTGTCCAAGCAACTGTACCAAAAGTGTATTTATAAACAGAAATGATATGAAAAGAATCAAACAGATCGTGTAGGACCACTCTAGATTTGCTTAAAATTGAGCATTGTGATAAAAAATAGCAAATATTTCATTGAGCGTCTTCTTTGTGTAGAGCTATGGATACATGAAAACCCCAATTTATAAAAAGTTTTCCAGAGATAGGTAATTTTGCTTTGCCAAGACAGTTTTCCCTCACAAGACATGTGTTACATAATTTCTTTAAATACCAAAGTTGTCTATTGCATTTAAGATAAGCTTCACAAAATCATGACTGAAGAAAACATTTTCACAAACATTACAATTGCATTGTAGGATGACACACACACACACACACACACACACACTAATATTTCATATAACCAAGCATTATTTAGAAGATAGAAAATAGCATAAAGTATTTACAATCTCACTGGGCTCCATTATAATATCTAGAGTGTTTTAGCTCTCATCTCAGTAGTCTGCAATGAAAATGGTAATTATCATCATTATTGTAAATGTTCATTTATTTATTTATTTTGAGAGGGGGGAGGGGTGGAGAGAGAGAGGGAGAGAGAGAATACTAAGCAAACTCCATGCTGTCAGTGCAGAGCCCAATCTCAACGGTCTGACACTTAATGAACTGAGCCACCCATATGCCCCATTGTCATCATTACTATTATAAATAAAAATAGAGTGCTTGCTTATGCCCACCCTATTTAGTGCTTTCCCTGCATTTGCTCACAGAATCCTATCTACCAAGCTATAGGGGACTTTTGTTATTTCCATTTTAGAAATGGGAGTTTTGAAACATAAAACAGCTAGGTAACCTTCCCAAGATCTCATAGCTTATACATGAATTTCTGGAATTTCAGTCTAGGTAGTTTGACACTATAGCCTGTGCTTGAACACACAGCTTCTCATAGTACACAGCCATATAAGACTTTTAAAAATGTAAATCTTATCATGTCCCTAACTGGCTTTAAATCCTCTAATGGTTTCCCATCTCACTCAGAATAGAACTCAAGTGCTCACTACTTCCTTCAAGGCCAATACAATCTGCCCTGACCACCTTCTTGGAAACTGTCAACCACTTTTGTCCTCCCTCATTGTGATCCAGACTCACTGATTTTTTTCTTGCTCCTCTAAGACGCTGAGCTGGCTTTGCACTTGCTAGTCCTCTCCACTAATATTCTTCTTCAGACTTTCATTTCATGTACTCCCTCCTTTCCTTCAGGAGGGAGAACTCTTCAAATGGGGTCTTCTCTAATCATCCCTGCTAAAATAAAACTTGTCTGCTCCTCTCTCACTATCTGTCTCTTTAATTTTTTATAGACCGTATCACTCTCTTAAAATCACACTACACAATTATACAATTATACATTCACTTGTTTATATCTATTCCTTGGGGGTTGGACCTTACTGTTCTCTTCTGTATCCCTTCTACCTAGAATGGTGCCTGGCAAAAAGCGTGTGCTCAACACACTTTTGTGGAATGAATGAATAAAAAATTAAGTATATGTACATTTTTAATACAGAATGTAAAATTAAACACACTACCATCAATAGATAGAGAAGAGTAATAAGAAATTATTAGAATTAACAACAAAAATAGAAGCGGTACTCTGATTTTATAAATGAGTTCTCATGGGCAGGTTTTTAGAGTAGCATATTGCTATATAAATATATATAGCAATATATATGTACACAACTGATAAAATTTGGACAATTATGGAAATCATATAGATACCTCTGTGCTTGGATATTACTTGAAAGGGTCTTGTTTCACCTCACATGGAGGACATAAGGTTATTGTGAGGGGGTGGTCATTGTTTTAGGTGCTAACCAGACAAGGGTAGGTTGGGATGGGGTTAAGAGGTCTATGTGTGAGCTAAAATAACAGCAATGAGAAGATTTTGGCACAAATCCTTTATCCATTACCTCTGGAAATCAGTTAAATTCCAATGCAACTTCAGGGATGTGGTCAAGTCTAAAATTCTTCCAGAGATGCTTCAATTTTCCCACCTGGTGCCCATATTTCAGACTCTCTTGAGAAGACTCTTTGTATTTGGGGCCTAAAAGTTACCTGACTTGTGCATGATCAGTCCTAGAGCCAAGTAAGCACCAAAATGTCAAGCTGGACTAAATCCCCAAGGCTGAGTCTCAGTACTTTTGTTCTGAGGAGATACCTGGATAGTACAGTATCTCAAGGGGTACAGTGAGTAAGCAGTGAGAGCCATTCACCTGCCGAGTCTGCTTAATGGTGTGTATACACATGTTGGGAGGGCCTCTGAAATTTAAATCCAGACATTTTCCAAAAACACAAATAAAAGCTCTGTTTATTAACTTGAATGAGAGAAGGGACTTCAAATACTTGAAGTATATTTATAAAGATAGGTAGGAATAGCAATATAATGTTTTTCTTCTTTCACACTCCAAATGACATTAAGCAGAGTTGGAATGCAGATATAATTTTGGAGTCAGGTACTATAGACTATAAAGTAAAAGGATTTTTATAAAAATAAGTATATTTTTAAGGCTATGAAAATATTATGACTATATGAAGAATGTTATAACCCACTGTATGAGTACTGGGACAACTGTGGAATGCTATATAAAGAAAAATAAAATTTTAAATTAAAACAGAGAAACTCTCTCTTTGTCTGAGATTGGATATGTTATGTTTTATGGCAGAGTAGGACATTTGCTCTAACAAATATATTGATAAGTTTCTTAAAATAGTAGTAGAGAAAAAGAAATATGAGGAAAGAATTACTTCAAACTGTCCCAAGCTAATTAAGTCAGAAGATAACTAGTTTCTCCAGTATATAGTATGTAGAATTATGGCTTCTTAAACATGGTTAATAATTGTAAAATAAGAGATATATGCAACTCACTAAAGATTTATCAGGATAAACCCCGGCTCTTAGTAGAGATGCCTTCCAGCTGTCCACATCCTCCTGTGAGTCACATGCTAGCTCAAGGAAGCGATAGTCTTTGTACACATTCCTGGAATTTAAAAAAATCACACTTTCAGTTCTGAACCAAATTCAAAATGATTTTATATCGCTACAGGCAAGTAGGATACAAATAACAGTCCAAATGGATACTTCTCTGACAGTCGCTGATGGCAAACAAAAAAATTCATTATATTTAAAATAATTAGCAAATTCCTATATTCTTATGTAATTTTTTAAAACTTTACATTAAAGAATTCAGAGCCACTTATACTGCTAAGCAATGAGGAGTGAAGGAAGCACAAATGCTCTCACTATGACACACTGGGTGCCAAGGGAGAGGTTCCAGGAGAATGGATTTGCTGTTGTCTTGAATTTGCTGTTGCCTTGGAATTAATCAATTTTCTGAAACTATTTTATAAGTCTGGCTCATAAAACTCTAAAAGGTATGGCGATAATCTTACAAACTTAAAATACTATGTTAGATTCAAAACAGAAACACTCTTCGATACAGTGAAAAGAAAAAAACAACATTAACCAGTATTTAACAGAGTGAAATTCCTATAAGATATATATTTACAACTGGGACAATACTGTCATTTTATTTCTTTTCCTAACAATAAAAGGATACATGAGATGAAATACATGCCCATTTAGAAAGATTTGAAAACTAGGTAAAATTACAAAAATGGTGATAATCATCCATTTTCCACTGTCAACAGATAAAGTTATTTCTTTATGCTCTTATTCTGTTGACCTTTCATGGAGTTGAGGTCTCCCCCGCCTCCTTCTCTCTTCCTTTCTCTCTTTCTCTCAATTTTGTGTTCTTTTTACTTACTATTACATTATGGCCATTTACTTATGCCATTACATCTTTATAAATGTCAAATTAGAATGGTATAATATTAATATAAATGTATGATAATTTACTTTAGCCTCTTTCAAATATTAGATAATTAAGGAATTCCTTTTTTTTACAATCATAAATAATGTTTAAGTGAGTATTTTTATCCATAAGCCTTTAACATTTACTAATATTATTTTCAGAAGAGGATTCCTACAAAAAAGTTACAGGATCAAAATTACAGTCATTTTTTAAGATACTCATATGCATTATCAATCATCTTTCTAGAAAATATCATCCAAATTACATGGATATTAGCAGTGTAACAAAATTTAAAGTCTTTTTCTCTTCTTATTCTATCCCAAGTTATTCTCATTCATGCTTAAGAGCCTTAGTTTACACTGAAACTCAGATGGCTAACAAATTTATATCTCTTGCCTAGGACTTTCCCAGATTCACAGTGTTTACTGACTTTTCCACTTAAGTATCTCAAAGGCACATTGATATGAATGACTGAATTGGTGATGCTAACTTGACTACCTTCCATGCTCTTATACCCTCTTTCATTTTACCAACTAAAAGTGTACTTCCTTTATATTGACCACCATCTCATTGCCACCCTCTTTCAAACATTACACTAGCCTCCTCACAGGTCTCCAGGCATCATTACATGGCTCCTTTACATTTGCTCTCCACACTTGGGGCACCTGGGTGGCTCAGTCAGTTAAGCTTAAATGTCAGACTTTATAGCTCATGTGATGATCTCACAGTTTGTGGGTTCAAGCCCTGCGTTGGGCTCTGTGCTAACAGCTCAGAGCCTGGAGCCTGCTTGTGTGCTCGCTCTCTCTCTCACTCTCTCTCTCTCTCTCTCAAAAATAAACATTATTGTTTATATAATAACAAGCGAGCACACAACATGGATGGACCTTGAGGGTGTTATGCTGAGCGAAATAAGTCAGGCAGAGAAGGACAAATATCATATGTTTGCACGTACAGGAGGATTAGGAGGAACTTGATGGAGGAACAAGGGGAGAAGAAGGGCGGAAATGGTGGGGGAAAGGGAGAGAGGCAAACCATGAGAGACTCTTGAATGCTGACAAAAACTGAGGACTGATGGATGTGGGGGGGAGGAGGGATGGGCATGGAGGAGGACACTTGCGGGGATGAGCACTGAGTGTTATGTGGAAACTAATTTGACAATAAACTATTTGAAAAAAAAAACAATCTATGCAAAACATAAAAATACATAAATAAATAAATAAATAAACATTAAAAAATTTTTTTTTAATTTGCTCTCTACACTGAATCCTCATGATCTTCTGAAAATGTGAATCAGATATTTTTACCCATGGAGTAAAACACTCCACTAGCCACCTGCTTTTAGGGAAGGACTACAATCTATCGTGGCCTATAAAACCCTGCAAAGTCTGGTCTCTTATTGTTACCTTCCTCTCCAGCTTCTTTTCACACTCTCCTCTCCCTTGCTTTTTCTGCTCCAATCATGCTGCCCTTCATTTCCTTCCTCAAATATGCCATGCCTACTCCCAAGGTCTTCGAATATAATGCTCCTTGACTGTAGTCCTTTTTTTCTTGCCTCCTTGCATAGTTAATGCTTACTCTTTCTTGGAATCTCACACCATATTTTTATTCACCTTTCTTTCATAAGCACTAATTACAGTTGTGAATTATAGGAATTTCTTTTTTCTATTCTTTCTCTCTCTCTATCTCTATCATCTATCTATCTATCTATCTATCTATCTATCTACCTACCTACCTACCTACCTATCTATCTATCATCTATCTATCATCTATCTTCCCAACTAGCCCACAAGCAACATTAGGACAGGGAACATATCATTTTTATGCTTATTATTATATTCCCAGGGGATTCTGGAAAGATGATGGCTTAATTGTGCTCTGCTTCCTCTCCACGTTCAGGTCAAACACATCTTTTTTCCTTAAGTCAAGCAGATATCAGGACTGGTACTCAGGTAGAGGGTGTGAAGTAGATAGTTGTACTTTCTTACTCTGGGCTGAACAAAGCTTTGGGACCACAGCAAGAAAAGTCTAAGGCAGGGACCAGCGTGTAGGAACTCTTTGGTAGGGCTGTCCTTCAATGATCACAGGACTCCTGGGTGTGCCTGATCCTCTGGCCCTAAAGAAGTGTGGAGGGGCTGAGTTTTCTCTGCCCTAATGCAGAAGAAAGACTTCCTCCTGTTGCCTCAATGGGTAACTGGCAACTTGCCTATTTTGGGCCCATGATGACTGAAATGTCTGTGCCTTCCCACCCTCATAGGACCAGTCCACTTAAAGTATCCAGCAGTTGGACCTGTGCCATAATGAACAAAGGACAATAAAAGCACATCTAATAAGGAGGTATAACAGCCAGAGAAAGCATGAGTGAAGAGAGCAATCAGAACAGTATATTAATAAAGACCTGTCAGCAGAAGTAGAATAGTATTTGAAGAGGTATAAGTACAACATTAAGAAAAGCTTCCTGGAACTAAAAAAAAAAAGATTTTAAGTTAAAATATTTAGTAGAAAAGTTGGAGGAAAGGATAATGAATGTTGAAACCAGAACTGGTAGAGTTCAAGATCTAGTAGGAGAATTTTAAAAACTGCAAAGAGAGAGAAGTTATGAAAGCGTGGAGGAAACACCCAGAACGTCTAATCTATAAATAAAAGGAGTTTCAGAAAAACAAAAGGAAGGTGGGGGGGGGAGAAAAATAATTAGAAAAAGGAACTACTTTTTATAAAAGATTCTTATCTTGATTTTTAGAAAGATCTAAATCTACACATTTTAAGTGCTGTTTCATGTCTACTTGATGAGCAAAGATACCAGGTGGACATATGTCAATACAATTCTTGAACTCAGAGATAAAGAAAACATGTTAAAGACTTCTGTAAAGAGATAGCAAGTTGCTTAGAAAGAAGAAAGAATTAGACTGGTGCTGACTGAACATTCAAAAGGTAGAAGGCAGCGAAGTAACATTCACAGACTCAAAGTCTGCAGAGACTGGCAACCAGCTGGGATATCACCATACACCTAACCTGTGGGAGTTGCCTGAGCAGGGGTGACGTTACAACAGCACCAAATGAACCTGCAGAAGATGTTTGAGATGAAGAAAGACAATACAGTGGTAAGCAGCAGCACTTGTGACATCCACAGAATCAAATCAAAATAAATGATAGCCCATCTAAGAACTAATGGGCTAATGAAAGACTTTTAAAGTAAAAGAGACACACTACAACAGGAATTCAGATAGTCTAAAAGTTGGCGGAGGGTAGGAGGAAATAAAAAATGTTCCCCAGGTCTTCTCTGATGGGTGCAGGGGTAGAGAGTGGGGCAGCAAAGGGATATCAGCGGTCTCATTGTTAGAAGTGGGTGTGGGGTGAAGTAGGAGAAGGGTTTGGGAATAAATATTTGATAATTTGCCTCATGGAATAATAGGGCTGTGTACTGGTGATGAATGTAAATGTTAATGAAATAAAAAGTACAGTAGAACTCTCAAATTCAAAAAGAAGAAAAAAAGGAGAAACTAACAGCCTTTTGATCAAGTAAAAAAAATAAGAAAAAACAAAAAGAAGGATCAAAATAAGAAATTTTAATAAGATATCAGGAATAAATTTAAGTATATTAATTATGAAACTAGTGACAGTAGGCTGAATTCTCTCAGCTAGTCAGTTAAGTTGGGTTTTAAAAAGTTACATATTATTTGGAAAAATGAAGAACAGGCAAAAAGAAATCAGACAGGCACAAAACAAAGAAATATAAATTCAAGAATGGCAATATTAATAATGGACCAGATGGAATTTAAAAGTACTGAACAGGATCAGGATAAGTAGTTTAAAAGCACTAAACATAATAAATAGAAATATTACTACACAATAGTATTAAACACAATTTGTGAAGACTGGAAAATACTCAGAAACCTGTTTGTACCAAGTTACACAGTAGGTAAGGAAAGGAAGCAAATGCTACTAAAATTGCAAGATGAACTTATAATTATTATATGTACGTAATTAATTAAAATATAAATATAGAAAAAACTAATATGACTCTTTTCAAGTCATGCAAATATAGTGGACAAAAGTAAGTGAGCAGATAGAAGATACAGATTTTTCATTATCCATAAAACATTTACAAAAATCAGTCTTACACTGCACTTACACACATACACATTACCAGTCTTAAGAAACTTTCAAAAAGAGAGATTTATAGATCACATTCTTTAATCACAAAATTAAATTTTTTCTTAAAGACAAAAAAGAATTTCTAAGAGACCAAAAGCCTCCTTAAAACATATTCTTAGATAACCTTTGTATTACAGAAGAAACCAAAATTAAAATTATAAATTACTTGTAAAGCAATAAAAAATATAAACACATCATATCCAACCAACGGAACACAGTGAAGGCTGTAGGAAAATTTATGGTTTTAAATTCATCTACAGGGATTATAAAGTTATGATTTTTTAAAAAACAAGCCAAGAAGAGAAATTAACATATTAAAACAAAACTAATAGGAAAAATAACATAAAGGATAAAGAAATCCACAAGTATTTTCCCTTTAGAAATAGATAATATAATACTAATTAAGGAAGAAAACAAAAATATACAAGATCACAAATAAGAAAGGATAAGATACATAACCACAAATAATAGAGGAGATGGAAAAAAATAAAATATATGCAATCCTATGGTGAAACTAAAAGCCTAGAGGAAAATAATAATACCCTAAAAAAACATAAATTACCAAAATTAACTCAAAACCTAAGTGGTTTTTACAAAACATAACTAGGTTATACTTCCAATAACTTAGATATGAGAGAATATTCCATTCATATTAGGCGAAAGACTATAAAAAACATATGAATAATTTTTTAAATTAAGAAAATGGTAAAATCTTAATGAATAACATAAAATGAGATCTTCATAAATGGAAAGACATACTTGACTTTGTTCTTAGGTCTATGTTCTTAGGTCTTACAAAGCGACTGGTGCTAGTAGGTATTTAATTAATATTTATTGAATAATGAATATCATCATACCCATAAAAATCCTGACTATTGTCCTTAAAATACCTTTACAGTGATTTTCCATCAAAACTTTAATATTTTTGCTAAGGAGGTGAGCATTTTTACTTGTTTATGGAAATGATATCCTTTGTTCTGATTTCATGAAGAACTTTTTTTGTATATTATTGGAATACTTTCTCACTTTTTATTTCCATTTACCTGACAGATCTTTGTCTCTTACTTTTATCCATTTGCTTTACTGTTAAAAGAGATATATTCATTATAAATGCCAACAGTATAGTTGGGTTTTATTTTTCATCCCAATCTGAAAAGCACCACCTATGATTAGGAAAGTTTGAATCATGTTTATTTCTTGCCATCACTGTATGCTTGGTTTTAGTTTTGTCATTTTGATAAATGCTCCTCACTATTTTCTTTGTATATGTTAATAAATGAACTGTCTTTTTGGCTTCTATATTTTGTAGTGGCTTTCAGTTCTGCAAGCAAATGATTATTTTTTTGTAAACAATTATTTTTAGGTCTTCCAAATCAATCCTGAATTCATTTATACATATGTGAAATTCAGAAATAAAACAATAAATCTTGACTTGTTGAGGAATTTAGAAACAATTACTTTCTGCCACTTTATCTCATGCATTTGCTAATATACCTAGAAATACTAACCAGAATATTATTTCTGAATTATTGTTTTCACATCTCTGTAAGAATCTATTTTTTACTTTAGTATTTAATTTTGTTACACTTAAGCAATTATTTAAATGGAGCTATATATGTTTAACTTGAATAAATATTTATCATCAGGCATTTTCCTCCTGGACTTTCCCATTTGTAAATTCTTACTTGGATTCAATTTTTGAATTGGCTTCAAAGTAGAGTTGGCCATTTGTATTTTGAGTTGGCGCAGTATCCACATTTCTTTCACTGATTCAGCGAGGAAGGATAGAAGTTCCTTTTTGTTATCTTCCTGTTTAGCTCCATTTTTCTTAATCAAGGTAAAGCATGCAGTGGTCACTCACAAAATTTCAATATAGTTCACTCCTGTGAGTTTTGCGGATAGTGGATTAACATTGCTACTTTTGGTCTCTGTTGTGTATGATCTTTTGGATACAGCAATGGATGGAGAAGGGTAAAAGAGAAGCTTCTAATTTTTCACTGTCTTAGAAGAGAAGTCATCTCATTTAAACTCTCTTAGCCCTTGCAAAGTTGGCAGCAGAGCTGTTTTACAGTTGAGGAAACTGAGATTCAAAGAGATTAAGTAACTCCTAAGATCACATAGCATACAAATGGCAAAATGTGGGCCAATAAGAGTCCTTGGCATGTGACCTCTACAAAACAAATATTTGTCAAATGAATGGAATGAATGAATGAATGAATTTTGGAATGAACTTGGACTGTGTTTATTTTTAAAACCAACTTTTTTGTTTTTGATAGAGTCCTTAACTCTTCACAGAAAACCTAAGATAAAAAGTTTGAAGGGACAAACAGAATGAGTACTTTTCATTGAAAGTGGGACATATTTAAAGGAAATATATTTTCCAAGTACGAAGGTTGAAAAATTTGAAAGGTTGTTATCTTTGCTACAGAGCAGAAAGGGTATAGATCTTGATAGAAAACACAATCCATCAGTTTTTAATTATCTAACTACCTCTACCATAGCTTTTAGCTACTACTTCAGTTTCCATTTCAGGTATTTCCACTGCATATTATGAGTCCCTTTAAGATGTAAAAGGTATGGGGAAGGCAAATCTGGACAAATGCCATGGGGGTTCCTGGCCAGCTGGAAAGCACAGAAAGTAGCGAGAGTGCAGACTTTCCACATTCTCTAAGCAGATCTGAAGAATTCAGCTTTGGCTGATTGTCATTGACCTTTCTCCAGAGTATTTTCTTTCAGGGGTTCTTCACATGGAAAAATCTTGATTTTTTTTTCCCTCAAAGGATAGCCAAATTCTTGAGAGGGAAAATAATTATCTGGTTGAAACATTAGAAGAGGGTCAAAGGCTTCTGGTGGCTTTGGCTGCTTCATTTTTACCCATTTTTGAAGCCTCATCTTAGGCTGTGTCTAGACATCCAAGAAGAGTTGGATACAGGTCTAAAACACTGAACGGAGCTGATTTACTGGAAGTCTCATAAATTCTGTGGATGTAGCTTCCAGGTTCTCACCACATGCTGTAGCTGTATAGATAACCCACAGCAATTTGTACTGACTGAATTTTTTTGTTTAGTCTATTTCAACTACAATCATGCAGATATAAGCTTCTGAATGATTTCACTATGAAATCAAGCTGAACTATGTGTTTTATAGTTTGAAAAATAAAAGTTACCTCAACATTAAAAACAGGCATGAGAAATTTTATCCCATAGGTAAAAGGTTTTTAAGTGCTACACTGAAGAGAACATGACCACACGATGGGTATGTGTTTTGATTAGATGTATAACTTTCATTCACATGTCACAAGAATGTCTTTAGGTATTAAAAGTATAAAGCTTAGTTTGTTTCCCTATGGCAGCTATTAAACATCTGGGAGCAGATATTATCTCTCCCTCAAGTCTTCTAAGTCTCCAAGCCAACCTTTCTGCCAATTTTTTCAAATATTTCTCATATGAAGACATTTCTAGATAACACAACATTCTTCTTACCCTTCTGTGGATTTGCTCTATTTTAAAAGGATTTTCTGAAAATGATGTGCCCAAAACTAATCACAAATCTCCTGGTACAATATTATCCAGATGCAAGGAAGAAATTTGGTGGAATTTCCCCCTTCTTTCTGGACAGTAAACTTTGACTAACATAAGCCTGTAGTAGAATACAGTAAAGACCATGAACAACACCTGTTGAAATCCATATGTGTCATTAATTATCCTATATGACACTGGGTAAGGTAACCTCTCTAAATTTTAATTTACTCATCTATAAAATGGGGAAAATAGCATCTATCTCAGGCTTACAATGATAATAAAATAAGGTTACATGTGTGACAAGCTTCTTTACACAGTGCCCAGCATCAGGTAAATATGCAAGCAAAATATACACAATATAAAAACTACTATTATTCATTATTCTCACTGCCTTTAGGTCTTTGGGCTTGACCTCCTGTAAAACCAGAACTCTCCTGTACTGAATACATGTAGACTTTTTAAAAACTGTAAACTAAAATTTATATTTAGCATTATTATATTTCATTTGGTTACTCTGGCATTTTCCCAATTTGCTCAGATGTTCTGAATTACAATTCTGGCAAGTACCATATTCACAATTTTTGAATTATCTGTATAATTATCTGGTTTTGTATTATCTGTATATTTATAATAACATAATATTCCCATGTCATTATCAAAGATATACTGTAAAATGAAAAGATCCCATGACAGAGTTAATGTTCTGTTAACTGGTACCCATTGGTATCAACAGTAAAACAAGACTTAATTACAAATCCATCGTATATGTACTATCAAGTTATGTCCCTCTATTTACCCTCATGTATATTCCAAAAGAGTATATCAAGGTCTAATTACATATCTACTCAATTCTATTAAAAAATTGAAGTCAGTTTGGCCCAACTTGTTTTTTAATATTTGAAGCAAGTTCCTACTGACCACTGATTTCCCTCCAAAATATTTAACTATCAATTTTACAATTAATTATAAACTTATAGAGCAGGGCACTGATGACAAACTCATCAAAATTTCCATTTGGTTATCCTTTTTGACAATCTGAAAAACAACCTCCACTGTAGGCTTTTATGGATCCACTGATCTATCATTTTCCCATTCATCATCACGTTTCTGTCTTTACTTCTGTGCAGTCTCAGTTCAGTACCATAACTATTATCTTGCAAACCTTCAACTCCCTTTCCTGTTTTTCCCTTCATTATTTTACTTATCTTTTTTTTTTTTACAAATAGTTTATTGTCAAATTAATCATTTTACTTATCTAATAAAATTCTGACTGAATTATTTCCTTATTGAGTTCCTACATCTAGGTTTCTAAGTAATGCAAGAGAAAAACTATACAATTGTGCTTACTGCACTCCAAATTTATAATTACATATATCAAATGGGCACTTAACTTTCCCAGACATCCCAGACTATAATTCTGTAGTCAAAATGGTTTATAACTATACTAGATAATTACTACATACCTTTTCTTCCCTTAAAGCTATAATATGCCCTTTGCCACTAACACTTGGCTGATAATCTTGCTTTATACTTCATAGGAAAAACATATACAATCTAATTAAAACTATATTCCTTCCATAAAATACACCAGACTACCTGCATTTGTGACCACAGCCTCTGTCTTCCTTTTGTACAAGGTAAGACCAAAACCAAAAACTCAATACTGAGTTTCCTCTCTTCTAATGTCTTCATGAACATCCTACAATCATTCTCTTTTTCTTTTACTTCCACAATTTCCTCTTTCTTACTATTGGATCATTCATATGGCATAGTAGCATACTTTAAAAGCAACCATCTTAAAACACATGTGCGTGCACATGCACAAGCATACACACACATACACACACACACACACACACACACACACACACACACTTTTTCTTGGCCCTTTCCACACCCTAAGAACGTCCCCATTTCTATTTACTTTACAGCAAAACTCCTTGAGTTATCCTGAATCATTTTCTCTATTCTCCCCTCTCTCATTTCCCCCTCAAATCCCCCCAGTGAGATTTGTGATCCCACTACTCTATAGAAACAGGTCTTATCAAGGCCACGTGATCTACATCTTCCCACAGCAAATGTCCAATTCCCTATCTTCATGTTACTTTGCAGCATTTGATATATTGACCACTTCCTCCATCTTCAATCATTTTCTTCTCAAGACTTTTGTGATACCACACTTTCCTGATTTCCATACTTGTACATCACTGACTATAGCCTCTTACTCTCTTTAGATGTCCCCTCTTCTTTTGTTAGACTTTTAAATCCTGGAGCGCCCCCAAGCTCTTTCAATGGTCTACTTCCCTCAATTTATGCTTTTGCCACAGTGATCTTCCTTGTCTGGGAACCTTAAATGCCATTGTCATCAAGATAACCCCAGATCTTTACAGACTCCTATATCTAAGCCATCATCTTCTCTCATTTGGATGACATCTCTTTGATATCATTCTTCCTCCTCTCTCCACACAGAAGACACCAGGATCATATATTATATCCCCGCTCTGTTTAAAATCCTCCGATGACTGCCCATTGTAAGTAAGAAAATATTCAAACTTTTTGCTGTCACTGACTTATCTTTCCAACCCCCATTTTCCCTTGTTTATGCTTCTCCAACTGCAATATAAGTTCAGTAATGGAACTTTAAATGTTCATCAATGTATTTCTGGAATTTACGTCAGGCAGTAGGTAATCAATAACATTTCTTGGCTGACTGACTACTATTTCAGCCTTTTGTCCAAATCTGAAATTCTTCAAAGACTATTAACAATGAATTAATGATATCAAGATGGTACATTATCACAAGTTAAGAATCAAATCTGTGAATTCAATGCTATAAGTTTCATAAACTAGGGCTTTGAAAACCTCTGTGATATAGCGGGAGGGGGGACATCACCCTCCAGGATTTGGTTTCCTTTGAGATCCAGTTGGACCAGGGCCAAGGTTGAGGGGAGTTTGGGCAAAAAGATCCTTCTCGATGCTGCCTCCTAGTTGCTTACAGTCTGGCTCTGTCCTGTCGTTCCACAGTGACCTCAGACAGAGGCCCTCCCGGCCCCCCAAGCTCAGACCCCGTCTTTGCCCACCTGCTTTGCTTTCTTGATGACAGAAAATTATCTTACAGAAAATATTCCTGATTTCATGTATTGAAGATAAAAAAAGCAGTGCACTGAAACTGGACATTATGATAAAAGTTAAACAGAAAGAACCACAAAACCACTTAAGGTAAAACTTCCCCCCAAACTTGTGCCAAATAGCAACTCAAATTTATAATTAGACACTATTTTTAAACAGACAAAATAATATTACACACTGGATTAAAACTCAGAACATGCAGCCAAACTTTTATTCAGTGGCAAAGTCACAGTCATGTGTGTCTTATTATTAAAATAATAAGCAAAAATAGATAGCATCGAATTTAAGGGGTTCAAAAATTATCAAACTAATCAAAGCGGAATATAAGATATAGTTAAAGAAACTAATTATGGAAAAATTGAACCATATAAATTTAAGGGTCTATTCTTTGACTAACCAAATAATGAAATAGAGCTCTGTCATATATAGTAAATAAAATATGAGAAAAATAATCAAAATTACTGGGATATTACATATGATTTAGCAAAGAGAAGATCAAATTTTTTAGAGATGTTGAGTATAGCTTTATGATAGTAAATTTATAAGTATCAATGTTGGATACAATTTCTAAACAAATATGAAATCAGGATTATAAAATCTTACCTGACTGATATCCACAGGATAAATTGGAAAAAAAAATCAAAACTTTTTTTCAAAATAGTTTTGATCTCAGAGAGTTTTATAGGTCTTTCTTTCCAAATTATACGGGAAAAATACTTTTATGCAGGTTTTGTCAGAAATATTAATAGACCAATACACATTGTAAATCTCCAAGAAGTAAACCTGCTATGCATGACTCTCCAAACTTACTTGACCCTAGAATCCTTTTTCTCTGAGTTTATCATTTTTAAGACCAAATTTTGGGATATGTTCTTATAAGCCAAACTCACTTATAAATAAAAATATAAATCTTTAAAAAACATATTTGGAAATTGAACATAAAATTTTTAAAAAATTGACCTTGAATAGCCAAAAGAACCTTGAGAAAGAACAAAGCTAGAGGCCTCATGTTCCCTGATTAAAGCTATATTAAAAAGCTATAGTGATCAAACAGTATGGTATTGGCCTAAAGACAAACAGAAATAAATGGAACAGAATTGAGATCCCAGAAATAAGCCCACATATTAATTTATGGCAAAGGAGCTAAGGATATACAATGGGGTGAAAGGACATCAATAAGTGGTATGGGTGAAACTGGACAGCTGCATACAATAGAATGAAACTGGACCACTATCTTGCACTATACACAATAATTACTCTGAATGGATTAACACTTGAATGTAAGACCTAAAACCCTAGAAGAAAACATAGATTGTAGCTAGCTGTTTGACACTGGTTTTGGCAAAGAGTTTTTAGATTTGACAACAAAAGTAAAGACAACAAAACTATATCAAACTAAAAAACTTCTGCACAGCAAAGGTAACCATCAACAAAATGAGAAAGCAACCTACTGAATGGTAGAAAATATTTGCAAATCATATATCTGGTATGGGATTAATATCTAAAATATATAAAGAACTCACACAACTTAATGGCAACAAAACAAAATGAGACCTGATTTAAAAAAGAGGGGCACCGGGGCGCCTGGGTGGCTTAGTCGGTTAAGCGTCCGACTTTCGCTTAGGTCAAGATCTCGCGGTTCGTGGGTTCGAGCCCCGCGTCGGGCTCTGTGCTGACTGCCAGCTCAGAGCCTGGAGCCTGTTTCAGTCTGTGACTCCTCTCTCTCTGACCCTCCCTGCTCACGCTGTCTCTCTCTCTCCTAGAAATAAATAAAACATTAAAAAAATTAAAAAAAAAAAAAAAAAAAAAAGAGGGGCACCTGCGTGGCTCAGTCGGTTAAGCATCCAACTTCGGCTCAGGTCATGATCTCATGGTTCATGGGTTAGAGCTCCACATCGGACTCTGTGTTGACAGCTCAGAGCCTGGAGCCTGCCTTTGGATTCTATGTCTCCCTCTTTTTCTGCCCCTCCTCCACTTGCACTCTGTCTCTCTCTCTCTCTCAAAAATAAACAAACATTTAAAAAATGATTATAAAGTCTGAATAGGCATTTTTCCAAAGAAGACATACAGTTGGCCAGTAGGTACATGAAAAAGTGCTCAACATCACTAATTATCAGGGAAATGCAAATCAAAACCACAAGGAGGTAGCAATTCACATATGTTAGAATGGTTATTATCAAAAAGATAAGAAATAAGTGTTGGCAAGGATTTGGAGAAGAGAGGGTCTCTGTGTATTGTTGGTGGGAATATAAATGGTTGCAGCCATTAGGGAAGCAGTATGAAAACTGCTCAAAAAATTAAAAATAGAACTATCATATGATCCAGGAATTTCACATCTGGAATTGATCCAAAGAAAATGAAGATACTAACTCAAAAAGATATATGCACCTTCATGTTCAATGAAGCATTATTTAGAATAGCCAAGGTATGGAAGCATATATTCCTCTGCACAGGGAATGAGTGAAGGGGGACAAAAGATACAAACTTTCAGTTATAAAATAGATAAGTCATGGGGATGTAATGCACATCATGGTGACTATAGTTATAATATTGTATTGCATATTAGGAAGTTGCTAAGAAAGTAAATCTTAAAAGTTGTCAACACACACAAAAAAATAGTTTGTAACTATATATAGTGACAGATGTTAACTAAACTTGTGACCATTTTGTTATATAATATCAAATAATTATGTTGTACACTTGAAACTAATGTAATGTTATATGTCAATTATACCTCAAAAGAACAAAAATCCAGCCACCACTACTATGTAGTTTTTCCTAAAAGAATGTTCTATAAGGAGTACTATCAAGAGACCACTGGCGCTCTGCACCGTGTATAAGCCAACCACTCACAAATCCCAGAGTTCCCTTTTAAAGCTATAGTTGCATCCTGGATATTTCTATTTTCAGATCTTGATTTGTTCTTAGATCTTTTCCTCTAAAGTTTCTTGTCTTAGTAAATGGTACCTCTTCCCACCCAGGTGCATGTGCTAGATACCTAGGTGTCATTCCTAACATCTCTTTCTTTCCCACCTCATTTCCAAGAAATCTGTTCTGTCAATGGACCCCCTAGTAAAATTCTTTTACTCCATCTCCACTACGTCTGCTCCAGTGCAGGTGACCATCACCTTTCACCTGGATGGCTGCAAAAACCTCCTAACTCACGTATTTGCTCCACTCTTAGTCTTCAGTCTTTAGTCAAACCTAACCTCATCAGTGGATCCTCACTGCATTAGGATAAAGACCAGCAACCTCAAAATGGCCTATAGGGTTGTAAATGACCTGGACATCCAGTCTTGAATGCTAGGCTCTAGCTGTCAGCTGTATGAGCACACAAAGCCTCCTCCTACCTCAGGGTCTTGGTATATGCTGTTCACTCTGCCTAGAACAATTTTCCCTTACCTCTTCACCTAGTCCATTTTTACAGTCTTCTAGTGTTAGCTTTAACCACCCTTAAATTCCCCAAATGGTGGGGTCACTCTATTATGAATTCTCACAGAAGTCATCATTAACAGTTGTAATTAAGTGATTATTATTTGCTTAGTTAGTCTCCTTCCTTTTACTGTAAATTCCATGAGAGTGGAGACCATATTTCTCTTGCTCACAGAACTTAAGTATAGCACCCAGCACATAGATTATGCTCAGTAAATAATTGTGAATGAATGAAGGAATGAATGACTGAAGCAACCACCAATGACTGAATAGCTTAGAGCCCTTCATTTCCTTAAAACATGTTTGCCTCTGTCTTTCAAGATCAGCCTCAAAGATCAATGCAACAATTTTATTTTTTTAATGATTATAATTTATTTTGAGAGAGAGAGAGAGGGTGGGGAAGAGGCAGAAAAGAGGGAGGCAGAGAATCTCAAGCAGGCTCTGTGCTGTTAGTGCAGAGCCTGAGGTGGAGCTTAAGCTCACCAAAGGTTGAGATCATGAGCTGAGCCAACACCCAGAGTTGGAGGCTTAACCAACTGAGCACCCAGGTGCCCCTCAATGCAACACTTTTAAATTGGAGTTTGGCTGTTGCCCATTGACTCAAAGTGTTATGATTCACTGCAAAAGGGACAAGTTCCTTTAGCCTGACTTGACTTGATATTCAATCTTTTGATATTTCCTTTTCTTGACATAATAAAGAGCTAATGAATTAATTAAAATTTGAAAAAAAATTTTGTTTTAGTTTTTAGGAAAAAATAGCTTAAAATATAAGGGCATTGCAAAATACATTTACTGTAAGTGTGGCTGCAGAATCAGCTGAGTCACCACCAGTCCTGACTTTCTCTGGCTGCCAATGGCCACAGCGCCAGGACGGTGTCAGCATTAATCACAGTCATGAGGAAAGAGCTAAATGCATGAGTTTCGGTTGGAAGTGTGGGGTCTTATTTATGATGAAAAAGATCATAAGGAAGGCAGATTACAATTTAGGTGTGGGAAATTCTTACAATGTAGGATTTTTAATACCTAAATATTCTTCTTCACACCCAGATGCTAATGTAATCTGATGTAACATAAATTAAGAAGGTATTCTAAATAAAAATAGGAAGGTTTGGAGTGACTCTTTAGTAGGAACTTGATCTCCTGGCTTCTTGTAGGGCTTTTGGCTCTTGGCCTCTTTTCTCCAGACTTCATTGTTTCCTCCCCAAAAGAGGAGAACTGACTGATTTGATTAGTGAGTTATAAAAGAGAAATTGAGCAAGCTTGTGCCCGCAGGACACATGCATTTCTCTCTCATTCCAAGAAGCTCTACTAAGTGCTGCCCTGTGGTGGTGGCCTGTGGTTATTCTGCAGTGGCTGTGACTGCTGGGGGCTGAACTATTAGCAAGACATTTGGCCACAGCTCTCTATCCATTTGTTCATGCCTTATCTGTTTGTTCCCTTGGCCTCTGAGAACAGTAACGACAGCACATTTTAACTAGAGAGGGCAAGAAAAGTGTGAGATTTGTTGGCTCCTTAAAATTCCAACAGTGAGGAGTGGCTTTGAAGAAAGGGTACTAGCTTTGATTTCAGATGGGTTAAACAGGAAGTGACAGAAGGCCTTCGGAGTGAAAATGCCCAGTAGGCAGTTGGAGCTATGGACTGGTGTCTCAGGAGAATGAATAATAACCATACTCCATGTGGCTGTGATTCTGAGTGCCATGTGAATTTGTTTATTTTATTTTAATACAGCTTATTAGCTTCGTTAAGCATTTTCCCACAGGAGAACAACCAAACAGCCATAGGTCATGTGTCCACTTGGGCATAACCAACAGCGGGCAGATGAGTCAGTATTACAATATCATTTAAAAAAATTGTTGTTGCAATCCAAACTTCATTTAGCCCAGAGCAATGAAAGCCTTTAGAAGGGAATAAAAGGCAACTGGTGAAGAAAGCAAAGAGAGAACCACAATTATTCTCAGTCTGTCCCATTTATTAGGTCAGAAGAGGTTGTCGTAATGATCTGCTTAAGCTCAGCATTTCTAAAATCTGAGGAATAAATATAGAGTGGCTATTGACCCCCTCCACGCCATTCCTTATCATGTTCTAGGAAAAAAACTGCCACCCAGTCTACACTAGCCTGACCTCTTTCCCTTCAGTGTTTATTATTTGAGAATCACCTCCTGTGGGATCTTTCATTTGAGTTCATGACTAGTAATAATTATTATTATATACATTTTTTAAAAACTCATTGAAAAGATCTAAAGAATAAGATTTATGAGGAACTAACAACACAGAAGTGACACCTGATTCCAGAAGGCAATGTGTTGATCAACAAGCCAAAAAAAAAAAAAAATCCCAACAAAATATAAAAAAACCAAAAAAACAAAAAACCCCAACAACTATGAGATAATATGGAGTTCTGAATTCATGTTAGCCCTGTAGCACCTAGAGAGAGTTTGATGAGAATTCTTAAAGTCTGGGATTAGGCTGAGGATACTGGTGTAAATTTTTCGATATGGAAATACTGTTAAAGTGAACAGGGTAGAGGGAAACTTTAAAAAAATGAAAGGGGCTGGCATCATTATGGTATGAATGGTTTTACACAATGGCTCTCCACCAAATTAGCCTTTCAAATTATTTTTAAATGATTATTTGTTACTATTATTATTATTATTACTATAATCATGTCAAGTTCTATCAAAGTCAGTTCCTTGAACTTATTTTGGAAAGTTTTATATGTATCTTTATCATGTAAAAAAGAAAAAAAAAAGGTTTTTAGGCCTCTGTTCTGTTTTTAGGCCTCTAAAAAACAGATGTTCTGGGTGCACTGGGGAAGTTTGGGCTACTCTGTGCACAGGGCTACAGAAGGTTCTGGCACCCTGGCCCCACCCACGCAATCAGCACTGTCTACCTTCTGGCTCAGCAGCACCTCACTGGTTCCCCTTTGGTGAGACCAGGATTGAGGTGATCAATGTATAGCTAAAATCATATAAAATTGTTTGAGTCCCCAAATCCATTTACATATATCAGTCTCCTTATTGAAAAAAGTTTGTAAAATCTGGTCTGCAGGAAACTTGACTCTTCAGTGACTTGTTTATGGAAGCCATTTTGGTATACTTAGCATAATGGATATAAATGGCTCTTCAAAGAAAATAATTCAGACTGAAAAAAAAAAAACTAGCACTTCAGTGGCAACCTCTATCCTGCATGAAAGAGTAATATTTAAGCAGAAAGTGGGTGATACTGATGACAATAGTGATGAAGGTGATGGTAATGGTTCTATGGCCAGAGGTCCCATGGCATGCCATATCAGCCTTCAGGCCTTTTCATGTGCTATTACCACTGCCCTCTTATCTTCATCACCATTTGGCAAACTTCCCCCATCCTTGCAGCTTGACTCACATATTCCTTCCTCGGGGTCTTCTCCCAGGTAGCATTAATTGCCTATCTTACTCTCTCCTCTGTGTTCCCATAATGTCCTACTTATCCATCCCTTGATTTGAACTATAACTGTCTTCTATTTATGAAACTTATTACTCCCAAGGGTTGGCGAAAATATAAACAATGTCAGAGTGATTTACACCAAAATATGGGTGAAAGATCCATAATGGATGAATAATAACAGGAGAGATTTTTAAAAAAATGTTTAAGTTTATTTATTTATTTTGAAAGAAACAGAGGGGAGAGAGAAAGGCAGAGAGGGGATCCTGAGCAGGGTCCACACTCTCAGCACAGAGCCCAATTTGGGGCTTGAACTCACAAATCATGAGATCATGATCTGAGTTGAAATCAAGAGTCAGGCGCTTCACCGACTGAGCCACCCAGGTGCCCCAGAGAGATTTTGAAATACACCTTCAACCTCAAAGTCTGTATTAAGGAAAACTTACTTGCCAGGTATCTTCATAAAAGATAACAGAAGGATGGGTGAATTGTGTACCTGGTTATACGACATGTCATTCTGTATAATGGTACTTATGGTATTCATTTATTGATTGATTTAATGAACCTGTGTTGAGAAGCTATGTGTCAGGAATTGTGCTTGGTCCTGACAGACACAGGGTGATTAAGATGGACAAGTTCCCTATTCTCATAAAGTTATATTCTGGCACTACATATAAAAGTTGATCATGAACAGAATGCTAAGACACTAACAGTCAATTATTTAAACTCCGCTGTCAAGGTATGAAGTAAATCTTAATGCCCCAATGGCATTTTCCCTCTTCCCCCTGAACAACAAAACAAAAACCAGACATCTGTTTTATTCTAGTGAGTGTCATCACGTTAACAATTACTCAAAAGACCAAAAATAATTCATAACTCAGATAAAGGAAATCTTTACAAAACTCCTAGCAGTTTTTGTTTTGTTTTGTTTTGTTTTGTTTTTTATCTTTGGAATTCTTCATTTCATTAAGGTTTTCACAAAGTACAAAGCTCAAATGTATTTGCCTATGTCCACCACAAAACAGAATCAGATAAGTGGTTAGCACACAAACATAATGATCTTTTTCATTTTAAAAAATATAAATAACAACAATGTTCAAGGTTTTACAATTTTCTTCTGTGGGTGTTTCTTTTTAAGGGCTTTATGTTGCAGACCCTTCATTAAGGAGTTCTTGTACCTGTTGTCAAGATACACCGCCCGCAAGCAAGGAAGGCCACTGTGAATACATTCACTTTCTAGTAGAAGGAAAATTAATGAAACTGTGAGAACCGATTGGAGGGCATTTGATTGTTTAGTTTTTAACAGGCTGAGGCAACATAGATGAGTGTCACCCTCAGGAACGATTCCTAGCAGTTTTTTTAAAAAAATTGCTCTTTAAAAATGTACACTACAAAGAAGTTTTTGACCAGACAGCTGTTCAAAGAACAGTGATTTCATGTTTTAAGACGAACTTTAAAATTGAGATGTCTTTGCCTTCCAGGAAAACTCAGCAGCTGTGGAGATTATTGTGCTTCTCTTTCTTTCACATTTTACTGGATTTAATTTTAAGGCGGGGGGAAAGATTTTAAAAAGAAAATTGTATGCAACACAGAACAAAACCTATTGCAAAACAAGCAACTGTACTTTTTTTTCTTTTACTACAGGAAAACACAAAGGCAGCCTCAGATCTCTTTTTAACTGAAGAAGGAGACAACTTAGCTCTTTCTTAGTGAAACTTACCTCTTTCTTTACTAAACTCAGAAAATGACCCCTTCCATCTCAACAAAACCAAGGTCAACTTGGTTTTCTATAAGAACAGAAACTATTGGGGCGCCTGGGTGGCTTAGTCGGTTAAGCGTCCGACTTTCGCTTAGGTCATGATCTCGCGGTTCGTGGGTTCGAGCCTCGCATCGGGCCCTGTGCTGACTGACAGCTCAGAGCCTGGAGCCTATTTCAGAGTCTGTGTCTCCCTCTCTCTCTGACCCTCCCCTGCTCATGCTGTCTCTCTCTCTCTCTCCTAGAAAAAAAAAAAAAGAATAGAAACTATTAACTAAAATGGCTTCAGAAGTAGCAAGAGGGAATTGGTCATGGAGAATATAAGTAACTGTTGCCTTGTACTCTTTACTGGTCTAGTCTTGCCAACCACTGTGCCCAGGTCTGGAATCCAACCAAAGGGATGGGGCTCATTCACCAAGGAGCTAGGGAGAGCCTCCAAAGTAACTAAAAGAGAGGCATATGAGGTTAAAAGGCCAGGGAAGATGAACTTAATAGGCAAAGCAGTGTTTGCAAACAATATGAAGCCCCTTCCATTTTAGCCATTGCCACTGAGGAAGAAAAAATGAATGGAAACTAAAAATATGGCCCAGAGATATGAAGAAGAATTTTCTGGTAATTCAAACAAACCTCTGATAATCAAATCTCCCTTGATGGCTAGCAAGGCTCTAAGGTGGCTGGTACCTGGAAAGGAAGGGGGTCTGGAGTAAACTGATGCAGGATGATACCATGCTGCTGGAGCTGAGTAAGCATAAACACAGGTCTGACCCACAGGTAAAGCATAAAGCCTGAGACAGCTACAGAAGCTCTTGAAGTACCTGGGCTGGAGGACTGTACTTTTCTTCTCCCTCCATTTGAGGAAAACATGTTGGCTTCCACTGGCAGTACAGTTACCAGACAAGAAGGATGAACTGTATTTATAGTTTAAGCCTAGCACCCCAGCGGTCTAGGGTCTAACAAGATGCTTCCCGAAAATTTCAGAGTGACTTTTAATATATGGCGTAATGAGCAGCTATATCCTGCCCAGAATATCCTTATCCCTTCTCAAAACTTTAACTGATCAATGTTTCTGGCAGTTTCATTCTTTTGAGTCTTGAAAGCTTTAGGTTTCTATAAGAATCCACAGGATGTAACAGTAAGAGCATAGATTTTGGAATCAGAGAAATTCAAACTCTGGAATTCATTAATTATGTGTTAGTTTTGTGACTTTGGGCCAAATTACTCAAGTTCTCGGAGTCTCAACTTACTTGTTAATAAATAAGGGGAGTACTATCTGAGAGGGTATTTAGGGATTTGATATATGCAGGGCATTTAGCATCATCCTGGGTACGAATTACTATTCAAATGTAAATGTTCCTGGAGAAAGTAATTAGCTCACAAGGCAATTTCCCAATGATGAAACTGAGAGAGTAAGAAGGAGGTGAACAGAATTTAAGCAATGAGGATGAACAACAGATAGGGTCAGTCACAAACTCCAGCGTCTCCATCGCTGTGCCCTGAGCTTGGTAAAAATACTGGGATAAATGGTCACGGAGGTAAGTAAAACAGATACTCATCTTGCTAATATATTTTAGTATAGTCTTGCCTAGAGGTGAAATATGATATCTCTAAGTCCCTTTCAATTCCAACATTATATAATTCTAAAATTTCAGAGCAAGGAAATGGGATGATCAAAAAGCACATTAGATTTTTCAAAGTATCAGTGAGGAAGAAACAAGCACAACACTACCAAACAAAAAAAGCTAACATTTAAGAATAGAACTGTGAATTATGGATTTGGGTCTCCAAACCAGCTTGACTCATAAAATACTACAATGAAGTTTGCTAATATATGTTTAAGATGGATAATAATTGTGGGGTGCCTCGGTAGTTCAGTCAGTTAAGCATCTGACTCTTGATTTTGGCTCAGGTCATGATCTCATGGTCAAGAGATCAAGCCCCTGTCGGGCTCTGTGGTGCATGGAGCTTGCTCTTCTCCTTCTCTCTGTCTCTTCCCTGCTTGTGCTCTCCCTCTCTCAACATAAATAAATAAACATTTTTAAAATGAATAATAATTGCTTATATTAAAGACAATAGCTGTCTACAAATTAATTTACCATGCTAAATATATGCACTAACATTTTGGGCTCCAAACAACTTTGTGGGAGCAAAGAGCTAACCGGGGGACTGTGTCACCTTCTAGCTTGGCATGTTTTAAGCATGCTTACATTAAGGAAAATGGGGATGTTGGCTAACATTGGGAGGGGTACCTAATCTCTAATTGGGTACCATTTTCCTGGTGACTCGCCTCTTGAGATTTGCCATTTGTGAACCATGGAGAAAAGAAACCTAATATCAAGTGAATGGTTCATCTGGGACCCTGTCATTTTACCTTCTCTGAACATTTCTATAACCTTCCAGCTCCTTTATGTGTATCTCACCTCACCTCCTTTTAATCCCACTGTGGTTTAGAGACAAAATCCTCTCCATATACTGTCAGCTCCCTTCTAAGAATCTGGAGGAGTTCCTTGTTCCTTAGCTTCAAAACTTTTCAGACCAGCTTCAAAAATTCCCATTACTTAATTCTACTAAAACATTCTCCCTCTCTATCACCACACACAGAGAAAATACTCAGTTTTCAGAATTTCTACGTATCAATAATCTCTGTTCAGAGAAACAAAACTTACAATTTTTCAACACAATTTTCTGTCTTTGGCTGTGATGTCCAGTATTCCAGTCTTCATATGTGTAATACCACTTCCATCTCCTTTCAGCTCATTTACAACAATATTTCAGGAGAGCTTGAGTAACACAGCTTGGATTCAGCTACTCTCCTCTTGTCTCATTCTGTGTGTGTGTGTGTGTGTGTGTGTGTGTGTAAAACTTGGATACTATTAATTTTCATAATTTTGAGTTTAGTAGTTCTCCTTATAAGCTTTCATGAATGTTTTTCTTGTTCCCTCCTAATATTAACTTGGAATCTCTTTTGGATGGAATCTCTTCCTAAATGTTTAACATAGGAAGATAATATATGTAAAGCTGAACCGTAAAGTACAGTAGTTCCCCACCTTATCCACAGAGCATATGTTTCAAGACCCCCAGTGGATGCATAAAACCACAGACAGTACTGAGCCTCAGATGTACTATGTTTTTTCCTATACATGCATGCCTATGATAAAGTTTGATAAATTAAGCACAGTAAGATACAACGACAATAACATAATAAAATAGAACAATTATAACAGTATACGAGAATAGAAGTTATATGAATATAGTCAGTCTCTCCCTCTCTTACAAACTACAGTACTATACTCACCTTCTTGTGATGACATGAGATGATAAAATCCCTTCATGATGAGATAAAGCGAGGTGAAGGATGCAGGCATTGTGACCTAGCCTTAGGTTACTATTAACCTTCTAATGGTACATCAGAAGGAGCATCATTTGTTTCCAGACTGCAGATGACCGTGGGTAACTGAAACCATGGAAAGTGAAACCATGGATAAAGGGGGACACTGTATGAAGTTCTATATGATTGTTCAGTACCATTTTTTATATCCTTATAGAACATATAGTTACCATTAAGTAAATGTGGACTAAGCTTCAGACTGAGGAAGAAAATACAGCAAGCAGTAAGCTTAAGGATATTAATAAGCAATTCATTCACTCATTCACTCACTTTTTCACTCACTCATTCCTGAATAGCTCCTATATGCCAAGCGCTGGGCAAATGAGATTAAATTCTTGCCTTCACAGAACTTACTCTTAAACAGAAAAGAGAGGGGAAAAAAAACATATCAGGAAGTAATATGTATTATGAACAAAACAGAGCAGGAGTAGGGGACAGAATGGTAAGAATGCCTCTTTAGAGAGAATAGTCAGAAAATGAAGTGGTGACATTTGAAAAGAGACATGAAATGAAGACAGAGATGATTCAAGAAAATTTCTGGAGGAATGACATTCCTGGCAAATAAAAAGGTCCTCAGATAGGAACAAGGTCAACACATTTAAGAAACAGTAAGGAGGCCAATATCACTGGAGCAGGGTGAATAATGAAGAGTCATCAGAAACGAACTCAGAGAAGTATTATGGAGGGCTTCACAGAACACAATAATAAGTTTGGATTTTTTCCTGAGTGTGCTGGAAAGACACTGAAGTACTGTAAGTAGAGGTGTGTAATAGGATCCGATTTACTTCTTTTGAAATAGCTCTCTGGTTCTGATGTGGAGAGCACACTCACAGTAGCGTGTAGTGTAGCAGTAACGAAAGGGACAAAGGAGGCTGTTGCAAAAATCCAGGCAAAAGACGACCAGCCTTAGGAGGTGGAGGCAGCAAGAAGAGATTAAACTCTAAATATATAGCTCTCTTCCAAGGAAGGGCAACTGGTCTTCAAAAGTGAGAGTAAGAAAGAAACCACGGGTGATGGGGCGCCTGGGTGGCTTAGTCGGTTAAGCGTCCGACTTTCGCTTAGGTCATGATCTCGCGGTTCGTGGGTTCGAGCCCCGCGTCGGGCTCTGTGCTGACTGCCAGCTCAGAGCCTGGAGCCTGTTTCAGTCTGTGACTCCCTCTCTCTCTGACCCTCCCCTGCTCACGCTGTCTCTCTCTCTCTCCTAGAAATAAAAAAAGAAAAAATAAATAAAAAAAATAAAAAATAAATAAATAAATAAATAAATAAATAAATAAAAAGAAAGAAACCACGGGTGATTCTGAAGTATTGGGCATGAGCAGCTAGGAGACTGGAGGAGAGGAGCTCAGGAATTCAGTTCTAACCTGGGGTTGGTAGGTAGGCTGGATACAAATCTGAAGCCCAGGGAAAAGAGCAGAGTTGGATGTGTACATTTGGGATCCCCAGCACATAGATGCAGCAAGGGCACTCTCTGAGTATTTTCACATAGTGATACTGGTGACCAAGGTATTCACGTCTCACTCAAGATTGAACCTGATCTGACAACAGCAATGGAAATGGGCCGAGGTAATAAGTTTGCTAATGGTTTTGTGATGATTTGGGAATTTTTTGAGTACAAATACCCACTCACTACACTGTGCATATGTGGTGATAGAAAAGACCCTGCACTGGGTATTTATTACACTAGTCTACTATTTTATAAGCATGTGTATTCAAAATGACTAAGTTTTAAGTATACACATCAGTGTAGTAAAAGGAATTAAAGATGCTCCCAATTCTTTTCAAGCCAATATAAAATGATTATGTTCAAGCTTTCTCATAAATGAATTGCATCCTTCAAAGGTGATGAAACATCAGTTCTTTCCTGCACACACACATTCATTCATTTCCTACTCCAAAGGGAGAAAAATGACATACAGTCTGGTAGGATTATGTTTATAAAACCAGATTGCTAGTGAAAATAAGCAAAGCAAATTTCAGCAACAAGAATACTGGACTACCTTCCTGGATTACGCACGGGGAGACTGATCTCATTGCCTAGGAAAAGTCATAGTGATAGCAGAAACTACAAGAAAAAGAACATTTTAACCTCCAAATTAAATCAATCACTACCGTGTGCTGGGGGCTCTCGGCCAGTCAGCATGTGCTGGGGTTTACTATGGAAACAGAGACCATTAAAGGCAATGAAGTCAATGGTGCAATGTGACACAGGCTGTTTGTATACTTACGCAATAAGTCACATGCTGATACTCCTGATTTTTAGCAGAAGGCAGGACAAAGCAGGGGTGTTCATGAGGAAAAGGATAATGAATCACAGAAACATGGCTTTTCTTCCATGGCATGTCAAAGAATGAATAGTAAATATCTCCCTGAGGCAGATATTTGCTACCTATTATTATAAAACACTAATGACAACAGGCACCCATGCAAAATGGCTATAAATCATGAATTGTGATAAAAATTTAGGAAATACTGATCCCCAGCAAAGAAAGGAGCCGTTTATGCATCTAAGGAAAGAGCACTTTTTTGAGAGCACTTTGCTGTTTTAATTCTATTTTACTTTGAACAGGATAAAATTTTTAAAAAAGTATAACTCTAGGTCAAATTTAGGATCCATCACAACAGTATTCCATATATGAGAGAAAAAGTAGGAAATATATCAGCAAAGGCAAAGAGGTCTTCCTTGTAATCAGTCTCTAAGCTCAGAGATGCTAACTTTTGATGCGGCCACAATTTCATATACATTGCTCGAGAAGGATCTGCACCACCCCTCAGGGTTGATGTAGCCTATTAAAGTCTATAATGGACGAAAGTGCAGTGCGTCCCCTATTTTTAACCAAGGGTCCCTCCTCATTCTAGCAGTTTAAAATTTCATGGGGCAAAATCATACTTACACAATCTACTGACACAACACTTTAAAAGCATCTCTCATTTTTTTCAGAATGAAATATCCTTATCCTTTTGCTATGATCATGCAAGGTAATTCTCTTACCTCATTAATTGTTTTTATTTTCACCTTCACAATCTGCTCTGGTTATCTTATACTTCTTACAATTGAGGGGTTTTTTTGGTAACGTTCTAAGTGATAAAACATCATGCATGCTTTTGTATAAAAGCAGGACATTTTCTTCATTTTTATTTTTCATTATTTACTATTTATTTATTTATTTATCTTAAATAGTTTATTGTCAAGTTGGTTTCCATATAACACCCAGTGCTCATCCCAACAAGTGCCCTCCCCCATGCCTATCACCCTCCTTCCACTCTCCCCAGCCCCAACAGCCCTCAGTTTGTTCTCAGCATTCAAGAGTCTCTCACGGTTTGCCTCCCTCCCTCTTCCCAACTATGTTTCCCCTTCTCCTCCCCCATGGTCCTCTGTTAAGTTTCTCCTAATCCACCTATATGTGCAAACGTATGGTATCTGTCCTCTGCCTGACTTATTTCACTCAGCATAACACCCTTGAATTCCATCCATGTTGCTACAAATGGCCAGATTTCATTCTTTCTCATTGCCATGTAGTATGCCATTGTAGAGATGAACCACATCTTCTTGATCCATTTGTCAGTTGATGGACACTTAGGCTCTTTCCATGGTTTGGCTATTGTTGAGAGTGCTGCTATGAACACTGGGGTACATGTGCCCCTATGCATCAGCACTCCTGTATCCCTTGGGTAAATTCCTAGCAGTACCACTTCTGGGTCATAGGGGAGTTCTACTGTTAATTTTTTGAGGAACTTCCATACTGTTTTCCAGAGGGGCTGCACCATTTACATTCCCACCAACAGTGTAGGAGGGTGTCGATTTCTCCACATCCTCGCCAGCATCTAGAGTCCTCTGATTCGCTCATTTTAGCCACTCTGACTGGCGTGAGGTGGTATCTTAGTGTTTTGATTTATATTTGCCTGATGTCGAGGGACGCTGAGCATCGTTTATGTGTCTGTTGGCCATCTGGATGACCTCTTTGGAGAAATGTCTGTTTATGTCTTCTGCCCATTTCTTCACTGGATTATTAGTTTTTCAGGTGTGGAGTTTGGTGAGTTCCTTATAGATTTTGGATACTAGCCCTTTATCTGATATGTCATTTGCAACTATCTTTTCCCATTCCGTCAGTTGCTTATTAGTTTTATTGTTTGTTTACTTTGCCATGCAGAAGCTTTTAATCTTGATGAGGACCCAATAGTTCATTTTTGCTCTTGATTCCCTTGCCTTTGGGAATGTGTCAAGTAAAAACTGCTGCGATTGAGGTCAAAGAGGTTGTTTCTTGAAAAGCAGGATATTTTCTATTCTGTACCCACTTGACCACATCAACATATTGGGTAGATACTTTCAACTGCGAGTATACAGAGACCCTGAGATCCTTTTCATGCACTGCACTTCAGTGGATTCTGAGTCTTTTTTTTTTTTTAATGTTTATTTACTTTTTAGGGAGAGTGAGCAAGGAAGGGGCAGAGAGAAAAGGGGACAGAGGATCCAAAGCAGGCACTGCACTGACTGCAGCAAGTCCAATGCAGTCCTAAACTCATGAACCATGAGATCATGACCTGAGTCGAAATCGGAAATTCAACCAACTGAGCCACCAAGACGCCCCCAGGTTCTGAGTCTTAAATAGAGTTTGGACCATTTTCTCTAAATACAGGATACCTTATGTTTTTTCCACATTGCAATTAGTTTGCCATTTTCCTACTTGCTACTAAGAGATCTGTGAAGTGTTCTGAAGATTGTCTTTTCCCTGCCCAAAGGAAATAGACCTGCAAAGTCTTAGTTTTTGGAATGCATTTCAGATTATTTACACAGATATTAAGACTAGTTTGTGGGGCGCCTGGGTGGCTTAGGCGGTTAAGCGTCCGACTTTCGCTCGGGTCATGATCTCGCGGTTCGTGGGTTCGAGCCCCGCGTCGGGCTCTGTGCTGACTGCCAGCTCAGAGCCTGGAGCCTGTTTCAGTCTGTGACTCCCTCTCTCTCTGACCCTCCCCTGCTCACTTTCTCTCTCTCTCCTAGAAATAAATAAAAATCCTTAAAAAAAAAAAAAAGACTAGTTTGTGCTAGGAAATCTCATTTATTATATTATACCATTGACAGAAATGCCCATCTCTTTCTACTATACTATGAAAATCATGAATGCAGACGAGCTCTACCTCAGCTCCTAGCACATAATAAGTTCTTAATAAAGTGGTTATAAGTTGGATAATTTTTACCCTCAACCTACTTTCTTGAAGACAGCATGCTAGCCACATTAAAAACAAAAACAAAAAACCAATTCCATTAACTTCATAGTAAAACACTGCTAATGGATATTTGGCAACTTAAATGTGGAGGTATCCATTGATTATTCTTTATTGCCATATATTCAACCTCCCAAAGACTTCTCAAAGAGCTCATGTAAGAACATGCTTTATTCTCAAAGATACTATTTTGTCTTTTGTATAACTTTTACTTCTCACTTTTTAAATAATTTATATCAGTTTACCTAATATGAAAATGAGAACCTTCATTTCTGATTCTGGAAATATGCAGATCTTCCAATTCATAAGAAGAATCCCAGAGATGAGTTGAAAGTATCAATAATAAATACTTGTATCACATTTGAGACTGTCTTTATATATAACACAAACTCTCACTCAAGGACAGTGGGGAATGGGATGTTATACTAAGCAATTTAATGTACATATAGATTAGAATGCATGTGTTTGAGTGTATGTGTAATTTCTGTGTTTGGAACATTTTTAAAAATTATAACACAATTTACATATTGTGAATCTTGCTAAACAAAATTTAAGCTCTAATGTTCAATAATGCATTTCAGACTTCACCCTACTTGGGGAATATTAACAAAATATGTAATCATAAAAAAGTATAAAGAAATAGTTGTGCATAAAACAGGTTTTATTTGGTTAAGTTGGGATGTACCATAAAGGTCACTCAAGTCAAATTCCCCTCAGCAAGACTCTCCTCTATGACATCATCAGCAGGTAAAATTCATCCCTTTTTCCCTGGATCATCTATGTTTATTTGCCAAGTGTATCAGCATAGTCATGAATAGTGTCCCTTTTACTCTCAAAAGTAAATGATAGGTCATGATACCCTCTCAATACATTGTTATCTAGCTTTGGCTCAAAGTGCTCTGGGGATAGAGTGGCTTCATAACTCACAAGTTGCCCATTCTATTATTGAAAAGATAGAGTAGAAATATAGAATATATTAAAATATTTAAAAACTCATTCTGATGATGAGCTTCTATCTTTTTCTGAGTTCTTTTTACCCATTACTACTTTGACCCTCTGTATAGACACTATAGAATGTACTTCAACTCCATAAGACAACCTCCATGCCTTCCTTAGACATAAATAGTTCAACATAAAATGGTTGAGTTAGGAAACACTCTTTAAGAAGAAGTGTTTCAGTAAATAAATATTATTGTATAATAATAGATGATTTGTAGGGAACTATGTTACAGGTGTTTTCATGGGAGTTCTAAAGAAATAACAGCAGCTGATTATCTCCTTTGTCAGGTCTATTGCTCAAGTGTACTATCTGGATTTCCATGGGCTGGAAACCAACATTTGTTTTCATAATTTTATAGCAGCCAAGTTGCATGGAAGAAAAACCTGCTCTGTAGAGAGGCAAAAGAAATCAGCAGGGTAAAGTGGTTTGCAAAGAACTAGAAAGTTGAAATGTTAATTGCTGCTCCTTTCTCAGGTTTTCTCCTCAGCAATTCAAGTATAAGAAGAAACCATACAAAAAAGGTAGAGATTCAGCACTGCAGTTAAATTCAGATATTTTCTAGGTAGTATAAATTAATTAAAATTAATTAATTACATTGGAAAGGATGAATGATAAAGTGATTTTAGTGACAAATTACATGTTATAGTGTCTATATATATATCCTTGTTTAGTAAATACTCATTCAGAAGATAATTTCTTTGTTAAAATGGAGATGGAGTTAGTTGCCTTGCATGTGATCTAGGTGTGAAGAATTTAACATCGTTTTGTATTTTATAGGAAAGGCTAAAATCAGTATCTGGACCCTGGGCACTAATCTGAGATGTGAATGATTCTACCCAATGAGCCCACACAACTGTAACCAAGTCCACTATAGCTTCTGGCAACAGGGACACAAATGACAAGCCACAGTTGTCTAGAAATAATTACCCGCTGCAATGAAGTGTGTTTGGCAAATTCAACCGTATATTTGTAATGGCCAACATCAGAGCAGTCCTTGAGATCTGAGAGCTGCTTGTTACCAGTCTACAAGTAGGTAGGTATAGAAACTGACCAAAGCCTTTGGAAGCCTTTATTGCTATTGTCTTACACTGCATGACATCGAAGCCATGATAGACTAGTCTAATGGATAGGTTTTGGACCAGTTTAGGTGGTGTTGAACTCATAAGGTGAGTCACATGTGGTATAGGTTGTACACTGGTTATAGAAGAAATTGGAAAAAAAATCTTCACCATATCGGTTTGAAAAGCAGTGCTTAAGGAGAAAATTCTCTACTTTAAATTTCTGTTTTGATTCAAGATGAAGGCTATTGACCAAGTAACCCTTTCCATTTAGTAAAAACCCATCTAACATAGTTCAGGAGTTCTTGTCTTTCCTTCATCACTTCCCAAACCTATCACAGTGGAGGGGAAGGTGGAAGAAGAGCATATGATATCTTTATCACAAACTATTAAAGGGAAGGTCTCCCATTTGAGATTGAGACTCTGTATCCTTTCTCTTTTATTGGTAATGGGGTTACTCTCTTTGGTCACATCTGCAGATCCACACATGCTTTTCAGAAATCAACACATTTCCAAAGCTTCACCTCCTTACCAACTCTAAACTAGTTAATGATTTCTCTTTCTGGCACCCATCTTCAATAGCATCATCAATGAAAAAAATAATAATAAGAGATAAGGGGGTAAAAAAATGCTCTGGAAATTCCATAACTGGAATTTTATTGTAGGTGTAATTAGTACGGGACAGAACGGCATTCTAAAATAAATCTATTGCACCCTGAAATGAGTTTGTCTTTTCAGATGAGTTCTGTTTTCACCTTCTACTTTAAGACAGTGTGTAGGGCATATCAAAATCTAATATGGTAATCAGTAGATTCTTGGTTCTTCAAAACCAAGAGATGCAGCCAACAGACTTAGTGATGCAATAAGTATCTCCATCGTTGCATGAAAATAAGGCTTAAATTGATGTCACGCCAATAAATTGTTAGATCGTGTGTTGCCTAAATGCTGCAGTTCTCAAATGATTGTCTGGGGACTCCTGGGATCCTCAAAACCCTTTCAGGGGAATCTCAAAGTCAAACTATTTTCATAATAATATCAGTTTGTTTGTTTCACTTTCATTCTGTTATGAGTCTACAGAGAAGCTTTCTAGAAGTTATGTTACATGTAGCTATCATCACATAGGCAGTTAATGGAGAGTGACCTTGTGCAATGTCATGTTTCCTGGAGTTTTCAAAGGTGGTATGTACATTTTCAGAGATTAACTCATTTGTTCTTGGTACTTCTACTGTGCTCCTAATAGTTATTTTCACTTATACCTCCTGTCATCTCTGTAGCCTCTTCATCATCTAATAAATCATTATTTTGAAATCCTAAAGTTTACCTCTGCTCATGTGGAGACAAAAAGATGTATAGGAATACATTTTTGTCCTGTTTTATAATACATACACTAAAAAAAGACTTTTTCTAAATTTAAAATTTTTATCTAAAATACTATTTTAGAATTTAATAATTTTATCTAAAATAGAAAATGTATTTGTAATATGCTTTTCTTATGTTTAAGGATGGCTCATTGGCTTTAAAAAAGGTATATTTCAAGATTAAGTTTCTCAACCTTTATCTGCAATAGCTACATCTAAAGATGCTAAAAAAGATTAAGACTGACATGTCACAAAGCACTCTGACTCCTGTAAGGACGAAATCTAATGCAACAAAAAAAAATAGGACAGAGCTTTAAATATGAAACAAAAATAGGAAGAAAACTTTTTTTTTCTCTTAGCTTTATTTATGTTTATAATTTATCTTCTTGTATAGTGCAGCTGAACACTTTTGAGTAGCATTATGCCAGCTAATCACACCATCATTTGAGAATATTCATTGAATACTTAAAGAAAAAGGAATCATATATCTTAAGCATAAGTATAATGCATTCTTTGAAAGTCACATACTCTTTGTTAGAGCTTTTCAAAATAGAAGTGAAAAAACCCTTGAAGCATCTTATGGGATAAATCTTTGTATTCCAATGGTTGGAGAAGTATGTACTGTAGCTAAGAGATTAATAAAACATTTTACACTTGACATTCATGAACACCTGCTGGATAAAAAGTCAGTAAAAATAAATCACTGTTATTTTCCCATGATAGAGTGACTTGTCTAATTAAAGATTTAGTAGCTGACATGAAGCATGAGTTGAAAATCTCATCTGTAAAATTACACTTTTGCCTTAAAATGGGACAAATCTAAAGAATGACCGTGCTTGTCTTGATTATATTTGTCCAGTATCAGTACTAACCAATTCTCAAAGACCTTCACTTGCTTAACAACAAACACAAGTGTTGCTAAAATAGTCAAAATACAGAATAAAAAAGTTTTAATTTCACAGTTTATCTTACAGCAAATGTATTAACATTTGCACTGATGGTGCAGGAGCAAAAGTGGGTGCCTTAACATCAGTCAAGACCATGTCATAAAGCTAAGTTGACAGTCATTGTATTCTTCATTGCTGTGTACTCAGTTTTTTGAAAAGCCACTTTCACTTAAGGATATCTTGAGGAAGCAGTAAAAATATTAATGTTATTAAACCTAGAGGCTGAGTACACACATCTTTTGAATGTTCTGTGCCACAAAGTGGTAAGTACGCACATGCACTTGTGTCACCTACTGAAGTGATTGTCCTGAGTAAAGGCACTTGTGCAACCCAACTGCAAGTGAGGGTCCGCTTTTTTATATGGAACGTTATTTTTACTTGAAAGTCTGACTGACAGTCAATCTATGTTTATGAAAACCGGAGTTTTTGGCAGACATTTTCTCAAAAATGGACAAAATGAGCCTTTAAGTTAAAGGAAGACAACTGACAGTGTTTATGACTGATGATGAAATTCGGACTTAGAATTCTGGAAACTTTGTATCTCCCACCATGGGTTTGAAAGCTTCCCCCTTTCTGATGAGATTGGTGGTAATATTAGGAATGTGATTTTTAAATAGTATATAATAAAATGTGTACACGAGAAGATCTAATGTAAATCAGTGAACCAATATTTCCAAATGACAAGTGCATGATGTTATAAAATCCCTCGTAAGTAAAAGGTCCTCTTAAATTGCATGAAATGGGCACATGGGTGGCTCAGTCAATCAAGCATCTGACTTTTTATTTCTGCTCAGGTCACAATCTCATGGTTCATGAGATTGAGCCCACACTCAATGCTGACAGCATGAGCCTGCTTGGGATTCTCTCTCTCCCTATCTCTGCCCCTCCTCCCCACTCCTCTCTCAAAATAAATAAACTTAAAAAAAAAAACCTACACATGGAGGAGAGCACTTGTGGGGATGAGCACTGGGTGTTATATGGAAACCAACTTGAAAATAAACTATTATAAAAATAAAAAATAAATTTTAAAAACCTACCAAAAAATGCTTGGAAGACCAATGGATTAATGCATCAGAATATAAAAGGTTAATTGATATGATTTCAAATTCCATATTCCAAGGAACTTTTTGGAAACTATCACTTGTCGAGTTTTGGTGAGGTATCAAAGAAGAAAATCTATAATTATCTGAAAAGATTTTTAAGTTACTCTTTCCTTTATAACTACATATCTGTGTGAGACCAGATTTTCTTCATATACTTCAACCAAAACAACATATTGCAATGGATTAAAAGCAGAAGCAGATATGAGAAACCAGCTGTCTTCCATTAAGCCACACATTAAAGAGTTCTGCAAAGTTGTAAAAAAAAAAAAAAAAAAAAAGCCACACTTCTCACTGATATTTTAAAATATATTTTTCCTATAAAAACATACTATTTATGTTAACATGAAATAGATTTACTACTATTATTTTAAATGATTTAATAAATGAATATTTTAAAATTTTTCTCATTTTAAATTTCTGACAATAGATATAATTGGCAGTATGCTAATAAATGCTTAACAACTAGCTATCCAGGAAAGGAAAAAGCCATGGTTTGTAGAATTTGCCAATTTCCATGAAATAAATATCTCTCATTAGCCAATTTCAAGCAACAATGTGAAACCAACTAGCTCAGAATTTCTGATATAATCCAACAATCCCCATAAACAAAAGCTCTTTAAAGGTTTCAACAACTTTTAAGAGTAGAAAGAGGTCTTCAGACCAAAACTTTTGAGAGCCACTGGTATGGATCTTTATGTGGCAAATTTATTTTGAAATTCACAATATAACCATCAAAACACAGAAATATTTTAACTACTTTGCTATGCTGATAGAACAGCCAAAGTTGCAAGCATTTATTAATTTCCAAAGCAAAATCATTCTATGATATTAAAACAAGTGCAGGCTAATATCTAGTAGAACTCATGCTTTGGTCTCTAAGAGATCTATAGGTATGGAGTCAGGTATGGATGTAACAAACACGCTGATGACAAAGGCAGATACTGTGTTTGAGTAGTCCAAACTACTCTCTTCAATTGCATTTTTTTGAGACTGTTCCTTTTTATGAACAGTATTTTCCTCAGTTTTTAAGACATAACTATAGGCAGTTTCAAAATTAGAAAAAGAAAAGGAAAAAACTTGCTCCAGTTAGGCTCTGCAAATATTTTCTTTATGAAACTATGCATCTGCTCAGGGTTAGTTGCAGAGTGTGACTAACATTTTCTACCAAACTTGTGCCATGTCAGTTCCCTTCACTAATGCTGCGTGTGTTAATTAAAATTAATTACACATGCCAGTAAATAGTTTCCCTCTGAAGGCAGCAAAGAGAGGCAGAATAATACAATTCATAACTTATATACAAGGTATATAATTAAAACCTTCATAATATTTTCTCTCAGCAGGTACAGTCACTAAGGACATTCTTTATGGGTAAGTTGGTTGCACAGTAAATCAACTGAAGAAAAATAAAAATATATCACACAGGCAACATTGGGTCTCCAAAGACTCCTGATTTGTAAACTGATATTGTAAAAAGCCAGGCTTGTAATTAATATTCTTGAGTGCATGATTTGAGGGAGTTCGGTGATCTTCATAAAGCTTTATATATATCTATGTTACTTTGATTTAAAGGCTTTTTCTTTCAAACTCAAGAATTCTGAGGCAAGGTGTTATTGCTTTAGTAATAAATCAGGATAGTACATGGTAACACTGGTAATAATGGAAAATGCTGTGTCTGCCAGAGAGCGCCATGGATAGATGGTTCAGTATAACTGGATTTAAACAGCATCAGATTTGACTAACAACCCTCTTTGGACTTACTTCTATTTATTCTCCTATTTCATGGAGGGTTTTTTGTGTCAATGTGCAGGCTATTTCACAGTGTTCTACAAGTCATCTCTAAAAACCTGATTATTCCAATAGTCAGTAAAACATGCCCTTAATTTTCTTTATTTTTGTTCTTAGGAGGCCTCTAAGACTGCCAAGTGAAATTTAGGTGTTTAGAACTTTCCCTCAGGCTCGACCCAGGGAGGGAACTTTTCACACCCCTGCTTATTCATTTCCTAAGAGCTCTTCCCGGCAGGTTGCTGACTGAAAGCCCTGGTGTCTTGGCCCTCTCCCTGCCGGCTTCCACTCTGGGGGGCTATGCTGTCATAGAATCACCACCATGCAGTTTAAGCCATAGCACACAACTCATACAAGTAACAAAACCGTAAACTCGTTCTGTAAAAAAAAGCGTGAGACAAGCCAGTCAATATCTTGAATATGGCGATTTAGAATGACTAATTCGTTTTCAAAAAGAAAAGCCAATTTTAAGCCAAAATTAGCAATACAATCTTATTTATTTATAAACAATCACATGTTTAAAGATATTGGATCATTCGTACCAGTCTCTTTTAATGATGATCTGTCAGACTTTCTCTTGCAACTTAAACACTACAGCGTCTCATTTAAATAGTGTATCACAGAACAGAGCACATATTTTTCTGTACCATGTTTGCAACCAGTGATTGTTCCCTATGAACACAGCTGAGGCCATTTTATGGTCCCCAAATGGAGGCTGTCCCAAGCCACAGTGTTTGTCTGAAGGGGTTGGGGGGACGGGGATTGCCCATCAGCAAATAGACCTTCCAGGAAGTAGGTGGGGAGCGGGCAATGTATTTGTTCTGAAATCCTAGAAGAAAAGTAAACTTGCTGTGAAGGACATAATTTCTTTTTGTTCTTGAACTTTACACAGCCGTATTGGGCTCATTCATCAAGAGTGCCCTTGGACACAAACCTCCTGAACATGATGCCTCAAACGCTGAGCAAAATCCCTGCTGGCACTACTAATGGCTTAAAATATAACCCTAGTTTAAATCCTTAGGAAGAAAGGAACTAAATGGAAGTTGCTCATTCTATCCTATCAGTCCCTTTGTTTGAAATACTCAAAGGGAGCACAAAGTCTAATTCCCCTAGAAAAATGGATATGGATTACACACAGGTGTTTTAAGCATGAAGAATTTCTCCAAGGCCTTTTAATGACATTTGAAAAAGCTAAAAAGCACCAACTTGTTATTTTTCTCCCTCAGAAGAGGCAAAAACAGTCATCCAACTAGGGCATCATACTTCTACTTCACTTCAGAGTTTAATTTGAAAACCAATAACAGAAGCATTTAAATTGATTGCTTCAAGCCACAGACATTTCATACCCAAGCAATTATGTTGGCTTTCATGAGAACTTATCTTAGCTGTGAAATCAATTGTCACAGACTTAGTTCACAAAAATATTACTAAATCATATTTGATTTCTGTCGTGGTGTAGTTGGTGAATCAAATCAAATGGGCAGACAATTTTAGTTCTCTAATCCAACTCTCTCCAGACTCCCACTTTGAAAATATTTTCATCCCTCCCCTCTGCTGTACCTAGGATTTCCTAACAATGCTATTTCACAACCAGAAAGACACTCAAAAAGGGAAAAGATGCAGTAGCAAGAACTGGGAAACTATTGTAATATGCAGGATCAGAACCATATGGCAACAAATATCTTTGCGGTGAGAGACTGGAACAAAGGAAGAGAGCAGACACAAAAACAGAGTTCTCTGATTCAAAGACTTGTATTTAACAGCTTTCAAGATATAAAGTTTCCTTTTATTGACTTGCTAAACACGTATTTCTATTCAACTCCTTGACAAGGAAAGCGTAGGGTTTACCTTTTTAGATTTATAGTGGGAAATGAACATTACTGTCATACTGTGAACTTGCAATCAGTAACTCTGCAAAAGTCCTCAAATCTCTGTCTGACCCATGTGAACATAACAGTTCTAGCAGAACCAAGAAAAACCAAAAAGCTCTCAATATAAAACTAAAATCCTATCTTCTGGCTCTCTACCTCCTTTACCTTCCAAAGTTCTATATATAACAGCAAACCTAAAATTTGCTCAGGCTAAAGAAGTAAAAATTTAGAAGGCCAAATGTAGGTATCTTTGAATAATAAAGGTCACATGGGAAACAAAGAATTTATAATAAAACATGTATTCTATTTTTTTCTTACAGTACAATGACAGGCAATGTTGCTCTACTAAATTTAAGCAAAACTTATTTATAGTTTGTATAAAACTGCAAATTCTCAGGTTATGTTGTGTGTGTGTGTGTTTGTGGGGTTTTTGGTTTTTTTTTTTTTTTTTTTTGAGAGAGAGAGAGAGAGAGAATCCCAAACTGACAGTGTGGAGCCCAATATGGTGCTCTATCTTACAAGGGTAAGATCATGACCTGAGTGGAAATCAAGAATCTGACACTTAATGACCTGAGCCACCCAGGCGCCCCTGGTTCTTACTTTTTAAATGAAAGATTTCTTTTGTGTTCATTTTCCCTAGGAGTTTTCCTTTACATTTCCATTTCCAGCCTACCCAGATCTGAGGTGTTAGGCTTCTAGAGCTTACCTACAGAATACTTTTTATTGGCAATTGGTGTTGTTTATATATTCTCCATATAACAGAAAAGAAATGCTTAATAGCCACACATTTATTCATTCACTCATGTTATTCAGCTCCCATAATTACCAGGTACCTTGTTAGGCCCTGGGGATAAAGCAATGAACAAGGCAAACAGCATCCCTCCCCTGCATAGAAAGCAGTCCAGCAGTGGAGACAAGCATCAGTCACATGACTATATTTAAATTAATTTACTTATTTGTCATTGTGCTAAAACTAAAAAGGAGTGGTAGGTGTTAAAAATGTTGACTTAGCATAGTCCATTACTTAACCACATTATTTAGGTTTTCTCACAGAATATCACTGACATCTGATTAATACCAGTTTGCTTTAAATGCATCAGACTTCAGTTAGTCTCATATCTTGTGGCATTTTTTTTTTTGATACTAAGAATAGAGTATGGGGAAAATCACACATTTATATCCTACCTAAAATTACAAAGAGAATATAATCAACTGGGGAAGATAATTGAAACTGAGAAAGAGTTTTTACTATCACACAGATTTTTAAAAAATCGACCAGGTACTCATAGTTAGAGGGTATTACAAACATGCCTACACACAAAGATGACCCACCCACAATCCATGGGGAAAGGTAGGATAACACACATTTTGTTAGCCAGCTTGGACTGGAAGAATGGTTACTAACTGACTGAACCTTCATCTGACAAAGAAAAGTTTTCTTGAATCAGAGTACTGAGCAGATGAACAATTCTCACTTAGGGTTCTATGAGGCAAGAATAAATGTTTGAAACCTTCTTTTGACAACTGTGGGGTAAAAATGAAATAAAGTAACTTCTTCATGTGTCAGGTTTATGTCCCACAGACAAGCTTCATTGCATTGTATTCCTTAAACAATATTTCATTTCCTATTATGAAAGACTACATGGTTTGACTCTAGTGAATTTCCAATAAATTTGAGCCTTTGCCATCCCTATTTAGAGTAACTGCTTCCCCTTAAATATAGATTTGACACTCAGCCACAGCCAAATGAGACATGACCTCTTTGACAAGGCATTGTGTGCCACCTTTTGCCCAGCTTATTTGTTTAATTAAGTACTTTTTCAAACAACTTAAGCTCCAAGCAGGTCTTAATATAGAAACATAGCCATAAAGGTATATAAGTGGAAAACCTGACTCCAATTCCTTTCCAGCTAACAAGTGGAAAAATATACCACTCCACAATGAGAATAAAGAGCCATTCTTTACAGAATGCCTAAAGTGCATACACTGGCTATCGTGCGGCATTATTTGACATTTATTGAGTGTCGGCAATGTGCTGAGGACTAAGTGGAGTAGTGAGACATCCTAAAATCACTTTCTGTAGGAAAAGGGGAGAGGAGGTGAATTGAAACACTTGGCAATGTTGATAAACCATATCCTGAATTGAAGCTACAAAGCAGCATCAAGGGGAAAAAATGCCTTATTTTAAAAGAAAACAGAGCTAGACAATCCCAAGGCGTGCTCAGAAAATACCATGTGGCTGCCCTACAAACCCCCTGGACAGACACAGATCTCAGCTGCTTACCAGTGCTGAAATACCTTGGACCAAATGGGCCTTAGCATGACCTTACAAGTGAAGGCCTGCTTGGGGAGAGCAAAGAGCAGCACAGTGAAGCCATTATCTAGACATGCTTCTACCAGAGAAAGCATGGCATTTCTAACAGAATCAAATGGAACACAAACCTGGGAGAACATTCCAATCTTAGTTTAGATCCTGCCACAAAGAAGTTTAGGAATCTCATGACTTAGACTTCAAAATGATTTGGTGATGTGATGAATGTGAGAACAAAGTATTGCAATTTATCAATCTTCCCAGGTGTCTAGGATATGCTTTTTGAAAGCCCCTGAGGATGGCTGGGGGTGCGTACTCTTACCTAGAGTTTTAGGAGGCTAAACCAGGCTAGGTGTGAAATTCACTCTCCTCAAGCACTGAAGTCACTGCAACTAGTAACAATTCCTTCCATTTATAAAAATCTAAGCACTAAAACACTGTTTAGAATGGTTCAAAAATCTGGTCACCAGACTCATAAAGATCATATTAATTCACCAGGACACTTAAGGCTTTTTAAAGAAAAATGTTAAATGTATCAATTCTTATACACCTGATGATTAGGAATTATAGAATAACTGTTTTAAAACTTTATAGTGGAAAATTGAAATAGCAACTGAATGAGCTCTTAGGAATAATGCGGTGGTACAAGTAGCAATGACTAATATAGTTTTTTAAGAACTGTAGCAAGATACTGATCAGGTCTATGTTGGGCTTTGCAAATGAGACTAAAAGCATTCCATGGAAATTTGTAAGACCTAACAACAAACTGAAATACCTCCATGAGAAGTTAAAAATCTCTTCACTGCTGCTCTTTTGGGAACAGTTCCAATTAAAATATTAGGTGGAATTTCTGTTCCACAGTTAATATCAAAGTGTAGTATCAGAAAGAGCCTTGGGTCAGGAGATATCTGGCCTAGGTTCCAATTCTGTCTCTGTCACTAACTGGTTCTGTCACATGGGGAAGGCAATTAACCATTATGGGTGTCAACTGTGAGATGAGGACACATAAGATTATCTCTAAGGTCTTAGAGAAGCCTAGAAATCCATGACATTTTATCATTACATTGGTGACAATCCAGTGTTCACATAGGAGCTCTTAGCGCCAAGCCAATGCAGCCCCCATGGGTCTGCTGAATGGCTAAATAAACTGATCCAAAATGTTGTAGTGGAAGACAGAGATGCAGCATACAAATCAACAGAAGTATTTACAAAAGTTCTTCTAAACTCTCTTGTACATCTCCTCTGAAATGGATAAATTACTAAAAGCATGAATAGAACTTTCCTTACAAGATCATGTTGCAGGAGAAAAAAAATATAGGAATGTAACCTCACAAGTGGTGAAAAGAATATCATTTAAGTATAGCTGGTAGAATTATGCTATGCATATGGGCTTTTGAGAGATGCAGGGTTTTCCCTTAACATAAAATATTAAAATATATAAACTTACATGAGAAAGTCCAATTCAAAAAAACTCCATGGGGGAAAAAAAGAATGTTTTTATTTTTTAAACTAGGGCTCATCTTGCCTTTGAAATTAGCTTCTTCTCATCCAGAACAGTCTGGCAACAGATTAAGCAACATTTCCCAACCATTTGCTTTGACTAATACTACTTCCTCTTTGGGATACTCTTTTCAATTTCCTCCCCATCAATTCATGCCAAGACCCAATAATAGTCACCTGCCATGCTGCTAACTACTGCTTATGGGACTCAAGTACTAGAATGAAATACGCTATCTTAGATCTGGTTAAATGTTACCTTACACACTATAACCCATTTGTTTCATGTATAATATTCTCTCGACTAGGCTACTTTTTCTCTCTACCCCACCCCTTTTCTTTTACCTCTTCACTGATTCTTAAATTTTCTGTCTTAAGACTGGCTCAACTGGGTGGCTCAGTTGGTTAAGCGTCCGACTGGCTCAGGTCATGATCTCATGGTTCATGGCTTCAAGTCCTGTGTTGGGCTCTGTGCTGACAGCTCAGAACTTGGAACCTGCTTTGGATTCTGTGTCTTCCTCTCTCTCTGCCCCTCCCCTGCTCATGCTCTGTCTCTCAAAAACAAACATTAAAAAAATTTTTAAAAAGATTAGTGAAAAATGCATGTTGTATAACACTCATTGGTGATTAGAAATGCCATGCAAAACTAGATCCATCTTGCATTTCATTTAAAATACCAATACTGACATGTATAGCTAATAATGCAGAAATGCCTAATAAATACTCTGGAGTGAATGACAGAATAGATATTTTTTATTGAGAGAATAAACAGGAGAATAGGAGAACAATAGCTGCTTTTCTCTAATTGGTTTATAAAAACATTTATGTTTGTAAACACAGAGAACTCCCAGGCTGTTCTCCCAGGTTCACTTTTATCATAATCTATACTTCTTGGGGGAGTCAGAAACATAGTTTTGTGTTTCAACAATGTAATGGTGATGGAAGACCATGCCATTTTAACAAAAATGTCATTTTTGACACTAGGTTATCTCATTTTCAGTAACCAAAAGGCTTGGATTGTGGTAGTCCAAAAAAATGGGAAACAAGATCTTGGGATTTATGTTACAGCCAGCACTTCCCAAAGATCAGAAAAAGGATGGACTGAGAAAAAAAATCTGTCCACCAGCAAAGATGGCAGACAAGTTTGTTTTGGCCTGGTCTCAGATGAAGAAGGTATCAGTGAACTGGAAGATAGCACTAAAGAAATGACCCAAAATGAGGCACAAAGAGACATATATGTATGAGAAAGAACAGGAGAAGGTGGCTTAGTATATGTCTAATGGATTTTCTTGGAAAAACGAAAAGGAACAGAGAAGAGACAAAAGATAATGATATACAGTTTTCAAACTTTATGAAAATTATGAATTCTCAGTTTTGGAAATGCAATGAATCCCAAGCAGAAGATACAAAGCAAAACACATATAAACATATCATATTGAAACTTCAGTATACCAAAGGCAATATTGAAGTCAACCAGTGAGAAAATACAGATTAACTATAAAAAGAAGCAACAAATAGATGATTTCTTAAAAGTTGAAGCCAGAATATAGGGGGGAAATGACTTCAAAGTTATGAGATAAAAGAACCATCAATATACAATTTAATATCCAACAGAAGTGTTATTCAAAAATGAGAGCAAAATAAAAACATTTCCAGGAAAATAAACAGCTAGCTGAAAATTACAAGCAAGTGGTACCCACTGAAGGGATATCTGAAGGGTGTACTTTAGTGTGAGGGAGAATGAAACAAAATCAAACAAAAGGATGCAAGAAGAAAAGTGAACAAAGAAATTGACAATCATGTAAATAAATTGAAACAAACATTTCCTATGTGAACCAATCAAAAAAAGTGGTAAGAAAGTAAGATGGAACTCAAATACTAGGTAACAATAATGTGGAAATTAGAAGAGTTAGTGGACTTAAAGAGTTTCAAGGTCATTTTGGAAAAAGAATAGAAAAGATTAACTTCAAACTAAATGAAAATGAGGTATCAACAAAGAATTAAAATAAAGAATATAACTAATAAGTAGGTAAGGAGAAAAATAAATTAACCTGAATTTGAAGAAAAAGAAATCAGAGGGCACTTGGGTCATCTGAGTGCCTTCACTCTTGATTTTGGCTCAGGTCATGATCTCATGGTTTGTGAGATCAAGCCCTGTGTCAGGCTCCGCACTGACAGCATGGAGTCTGCTTGGGATTCTCTGGCTCTCGCTCTCTCTGCTCCTCCCCACTCACTCACACACACACATTCTCTCTCTTTCTGTCTCTCTCTGTCTCTGTCTCTCTCTCAAAACAAATAAACTTAAAAAAAAAAGTCAGGAAAAAAAGAGGGGAGGGTGGAAAACAAGTATAGAAAAGGTAGGATAAGAGAAATACTAAAGTAAGATGTTCAAATAAATTCAAGGAATCCCTTCTCATGTCTCCCTACCAAAACCTCTCTATGGAACATAATCTACAATGTATCATTTTTTTGGTCTATTTTATTTGCAGTGTGTTTTAAGTACATAGAACAGTGCCTGTAACATAACGGCTACCTAATATAAACTTGCTGAGTGTTTGAATTAATTAATATTTAAAAAGACAGTAACTATAGAGATTGAATAATACAATTAACAAGCATAATCCAATGGACTTTCATGGAACCTCACACTCCCAAATCAATACACTCTTCTCAAGCACACACGGACTATGTGAAAATTCATCTTGTGCTAAACTGTATTCTCTGGCCACAATACAATTGAGTTAGAAATCAACCGCAACATCAAACTAATAAAAGCTCCTGTACTATAAAATGTAAACACACTTCTAAATGATTCCGAAAAGAAATCATAAAGAAGAAACGGAAGATTGAAGAAAACAGAACTTAAAGATAATAAAAAATATTACACCTCAAAATTTGTGGTAAGCAGCTAAAGACTACCTAGAGGAAAATCTATGGACTTATATGTGTATATAAGAAAAAGAAAGGATAAAAATTGATGAGCTACACATCTAAATTAACAAGTTAAGAATAAATAAATGTATATATATTCAGGGAGGAAGGCAAGATGGCAGAGAAGTAGGGAGCTCCATACATTTCGCTCTCCCCTATCTCTCAAACAGAGAAGACGTGAAGCCAGGAGTCTGGGAAGAATAGAGACAGAGCCCACTAAGAAAACAACCTCATAGGTGCATGAGTGTGAACTGGGGAAGATAAAAATGGGCCGATCTGGAGACATGCAGGGTGGGGAGAGAACCCCCTTTGCGCAGAGCCACAGAAAGTCGAGGGGAAGAGAAAGAGCAGCTGCAACTTCTCATAGAACTGTTCCTGGAGAAGAGAAAAACTTCAAATGGAGACGGAGAGTGATCCTATTTCTAGCTGTGGTGCTGACTTTGGGCTGGGTGCCCCAGTCCCAGGTGGCGCCAGGAGAAACTTCACTGCTCACCTGGCTCAATCCCCAGCTGGGAAGTGCCTGGCCTGCGGGATTATATTTCGGCTAGTATCAGTAAAGTTCAAGGACTAAGACCTGGAAATGAGGCGGGGCTTGGGGCATAGAACCCGGCCCACATTGGCTACGCCTGTGGCACAGGGAGATTGGACCCAAAAGAGTGATTTGCAACACTTGGTTCAAGAAGGGACTGAGGCGCTGCCATATTTCTCCCCACAACTGCTAAGCGGGACCTCAGGGAGTGGCCCACAAAACGCAGTGGAGACCAAGACTTGCCTACACCAAACCATACCCATACCTGCTAGAGAGCTGCTTTTTTTTTTTTTTTTTACCGGAGCCCGGGCAAGACCAACATGGCTGCAATGCCATGATCAATTCTAGATCAATTCTTTCTACTCAGATGTATTTTCCCTTGTCTCATTCATATCCCTCCACTCTGCTGGACTGGGCACTCTGGTCATTGGTTTGCTTAAACAGTCACATTTAATCCATTCTCTAGAGGTATATTCTACACCTACACTGCTACCTTCCTTTCTATCTCTCTTTGGAGTAATCAGACTATATAGTTTCTCTGAGTAACATGATCTTCATTTCTTTCTCCTCACCTCCTACATATTCTCCTCTTTCTCTCTCTGAATTAAGCTACTTAGTCTCTCTGCCTGGTCATTGTCCAATTTCACTTTCTCCCTGCCCCGGTCATTTCTCTCTTTGTATGTGCTCTTCCATCAGCACTGAATACACCCTGCTATTTATTTGTAGCTGGGTATTCTGGTTTTATGCTTTTAGACTGTCCTTTGTCTTTTGGGTTTTTTCTTTTTTCTTTTCTTTTTTTTTCTACTTTTTCCTTTTTGGTTTGCTTGTTTCTTGGATTTGTCTCTGTGTTTGCATGCCTTTGTTCCCTAGTGTTTGTCTGTCTCATTTCATTTCCAGGGCTACCTAAAGAAACAAGCGAAAGTTACACATGTTGGAGAGTCCCAAATACCACTGTGAGTAGGGAAATAAAATAATCAAAGTCTCAACAAGAGAGACCAAGTGACACCATTAAAAGAACACTTCCTGAATGTACAGGCCCTGGACAGCCAATGAGCCTTCTTTAATATAGCAGTACTCGCAGGTGCAGAGCATATAACAAGCTTTTAAAACTAACAAGAGACAGAAAGCTAGCCAAAATGATGAAACAGAAGAACTCTCCTGTAAATAAATTCCAGGAAGAAATGACAGATAAAGAACTGCTCAAAACAGATATAAGCAACATAACTGAACAAGAATTTAGAACAATAGTCATAAAAATTAATCGCCAGGCTTGAAAAAGGCATGGAAGACATCAGAGAAGCTATTGCTACAAAGAGTATGGAGCTTAAAAATAGTTGTGATGAATTAAAAAATGCTATAAATGAGGTGCATAATAAAATGGAGGCATCCAATGCACGGATTGAAAAGGCAGAGAGGAGAACAGGTGAATTAGAAGACACAATTATAGAAAAAGAGGAAACCAAGAAAAAGAGAGATAAACTGATCCAGGAACATGAAAGGAGAGTTCGACAGCTGAGTGATACAATCAAATGGAACAATATCCCAGTCATAGGAATTCTAGGAGAGGAAGAGAGAGGGAAAGGCGCTGAAGGAGTACTTGAACAAATTATAGCAGAGAACTTCCTCAATCTGGGGAAGGAGAGACACATTGGAATCCAAGACGCACAGAGAAGTCCTCTCAGATGTAACTAGAATCGATCTTCTGCATGACATATCATTGTGAAACTAGCAAAATATAAGGACAAAGAGAGAATTCTGAAAGCAGGTAGGGATAAAAGGGCCCTAACATACAAAGGGAGACCTATCAGAGAAGTTACAGAACTATCTACTGAAACTTGGCAGGCCAGAAAAGAATGGCAGGAAATCTTCAATGTGAAGAACAGAAAAAATATGCAGCCAAGAATCCTCTATCCAGCAAGCCTGTCATTCAGAATAGGAGAGATAAAAGTCTTCCCAAATAAACAAAAATTGAAAGAATTCATCACCACTGAACCAGCCCTACAAGAAATCCTAAGGGGGATTATATGAGGGAAATGTTTCAAGGAATACAAGGTACCAGAGACACCACCACAATCATGAATTCTACAGAGAACACAATGACTCTAAACCTATATTTTTAAATAATAACATTGAATGTAAATGGACTAAATGCCCAATCAAAAGACATAGGGTAGCAGAATGGATAACAAAACAAAATCCATCCATTTGCTGTCTATAAGAGACTCATTTTAGACCTGAGGACACCTTCAGATTGAAAGTAAGGGGATGGAGAAATATCTATCATGCTACTGGAAGTCAAAAGAAAGCTGGAGTAGCCATACTTATATCGGACGAACTGTAAAGGCAGTAACAAGGGATGAAGAAGGGCATTATATAATAATTACAGGTCTATCCATCAGGAAGAGCTAACAATTATAAATGTCTATGCACCAAATATGGGAGCACTCAAATACATAAAACAATCACAAACAGAAATAATCTTATGGCTAAGAATGTGTTAATAGCAGGGGACTTTAATACTCCACTTACAGCAATGGTTAGATCAACTAGACATAAAATCAATAAAAAAATAATGGACTTGAATGACATATTGGACCAGATGGATTTGACAGATATATTTAGAACTCTACATCCTGAGGCCATGGAATTTACATTATTCTCAAGTGCACATGGAAATTCCCTAAGATAGATCACATACTGGGTCCTAATGCATCCCTCAATAAATATAAAATAATTGAGGTCATCCCATGCACATTTTCAGATCACAATGCTATGAATCTCGAAATCAAACACATGAAGAAGTCTGGAAAACCTCCAAAAACATGGAGGTTAAAGAACACTCTACTAAAGAATGAAAGGGCCAATCAGGCAATTAGAGAAGAAATTTAAAATATATGGAAACAAATGAAAATGAAAATACAACAATCCAAACTCTATGGGATGTGGCAAAGGCAGTCCTAAGAAGAAAGTACACTGTACTCCAGGCCTATTTCAAGAAACTAGATAAAGTGCAAATAAAAAATTTAACAGCACACCTAAAGGAACTAGGAGAACAACAAGAGCACCCCAAACCCATTAAAAGAAAAGAAATAATAAGTATTAGGGCAGAAATAAACAATATAGAATTTAAAAAACCAGGTGAACAGATCAAAAACCAAGAGTTGGTTTTTGAAAGAAAAAAAAGGAACAAAATTGATAAACCTTTAGCCAGGCTTCTCAAAAAGAATAGAGAGAGCATCTAAGTAGACAAAATATGAATGAAAATGGATTTACTACAACCTATCCCTCAGAAATACAAGCAATTATCAGGGAATACTACGAAAAATTATATGCCAACAAACTGGACAACTTAGAAGAAATGGACAAATTCCTAAACACACACACTACCAAAATTCACACAGGAAGAGATAGAAAATCTGAACAGACCCATAAGTAGTGAAGAAATTGAATCGGTTATCAAAAATCTCCCAGCAAATAAGAGCCCTGGGCCAGATGGCTTCCCTGGGGAATTCTACCATACATTTATTTATTTTATTTTATTTATTTATTTTTTTTTTCAGATATGGTAGAAAAATATTTTTTTGTGTTTATTTTTTTTTTTACAAATAGTTTATTATCAAATTAGTTTCCACATAACACTCAGTGCTCATCCCCACAAGTGCCCTCCTCCATGCCCACCCCTCCTCCCCCACATCCACCAGTCCTCAGTTTTTGTCAGCATTCAAGAGTCTCTCATGGTTTGCCTCTCTCCCTTTCCCCCACCATTTCCGCCCTTCTTCTCCCCCTTGGTCCTCTGTTAAGTTCCTCCTAATCCTCCTATACGTGCACACATATGATATTTGTCCTTCTCTGCCTGACTTATTTCGCTCAGCATAACACCCTCAAGGTCCATCCATGTTGCTACACATGGCCAGATTTCATTGTTTCTCATTGCCATGTAGTATTCCATGGTATAGATAAACCACATCTTCTTGATCCATTCATCTGTTGATGGACACTTAGGCTCTTTCCATGTTTTAGCTATTGTGGAGAGTGCTGCTATGAACATTGGGGTACATGTGCTCCTATGCATCAGCATTTCTGTATCCCTTGGGTAAATTCCTAGCAGTGCTATTGCTGGGTCATAGGGGAGTTCTATTGTTAGTTTCTTGAGGAACCTCCACACTGTTTTCCAGAGGGGCTGTACCAGTTGACATTCCCACCAACAGTGTAGGAGGGTGCCCGTTTCTCCACATCCTCGCCAGCATCTAGAGTTCTCTGATTGACTCATTTTAGCCACTCTGACTGGCGTGAGGTGGTATCTCAGTGTGGTTTTGATTTGTATTTCCCTGATGAGGAGTGATGCTGAGCATTGTTTCATGTGTCTGTTGGCCATCTGGATGTCCTCTTTGGAGAAGTGTCTGTTCATATCTTCTGCCCATTTCTTCACTGGGTTGTTTGTTTTTCGGGCGTGTAGTTTGGTGAGTTCCTTATAGATTCTGGATATTAACCCTTTATCTGATATGTCATTTGCAACTATCTTTTCCCATTCCGTTGGTTGCCTATTAATTTTCTGGGTTGTTTCCTTGGCTGTGCAGAAGCTTTTAATCTTGAGGAGGTCCCAACAGTTTATTTTTGCTCTTGATTCCCTTGCTTTTGGGGATGTGTCAAGTAAGAAGTTGCTGCAGTGGAGGTCAAGGAGGCTGTTTCCTGCTTTCTCCTCTAGGGTGTTGATAGTTTCCGGTCTCATGTTCAGGTCCTTTATCCATTTTGAGTTTATTTTTGTGCATCTACCATACATTTAAATCAGAGCTAATACCCATTCTTCTCAAGCTATTCCAAAAAATAGAAATGGAAGGAAAACTTCCGGACTCAGTCTATGAAGCCAGCATTACTCTGATTCCCAAGCCAGGCAGAGACCCAGCAAAAAAAAAGAGAACTATAGGCTAATATCCTTTATGAATATGGATGCAAAATTCCTCACCATCAATACTTGCAAATCGAATGCAACAGGACATAAAAAGAATTATCCACCATGATCAAGTGGGATTCATTCCTGGGTTACAGAGATGATTCAATGCTTGCAAAACAATCAATGTGATATATCACATCAACAAAAGAGAAGATAAAAACCATATGATCCTGTTGATAGATGCAGAAAAGGCATTTGGCAAAATACAGCACCCCTCTTAATAAAGACCCTTGAGAAAGTCAGGATAGAAGGAACTCGCTTAAACATCATAAAAGCCATTTATAAGAAGCCTGCAGCTAACATCTTCCTCAATGGGGAAAAACTGAGAGCATTCCCCCTGAAATCAGGAACATGACAGGGATGTCCACTCTCACCACTGTTGTTTCACATAGTGCTGGAAGTACTAGCATCAGCAATCAGACAACAAAAGGCATTAGAATTGGCAAAGATGAAGTCAACCTTTCACTTTCCACAGATGGCATAATGCTCTACATAGAAAACCCGACAGACTCCACCAGAAGCCTACTAGAACTGATCCATATATTTAGCGAAGTTGCAGAGTACAAAGTCTAAGTACAGAAATTGGTTGCATTTTAATACACCAATAGTGAAGCAACAGAAAGAGAAATCAAGGTGGCACCTGGGTGGCTCAGTCGGTTAAGCATCCAACTTCAGCTCAGGTCATGATCTCATGGTTCGTGGGTTCGAGCCCCATGTTGGGCTCTGTGCTGACAGCTAGCTCAGAGCCTGTAGCCCGCTTTGGATTCTGTGTCTCCCTCTCTCTCTGACCCTCCCTTGCTCACGCTGTCTCTCTCTCTCAGAAATAAATAAAACATTAAATAAAAAAGAGAAAGCAAGAAACTGATCCCATTCACAATTGCATAAAAAACCGTAAAATATCTAGGAATAAACCTAACCAAAGATATAAGAGATCTGTATGATTAAAACTATAGAAAACTTATGAAGGAAATTGAAGAAGACACAAAGAAATGAAAAAACATTCCATGCTCATGGATCAGGAGAATAAATATTATTAAAATGGCATTACTACCCAAAGCAATCTATACATTCAATGTAATCCAAATCAAAATTGCACCAGCATTCTTCTCAAAACTAGAACAAACAATCCTAAAATTTGTGTGGATCCACAAAAGACCCTGAATAGCCAATGTAATATTAAAGAAGGCAAAATGGGAGGCATCAAAATCCCTGACTTTAGTCTCTATTACAAAGCTGTCATCATCAAGACAGTATGGTATTGGCACAAAAACAGACATATAGGCCAATGGAATAGAATAGAGATCTCAGAATTGGACCCAAAAATGGATGGCCAACTAATCCTTGACAAAGTGGGGAAGAGTATCCAATGGAAAAAGGACAGCCTCTTTAACAGATGGTGCTGGAAGAACCGGACGGCAACATGCAGAAGAACAAAACTAGACCACTTTCTCACACCATACACAAAAATAAACTCAAAAGGGATGAAGGACCTGAATGTAAGACAGGAAACTATCAAAACCGTTTCTTCCTAGAGGAGAAAGCAGGACACAACCTCCTTGAACTCAATCACAGCAATTTCTTACTTGACAACCTCAAAGGCAAGGGAATCAAGAGCAAAAATGAACCGTTGGGGCCTCATCAAGATAAAAAGCTTCCGCACGGCAAAGGAAACAGTCAGTAAAACTAATAGGCAACCGATGGAATGGGAAAAGATACTCGCAAATGACATATCAGATAAAGGGCTAGTATCCAAAATCTATAAGGAACTCACCAAACTCCACACCCGAAGAACTAATAATCCAGTGAAGAAATGGGCAGAAGACATGAACAGACACTTCTCCAAAGAGGTCATCCAGATGTCCAAAAGACACATGAAACGATATTCAGTGTCCCTCATCATCAGGGAAATACAAATCAAAACCACACTGAGATACCACCTCACACTGGTCAGAGTGGCTAAAATGAACAAATCAGGAGACTCTAGATGCTGGCAAGGATCTGGGGAAATGGGCACCCTCCTACACTGTTGGTGGGAATGTAAACTGGTGCAGCCCCTCTGGAAAACAGTGTGGAGGAGCCTCAAAAAATTAACAATAGAACTCCCCTATGACCCAGCAGTAGCACTGCTAGGAATTTACCCAAGAGATATAGGAGTGCTGATGCATAGGGGCACATGTACTCCAGTGTTCGTAGCAGCACTCTCAACAATACCCAAATCATGGAAAGAGCCTAAGTGTCCATCAACTGACAAGTGGATCAAGAAGATGTGGTTCATCTCTACAATGGCATACTATATGGCAATGAGAAAGAATGAAATCTGGCCATGTGTAGCAGCATGGATGGAATTCGAGGGTGTTATGCTGAGCAAAATAAGTCAGGCAGAGAAAGACAGATACCATATGTTTTCACTATAAGTGGAACAGGAGAAAGTTAACAGTGGACCATGGGGGAGGAGAAGGGGAAAAATATTTGGGGAGAGGGAGGGAGGCAAACCCTGAGAGACTGTTGAATACTGAGAACGAACTGAGGACTGATGGAGGTGGGGTGAGAGGGGAAGAAGTTTGATGGGCATGGAGGAGGGCACTTGTTAGGATGAGCACTGGGTGTTATATGGAAAGCAACTTGACAATAAATTATGAAAGAAAGAAAAAAAAGAAGTTAGGAAAAAATACTACAAAATAACACTAATACATGGAAGAAATATTGAAGGATGGTCAGCAATTATAGAAATAGAAAAAAAATATACACAATAAAGGATCAAAAATGTCAAAAGCTGCTTCTTTGAAAACAGGTAAAAGTCTGGTGTGAATGATTATTTAAAAAGACTTAATAAAATATCTAATATTTCTAATATTAGAAATAAAATGGGGTCAAATTTCAGATACAGTAGAAACAAAAAATAGAACCTTAAGAAATACTTGATGCTAAGAGAGTTAAAAATGAACAGAATGGATGATTTCCTAGAAAAAATTCAATTTTTCCAAACTGACCCATGAGAAGAATAGAAAACCTAACAAATCCATAATAATTAAATATGTTACATCACTAATTTAAAGCTTACTTACCAAAGCTATCCACTAGGCCCAGATGATTTTGCGGGTGAGTTCTACCAAATAATCCATTAACAGTTAATCCCTATCTTATACAGAGTATTCCTAAGAACAATGAGAACTTCATCCCACTTCAGTTATAAAGCTAACACACACTTGATATGAAACCAGGCAGGGGCAGCACAAAAAAGGACATTTACAGGCCAATCTCACTCATAGTTGCAAAAGTCTTAGTAAAATGCTAGCACACAAGCCAGGAACACATCATCAAAGAACACGACATCATGACTTAGCTAGTTTAATCTCAGGAGATCAGGATGGTCTAACATTAGAAGGCCTATTAGTATATTTCATTACACGAACAGATCAATCAAGAAGAAAATCATACAGTCTCTGTAGAGACAGAAAAAGTATTTGATAAAATTCAACGTCCATTCCTGATAAAAACAGAAACAGAAACTGTAGCAACTAGGAACACACGGGGTCTTCTTTACCTGATATCAGTTACCTACCAGAAAGTACTTAATTATAAAATTATGAAATAATTTTCCTTAAATTCTTTTTTAAAAATTTTTAATGTTTTATTTATTTTTGAGAAAGAGAGAGAGACAGCATGAGCAGGGGAGGGGCAGAGAAAGAGGGAGACACAGAATCCGAAGATAGGCTCCAGTATCTGAGCTGTCAGCACAGAGCCCAATGCGGGGCTTCAACCCACGAACCATGAGATCATGAGCTGATCCGAAGTCGGATGCTCAACCAACTGAGCCACTCAGGCACCCCATTTTTCCTTAAATTCTGAAACACACCAAGGAAGCCCAATTGTATTCAACAATGTACTGGAGGTCCTGGACAGTTCAAAAATAATTGAAAATAATCAAGATTTAGGCGATAAGACAATGGCAAATATGCCTGTAGGTGAGACATCCTTGTACTCAAAGAGGCCTCTGAGAAGTGGTTGAAGAAAGAATTCAATACCTTCTGAGAACCCTAGGGTTCCAGAGTACCTAGAATTTTAAAGGTCCAGAGTTATCTTATTTCGGTGTCTCTGTAAAATACAAGTTGTATTTCATATAAAAAAAGATACTCTATCATTGTCTGATTTTTAAAAAATTTTGTACCAAGCCCTTTTGTAACCTGAACTTTCCAGGTTGATAAAGAACTCCAACTGCCCTCCTATGTAGTAGTTACACTTTGACCCTGAATCTAGCAAGAAGGCTGAGCACTTCTCACTTCTGTAAAGATCCCTGTAGGACCTCCCAGCTACCCACTGCCTTGAGGAAAGTATGTAAACAGTACTAAGTTTGGCCCTAGTATGAGGACACCCTACTGTTCTCTCCAGGAAATCTTTTTATGCTTTATCATCACAGTGGTTTTTTTGTTTTTGTTTTTGTTTTTGTTTTCATAAGCTACTCTCAATTAATACTAAGTCTTTAAGAACTCCCATCTCCGTGTTTGGTAGGGGAGTTATTTTCAAGTTTCTTTCCCCTTGGTTCTTTAGAAGACTAGCTCTTGTGGTTTTTCTAGGTATTTTTGTATGAGTCACTCTGAGCAACTGCCTGGGAATGTAGAAGAAAGCTTCTTTTGCTATTTTAATTTACTGTGTGATTGACCCTGGGCCAGTCATTGAACCCAATCAAGGAAATTCATTCATTGCTAAATAGAGATAAAAGGCCTGAAGAGAGAGGTTAAAATTAGACCCTGCCACCTAATGACTTAGTCTCTTAATAACTGACTCATAGAAATTAATTATCTTTTTCCTATTATGTTTCCGTTTGGAAAAATCTCCTTGTTATCCTTGTCTCATTGTAGCCCTTTTCCATCCCCTGATTCCATCCTCTGCGCCCTTTCCATTTGTTTATTTAATTTTTCTGCCTAACTTCAGTAAGTAACTACGGCACTCCGTGATAGTCAGACCCGAATTAAGTTTTGATGTTGTAGGTGAGTGGCAGTAAAAAACAAACAACAACAAGACACAGCTGGAAGGAAAGGTGGACTTAGACACAGTAGTCCTGATTCAGTCTTAAGCTTTCTCATGTACTGATTTTATGATCTTAAGAAAGTCAGTTAACCTCTCTGAACTACAGTTCTAATTGATGAAATGGTATCTACACTACTCTTTCTACCTCCTGAGAAAGTGTTTAAAAAATCAATGAACAGGGGTGTCTAGGTGGCTCAGTTGGTTAAGCGGCCGACTTCGGCTCAGGTCATGATCTCAAGGTTCATGGGTTTGAGCCCCGCATCGGGCTCTGTACTGACAGCCAGCTCAGAGCCATTTAAAAAAATCAACGAACATGTATAGTGCTTTGAAAAACTATGAAGTACTAATTGTCTGTATTCACATTGATTAAATCATTCTACTCACCAATGCAAAAATGTCCTCCTAACATATTTATAAGAAGGTCTTGAGTAATATCCATCCATGCTGGACAGATATTATCAAAAATTATAATTGAGTAATTTGTAAGTATGTATGCACTAAGCTCAGGACAAGGAAGACTTTAAAATAATAAAATGTACTTTAAGAATGAAAGCAGCATGATTTGGGTGCCTGCTGGAAGAACAGGGAATACTTGAAGATCCTTCTTCTAAGTTTTAATCTTCTGAACCCATAACCTATGGTGAAACCTAAATATACAAAATAAAAGGAAAACTAAAGAGTTAACAAGTTTCCAGATGGGTCCAAAGGAACTCTTGTAAACATGATGTCTAGATCACATAGAGATTCAAGTAAAAAAAAAAAAAAATCTGAAGACAGAAGCTGCTTCCTTTTCTTACCTTTGTTCTGTATTAAAAAGTGCAAAGATGTGCTTGCTAGACATAAAGCTCTTTTCCACATCCCGAACTTTCAGGTTGTCCAAGGGAAGCATATACTTCTTTTCTTTTTCCTATTGAGAGAGAAAGGGAGGGAGAGAGAATTGGCTTTAATAAAGATCTTGAAGCCTGCCAATGGCAACTCGTCACCTGAGTTGTCCAACATTTGATTACAATATTTTGATACCATCATACACTATTTTGATACCAGCTACCAAGGAATAAAAGCTATCTGAGAAAAAAAGATCCCAATGATTCTCAACACATGGGTCAGAAGGATGAGGGGAGGAAAAGTGTGGAGGAAGGAAGAGCTCAGCGATAGAACACATGGTCCTCCATCCTTTCTTCCTCATGTGGGTCCCCTTAGATGTTTTAAAATGTTAGTTTGATATTAAGAATTTAGCCATCTGTTAATATTTAGCAAAAATGTTCTGGTCCTAATTCAATGAGAAATGCCAGATGGATTTCATTTCATATTTTATTTGCAGTCTAAGCAGTTTTGATAGCCAATGCTGGCAGGGACTGGAAGCACAGGACCCCAGTATGAAATACCCCTATAAACTAGATAAAGCACAGCAAAGTATTTCCTTCATTTGGGTCTAGAATAAAATGTGGGTCCATAAAAAATTGACTCCATTGAATTGTTGAGCTCTTAGATAAAAAAAGAACCCATTACAAGTAGACTGATCTTAACTAGAATAAATTGTCTTCTAAAATGAACAATTCTTTAGGAAGAAAATAGATATTGGGTGGGGAGTAGGTCTGCAAATGGGTCTTAGTGGAACATACTGGATGCTTAAGAATTATGAGAAACATTTATATTTAGGGCTTGGCCCAGGGGCAATATTATCATATGTATGAATGCCTAATGTCCAGTCTAGTAGGAAGGAGCCAAACATTCAGCTAGAGAAACCTGTTACCAGTGGTATTCTAGCACAATCCTTGTTCAACAGTAGCTCTGTGTACATGGCTCCAGCCTATATCTCTAGTGCTGGTCCTCAGAAAAAGCAGGACTAGACTCCGGAGGAGGGAAGCACAAAGACTTAATCACGACTTTTAATAAACAACTATTACCGTATTTCCTGTCGAAAAGTACATGTGCTGTACAAACATGTTTGACATAAGTCTTTTTGTTCCTACAGCTCTTACAGCACTAGGCTCTGTTGTGTGGAGCAGAACTGTGTGTGTGTGTGTGTGTGTGTGTGTGTGTGTGTGTGTGTGTGTGCCCGCGCGCGCGTGCGCGCCTGTGTGCCTGTGTGCCTGTGTATGTCTGTGTGTGTTCACGTGCTCTCTAGCCAGCTTGTGGGGGCCATGTTGTCTGCAGACTCCATAGAGAGTTATTGCCAGGAGAATTGGCTTTGCCACTTATTACTCTCAAATTAATTAGAGAAAAGTTGGGCAGAACACGTCAGAATAGTAAGGCAGAGATGACTGAATCAGCTGAAGGAAGCTCTTTGGAGAACAAAATGTCCATCCCGGCAGACAATGTCATGTGTTCAAAGAAGATTAAAAAAACATAAAAGAATCTAAATGGAAGTGAGAGAAGTCTAAGAAAATTCCAATATTTCTTGTACCAAAATTAATAATATATTAGCAAACACAAGTATATTCTAAGTAGCAAAATACATAATTTAAGTTACTCAAGTATCATAGTTGAGTCTGTTTGAAACACTTGTCAGACTATGTTAGGATAGAATTCTAACAGGCAAGATCACAGATTGAATGAAAAGCTATCCAATACATAATCAAATGAAAATGCTTGAAACTCAGGGAACAATTTTTTATTGGATGTTTTTCAATGCCCTAAATTTAAGCAGCTGGATTTTTTTTAATGCACCATCCTATTCAACCTTTTGAAATGATGGATTTGCCTTTTAATGGGAAATCTGCATTTCATTGTAAAGATGGAACACAATGTCCTTGGCGTGTTTTCCCTAGAAGTAGGCTCCCTTTCATACTGCATTCTTTAGCATACAGTGAAGACCAAAAATCCAGCAAGTTTACGTCAGACATTAAATGGTGGAGATACACATATGCAGACAGGGGAACATGAAAAATGTAGTTTCATTTCCAAACTACTAAGTGTCATTTATCCAAGGTTTCTGAGGACATATTGCTAAATTATTTCATAATCAAGAGTTTTAAGACTGACAAAGGGAGAAGAAAAAGAAGATTCAGACTGATTTGTTTAATTTAAGTTGTAAGTCAACTGAAGAATTAGAGCAATGAAACACTCTATTATGGATATTTCTAAAATTCTTGGTGCTCTGGGCAAAGAACGATGTTCTGTTAAAAGAACATCTTTAATATGAAGCAGCTAAAACAAACAAAAGGAATTGGGGGGGAGAAAGGATAAACAGAATTATAATTTCCAAGATACAGTGAGTCTTAGCACCAGCTTAATTGAGATATTTGCTACATAGTCTTTGTTACTTCTATTAAACTGTCTAATAATACACTGTTGCAATATGGTAGCCACCAGGCACAGGTCACTGTTGAGCACTTGAATGTAGCTAGTTAAATTGGGATATACTCTAAGCATTAAACACATGCCAGATATCAAAGACTTAGTGTGAGAAAAAGAATGTAAATAACCTCATCAACATTTATTTAATGTTTCTTTATTTATTTTGAGAGAGAGAGCGAGAGCACACATATGTGTCCAGAGGAGGGGCAGAAAGAGAGAATCCCAGGCATTCGATACCACAAACCATGAGATCATGATATGAGCCAAAATCAAGAGTTAGCTCAGCTGACTAAGCCACCCAGAATCCCCCTCAGCAATATGTTTACACTGATATTATTGGGGTACCTGGCTGGCTCAGTCAGTAGAACATGGGAATCTTGATCTTAGGGTTGTAAGTTTAAGCCCCACTTTGGGTATAGAGATTGCTTAAGAATATATTGATTATATGTTGAAATGATAATATATTGAATATATTAGGGCATATAAAATATTATTATATGCAATTTTATCTGTTTCTTTATAGTGTTTTGCATATGGCTGCTAGACTATTTAAAATGATATGTGGCTTATATTAACATTCTATTGATGGTGTTGAGCCTCATATACTTATCATCACTTTCCTTCCTTTCATCCACCCAATTTTTCTCTTGATCTCCCTGTTTCTGCCATTAGGTGTATTTTTCACTCCCCCCAATCCCCCAATCTGAAACTTCACTATCATTTCTGACATATTGTCTTCCTTCACCCCCTTTATTACATCAAGACTATGTTGCATACTGTTTGAAGTATTTGTCAGAGCTCCACCTATTTGACATTCCCACTACATTAGTCCAGCTCTGACATCTCACAAGCATGTGGTTAGAAATGATCTCCTATCTAGTCTCCTTGCTTTCTAACTCCTCAAATATCACCAGGGAAGGGCAATTTTCTGAAACTACTCTGTCAAATTCATCACAGTCCTTCCAAATGTTCACACCTTTGTAATATTTATGGGAGAAAATCCATGAAACTCCTTAATGTGACATAGGTCACTTTTGTCACATGAAATACCTCCAAATTGGTCCAATCCTAATTTGTGAATATTTCTTTTACACTTCCATAAAAGTCTCCATTTCAACCAAATACACCTTTGTCTGCATTCTTTTCCCAACTTGAGATACCCTTTCAACTTCTCCCTAACACATCAGTTTACTCTTTAGAGTCAAGTTCAAGTTTTTCAAAACTTTTTTACAAAAAGTTTTCCAAAGTTTATGACTATCTCTTCATCATTCCCCAACCTCCCTCCTTTCAATGCATATAGTAGGTATTGTTTATTCATCTTGGTTTTTTATTTCTTTTTTAAAAATGTTTATTCATTTTTGAGAGAGAGAGAGAGCATGAGTGGAGGAAAGGCAAAGAGAAAGGGACAGGGAATCTGAAGCAGGCTCTGAACTGACAGCAATAAGTGCGATGTGGAGTTTGAACTCATGAACCATGAGATCATGAACTGAGCCAAAGTCAGACACTCAACTGACTGAGCCACCCAGGTGCCCCCTATTCATTTTGAATTATATGTTATATGAGGCATCTCCATCTTATAAAAACATTACATAACAAAATTTGTGTGAGGTTATTCGTTTGGAATTCAAAATGTTCAATCAATTGTAGGTTACATTTGCAAAGAAAAATAAAAAGCAGAAAATATTTTCACAACATATGTAAATAAGACGTAATTTGATACTTTAAACGTTTAACTTAATAGACATTTTGGAGGAAAAGAAACTTCTGCAAAAATAGCTTTAGAAGCGGATGTCACTAATTCAACATTTTCCCCCTTTTAAAACATGTTGTCTTTTGTCTCCTCATTACAAAATGGTTACTAGCACTATTTGTATGGGAGGCAACCAGGGGTGCCTGGGTGGCTCAGTCGATTAAGCATCCAACTTCAGCTCAGGTCATCATCTCGCAGTTCATGGGTTCGAGCCTCACATTGGGTTCTGTGCTGGCAGTTCAGAGCCTGTATCCTGTTTCAGATTCTGTGTTTCATCTCTCTCTGCCCCTCCTCCACTCATGTTCTGTCTCTCTGTCTCAAAAATAAATAAACTATTAAGAAAAAAAAAGTATGAGAGGCATCCAGAGATTCTTTATTCAAAGAGAGAGGGAACATGAGAGAGCTTATGATTTTTCCTTGCAGTAACTTGACAAGTATTAGAAGAAGGAGGAGAAGATAGACCTCTAAAAGGAGGCATTAAATGTGTGAAAGAGTGCTGTGTGAAGTGGAAGTAACCAAACTGTGAGTGGTAAAAGACAGATGAATTAAGGTAGAGGGAGGTGGTAATTATTTGATGGCTACATGATATGTTCACTGACCTTGAAAGGAAATGAAAAGATCAACGAGGGACAGATGTGGGGTCAATAATGGGGTTCTAGCTGGCAGAGCACCACCAATATAACTTGGTTTCTGGAAGGAGCTGCAGTGGGTATGAGGGGAAGGTTGGGCATGTAGAGGAATAGCTTCTGCAAAGGCATAACATTGCAACTCATTATACACTTGGTAATTTATATGTAGAGAGTTTCATAACTTGGGGGATATTTGAGTGCTCTTGGGTTGATGAACTACCTTGAATCTTATTTGTACAGACATTTTCTCACTAATAAGGCAACAAAATATTCAAGGATAAGACAATGACTTCTTCATTTCTACACATTGTAGTGCCTAGTAGAGTATTGGTCATTGAAATTTATACAACATGTTGTATTATAAATACTTGTTGAATTAACTTGAAAATATCTGCTAACCAAAGCCAAATGTTGAGTAAAATATGTAATAGTCACATATATTTGAGAATCAAATAAAAATTTGATGGGAAAGAAAAAACCTGTAAAAGATGCCTGACTAATTGGTACTACTTTTCTTTCCTTTCCTTTTTTTTAAAAAATGTTTATTTTGAGAGATAGCATGCATGGGTGTAAGCAGAGGAGGGGCAGAGAGAGAGGGATAGAGAGAATTCCAAGCAAGCTCCATGCTCTCAGTGCAGAGCCCCACACAGGGCTTGAACTCATGAAGCATGAGATCATGACCTGAGCTAAATTCAAGAGTCAGATGCTTAACTGACTGAGCCACCTAGGTGCCCCAGCATTGCTGTTGATCATTAAATGTTTACAAAGTTTAGATTGATTGCCATGTTTGTTTGTTTGTTTTTCTGTCTCTCTCTTCCTCTGCTTGTATGGCTTCTACCTGCTAAGAATATCTTCTTCCTGATAAGAAGACATTTACTAGTGGTCTTGAAGTTTATGTCAAGTGCCACCTCCTCCATGAAGCCTACCCTGATTACAGCATGTCATATATGGTGGGTTTTTTTTTTTTTTTTTTTTGAGAGCACTGACATTTTCCATGATTTTTGTCCTAGGCTACATAGGATGCCATTTCTTATTTATGCTCAGATGCCTCTTCAAATAAGTTAAAAGCTCTTTGAGGGCAAGGTTTACATTAAAATTCTTTTGTGTCTCCACTTAACAGTTATACACTGCTGCATATACATATACTGTTTAATACACTTTTGACTTAATGATATAGCAGAAATAAAATTCCAACATGATGAAATTATACAACTTTGTTGTATCTATACCGTTTTACTACAGTAAAACTACTATCTACTATTATGTTTACTAATGTCTACACCATTATGTTAAAAATTAAACAGATGTGATATAAGCTTATTTTTAATGCCTGAAAGATTGATTTTGAATGAACTTGTACCATAAAAGGTGAATTTTTACTAACCTAGACCGGTCAAGAATGTCTACAAACAGGGAAACTAGAGATATCCTGGGTTGGGGGGTGGGTACCTGGACCAAGAAAAATATGATGCTTCTATAAATTAATGATAACCTTTCATCCTTTGAGTAACTTACACAGAGTTATGTAAGCATAAATACTGATCATGCTCCTCACCCCCACTTCATTCTCCAAGATGACACGGTACTGACATTCAGAGTAAATTAAAACTCCTCAATGTACCCGCTGTCCCAGCCTCAGGACTCCTGCTTTCCAGGAAAATCAATGCATTTTTATTTTCCCCACAGAACACATCTAATCATATCTTCTTGTTTTGTTTTCTATACTATTTCTTCCACTAGAAATACTTTTGTCTATTTGCCATTCTGCTTCTCTTCCTCTCAAAATTCCTGCAAACTCCATCTAGTTCAGACCTAATGCACATTTTTTTAAAGTATTACAGATCTCATTTTTCTGTCTTCTATTTCTTCTCCATCCCACTTGTAGACTTATTATTTTTAAATCAGTAGGATCCTTAAAAAATTCTCTGACACCAAAGCTAATTCTATTGGGTAGATTAAAAAGTGGAGTTCCTCTGATTAAGGTCAGAGTGGGACTATGAGAAAACCTGCCCATTAGACTCATCTTCTTGCTCTGACGTCGCCTCTATGAATTGTAGTTGGGACATCTAAGGATTCTAGTACACAGGCCTGGATCCCCTTTGCCTCCTGGTGTTCCCACAGCTCTGCCCTCAACCCAGTCTGCCTGGAACTCGGTGGGCCTCACCTCTCAAGTCTTCTACACCAAGTAGTTTCATCTTGCTCCTTGTGACTTCTAACTGAGCAATCAGATCTCTCAGAACCATGGATATGATTTAGCAAATTCCTCCAGTTCAAACTAACCCTGTCATACCCTTGACTGACTAATTGGGCACTGTGATGTGCCCAGAAATTCACCCAAGGATACAGTGCTCTCCAGCCACCAGAAATCCCTGCTGTGACCAAGCACAGTGCTCAGGCATCTTCAATCATTTTCAAAATTTCTCTCACCCTGGTTTGATTGCTTGACAGCACTATGTGTTTGGTTTACTTTTCATCTTATTTTCCAAGTGTCTGACGATTTCACTTAAGTGTGCTTAGGCTCTGCCTTTCCAACTACAAGTTAAGTTCCCAGGGAAGGAGCAAATCTGCTACTATTACCATTATTTCTGGTACATCTACTGTAGTTGTTAATCTTTGTATGTGTCTTGCTCCTCTGCTACTCTGTAACTATTTCCTGACTTCCCTATCAATGCATCAACTCTTTGAGGGAAGCGACTGTTTTCTTCTTAGCAGTAGTTACATAGTTGAGTTTCATCATACACAGTGTCTAAGGAACATATGACTGAGTCCCCTTATGGGCTGGCATAGTGCTTTACTTAGATTGAGGATTCAGAGATGATGATTGACTTATAAAATAATCAAAATATCAAAGAAAAAAGAAAATCTATAAAATATTGAGAATATCAGAATACTAGTTCCACATGCTTTTGAAAAGTCTAGTGTTTATTGCTCTTAAGATGTTGTAACTATAGAGATGTATAAGTATGAAACTCATAATGCAAACTACCCATCTTTTCATTTGAGCTCTAATTCCCTGCTTTAATTGGAATTACATTCTGAGTAGTAAACAGCATCTGTGAGCCAGGAGGCCGCTAGTGAAAAGTACTTCTTTATATTTTTCTCTTCGACCCTGAGGAAACTGCCCATGTGTATGTGGGCTTTAATGGACTGTCAGAGGAGGCTCAAGAAAACCCGATGGATATGCCACTGGCTTCATGGCTGCTCCTTCTGCACTCACTCAGATCCTTAAAGGGAGATATACCTTGGCATATCCCCATTGTGTAAGGGAAAAATAGGAATGCTTGCCATTACCCAACCAGAGACCGCTTCTGTCCTTCTGTCTCTTCAGAGTCCAATTCAATTTCCACCTCCTCCAGGAAGCCTGCCTGGCCATAAGAGCCCACTGGAGGGGGCCCATCTTTCATTCTCTTGTCATTATTGGGCAACACCGCTTCTTTCTTTCTTTTGCATGTGCTAACATTTTTCTGATAACATTATTGTGTGGCCTTCATGTTTCTCACTTTGATATTGAAAGGACGATCAGTACACTGAATGTGCTGGTGACTGCTTCGCTGGAGCAGACCCCACAGCACCATGGCCCAGCCAGAGGGGTGGTCTCAGACTGCAGCCTCAGTGGAGTGTGGCCCCAGAAGCCACACTGAGCTCTGTGTCCAGCAGAACACACATAGTACATGGAGGAAGCATCTACGAGTAAGGCCATGTCCATTATAGGGATTGTGTAAACTTGTTGTGTTGTTTTTCCCTGCCAGGTATCGTATGTATGGTGTTTTATGCTTCAATGCATTGGAAACTTTCCATTTTATTCAAGAAATATGTTCCATGTTAAAAAGCCTTGATTAAGGAGGAGGAAAGAAAGCATATATTGCCTTACAGTTCCAGGTACCTCTAATACCCTCAAATGTGGACTCCCTCACCTCCCCAAAAATGACTTTTGCAATTTTAAAGTTAGAAAATTAAAGGCTATATCTCAATTTTTTTATATTTAATCTCTATATTCTTATAATTAGAGGAATATTCATGAGTATTTGCACACACAAGATTGAAAATGTACAAGATCAGTAAGGATAAGCATATATTAAAGAATACATTTAGGGGCGCCTGGGTGGCTTAGTCGGTTAAGTGTCCGACTTTCACTTAGGTCGTGATCTCGCGGTTCGTGGGTTCGGGCCCCGCGTCGAGCTCTGTGCTGACTGCCAGCTCAGAGCCTGGAGCCTGTTTCAGTCTGTGACTCCCTCTCTCTCTGACCCTCCCTGTTCACGCTGTCTCTCTCTCTCTCTCTCAGAAATAAATTTAAAAAACCTTAAAAAAAAAAAGAATACATTTAAAGGACTATGGCTAAGCATGGCAGACTGACCACATGTGTATATCTCTTTTCTCTCCCCCCAAACTCATTATGATAATAATAAAATAATAAAATGATATTGAGCCACAAGGACAAAGAAAATAAGAAGGGAAAAAACAGTAGACAAGATTTCAAAGAGAAAAGGCAGACAGAAGAGCATTCATTGACTTAGCATATAGAAAGGAGTTCTTTCCCCAAATTCTTATAGTGGGAGAGAATGGAAGAGAAGTCACCCCAACTGGGTCCTGTCTTGTTCTTTTTTAAAAATTTTTAAATGTTTTATTTATTTTTGAGAGAGAGATAGAGACAGTGTGAGCAGAGGAGGGTCAGAGAGAGAGGGAGACACAAAATCCGAAGACAGGCTCCAGACTCTGAGCTGGCTGTCAGCACAGAGCCCGACGCGGGGCTCGAACAATGGGATCATGACCTGAGATGAAGTCAGACACTTAACCGACTGAGCCACCCAGGCACCCCTGTCCTGTCCTGTTCTTTGGTGGCACCTGGAGGAGGGTAGTTTGGGGGCTGAGACAGCAGGATCAGACAGTGTGTATATGCAAGTACATAGAACAATTAATGACACACAGTTACCTCCTCAAAGCACAGCAGCCCATTCCTTCCCCTAGCAAGAGATCAGAGGCTTTTTCCCTATAAAAAAATTATACAAGAGAACTTTTGGGGCCCAGAGATACCAGGCGGGTTAAACAGCAAAAGTGGGACAAAAACAGAAAACTTAGTAAAAGTCTTCATATGGAAATGTCCCTCGGCCACTTTTCCTGCCTTACCTCAGAGTGCCAGCAACCAGATGTATCTCTGCCCCCACCAAGCAGGATATTGGACTGCTCTTCTCTGGGGAGCTAAATAGTTTCAGAGAAAATGCCCTATATTCTAATATTTCAACAAAAAGAGCAGCTTGCTACCTGTTCACCTTATGGAGAGGTCCTATATTCAGCAAGCCTCACACATATAGAATTTCCAAGTAGCTGAATAGTACAGGCTCTTAATAGATTAGAAGTACCACAGCTATGAAGTGGATTCTGAGGATGAGCTATCTCAATGTCGAGTCCAAACTCCTTATAATGTTTGAGTTCAATTCAAAACTCTTTTTCCCTTCCCAATCTTGCTCTTGTGGCTAGGGCTCCAGATGAGATCTAGTTTCAGCCAATCTGGTGCATGCCTATCCATGCCAGACTTTGGTTTGGAAGAGAGTCCCACCTGGGAGCTACAGAGGATGAGGCACCTGTTTCATTGACCCGAGATCCAGAGGCTGGAATGTGGGGTGCCTTCTTGCCTGCAGCCTCCAGTTTGGTGGCGGCAGCAGCTCCCTGGAAGCCCCAGTTCTGGACATCAGTATGGAGAGCCAGTCCAGGGAAAGCAGCCGAATTCTGTAATTTTTTCCTCCCAATGGTTCTTTGAGCAATTCACCCCCCTTAATAAATGTTTTTTACTTAAACCAGCTAGAATAGATTCTGTTGATAACTATGGACTCAGAAAACACAGTAGCTGTATTTAGTCATTATATATTTTTGTGTCTTAGAAAAAATGAATAGTCAGTAAAGCAGAATAGCATTTCTCAGTAATTCATCATTTTAAAAAATGAACTGCTTATTAGCGTGGTGTGTGTGGTGGGGGGTGGTTTGTGAGAGAGAGCGAGCTGGGAGGAGATGGTTTATGCAGTTATGAATTTCCCAGACTTTTCACTTAAGGAAGCAGCCTTTAACCAGACCAAAAAATTTTATACGTAAGAAATTTTAAAAGGGTGGGTAAGAAGCATAGACTTTGAGCAGCTTTGCAAGAAACAAAATAAGACAACAGATGTTAATAAAGCAGACTGAATTCCAGTGGCATATATGTTCATAGACTATTATAAGCTACCACGGTAATAACAGTGTATCTCATGGGTTAAATTTTCTCTACTAGTAAGCAAAGTACAGGGACTTTGCGTTTTATACTTTCTCATTTACTAAAGCAGGAAAAAATTTACTCAGCATGGCAAAACATACTGCAAGGATTTTAAAATGGGCATATTTCAAATGGTCTCATTTCCTCATTTCTTTCTGTGTTCCAAGGCAACACAACTTATATATTTTTTTTAAAAAAAGAACCTTTCAAGTTTGGGAGAGTGACTGGTTTACTTGAAAAGGTGTGTGATAGGATACAGATTTCTGGTGGTAATATCCCTCAACTCTGGCTTCAGCGGCTACACATGAAAATTAGGAAGTGAATTTAAGAGACCCCACAAACTCTGAAATTATGCTTACTTTATAACAACTTTCAAGTGTATATTAATCACACAAAATTCTACATGCACAGCCCTTTGACTGTACTTGTATGAAATAAAAGTGTTATTTTGGCTAAGTACACCATGCATTTGTAAAAGTTCAACTCAATAAAAGTACCTTGTTTACAAATGCAATATAGTTTTTACTTATCTGAAAAAATGGGGATCAGGAAGGCATGTACAAAAAAAATCCTCTGACAATTCCCAGAACTTAGTGGATGAACGGTTTTAAATTTTACCCCCATCATTTGTCACAAAGCTATGAATAAAAATCAAAGCTGAATTTTCTCCTCTCTATCCTATCATTTCAGTGAAGAAACACTCAAAAAGAGGCAGCACTATGGAGAAAAGCAACAAGACTGAGCATTTAAGCAAATTACTGAGCTTTTCCTCATACCTTTGCACTGACTAGTAAGCTACCCCTCCACCCCCGCATCCCTGTCCCGATAGTAATATAATTCAGTGAGTGTCTTTCTGAGACCTCTGCAGTATTTGCAAAGGAGATCTGAGTACCATGCCCTTTGTACTTGGGTAAGGGCCCTTTTCCTCATGTTCCAAGGAATGTGGACTCGAGATGGAATAGGGAAAAAGGAGCCCCTTCCATGCACCTTCTGGGACGCAGCCCTGGACTTGAGATGACATTTGGCTGAATTGCTCCAAGCACAGCTGGTGGTCTGTGTACCGTTGTTGGCTCAAACACACGTTCACACAGAAACAGGGCTTTGGATAAGGGAAAAAGAACTGGAAAGGTTCTCCATCAATCCTAATCATGTCTGCTGACTGCTTTCTGTGGAAAGGGTGAAGAAGAAAAAATAGTACAGAAAAGGCTAAAGGAGGGGGTGGAGGAAGGCAGAAAGGAATGAAGTGACCTATCTGTAAGGGGGAAGGAACTATAGCTACCCATGCTAAAAGTACCCTCCGCTTTCATTGCAAGTTCAGGTGGCCCTATCCCCAGTCTTCTGGAGACAGAGATCACTGGGAGAAGATGCCAGGAGAGGGAGTGTGGTAAGGGGAAAGGACATGTAATTTGGGGTTAAGACATGGGTTCACATATAAGCTCTGACACTAGCTATGTGAACCCAGGTGAGTGACCTGACTTTTCTGAGTCTTACCTTATCTCAATATAAGGTAATAATTCATGACTCATAGAGGTATTGGATTAAATGAGATTATGTGCATTATTCTTAAATGTGAGGGCTGTGCATTCAGGGACTTCTGATAAATGTTCCTTTTCTTTGGGGAAAACCTTTTTAACCATCTACTTCACACTCAAAAACATAGTAAGGTATTCTCTCTTCAACATAGTTATAACAGTAAGCTTTTATACTTGTAAACTATAGAATTATGAGGGGAAAATAGGAAGTTAATTTCAAGCCCACCAGATAAACACACATTAAACACGAACAATATCAAGCGAGGGTGACAAGCAATGAAACAATATAAACAACTTTGAACTATGGCTTCCTATGCACGGGAGACTTGTAAGAACTCCAGAATTGTGGAACTGTGTCCATAGCCATGGAAAGAGAGAGAGGGAAAAATGTGTCTATGGGCTAAGAGGTGATATTAATTCCTCTCCCTCGCTCCTATAGTGGATCGCACAGAATAACCTCAAGGAAAATATTTGAGGGGAGATGAAAGTTTTGAAAGAAATATACAAATGAAAATTCCATAATTAAAGAATCATCTACTTTTTATTATAGATATGTTTTTATACTTTTAAAAAATAAGCAGGAGTCTCAAGACTGGCTCAAAAACTAAAAGGCAGAGAAAGTTTGTTTTCCTTCTTCAAACCTCTTCCATTCGGCAAGTTCCGCTTTTCTGCTGGCTCCAAACCAAGATGGCCTTGAGTTGGCGGCTTTTGCTGCCGCCCGGTTTGTAAGTTTCTCCCTCTACTGCATCCAAGGAAAGCTCCCCTTCTCACTCCATTTGTCCTGTATTACCAGCTGGGTTTTAAAAATCAAGAATGGGGACTCTGTTTACCTGTACAGATATCTGATACTAGTAGGCATTTAATACATGATGATTTATGATGATATCTCACTTACCTATGCTATGTCCCATTCTGCTAGGCTTTGTCTCATACATGATTACATTTATAATACATTAGTGTCAGCAAGAGAATCAATTGCTATTAATTATTGTCCTCAGGTAATATATTTGCATTTAAATCAGGTCCTTCAATTCTTCTGCTTGAATTGACTGAGTCTTCCCAGTGGTTTAGCTAACTGGTAGGGGTGAGATTCTTAGCAGGTATCTAGTCCAAAGCTGCATTGAAAACTCTGACTGCTTCTCCAAGTCTTAAAGAAGTAAGTTTAGGGTAGTGTTTCTCCAGCTAGAGTTCTCTTAACGCCAGAGTTTGTGGGATCTTGTGAGAATTCAAAAAATCTGGGCTGGGGGGGGGGGTGCCTGGGTGGGTCAGTTGGTTGAGGGTCTCAGGGCATGACCTCATGGTTTCATTGGGTTCAAGACCTGTGTGAGGCTCTACAGTGGTAGTGTGAAGTCTGCTTGGGATCCTATCTCCCTCTCTCTCTGCCCCTCCCCCACTCTCACTGTCTGTCTCTCAAAATAAATAAACTTTAAAAAGTAAAAAATAAATAAATAAAAATAAATAAAAAGCAATTTTGTGTAGCATTTAATAAAATTAGTATAAGGGATTTTCTGAGTTGTCTAGGGACCACTTTATAAGTAAGCACCAGCAGTCAAAACTTTTATGCCCATGTTTGTGTTTGCACCAAGTAGTAGTACTCTGTTTGTGGCATACTGATAAAGAAAAGAGCAGAGAGAGACATCAATTGTATCAGTTATGTACTTTCCTCTAATGATGGCACAGTGCCGTAGGTGGTGGGGGGGGGGGTTCATCCCAATAGGATAAAAGTGGAAGGAGGATGGTAAGGTCTTAGAACACAGGTTAACCCAGGCATGCCAATCTCAAAAGACCCAATGCTTGGAAGCCAGATTATATTTTCTTGTTGACTAGTCAATTATATTTCTTAAAATGACATCATCTCTCGGGGCGCCTGGGTGGCTTAGTCGGTTAAGCATCCGGCTTTCGCTTAGGTCATGATCTCGCGGTTCGTGGGTTCGAGCCCTGCGTCGGGCTCTGTGCTGACTGCCAGCTCAGAGCCTGGAGCCTGTTTCAGTCTGTGACTCCCTCTCTCTCTGACCCTCCCCTGCTCGCGCTGTCTCTCCCTCTCCTAGAAATAAATGAAAATTAAAAAAAAAAATTAAAATGACATCATCTCTCATATTAATGTTGATTAGTTGAAGTTGCTCCATAATACAAATTTGTTTGAATTTGGCTTGTTCACTTTTTTTGATGTAGAATGACAAGTATGATGTGTTTATATATTTGTAGTTATATTAAATAAAATAATTTTCTGTTTCTACATTTTTAAATAATTTTAAATAATTTTTTTAAAAAATTTTTTAAAAAACATTTTAAATAATATTATGAATTAAAATAGTTTGCATGTGCTCATAATCAATGAGGATCCTTTTCCTTTAAAGGTTGTTTGCATATTATCTGGGTTTAAGAAACATTGGTGTAGAAAAAGTATATTTGGAATTTGAAAGGGTTGACATAGTCAAAATAGGTAAAAACAAATGACCTTAACTTATAACTAATTTGGAGCAGAGCTTAAAAATCATTTCAATTTCTAATTGCCCTCAGCAAGACCAGGAGAAAAAAACATAGGTCTGGCCTCAGCACCTGGGAGGCCCAGCCATGGCTGGAACATACATTGAAGGTCCTTGGGGGGATTGCTTTCCTGCTCTCTGCTTCAGTTTCACCATATGTAAAGCAGGGATAATAATACCCAAACTCAATCCTGAAACTGAAAAATGAAAACAAATAAACTTAACTTTACGGGAATAAAGAGGCAATAGATGGAAAAGCATTTTCATCTTTTGAGATAAAGAGAGTACTATTTAAAGGGGGAACTCTTGAAAGTATCTCAACAATATGTGTCTAATTCATACTGACATGTGTAATTGGACCTATGTTTAATTTTTGCTGCAAATTATCTGCTTCCTTTAAGAAACTGGAGTGGTAAAATGCTGAGTTGTGTGGTTCAAAAATGGAGCTGTGGAAGAATGAGGGATTCCTGGGATAGGACACAGTAAGGTTGGGCCCTTAAGAAAAGATACAAAGGGAAAATTGCAGAAAAAAACACTGTGCCAATGGTAAGAAAAGATATCATGAAGCTGGTGGAAAATAATAGCAAGGGGGCGCCCTTGCTAATAGCAAGGGTGGTTCAGTCAGTTAGGCGTCCGACTTTGGCTCAGGTCATGATCTTGCAGTTTGTGAGTTCGAGCCCCACGTCAGGCTCTGTGCTGACAGCTCAGAGCCTGGAGCCTGCTTTGGATTCTGTGTCTCCCCCTCTCTCTGCCCCTCCACCAGGGGCTCATGCTCTGTCTCAATAATAAAGAAACAGTAAAATTTTTTAAAAAAATAATAGTAAGGAAGTAGGGATAATGGAGATTTTCACACTTGGATCTCACTAATGACACAGATAAAGCTGAACATAGGATCTGGAGAAGTCCTCAGTGCTTCCCCAGGTAAAACCCTGAGCAGGTCAAAGAGAGATAAATTACAAATATAAATATTGAGCTTTACCCCACTTTAGAGGACAGAGTTTATACTCTCCTCTTTCCTCTCCCCCTCCTCCTTCTCTTACATTCCTTAAGCTTAAACAACTTACAATTAAATTTAATCCATTCCTATTTCATTATTCAGAATAATTAGATGTCAATATGAAAGCCTTCATGATTATATAAAATGATAAATCTCAGATTCCCTTTTTATGTTAACTGCCCGTGTTAGCAAGTAATAGCACATATTTAAAATAAAACGAGAATGGTGAGAACTGTACTGGCTTTCTAGGAGTGTCAGCCCTCCTGGTTCCCAACCTCAGTGTTTTAAATATAACAGAAATGTTACAAGATATTATATTTTGTGGGTTCATCAGGGGAACATTCCTTGATATAAGGAGATGATATAAGGAGATATGATCGTCTGGCCACATTGTTGAATGTGAATCAGGAAAGGCCAGGACTAGGAGCGGGAATCAAACAGGAGTACAGGAAAGAGACAGTGGTCATTCGAACTAGGGTGGTAGTTGAGGGGAGAAGTGATTGGTTCAGGAACAGGTTTTGAAGGAGAGCAGCCATTAGCAAGCTATCGCTCTGAGGGTTAACTCTGGCCTTAGCTTATGTGTGTATGGCCCAAATAGACAAGGATAGTTTTTACTTTTAAATGATGATGAAAAAAGAAACAGAAAAGAAGAGTAAGTGAAAGCCAAAACTGGCCCCCCAAAGCCTAAATTAGTCACTAACTGTTTCTTACAGAGAAAGTTTGACAACTCCTTGGAGTAGAGTCAGCAGATCATGAAATCAAACTGGTTGGTGGGAGGGATGAGGGGAAGACAAGAAGGAGGGAAAGTACTTGTGGTTTTAGCTCAAGCAGCTATGTGACGGATATTCCCTCTCCTTTCAGCCAATCATACCTTCTTGGGTATTTCCACTTTATCTTATTCATGCTTTGTTGTTGTACTTCTTTCACTATCGTATTTATTTACCTTTTTATGTCTGCCTCCCTCCTTGGCTGTGAATTCTTTGAGTAGCTCTTATTTTTCTCAATATTATAGCACCCAGCTTTGTACAAGCTCCACATGCTCCACAACTATTGGATATAATTGAATTGATGATATGATAAACTCATTTTCAGTGGTGCTAGTAATATCAATTTCTTAATAAATACAAAATTATAATCAATTTTTTATATATAAGAGTTTATAAACTATTTTTACAACCCATATATTGATATTACAGTAAACCTCAGTTATGAGTTCTTCTTACAAGAAATTGTATTTTATGTTGATTTGCTTATTTATAAATTGTTAGGCACTATAAGCATTTTGAAATACATCTCTTTAGGGAAATTATTAGGAAAAGGACAGAATGAAAAGAAAAGCTTGGCAATGGAGCATTATGAAAAGTCAGTAATAAGGAAAGAAATCTGGGTATTGCAATGACAATTGGGGCAACTGAACTGGGTATGAGAGGGCTGGTGAGAAAGAAAGGAATCAAAGGTGGGCTTTCATGTGTTGAATTTAATGGTAGTGCCTGTTACTAAAATAAAGAAAAGTATGGACACACAGATTGAATTCTGTCTTGGAAAGAACAAAGTTGGAGATATAATTGTGGTTGTCATAGACATAGGACATACAGATGGTATTTAAAGCTAAATACCCTAGATGAGTAATAGCACATAATAGCAAGTAATAGCACATATTTAAAATAAAACGAGAAGAGTGAGAACCGTACTGGCTTTCTAGGAGTGTTAGCCCTCCTGGCTCCCAACCTCAGTGTTTTAAATATAACAAATGTTACAAGATATTATATTTTGTGGGTTCATCAGGGGAACCTTCCTTGATATAAGGAGTGATATATATGACTTAAAAGATCACCCGGCCATAATGTGGAATGTGAATCAGGGAAGGCCAGGACTAGGAGTGGGAACCAAACAGGAGTACAGGAAAGAGAGAGTGGTCATTCCAACTAGGATGGTAGTTGAAAGGAGAAGTGATGAGTTCAGCTGGAGAATAGGTGTGTAGGCAGAGAAGAGGAGAAGGCCCAGGCCACTCTAATGTTTAGACGTAAAAGAGAAGATAAAGAACCAGAGAAGACTAAGGAGGAAGAGATGTGAGGAAAAAAAACAGGAAAAAGAGGAAAAAAAATAGGGGCGCCTGGGTGGCTTAGTCGGTTAAGCGTCCGACTTTCGCTTAGGTCATGATCTCGCGGTTCGTGGGTTCGAGCCCCGCGTCGGGCTCTGTGCTGACTGCCAGCTCAGAGCCTGGAGCCTGTTTCAGTCTGTGACTCCCTCTCTCTCTAACACTTCCCTGCTCGCGCTGTCTCTCTCTCTCTCTCTCCTAGAAATAAATAAAACATTAAAAATTAAAAAAAAAAGAGGAAAAATGTATTCTAAAATGGAGGGAGAGGTCAATTATATCTATTACTTCTAAGAAATACAGTATGATGTACATAGAGGAGTAACCATTACATGTGTCAAAGTATAGGAAATGAATAATCATCATAAACACTGTTTTGGTGGAGGGAGAGAACAGAGCCTCTCGAAGTGTGTTAAAGAAGTTAAAGAAGTGGGTTTAAGAGAGAATGAGGAATTACTATAGACATGCCAAGGAGAGATATTCCCATTGAACATTAAACCCTCAAGCTGTAATAAAAAAGAAACTGCACTAAGCAAATAATATTCACTGAAAAAAAACATTCAAACTTTGTTAAAACACTGGTAGCATGTATATTTTCCCCACTTTTCAAATAGCACATGTTCTAGAGGATAGTAGGGGTGAAGTGGTTAAACAAAGGGTCCTTTCCTGAAGTCAATACAGCACCAGGGGTTCCATGCAAAGCAATCAGTTTCCTGAAACAATATACCATGAGCTCTTGCTGTGGTGAGGAAGAGGGGACTATAATTCTCTTTTTTTAATTGAGGTATAGATGACACACAACATTACATTAGTATCAGTTGCACAACATAGTGATTCAACAACTTTATATTACACTATGCTTACCACAAGTATAGTTACCATCTGTCACTATACAATGTTATTATTACAATACCATTGGCTATATTCTCTATAGTGGAGAGTATAATTTAATGGAATTTCACAGGCATGTTATTACATGCACAATTTTGTCTAATGAAAGAAAGGTATTTATTTAGCTTGTATCCCAATCAAGAGCTTTGCTCCCAACAAAAAAATTTAGCTCATTCTCACATGGGGGCAGAGCTCAGGAAACACAGTATTCTTAGAACAGAGACCAACCAAGAAACATCACAACATGGCAGAGCCATCATCAGGGTCACAGGTTAAGCAGGATCACAGTTTTGACACCCAGGGAAGGAATTAAAGGGCAAAACAAACCTCTAATAACACAAGGGAGGGAGCTTTGGATAGTGCAGAAGCAAGGATAAGAATTTTCTGTACAAGAATGTGATGTCCTAGCACAGACCAGCATAGTATAAGAACACCAAGGCACATACAAAATAGAATCCACACAACTTGGGCAAGGAAAGAAGCATTGTCTTTACTAGTTTCTTAGTGAGGAGAAGCTAGAAGTTTACCTAAGAACTCAAACATGCATGCTGGAGTGTGTTTCTTTTATTATACCCTGCTGTAATATGCATATATGTCTATGTAATAAAAAAGGATATGTTTCTTATTCCATACCATGGACTCAATCATCCTCTTTTTCATTAATTGCTTAAGTTTTAAAACTCCAAAAGCTAGTGCTAGAGTTAGAACCTAATAAATATCATAAGTGTAACCTGATTATTATTGACAACATTTTTGTACATAGAGTAGACAGAAGAGTTAACAATCATACCTTACAGAAACCTGCCTTAGCTGGACATATTTCTGTCTAACTGTGCTATTCATTACAAAAAAGTTCCACTAATGCAGGTTGACAAAGACAGACAGACAGATACATACATGCACACACACACACACACACACACACACACACACTCAATAGGTGTTTAATTGCCATTAGACTGTGAACTCTTACTGATTTTGTCAGATTTAATTGTTTAGAACATGTATTTCAATTATTTGATTCAAATATATCTTTTCTATAGACAATAACTCACTGGTGAATAGGGAAATGTGTCTACTTCCAGAACTTTGAACATAATAGGGCTTAATAATTGTCTGCTGAACGAATGAAAATTAAGCATAATGGTTGTTTGAATTTGGTGTATTTATTTATTAACCCTGGTGAGTGTGTATACTCATAGACTTCCAACTTGTGTGATTCCTTTCTTTAGGTTAAGACAGGAAAAATAATAAAAAATCTGTTCTTTGAATAATTTATAGTAAAATCTTGGCCAAACCAGCTTTTTATGGAAACTGCATAAAGGTGAGAGATGTTATTCAGAGATGATCTGGTTTTTAAAGGATTCTGAGGTACAGTTTGAGCTGTGTTTAAAAACTGTACTCCATGTTTTAGCTATTGTTGAGAGTGCTGCTATGAACATTGGGGTACATGTGCTCCTATGCATCAGCATTTCTGTATCCCTTGGGTAAATTCCTAGCAGTGCTATTGCTGGGGCAATGAGAAACAATGAAATCTGGCCATGTGTAGCAACATGGATGGACCTTGAGGCTGTTATGCTGAGTGAAATAAGTCAGGCAGAGAAGGACAAATATCACATGTTTTCATGTATAGGAGGATTAGGAGGAACTTAACAGAGGACCATGGGGGAGAAGGAAGGGGAGAAATGGTCGGGGAAAGGGAGTGAGGCAAACCATGAGAGACTCTTGAATGCTGAGAAACAAACTGAGGACTGATGGATGTGGGGGGGAGGGGGGAGATGGGCATGGAGGAGGGCACTTGTGGGGGTGAGCACTGGGTGTTATATGGAAACCAATTTGACAATAAACTATTTGTAAAAAAATTAATAATAAATAAAAATAAATAAAAAAATTTAAGAAACATAGAACACACACACACACACACAAACTGTACTCCATATCAGCAATTGGCAAAGGGAGAGATATCCAGTGACAGCTATTGATGGGAAATATTTCAAAATTTATATTCACATTGCATGTTCAAGTTGTAGGACTGTACTCCAAATCAATCATTAAATCAATTTAAGGTATTACCAGAAAAGTCCTGGAAATAAACTAACGGGAAATGTGCAGTGCCTATATGAATAAATTTATAAAATTATACTGAAGGACAAAGCTAAACAGAAACAGATCTTGAATAAGAATCCCACTATTTGAAGTTGTAAATTCTCTTAAGATTAAATAACTATAATATAATCTCAGGGAAATTTTTCAATAAAATTTTGTGAGAAGTAACTTGACAAAATGATCCTATATTTTATTTAACGGAACAAGCAAGTGAGAGTAGCCAAGAAATTCTAAAAAAGAAAAAAAAATCCCACAATGACATATGTAATCACAGAGATTAACAAATTTAAATGTAATATAAAAATTATATATAGGAAGCCTGTTGTAAAAGTCAATTGACACATCAGTTGAATAGAAAACAGTATAGAAAGAATGAAACAAAAAATGAGAATTTAGTTTGTGATAAAGGTAGTATTACAAATCAGACTTTTGAATAAATAATTTTAGGAGAATTGGGTTCCATCTCTCACCCCCAACCCCAAAATAAATTTTAGATGGGTCAAAACTCAAACTCCCAAAGTATAATTTAGGTGGTAATTTTTGTAATATTGGAGTTAAAAAAACTTTTGATATTTGACACAAAAACTTATAGCTATAAAAGTCTCATGGATATGAGATGCTTCACAACAAACTAATAGACAAAACTGGGAAACAGATGGCAACTGGAGAAAAAGTCTGGCCGAATATATGGCTAAAAGTTAATAACCATAATATATAGAGAGCCTAAATCTGCTTAAAAAAACAAACACTAACAGAGAAGTGGTAGTTTTAGTAGTTCTCAGATAATAAAATACAATAAAACATAAGACAGCAAACTTCATTAATAATCAAAAGGAATGTACGCTAAAATCGCATGTGTGTGAATATTTGTACATCAGCATCCCATATTGTTCATATAAGGAGAAATAGATATTTTATACATTCTTGGTTGGAATGTTAATTGGCACAGACTTAGGGAATGTGAAAATATCAAAATTTTAAAATATCAAAAGTTTAAATGTATCCATCCTTTAACTCAGTAACTCCATTTTCCTTTTTTAATAATATAGTCTAAAAAAATACTTGCACAAGTGTACATATAAGAAATGTTACTTGCTTCATTATTGTTGAAAACATGAACTGTCCATCAACTGAATACTAGCTGAAAAATTATGGTACATATTAGTAATAGCCAATATTTATTTAGTGCTTAGTTTTCCAAGCATTTTATCATAATTTAGTACTTAATCTTCCCAATATTATGAATTTATTCATTGGAGTTTAAAAATGAGTATGTATGATAAATCCATACAAAAGAACACTGGGTGACTATCAAATAAAGTGACGTATCTAAATTCAGTGAAAAAAGGACCAAAGTTTTCTTGATTGAAAGAATCGAGTTATAGACTAGCATGCATGGTATAATTATATTTCTATTAAATGATATATATTTACATTCAGAAGAGAGATGTCTAAAGGAAGGGTTAATAGTGTTTTTTTCCTGAACAGTGACATTTTGGATTTTTTTAACTTCCTATTCTTGAACTTTTTACACAAAAATTGTTCTTCAGATGAAGAAATTAGGCACCTCATACTGGTGTAGTCTTTCATTATCTGTTCCTCTATGTCTGGCTTATTTCACTTAGCATAATATATTCAAGTTCATCCATGATGTTGGGAATTGGATTTCCTTAATTTTTTTAAACTGAATAACATTGCCTTGTATGTATATACCACATTTTCATTTCCATTTATATGTCAATGGACATTTAGGTTATTTCCACATCTTGGCTATTGTGAATAGTAGTTCAATAAATATCGGGGTGCTAATATCTCTTTGAGATCTTGACTTCAATTGTTTTGGATAAAACCCAGAAATAGGTGTACTGGATCCACATATATAAGGAATGTAAAATAGACAAGCTCATAGAATTAAAGTAAAATGATTAGTGCCAGAGGTTGGGCAGCAAAGGATATGGAAATTGCTAATCAACAGACATAAACTCAATTATACAAGATGAATAAATTCTAGACATCTACTATACAACATTGTGCCTATAGTTAACAATACTGTATTGTACCATAAAATGTGTAAAAAGAATAAATCTAATATTAGGTGTTCTTATTGTAATATAACAAAATCTAAAAAATGATGTATTTTTCATTTTGAGAAATGTAAAGCTAATGAACCTTTTTCTAAGTTCCATTTGATTCTCCGTTACAAGTCCTATATCTCTCTCCTCTTTTTATACCTCTATATTTAGACTTCAAAATAGATTTCATAGACCTTTACCGTTACTTACCTTTATTATCCTAAGGTTCCCTAAATATGGGATGAAACAGAATTCTTAGAATTGCCAGTCAACATGCTACCAACTTGTTAATGCAGTTTTATGTGAAAATACAGTGATGTGGCCATTTAGTAATAGTTGCTAGTACAGACTTGAGAGTAGAAGCTATCAAAACACTCAGAGAAGTTCAGAAAAGGCCTTTTTGTTCATACATGCTGCACTAGAGAAAAATAAAGACTAAGCTGAGGAGACTAGGAGGTATGTGAAACCAAAGAAAACAGTATGACGTAATGGAAGGAGAACACTAGAATAGATGGCAAGAAGCCCGGGTTCTAGTCCTGGCTTGGTCAGTGGCCAGTACTATAATGGGCATATTATGTTTCTTCATGTAAGAAAGTAGAGGTAAGACTTGATCCTTGGTTTTCAAACTTAGATCACCAGCATTCTAGGGTTTTTACAGATATGCTCTGGGGTCCACCACGGAAGCTGGAGAGCCCTAAGGCAAGGGGGCTGGATCCTGAGCTCCCCTGCTTAACTAAAACAACTCCATTTTTATTTATTTCATCTAATGGGATTTCCAGGAAGATTTTGATTGAATAAAGAGTTATAATGCTTAAAAACAGAAGAGACAAAAGTTTGAAAACCACAAACTAAAGCTGATATCTGGGGTTCCCTATAGCTTTAAGTTCTTGTTTTGAAATTAATCTATGCTTCAGAATATATGTAAGTAAGAAGTGAAATGCAGTTTTCCCTGAAGAGAATTTCCAAGTCACTGAACATCAATCATGAAGAGGCTCTGTTGCTAACATGTGGCAAGTTGATTTTTTTTTTTTTTTTTTTGCTTCCCTCAGGTCAATTTACCATCTGCCTCATCTTCATCAAAACATTAATTTCAGCTTAATCCCCTTTCTTCCTCTCTGGTGGTAAAAGGACCTGGCTCACTTTGAAATAAAACAAATAGAGTGCAGCTATGCTTTCAAATGCAGGGTGCTTTCCACTTGATTATTATGGGACTCCAGATTACTAAAATGAATAAAGTAATTTTGCTCTTTTCAGAGACTCAAAGTCTAAAAAACCACTCAATTAAAATAAACTAAAATTTATTAAACATATTGAGTCTTTACTATATGCAATGGACAGTGCAAGGTGTATCTGGTGATAGAGACATGAAAGACCCTGTTCTCAAATCTAGACTCTCTGGGAAGAGGGGACATCAGAGCTATGCGACTTCAAAGGAAAGATGTGCCTCATTGGTGGAAGGGATGTCAGAAAATGTTTTGAGAGTCTTAAAAGTAGGGCAGGATTCTCTTAAGTATAAGTAGGAGGACAGGGTAATTCCTAAGAGAATGTTAGATGAAGAAGTTTAGAATTAACTCAATAAGCAATGTGACAGTTTGGTGAACGTGTATGTTTTATTAAGATTAAGCTGATATTAGAACACAGTGTAAACAGAAGAAGGCGGACACTAAAACCTAAGAAGAGAACTGGGATGCTGGGTGCTTCACTGTCCAGATCAAAAGGTGATGAAATAGGATGATGGCAGTGGAAATACTAAGAAAGTGATATTGATGGACACCTAGAACGGACTTCCAGAACTTAGAGAATGGCCAGAAGTACATGGTAGAACAGGTAGGAAGCAATTTTAAGAGTCAAGGAAGAAGACAACTTGTAGCTTGGACTAAGGTCATTAGAAAGTAGAAGGAGAAGAGCATGAATTTTTGAAAATTATCTACAGATAAAAACTAACATGGATTTAGTGATGGACTGGACATGGAGATGATATTCACTGAGATAGGGAACAATAGATGGAGATGATTCATAGATTCAGAGAAGCTGTGAATTACATTTTTTATATTCTGATACTGAGGAATCTAAGACATCCGAAAGGAGTTAGGGTAATGGGGAAAAGAGTGTTCTCTATTTGAGATATGATTTTCTCAGAGGAAAGTTAGATTTATTTTTTCCTAATGTTTATTTATTTTTGAGAAAGGGAGAGAGTATGTGGAGTTTGAATTCACAAATGGGTGAGATCATGACCTGAGCTGAAATCAAGAGTCAGATGCTCAACCAACTGAGCCACCTATGCACCCCAGAAAGTTAGATTTCAATGAATACAAAGAACTATAAGAATTAATGGGTTAAAAGTATAGAATATATGGTAATTTTTCACAAAAAAGTAAGTATACAGTGGGGCCTGCAGATGTGTCTGTAGAGACACAATTTAAATTAGATAATTTGATTATACTCTGGTTGATAGAAAAAGAAATTGATACTTAATATGAAAAAAAGGAATGTGAATAGGTCTTTTTCAAGATTTTGTTTGTTTACTAGTGCTTAATGAATGAGTGAGTTATGTCTCTTCTGAGATCTCTGATGAGTGGAATTTTTTCTCCATCACATGTTTGAATGTTTAGAACTCTGTTAATGTTCTATTTAGTTCAAGTGGTTATATGTTGGCTTTTTGGCGCCATCGTCAATAATAAAATTCAACAAAACAAAACCCTAAATATGGCTTTGTTTTTCTCTTTTTAAACATATCTGATTCTCAGCCCAAACCAAATCCCAAGTTTTTCTCATGTGGGAGACAAGTGTAAGTTACTGACCACCATTAAAATTACTTTACCCACTATACCCCACTGACCTTTTCCTAACTTATCTCTCTACTCTGCCTTCCAAATCCCTGCCTTTCCCTAATATCTATTGTCAGTTTCCTTGATACAAACTTCTGTCCTTAACCAACTGCCTATTATACTCTCATTCCTTCCCAGGTGAAAAACCAGTGAATCTGTATTTTTAACAAGTGTCCCAAGTGATTTGTGACATTAGGGAAATTTGAGAAAATCTGTATAGAGCCTCTTTAGGGACCATCTTCAAGATGCAGGAAAAAGCAGCCTGAGCCATGTTCTTTTCATGTGCTATACGCACAATATCTGAGCTTTATTCTTTTCATATGAGGCTTCTATATATTTTCATCTGAAGTAATGCATATTATTGCTCAAAATACTTGAAAATTGTGGTCATGGATCCATTGCCACTTCCGACTTCCTTAGTCTCCTTATCCATTTCCCAGGTCAACAGTACACTCACAACCAGATTAGAATCCCTCAGCTACTTGATGATTAAGAATTGAGCTTTGAGGTACCTGGCTGGCTTAGTCAGTTGAGCTTCAACTCTTGATTTTGGCTTAGGTCATGATCCCAGGGTAGGGGGACTGAGTCCTGACTTGGGCTCCACATTGAGCATGGAGCCTGTTTGAGATTTCTCTCTCTCTCTCTCCCTCTGCCCCTACCTCCTGCTCACATACTCTCTCTGAAAAAATATAAATGAATGAATGAATGAATAAATAAATATATAAATAAATAAATAGTAAAATAAGTAAATGAGCTTGATTGAGGGCCAAATATGTGATAAGGCCTATTTTATGTGTTAAGTATACAACACTGAACAAAACAAAATTCTTGCCTTGCCTTGCTTTCTAAGTGGAGAATATAAATGAAAAAGGAAAGAAGTTGTATTTAAATCTGTTTTTCTCTTAGAGGTTCCGAAGAAAATGGAGTTTGTTAAATGAGTGGAAAATCACACATAGTATAATAGAACAACACTAATAAAGAGCCAGAGAAAAGTTTACTTTTGATTTATTCTCTAAAGTATTTTCTAGGCAAAGTAAAGAGGTATATAAGATACAGGAAAGAGATTAAATGTCTTTAAATAATCTTCAAGTATGGTTGAAAGTGCCATTCTAAACAACTGATATTCTTCCTCGCATGCATGTTGAGGACTTCTAGTAGGAAATACTTTGTTAGCCTAGATCTATTTACTGAGCACTCTTCAAAGTAAGTAAGTAAATTAATTAAATTTTTAGAGTATTAGAAAATAATGACTGCTATGGAGAGAAATAAAGCATGAAATGGAGAATAGGGAATTGCAGAGAGAGAGTGAGGGTGAGTGACAAGAAGAGAGAATGCACTTTCCTTCTAAAAAGGGAAGACAAAAAGCTGATAAAAAGATGACCATTGAGTGAAGACATAAAGGGGGGCAAGGAAATGAGCAATGTGGATACCTGAAAGAAAAGCATTTCCAGACACAAGAAATCATAGTAGATGTGTAATTAGCATTAGTAGAACGAATGGATAAAAATGTAGGAAGTGCTCTATCAATGTGCTTTTCTGCTCGTGGAGCCATCCCTTCTCTTCCTGTTGTTATAGTAAATGTTGTGTGCTTTATTAGAATCACCACTTAAGACTATGGTATTCGAACCACCAAGAACATTCATTCTGAATATGATCTAATGTCTTCTCCACAGCTGAAGAAACCGAGGTAGAAGAGAGCATGTGACTTGCCTGATGTCAGAGTGCTACTTACAAGTAGGATGGAGCTAAAACTCAGGTCTTCTAAACTTGAGCCTTACGTTCTTTCAGCTGAAAATATCTTTAATATGTGAACCAGAAATCTAAAGTACATTTTTTTCAAATTATATTTTTCATATAGATGTTTTATTAGTGAATATGTGCTCACACTAATGGGGGCAATATCTTTAACAGTATATACTGCTTGTGAGTTCCCACACTTCCACATGTCCCAACAAAGAGAAAAGATGAAATAAAGGGAGAAAAGAGGGGTGGGGGGAAGGAGAGAAAAAAATGGATGAAAAGTAACATCATGTAATCCAATCATCTTTCACATAAACCCAAATCTTTCTAAACCCTAGGTCTTTCCAATACATTGCAACAATACTTTCAATTTCTCACCAAAATTCTGAAATGGACTGATTACATATCTCAAAATTAAAATTTTCATTTTCTTCTCCTCTATGGCACTATTTTAATAACAAATAAAGGAAACACCCATCATTGTCATCAATTAATGGAATTCCAACCAGCTATACTGTGATAGCTTGATGTTTTAATATGATATCTCCTCTAACTTCAGATCCAAATTCCACCTGGTCATTCCATCCAGTCCCACTTAGACACACTACTTTCCCTTCTCATCCTATTTGGTAATGTGATCTCCATTTCCTCTACCATTTAATCTTCCCTGAGAAGCACTGCTGTTTCTGACATCTGTTCCCTTCCCATCCGTCTCTGTGAACTCTGAGATAAAGACAAAGTTTTCAAGAAATGTAAAACTCATCTGTCAACGTACTTCCCCTGCCACCTGTCAGAGGCCTTACTGCCTTTCCCTTGTGCACTCTTAACTCTATACCCACTTTTCTTGTTGAGCTCTCTTTGGAGAGTTCTCTTCATTCTCTATTTTTTTCCCTATTAAGTCTTTGTATATTGTATTTATGATTACTCCCCATTGTCATAATTTTGCATACAGTTCCTATGACATCATTTCTACTGCCAGCCGGATATTTCAAGAAACTTCTACCTAGTCCTAAAACTCAAAGGCTCAACTTTAGGGTTTAACCTATAATCTGGATATTTGAAGAGTTCCCACAGCTGCTACAGCTGCCAAGATGAGTATGGAAGCAAACAATCCTTTCTCTTCAATGACCTCATCATATTTGTTCACGCCCTTAAAATAATTAGGCTGGATTAGTGCAATGAATTCTGGGTTTAGGGCTATCCTTAAAGACCACCTGTGAGATTTAGTTAGCCCGCCCACTTCATGATACTGGTCAGATGAGCCATGTTCTACTTACTCCATACATCTAATTTGTAACCTAGAAAAAGGTAACTTTATACTGAATTTCTAGAAAAAAATTCTGCTTCCTGTGTATTTTCTCAGGGTCTTTTGAGAGTAAAATTAAGACAGGTTTCTCATGGAAAATGTGCCTTCTTCCCCCTCCACCCTTACCCACTAGGAAAAAAAGAACAAAAACCAAAGCAAAACTATCTGAACAGCTTCCTCTTTGCCAGGGAAAACAGGTCAAAATTAAGGAGCTGCAGGTTAGTTTTCCCTCACAACAAGGAGGGCACGGAAAAGTGTTCCCTGTTATGAACTCTTCTGTATCTTTGCCTCCATTCCTATCCCCCTCTAACTCCACTTGAATTGAAGCCGTTGGATTTTGACAAGGGACAGCACAACTGTGAGAGGCTCATCACCTCCAAGGACACCTCATCACCTGAGGCTCATCACCTCCAAGGACACATAGACACACACAGTTGTTTACATCTATTTATGCTCTCTCTTAGTTCTAGAAAAGAGGAGACTCTATCTCTGCTTGCATAAATGAATTATCACTTTTTTTGCATTATGCTTTGTCATTTACAGTCTATTTTCCATAAAGGTTTTAATTTTTATACTTCCAGACACCGTACCTAGCATACTGTAAACTCAAAGGAAGTTTGTTGAAATAATTAATTTAATTTATTTAAACCAGAGTAATACATGCATGTGATAACAGTTCAAAGAGTTTTGAAGAGTATGTGAAGAAAAGTAGGTCTCCTACCACATCCTTCTCCACATGAAGAAAAAGCTTCTTTAAATTTCTCTGTAGATCTTCTGGTGCATAATCCTATATAACATGCTTAGAGTTTTACTTCTTGATTTAACCACTTTACAAAATAGCTACCAACTCTTCTTTTTAAAGGAGGCTTTAGCTCACTCATAATCCTCCTTACAGTTCTCCTCCCAGTGGTTGATGGTTGTGGAAGCTCACATTTCTGAAGGTCCTCAGAATCACATGTCTCAGAATTGATTTTTTTCAGAATTTACAAAGGTAATATTATGTATACATCATAGGCTGCAAAACCCACACAAGTGTTTCCACAATAAATTTTACTAACAGTCACATTATATGGAACATATAAAGATTAGAAATAAGGGTGCCTGGGTGGCTCAGCCAGTTAAGCATCCGACTTTGGCTCAGGTCATGATCTCACCACTCATGAGTTTGAGTCCCACATCGGGTCCTGTGCTGACAGCTCAGGGCCTGAAACCTACTTCGGATTCTGCGCCTCCCTCTCTCAGTCCCTTCCTTGCTCGCTCTCTCTCTCTCAAAAATAAATAAACATTAAAAAAATTAAAGATTAGAATTAACTTCATATTGGTGCAAATCAAGGTTTTGCCAACAAAAAAATTGCTGAAATTTGTTATAATCAACCCAAAGTTTACATCAATTGCTCAGTCCTCCTTACCCATATTCAGATTGATTAATATTATCAGAGTAACAAAATTCAGTTCCCTCACTTTTTAAACTTCTTCATGTACTTAATCCAAAGCCAAAATATCCAGTTACTTATTTTCTATCAATCTTATTATTTAATTCTGATTGGGCTACACCATTGTTCTCTTTTAAATTGCTCTTCTTAAGTAAGAGTCTGGCCCAATATGCTATTGTCTTTTTTTTTTTTTTTTTCACTTTCCTCCTATTTGTTTGTTCACTAAGGACCTCTGTAGTGGTATGTCACTGTGATTATGTCTACAGAATACAAAGAAACTTTCTGAAGTTAAAGGATACCTATGATGCCCTCAAACATAAAGGAATCATTTCAATTTCAATCAAGCAGATAACCAGATGTTATAATTATAGTTCACAATGTACTACAAAGATTTTCCCCATCCATTACCTAAGAGATCCTAAACAAATATAAAATACTATTCACTAAAAACTACCTTATTATAATTCAAGAAATACATAGCTTTTGACTATTTTAGTTTAAAATATGACCAAAAAATCCATATGAAGATGGTAGCTTGTGTATTTTTCCAAATGCAGTACTGTGAGCACCCTCCACCCTGTAGCACCACCACCTCATGCATTTCTTTTAAAAAAGTTGTTTCTTTCCTCAGAATTTTTCTCAAGGAAGAGTCAACAACAGAATAAAATATGACTGATAGGCTATGGAGAGAAAAAGCAAAGGAAGAATAGAATCCTGCCTGTCATACAGTATATTCTAAACTAATCATTGAATTGAATTTTCAGAAACAAATTCATCAGGGGAAGGAAAAGAAAGAATGAAAACAAAACCAACACATGATGTGTAATAGGAAGTAAGCAGAGGAAAATGAAGTGTATAGCCCAAATTCAACCAGGCAACTAATAGAAATGAGGTCTCCAGTATAAAGCTTTGTCCTGCTCAATCTGTACTGGCTTCTACACCAGAGGAAGAACTTTCAAATATCTCATAGATAAAGGACTGTGCACAATTGGTTGGCAGGCCCTAACCACACCAAACCCATGGCTTCCCACCAATCACACTGGCTGTGGCTCTCTGAAAGTGGCTCTTCAGCACTGTTGCTCCTATAAGAGAGAGTAGCAGCAGCAAAGGAAGAGTCAGTGGAAGCTCTCATGCTTAGAAAGAAGTCTCTCTCTCCAGCTTCAGTGGTGATGTTTCAAGGATGGGTGGAAGGATGCTGGAGTCAGAACATCTCGAAGTGTCACTGTGTGGGTGAGAGTGCTTATGGACTGTAATCCTAATCTGAACACTGTTTTTCTTAGAAGAAGTCCGTTTCTGTTGGAACAAATAATCACAGATGTGTCACCTCAATTAATAAAGTGAGATTCTTGTGAATCTTGGAAATGAGCTGGTGAAAAAAAATAAATTATGGCTTTCTAAGAGTGAAATGACATTTTAATGTCATCTTTAGAATCCACTGCTATCTCTAATTACGTATCTAATTACAGACAGAAAATATTTAGATGGGAAAGTTGGCTTAGCCAGGACTTGAAATCTGAGTGTAACCATGGTGACAGACAAAGGCTTCATCTCATCAGACTATATCTGAAGCTGAAAGTTTATCTTCCTGGTCTCTAAATTCAGAGGTTAAAGTTACTCAGAGGTGCTCAAGGTCAAATTAGAGAAAGATGATTAATTCCTGTCAATAAATCTTTTTTTTTTTATAAATGGAACTTAACCCCCTGGGGAAATGTATGTGCATGCACGTGCGCGCGCGCGCGCACACACACACACACACACACACACACACACACACACAAAATCTTACGCACCAACCACACAAAGTAATTACTGACTATGCTCTTTTAAAAGTTCAAATGAAGATCATTACAAATTTGAATAAAGAAAAAAGCTTTGAGTTAACTCTAATTTAGAATAATTCCCATTGTGTGAAGACATGGTAAGCATCTAAGAGCCTTTCTTTTTTTTTTTAATTTTTGTTTAATGTTTGTTTATTTTTGAGAGAGAGCAAGCACGCACAAGCAGGGGAGGGACAGAGAGAGACAGAGAGGAAGACACAGAATCTGAAGCTGTTAGTACAGAGCCCGACACGGAGCTTGACACAAACTGTGAGATCATGACCTAAGCCGAAGTCAGACATTTAACTGATTAAGCCATACAGGAACCCCATATCTAATAGCCTTTGTTTTTAAATGATTCTATTAAGTAGTTACACAAGGTGAGGGAAAGGACTCAGGATCCAGAAAAACTTTCTACCTAAAAGAAGAGATTAAATTTGCTTCACAATAAAACTCTGGTCATGCCAAACAATGATGACTGTTTTGGTTTAATAGTTTGTTTTAAATTTTAAAAATAAACTTGCAAAATAATTCCTAGAGGTATTTAAATTTTTTTAATGTTTTATTTATTTCTGAGAGTGAGAGAGAAAGAGAGAGAGAGAGAGAGACAGCATGAGCAGGAGAGGGTCAGAGAGAGAGGGAGACACAGAATCTGAAACAGGCTCCAGGATCTGAGCTAGCTGTCAACACAGAGCCCGATGTGGGGCTCAAACCCATGAAATGCAAGATCCTGACCTGATATGAATTCGTCGGACACTCAACCGACTGAGCCACTCAGGCACCCCAATTCCTAGAGGTATTTAATTTGTGATGCCAACATGCTTTCCTTAACAATGAATTTTTAATTGTTCTGTAAGGTTTTTAAAACTTTTCTGAAGTGTCCCAAAATGCACAACTCACAGAATCTTCACAAACTAAATGTTCCTAGGCACCCATCACCAAATAGAGAAACATGATCATCAAGCACCCCAAATGCCACCCTCCTTTTGCCCTCATATAATGATGCCTTTTAATTCACCAAGTCAAAGTGTTTGTACAAAAAGCAATTTCTGGAGCAGGTATATACTGAACCAAGACTAGTAGCCTGCCATTTCTAGTTCTGTTGGCCTGAAGCATAGCTAGTTTATATGCAATGGGCTCCATCTACAATTGGCCACTGTCCTGCCCTGTTTGCCGTGGAGTTACCACTGTTGCTCTCTTGTCATTCAAGAGAAGAAGAGCTAGGTGAAGGAGATGCCGTGTGGGAAAAGAAAAAAGAACATTGGACTTGGTAGGCTGCAAAACCAACTTCTTGAGATTCAGGTTTTCTTCCTCCAAACAGTGATTTGACCTGGAGCAACCTCATTAACTTTTCTAGGCCTTTGTTTCCTTTATTTACCAGAAAAGATGTTTGGCTCTATGGTCTCTACATTTTGTTTCAAGGCAGAAATATTATGACTTCATATGGAAGGATGCTTGGATGCACAGATGAGGTGTAAACACATCAGAAGGTAAGAAGTGAGTATACTCTCTCTCCATCAGGATTGGTCTGTCTGCCCTTTACTCTCCTGCTCCTAGAATCATTTTATTATCCCCTATTACGTATTTATGATGTTAATAAATAATTCCTAAGACCATAAGTTAAATGTAAAAGTCTACTGTTTCTTTTTCAGTCTCCCATGACAATATAAAGTAAAAGGTTTGGGCTTCTTAACAGGAATTTTGCCAAACATATACATGAAACATAAAATACTCAAATATGATGTCCATAGGTAACTTCTGAGGTGGGTCTTGATCAAATATATTGCATAAGTAAGTTTTTTCACAAAGCTACCTTATATCATATGAAATATCTTCAGTGACTGTGCCAAAGAAAAGAACATATATTGGCTTCTATTTAAGACCATCAAAACCTCTGACAATTGGCTCACATGAATCACTGTCAGGAAGTCTTCCAGCAGCAGAGACTAGCCTCAGTTTGCTGTGTGGCTGAGATAGGATTGATATCAGGAGCAGAGCAACCTTCCAAAGTCAAGCAAGAATATGGAAACTGCCATGAGAACAAGAAGTAGAATTCTCATAAGTGATGTCCCTTCTGTCCTTTCTTTATTATGATTCCAATATCTTCCCTGCACTTTCCCTTCTCTGATTCATCAAACTTCTTCTATGCGACATTAGAATCAGCCTGGTAACAGTACTGCTGTGATTGTTTGCATGAGATGAACCACAACCAAACTGCTTGTCAGCTACAAGTTCATTCCTTTGCTTTGCTACAACAAATAAACAGAATTAAAGAACATGAACAATTTGATCTCAATTATGTAGAAACATTACAACAAGCCCTCCAACCCCTGCTCCAAGCCTCAAAAATATCATCTTCATGGGGTGCTTGGGTGGCTTAGTGAGATGAGCATCTGACTTTAGCTCAGGTCATGATCTCAAGTTGGTGGGTTTGAACCCCACATAAGGTTCTGAGCTGAAAGCTCAGGGCCTGGAGCTTGCTTCAGATTCTGTGTCCCCCCCCCTCTTTTTCTCCCTGCCTCTCTCCCAACTCATGCCTTCTCTCTCTCTCAAAAATAAATAAATATTTTTAAAAAGTACCATCCTCATAAGGCAGAAAGACCAACAAAACTCCAGATTCCATTTTCATTTCAATTTCCACCTGTTCCTTAAAAAGCTCTTTCCTAATTATTATTATTATAATCCTCTGACCTTATTTCAGTATCTACTGAAATAGACAGAATTGGACAGAAACTCAAGGTTTGGTAATGGGTATACAGCTTTGTATGTGTAATCTCCACAGGTTGAGAGTTTTTCCTTTTTTCAGTCACCTAATCCATCAATTAAAAAAGTTGTTTAAACTAGACACTGTGTGTCAAACTCTGAGGAGTGACTTTCTCCTCCAGTCATATTCAGTCCACATGAGATACTTAAGGATATAATAAAATATAAAAAAGCATATTTTAGCAGCTTGCTATTTTGAAAAAGGGGGAAAATCCCTTCAGACAGTAATCAATTGCATTGTGGTGGAGATTTCTGCAAAATGCATTAGGCAGTTCGCGCCTGTGGCGATGGTCACTGCACACATTCTGGAACGTCTCCCAGACTCTAAGACTTTTTCCAGACGTCCAGGAGGAACTTTAGTAAGACAGAGATCCTGCTCTGGGCCTTGAAAAAAAAACTGCAGAAGGAAAACTTTTGAAGGTTCAGTTTCAGCTGGAGTTTGTTTCTTAGACAGCCGAGTTGCCTAGGTTATGGAAAATACTAGTAATTATGGAGTGACGATAATCAGAAAAGCTGCACCCTGCCCCCTGTCTTTTTTTGTCTGCAGCCATAATTAGTTAGTCATGGTTTTGGTTAAGCAAGAATGCAAATTTGCTTCCTAAGTGTCTTTATGGGCAGGGTAGAGTCTATCCCATCCCAGATACTGAAATTACCAAAAGGTATTATGATAATATTTTCTAATTTTTAGAAATAAACAGTAAGTTGAGCACTGGGTGTTCTATGGAAACCAACTTGATAATAAACTATTAAAAATAAAGAAAGAGTGAATGGTTGTCTCCACTGGGAAAAAAAAAAGATATCAACAGTAAGTTGTATCTCTCTTTACTGCCCTTTTACTATATGAGCAATCTTAAATTTGCTCAGGAGTTATGCCTTACAGGAGAAAATCACTGGACTAACAAGTGCTCTTTAACTATTTATTTCTGTGTCATGTTTAGATTTAAACTCTTCCCTGATGAGGGGCCTTTCCTGTGTCTAGGAATGAAATCTGAGTATAGAAGCTGACATAGTTTATATCTGAAAGGACATATTGATGTATACTAGAACCAAATATTTTCCATAAACATATATTACCATCTTTCTTCTCTGCCTCAAAAACATAACATATTGGGGGGGAAAGGGGCACATTTTGTGCCTCCTATAAATTGAATTCATCTTACCAATGAAATAAATACATGAAAGAAAAAGTTTTCCTTGTCTTTTTGTTTCATGTTATATCATGGTTCCCCTTATAGTTTCTTGATTTGCTCAGATGCAACTTTAAAATTTTATTATTCTTATAATGGCTTAATCTTCACTTTTTGCTTAAGCCCCAGCTCAGTTTTACTTTGTTCTCCAATCCATGCAGCTCCTGGTGTGAGAAACAGGTGCTTCTTGGACTCCATTCTTCAATTCCAATTATTCTGCAAGGGGCTAAAAGTCGTTGGTCCTTTAGGGAGGCAAATGTCATTTTCCCTGTGTTACTGATTCTTATATTTATTTGTTTGGAACCTAAACAGGCAAAGAAAAGCATGCTTGCTTGCCCATGATATAAATATTGCTAAACTGCATTATATATATAATGTAAAATATTTTATGCCATTTACAAGAGAGGTGGTTTTGAAAAAGCACTAATTTAGGAATCTGAAGAATTGGGTTATGCTTTGGTCAAGCTTTGCCATTTACCAGCAGGGTGACCTTGAGAAATCACTGAACTTCCCTAAATTTTAATTTTGTCATCTATAAAATGGGAATAATATACCTGCCTTGCCTAACTTGGAGCTTTATTACAAAAGCTAAATGAGATTGTCTCTGTCAAAAGACTTCTAAGGTAACATCTATAAAGAACTCAGAATGGTGTTTGGCACATGGTAAATACTATATAAGTATTAGCTACAATATTAATATTATTATATAATTATTATTAAAACGGCAAAGCACCAGACACACAAGTAATCTTACTAGTGTATTTTTTGATGGTTGCATCATACCATCTCATGATTAGTAACATTTTTAAAAAATTATAATTTTATAAATCTATTTAGCTACTTAAAACAGACTTCAGTAAATGCATTTCCCACATGATGGAAAAAAATGGTCTTAGATGTATTAGGATGAAAAAACTCACTAGGCTGTATGAGATGCTCATTGCCTAAGCTGACAAAACTTTTCTGGAACTTAAGCTATGGATAGGCAAGGACTGGGGCAAGAGCACTGCAAATATAGCATCATGCTACTGTGGGGCTCTTGGAAGGGGTGTCAGAGTCCCCTCCTTGCTTTAATGCAAATAGTAACAATAGCCTGGCCTCTCTTAAGCCAGTCAAAGATGAATGAGTCCAGCATATCCAAGGCAGTTTTTCAGACCTGCTGCTTGGCTTCTGGATGAACAGAAATGTCTAATGCACTAGAATCATGTCCAGCTCTAGGCATAGCTGAGAAGTCATCACTGCTCACCCTTGGTATCTGTATTAGTTTGCTAGAGCTGCCACAACAAAATATCACAGACTGTGTGTCTCAAATAATAGAAAATTATTTTCTCACAGTTCTGGAGTCCAAGTCCAAGTTCAAGATCAAGGTATTAGCAGGTTTGATTTCTCCTGAGGCTCTTTCTTTGACTTACAGATGACCACTTTCTCTCTGTGTCCTCACCTGGTCTTTCCTCTGTGTGTATCCCTACTGTACCTTTGTATGTCCAAATTTCCTCTTCCTATAAAGACAACACTGGCATTGGATTAGAGTCTGGCTTAATGCCCCATTTAACTTAATCACCTTTTTAAGGACCCTATGTTCAAATATAGGCACACTTTGAGTTACTGAGGGCTAGAGCTTTAAGATTTTGGTGGGGTTGGGAGGGACACAACTCATCTTGTAATAGGGCCTTCTCTCCTGGCTATTTCTCCCATCAGTTACTTCCTTTCTACAAGGGCCTATGTAGTTCAACATATTTTCTTTCCTTCATGGATTTCTAGTGCTCATTGCTTCTGAATTCTTCTAGAGAAACACTTAATTATGCACAAATGTGCAGGTGCTTTGAAACCTATATTGTGATCTGAAAATGGCACATTATTATGACTTCTATGAGCTTAAGCCTATCAATGTCAAGGACTAATGAGCATGTAGGATAGCATCCTATTCCTTGGACTAACAGAAGACCAATAATGTGGTCAAGTCAGCTATATCAGTCAGGGTTCTTTAGAAAAACAAAACCAATAAAGTGTGTGTGTCTGTGTGTGTGACAAAAATCAGTACCTCTAACAGACCGAACATGCTTGCTGCTCATTAATAAATCCTGAGATCTACCAGTGATTGTAGGGTAGTGAAGAAATAAGACTCAGCTCCTACCAGTAAGACTTCATGGACAAAGGTAAATGTGACATGGGCTCTCACAGGAACTCAGAGAAGTGACAAATTAGCCTGGGATGCTTTGGAAGGCTTCACAAAAAATGTTTTTTTTTTAATAAATAAAATTAAAAATTTAAAAACATGACTTTTGAGCTTGACCTTAAGTTTTGAATATACATTTTCCAAGCAGAAAATGTGCTTAGGGAAGATTTCAAGTCAGCAGTTCTCAAAATGTGGACCATGGTCCCCTCAGAGTCAGAAATACCCTTTGCAGAGGGCCCATATGATAGACCCATGTGGTCAAAAATATTTTTATAATAACCCTAGTGTAATATTTTTCTTTTTCACTATGTTGACATTTGCTCTGATGATTCAGAAGTAATGGTAGTAAACCTGCTGGTGCTTTAGCACAAATCAAAGCAGGCGCACTAAATTGCACTGGTAGTTATATTCTACAATGCCAAGTTGTTGCAGTTAAAAAAAACGTCAGATTTGCTTAAGAATATCCTTGATAAAGGAATAAAAATTATTAATTTTTAAAAACATTGCCTTAAATTTTTTTAATGTTAACTTGTTTTTGAGAGAGGGAGAGCAAGAAAGAGTGGGAGAGGGGCAGAAAGAGAGAAGAAGACATAGACTCTGAAGCAGGTTCTAGGCTCTGAGCTGTCAGCACAGTCTGACATAGGGCCCAAACCCATGAACCATGGGATCATGACCTGAGTCGAAGTCAAATGCTCAACCAACAGAGCCACCCAGGCACCCCTAAAAACACTGACTTTTAATACTGTATATGATGAAATAGAGAAGTGCACATAAAACACTTCTGCTATATCCTGTAGTTCAATGGTTGTTTCAAGAAAAAGCACTTATGTGTTGTTGGCGTTGTACTTATTTCATGAAACCCCATTTTTACTTGAAAGAATCACTGACAGACAAACTACAGAAATTCAAATGTATCGAATGCCGTAAGGCGACAGTTCTATGAAATTCTGATTCAGTTGTATGATATTTCAGGGAAACCAACCAACCAACCAATTAGCTGCCAAACATAAAATTAGAGCTTTTATGTGAAAATTAAAATTTTGGAAAACTTGCTGGCTTCCCAATACTTATAGACTTATTTGATGCTATCCATGCCAATATTAACCAATGTGGTTTTTAAATATTATTGATATCGATAAACATTTGGAAGATTTATACTACATTCAAAGAACCAATATTTCCCAAATGGCCAGTGCATGATGTTGCAAAATCATGCCTGGATAAAAGATCCATCTGAAGAGCAAAGAAGACAGAACATGAATTTTAATGTTCTAGATTATTAAAAGTTAATTGGTATGATAGCAGATCTACACTGTAACTAATGTTTAAGAAATTACCACTTGTGGATTTTTGGTATAGTATTAAAGAAGAATATCTACACAATTATCTGAAAAGTTTATTAAAATACTCAATCCTTTCCAACTACATCTCTGTTAGAGTCTGGATTTTCTACAAATCCTTCAACTGAACAGCACATCACAACAGATTGTAGAAACAGATACAAGAATCTATCTGTTTCAATCGAGCCAAACATTAGACATCTGCAAAACTGCAAACCAATGTCCTTCTTTTAATTTTATTTTTTTGGGAAAATACAGTTATTTCTCACAAAAATATATTACTTAGGACAACATATAATGGGTTAATTATTATTTTAAATAAATTAATGCATAAATTTTTAATTCTCCAATTTTAATCGTATGTTACAGTATATTATATACACACATATTATTAGTATATTATATATTAATATGTATAATCTATAGTCCATACAAATAAAGGCTCTTTGGAAGTATTCAATACTTCCTTCTGAATTTAAAGGGATCTTGAGGCCAAAAGTCTGAGAACTGCTACTCTGTTTAAGGGAGCTAGTCTGTATAAAAGCAAAGATCATGCAAGAGAAATATAGAGCATTCCTGAAGTGGAAATCAGCATAGGCTTCTCTGAAGAGTTGGTGGGAGAGGATGGTAGAAAGGTTAACGAGGCAGATTATATATGAAACTTTATGCCCTAATAAAAAGTTCGAACTTTATCTTTTATACCAATGGCTTTCAAACTTTCATCACCATAACCCATGGCCAGACATACATTTTACATAAAACAATACCCAAACACATCTACATTTTATAGATTAACTAGAGCAGACTTTCACAAAACAATACCTTTACAAACTCTATTTTCTGTTAAAATTTTAAAAGTTCAGTGCAAGTCACTAATATGAATACATTACTTGTTAATAGCTTACAACCTGTAATGTTTAAAAAGTACTGTTCTATGTAATGGAAAATCAAGAGGCAACAGATGTTTTGCCAAGGGAAGTGACATGATCACATTTATGCGTTTAGAATCACAATGTGGCGTGGAGGATGAAAACATTCAGGAGGCTGTTGTAGTTGTCCAGGAGAGTTATGGTAAGGATATGATCTTAGCCAGAGGATTGAGAAGAAGGACAATATTTGGGAGAAAAATGACTATTAGACTTTGAAGACACAATGATATAGGGCTTGTATAAGAAGATATATCCATGATGACTCTGAGGCAGCTTGTAATTTGGGAGAATTGTGCAGCTGCTGCAGCTATTAACTAAGATCCAACATGCAGGAGAATAACAGGTTTTCAGGGCATAGAGGTAACTGCAGAAATAAATAAACTGAGTTTCAGATGGGCTTGATTTCAAGTCATTCAAGTAGCGATGTCCAAGAAGGGAACAGAAATTTGATTCCATTGAAATGGAAAGAATTCAAGGCTGAAAATACAGAAATAATTGACCTTAAGTTTCCATACTGCCATTTCAGGGGTGCTGTAAGTCCTCTCAGTCTTACATTAACACCATTGGGTGTGTTCTTATGAGTGTAAATAATACACTGTTATCAATTTATGAAAAGTAAGTATGCTTCTAGAAGACACGCTATCACTAAAAACAAAAAATGTTTAAACATATATCAGTTTTAAGTTTCAAAATAAATTCACAAAGGCCATCATGTTGTGAAGTTTCCTCAACATGGCTTATTCTACAAAAAAACAAACAAACAAAAAAGGCAGCACATATGGTCCCTGTCAACATATGCCATAGCACCAGGAGATGTTACATACTGCTAAGAAAATCTTTTTCATGACAACAAAACCTCAGCATGCAGAAGGATATAAATACTTTATGATACAACTATAATAAAGTGCTACACTCATTTTTTTGTAAAAATCTAAGGAGAAAGGATACAAATGCCCATATCATATGAAGAGAGAGATGTTAAATTTATAAGCATTCAAAATTTGGGGCACAGACCACAATTCAATTAATTTCTTTTTAAAAACCTCATGTCAAACATATTTATTGTTACTAAGTGTGTGTTTGATGGCAACAAAACCCTTGGCACAGGCACTTTGTTGAAAAATATCAAAGGTCTCTATGACCATTAAAAATGTGGCACAACATTTTATCCAGTTTATAGTGATGGAAATCAAGAATCAAATTTGTTAAGCAGCCTTGCAAATATCACACATTACATAAATAACCACTTTAGTAATCAAACTTCTATCATAATTTATCCATTAAGTCACACAGCCTTGCAACTAAGGAATTGAACACATTTTTCTTCTGGTACCAAACCCATGTAGATCACTATTATTTAATAAATCACTGGAATTAAACATTTTTAACATGCATGGATTATTAAGAATAACCTGCTGTTATACAAAAGCAAACTTCCCAGACTATGGAGAAGAAATACAGATCAATACTATGGTAAATTCTATTAGAAATAACACAAGAGTCAACCTCACCTGGAAATCTGATTGTTTTACCACAATCATCAAAAATCTCAAAAATAGATTCATATAGTGTTAAATACATGCAAAACGTCAGAGATCAGATATCATATAAACAACTTGCTGCTGCTGCTACAGTGTTGTTCCCTAATAACCTGCCTGGGCAGTTCAGGGACGGAAAATCGCCCCATGACCTGGACTTATCAGCACAATGTTTATGCTTTGGTTTCACTGGCCAAAAGAGCCTGAAAACATCAATGAAATGCAACACTGAATTGCAGTGGATGTAGCACTTGAGGGCTTGCAAGCAATCTAAACAGGGGGTCTGAAGAAAGTGGCCTGTGGCTCACTCCTTGGGGAACACAAGGTACCTCAGTTACACAATAGCAGTTAGCAGATCACAGCAGAGGTTAAAGAGAACTTCCAGCTCATTCTTTGTCCTGAACATAATATTTAATCATAGCCAAAGACTAGGCAGAAGTTTAAATTACAAGTCTAACTTCCTGTTTTGTAATTTTTAATGATCAGTTCTCCCAAGTGTGGCTCAGTTTATATAGTTATTGTCTCTAGTCAGGTGTGTTCTGTTTTATGCACCAGATAATTTCTAGAACTAGGAAAAGGGATAAAGCACATTCGTATATTTCTATTAATACTTTCTCCAATGACAAATGTCATCATTTTATGTTAAAATCCTTTGACTTTAGATTTCTCTGACTCACTATTGGTCAGCCTTCTCTCAAACAGGAAAGTGCTTAGAGTTCAACATTAAAATTCACCAACAAACCAAAACAGTTAAAAGGACTAGGTAATCAGTCCCTTGTAACATAAAAAAAGTTTATAACATTTATTTTAAAATGTCATGTTCTTCCTATTGCTTTGGTGTTGTCATAAATATTTCTTATATCCATCTGATATTTTGAAGATTTCAGGTCATATCATTCAATTTCCATGAAATATTTCAGTCACTGTGCAAAAAGACAAAACCATTTACATTAACACCAAAAAGAGAAATGCTAAGGTACATATCTAACAAAATTGGTATAAGATCTTTATGAGAAAAATTATAAAGCTGATAAAATAAATCAAAGAAGAACTAAATAAATGGAAATATATTCCATATTCACACACAGAAAAACTCAGTATTATCAAGATGTCCTTTCTCAATGTCATTTATATATTCAATGCAATCCCAATCAAAATAGCATCAGGTTATTTTGTGGACACTGAAAAACTGATTCTTAAATTTATATGGAAAAGCAAAAGGCCCAGAATAGCCAACACAATACTGAAGGAAAGCAAAGTTATAGGCTTGACACTATTCAATTTCAAGATACTATAAAGCTTCTGTAATCAAGTAAGTGTGGTATTTGTGAAAGAATAGACAGATAAACAGAGGCAGATATGGAAAATCCAGAATATAGCTAACTGATCTTTGATAAAGGAGCAAAGGCAATTCAATGGAGAAAGAATAACCTTTTCTTTTTTAAAAGTTTTTTAATGTTTTATTTATTTTTGAGAGAGAGGGAGACAGTGTGAGCAGGGGATGGACAGAGAGAGAGAGAGGGAGACACAGGACTGGAAGATAGGCTCCAGGCTATCTCCAGGCTAGCTGTCACCAAGGAGCCCAACATGGGGCTTGAACCCATGAACCATGAGATCATGACCTGAGCTGAAGTCGGAAGCTTAACCAACTGAGCCACCTAGGCATCCAAGAATAATCTTTTCAACAAATGGTGCTGAAATGCCAAAATGGACATGCACATGAAGAAAAAATAAACTGTATTTATACGCCGATCTTACATATTTCACAAAACTCGACTCAAAATGGGTCATAGGTTTAAAAGAAAAACATAAAACCGTAAAACCTTTAGAAAATCTAGTAACCTTGGGTTGGCTGATGAGTTTTTAAAATTAAGTTAAAGACCTCTGCTATGTGAAAGACACTGTTAAGAAGATAGATGAGGCACAGGCTGGAAGACAATGTTTGCAAGCCACAAATCTGATAAAGGACTGGTATCCAAAATATAAAAATAACCTTTCAAACTTAACAATAAGAAAACAACCCAATTTAAAAATGGGTGAAAGACATGAACAGACACCTCACCAAAGAAGATAATATAGTTGGCAAATCAGTCTCTGTAAAGAGCTCCACATCATATGTCGTTAGAGAACTGCAAACTAAATTAACAATGAAATACCACTACACACTAATAGAATAGCAAATATCCAAACAAAGCAAAACAAAACAAAACAAAAACTGACAACAGCAAATAGTGGTGAGGATTAGGAACAATAGGAACTCTCATTCATTGCTGGTGGGAATGCAAAATGGTACAGCTATCTTGGTAACTTCCTACAAAACTAAACATACTCTTACCATATGACCCAGCAATCATGCTTCTTTGCATTTACCCACATGAGTTGAAAACTCATGTTCACACTAAAACCTGCACACAGTGTTTATAGAGGCTTTTTATCATAATTGCCAAAACAGGAAACATCCAAGATGTTCCCCTATAAGTGAACTGGAAAACCTACTGTGGTGCATTCATACAATAAAATGCTATTCAATGATAAAAAGAAACTATTAATTAAGCCACAAAAAATATGTGAAAATTTAAATGCACACTGTTAAGTGAAAGAAGACTGCCTGAAAAGGCTACATACTGTATGATGCCAAACATGGCATTCTGAAAATGCAAAACTGTAAAAACAGCAAAAAGATCAGTGGTTGTGGAGGGTTTAGAGGAAGGAGGTGGAGGAAAGGTGAACTGGTGAAGCATGAAGGAGTTTTAGGGCAATGAAACTATTTTGTATGTTATCCTAATAGGGAAAACAAAACATTAAGCATTTGTCAAAACATACAGAATGGCACAACACCAAGAATTAATCATAATGTTAACTGTGGACTGTAGTTAATAACAATAGTTGTTAATAATATAGCTGATAATAATAATAAATTAATATTGGTTCATCAGCTGCAACAAGTGTGCCACACTAATGCAAGATGTTAAAAATGTAGGAACCATGAATAGGGAAAGTGGGTATATGGGAGCTCTGTATAATCTGCTCAACTATTTCTGCAGATCTAAAACTATATTTAAAAAGTCTATTAATTTTTTTAATGTAAATACATGGTTCAGAAGCAGAATCTTTAACAGAGTGTTTAACTCTTTGGGAGAGGGAAGAAAGAGCTCAACAACAGAGACTGCTGAGCAGAATTTTGAAAGGTAAATTGGAGTGTGCTATTCATTTAGTAAAGGACATTCCAGGTCAAAAGAATGAGAAATTGGACTCTAAATGTGAATAAATATTTCTACATTTATAACAAATTAGAAAAAGAATTATACTGCAGAAGAGTTTTGAAAAGCACACCCACTTATGAGATGTGAATCCTGTTTCTGCTGGTGGGAAGTAACACGTGGATTCTAGCACCAGGCTACTGGGCTTTTAAGTTCCTGCCATTATTTCCTAGCTGAGTGATTTTAACCAAGTTACTTCACCTCTTTAAGTCTTACTTTCCTTATCTACAGAGTGAAGATACAGAGTTTGTGCCCCAAAATGTAATCATGAGTTCATTTACATAAAGTGCTCAGACCAGAGCTTAGTATCTGATAAGTGCTGCTAAAAAAAAAAAAAAAAAAAGTGTGAGCTATTATTATTATTATTACCAGGAGTAATTACTTGGTAATATAACAGCTTGACTTTAAAGGATTCCTTTTACCTTTCTGAACCGCAGTTTGCGTAACTGTAACAGAACAATAAATCATCTAATTTAAGTTGATAGAAGAATTAGTGGAAGCATAAAGTGACTCAAACAATGTCAAATCATCCAATAAGATTAATAGCTGCTATTCTTAAAGTTATACTATAATAAAGCATGATGGTGAGGTGAAAAGAATGGAAATCTAGAGCCTTTTGTCCTAGCTCTGCTACCTGAAAGGCTGTTAAGTCTTCTGAGCCCTGGTTTCCTTACCTGGGAAACAGAGGGTGATATTAGGACTGCTAAGATGAACACTTGATGAGTTTTTCAACTGTATAAATACAGAAAGTGATGATATTTGGGGAAAAATGAATTTGCCTTTTACTCACACATTACACATATATTTTGCACTACCTGAATAAAGTTCAAGGTTATCTAAAGCAAGAGTATTTCCCCAAACCTTCAAATAAATGAACTGAGACACAGGACTAAGAATCATTCCTGTTATAAGGAAATGGGAGAAATGAAGAGCAACAGATATTTAAAGAAATATAAAATTTAGTATAATCTGAGTTTTCTTCTGTGGAAAAAAGAGAAAAAAATAAAATATGAGAGTAAAGGGTCTTCTGAATTTTCTGAGAAAAGATACAAAGGATCTTTGAGGGACAAGAAGATGGAGGAGAACCTTAAACTGAAAAAGTACCAAAATCCAAATAATCCCACACGCAAGCATCTAGAGTTACTTATTAAGGACCCCTGGAGCACTGAGCCAAGCATTGTGGGACAAACCAAAAGAAGAATATGGCTATTTATTATCTCTTCTCAAGGAATTATGGTCTCATTGGAGGAATAGATCTACACTGAGGGGAAAAAATATATATTTTTTAATAGTAAAGTACCATGCTTGAAAATGACAGTGGTTGCTGCTGGGAGAGAAGAGAAAGGGGTTCCAAGGACATTGTAGAAGAGTTTCATTATAACTGTAATTATTATTTTTAAGGATCTGATGCAAGTATGTCATAAAGCTAAGATTTTGTTAGAACAGGTAGTATTTCTATTCTCCATTTACATGTGTACATTAGACATATTTCACAGTAAAAGCTAATTTAAAAATAAGCAAAAAGAGAATAATGAACATCATATGGCTGGTACCAAGTGTTAAGTCATGTTAGAAATCACGGGGAGAGTAGTCACCCTGGGCTACTGGTAAGGGAAGGCAGGTGGGAGAGGAAAACAGAGCAGGCTATGAGGATGGGTAGGATTCTGATGTAAAGAAATAAAGAAGAAAAGATCTGCTCAAACTTAAAACTGGACACTGGAAAAGACGGTGATATAAAATGACTAGGTCCCTATGGTGGGGTCTTCTCTCACCTCAGTGCTCTTCTCTAAGATGGGCGGGATATGAAGAGACTAGATTACACTGCACTGATGTTTGCTCTCTCCACAAGATGACTTAATGGTCAAAAGGAGTAGCTCTTTGCTTAGAGAGGACAATTTGGACTGTAATGTTTTGAAAACTTAGGGAAAGTAACCTTGCAGAGCTAGGGTTTACAACGCACGGTCCATGATTGGACCTCTGGACTGGACAACTTTTGGAAGGCATTTTGTAAATGTGTGCAATACTTCTAGGAGAAGTCAATAGATCTATGATGTTCTTATATGGGTTTATGACCCCAAAAGTTTACGAACCACTGGTATAGACAGAGTACATTTCAAGGTTGGCAACAGCTACCCTGAAAATTTTTATCAACAACTGATTCTGATTCCTTCAGCTGGCTTGACCATGACTAGAGGGTAAGAAGTCCCTTGGAGACGTGGGAGGGAGCAACATTTATATCAAAAAACCCAGATGCCTGGAACTGGGCCCTCAGAAATGGCTGAAACTTTGCTCTAAGCCCATATCATCTTCAGAAGAGGGGGGCATTATTCTTCCATATTATTCCCCAGAAAAAGAGAATTAAGTATGTTCCATTTTATCTATGTTTGGTACTACCTTCAGGGGGTCAACAGAATAGAAGCTGTATTTCATCACTACAAAGTTAAAAACAAAAACAAACAAAAAATGACACAAGGTCAACATCAGAGTCCACATTCCCAAATGCCTGTTCAGGTCATGTTGTCTTTCTGGTTTATATCTCCACATTTCTTGGAATTTGTAACCGACATTTAAATTAACTCTTATGCACTCTGCACTTTGAGGTAAATTTGGTTGTAAGCAAAAACAACTTCAAAAGTCTGAAGTCCTTACTCCCTTTTGGACCCCAAGCACCCAAAAGATGTTCTGTCATCCCCCAAACTCTGGAATGTCTTCCCAGAAAGTGAGTTAAAATGACATTTCTGCTTATTCCTATTTTTATTGTAATTGCTGATGAACAACTTTTGGTTTCCTTGCTTCTCATATTTTGCCCTTTTAGTTCACAAATGAGCTTTATTAAACAGCAGAGCTAATTATAAGGCGATATAAAATTCAACAACTGTTCATAATAGGATGGCTTGGAACTAAAGCATAATTTTTATATGAGGATGGGCCAAATTCCTCAGACAAAAAAAAGAAAAAGGCAAAACATGGTTTCTTAGGCATTTCTACAAATTTAGTATAATAGTGGACTAATCAATGAGCCCTACTGTATTATTTTATTTTCAGTTTCAAAACTTACTAGAAAACCAACTGACTTAATTAAATTATTTGTCTTTTTTTTTTTTTTTAAAAATCTAGCTATGAAGCAGTGTTTGTAATACATTTCTAACAGAACCTCACAGAATGGCTAAACAATTACAATATTCCAGAAGAATGATTCCTAAGTGCACAAACACATTAAAAATCCTCTGTTCAGGCCAGGTTGCTATATAATTCCGAATGCAGTGTGACCTTGCTTCCCTTAGAGACCTTTGGAATTTGGCTCTAATTTCAGCCTTTCCTTTGCCAAGCATATAGAATGAATTAGGTGGAGCTCTGTTACAAATGCTCCCCACCCACAATGGTTTCCAATAGAGAGCTGGATGTTTTAAACCCACAGTTTAACTTAAATGTAAAAATGGTTCTACTTTCAACACTGGGGTTCTCTTCCCTCTCGCATCTGCTTGCTTTTCCCCTCTTCATTCCAGTTTTACTTCCCAGTGAGAGAATAAAATTTGAACAAATGTAAACAGGAAACCTAAAATAAACAGTCTAAATGTGTATTTGTAGTCTTTTAATTTCAGGTATGCACATACTGAGTGAGCCTTTGGACTTCATTGCTGATGCAAATAAAGAAGGATGCATTAGAAACTTCCTTCAGTATCATTTTAACTTTGGTTCCCAGTCTATCCACACCTCTTAGGCAGGAAACAAAATCTACGGATAAGTGACGCCCAGAGAAGTTACTCCCTATGTACTGACTGAACATACAGCCTCCTTTTCCTGCTCTCTTGTCCCCTCTTTTATCACCACTACTTCTCTTTCAGATACTTAGCACACTTTTATGCTTCTGATCCCCAGCTTTTATGAGAAAAGCATCATGTTAATTAATGACTTTAAGATGCAGAGCACGTAAAGGAAAGAACGTGGGTTTACAGGTAGACCGACTGGAAGGTCAGATCTTGGCTCAACAATTCATTCACATAAATTCATTACTAAACTCTGAGACTTGGTTTCTGCATCTGTGAAACAGGGAAAACACAAGACTGTAAGGAGAATGCACACACTAAGTCCCTGGCCCAGATCCAGTAAATTCTAACATGCTTTCTCCTCCTTTCCTGTGTCCAGACTTCACACCTCCCAGAAGGGTTTGTCTTTTAAAGCGGACCATATGAAGAGAGCAAGGTTTAACCAAGAGAACAATGAATTTCTAAAAGAGGGATTTTAGACCCTTAGCACCTAGCCTGGGGGGATGCTCTGTGGTACTGCTACGTTCAACTGAATATGCTGCTCAATACTGTGTTGAGGGTAATATTTAGAAGGGAGAATAAATATTTCCAAATTTCTCAACTTCTAAACAAAATTATAAATTCCTATTTTTCATCAACCAGCTTCCAAATTCTGGAAACAAAAAAGCTGTTGCACTTCTGCCATTGGGTTTTATCTTATGTGGTGGGTATGTTTTAGAAAAGCTTTGCAACTTAAACTGTTACAATTGTAATGATACTTGTCATATATTTGCTTTGGGTCCATTTTCCTTATTTTTTAATAATTCATTCAGGTTATCTCATGCTAAATTTGGACTGCATGTCTAATTCCCTCATCAGTGTGGTTAGAAGCATTTGAGTTCTTAGACATTCTTAATGTCCTTTAATGGGAAGCTTAATGTAAAAGCTTTCAAAGATCTGTATAGCTTTGCCCAGTTCCCTCCATACATACTCTATATTGGAAGAGATGCCCCTTTAATCTATTCTTTCTATCTATTTCTATGTCCATATTAGATTGAAATATCTCCCCTTATACTCTGCATTCTCCTTTAGTACTCTGCAGAGATTCTGCAAGCCAGAGAAGCAGTCACCAAAAATGATGTTTTCCCTCCCACAGGATAGACCATCCTAGAAAGAAATTTTATACACAAGTGAATACATTTATAAATGTACATACTAAGAAAATGAATAAATAACAGGGCACCTGGGTGATTCAGTCGGTTAAGTGTCAGGTCATGATCTCAAGGTTTTTGGGTTCAAGTCCCACGTCAGGCTCTGTGCTGACAGTTCAGAGCCTGGAGCTGCTTCGGATTCTGTGTCTCCCTCTGTCTGCCCCACCCCTGCTCACAGTCTGTCTCTCTGTCTCTGTCTCTGTCTCTTTCTCTCTCTCTCTCAAAAATAAACATTAAAATTTTTTTAATGAATCAATATCAAGACATCCTTAATACAAACTACCAAAATTTCTGGTTTTATTGTAGATTCCACTCTAAATATATAATAAAGCTCCTGTCTATAGCAGTAGTAGCCCATTAATGACCTGAAGTGTTAATGCCCTTTCCAACCTAAATAATTCTAAGTCATAATACTTCTATATGATCACTTGAACCACAAATTCTTTTCCTGATTTTAAAAGTTATTTTAAAAAGTCTCTCTGGGGACGTCCAAGTGGCTCAGTACGTTAGGCATTCAATTCCTAGTTTTGACTCAGGTCATGATCTCCTGCTTCATGAGTTCAAGCCCCACATCAGGCTTTGTGCTGGTGGCACAGAGCCTGCTTGGGATTCTTTCTCTCTTTCTGCCACTCCCCCCTCGTTCTCTTTCTCTCAAAATAAAAATAAATGAACTTAAATGTATATATGTATATATAAATCTATGAGCTATATAATTTTTGTTCATCTTTCTAATGAAGTGACTATAAACAACTTGAAGCAGGACTGTGGCAAAATTAACTTCACATTCCCAGCATTTGGCAGAGTGCCATTCAAGAGTTTTCTGTATGCCAAGGAAATATATTTGTCTTCTGGATTCAGCAATGAACAATAGCAAAAAGGCCCCTGGCCTCCTGGATCTTATATTAGGGGATAGATACACAAATAGATACATAACTATATATTAGAATAAATGCTCCAAGGAAAAAGAAGAAAGTGCCATTACCAAGTATGACAAGGGAAAGTAATTTAGACTAGAAAGGGAAGTCAGAGAAAGCATCTCTGAAAAAGGTCACACTTATGTTGAATCTTAAGGCTGAAAGGATACAGGCCCTAGACTGGAAGGAGCCCTCCTCAAAGGAATAGTGGAAAAAGATACAGTGTGGCAATAGTGGAGTTCTCAGTGTGGGGAGGAAGAGGGGCAAACAAGCTAATGAAGGCAAAGAGATAGGAAGGCACCAGCCTATGGGGGCCAAATTTAAGATTCTATATTGTATCCTAAGTGCAACTGGGGCCAGTGGAATGTTTTAAGCAAGAACGTGACAAGATCTGATTTGTGTCTTAAAAAAGATTATTCTGGGAGCGGCCAGAGTAAATGTGCAGAAGGAGAGTGGAGGGGCTGAGAGGGCATTATGGCCATCTGGATGGGGATGCTGGCTTAGAACTGGCTAGTGGCAGTGGGACTAAAGAGGAGTCAGAATGGAGATCTATTTTGAGATAGAATTAGCAAGAATTGGGGATGGATTGGAAAGGGTGTGATGAGGGGAGGATGGAAGATTATTTCTGGCTTTTTGACTTGAATAAAAAGGTAGATAAAGTTGGTCTTTTCCAGATGGATAAGATTAGAGAAAGCTGGTTTGGGAGAGAGTGCTGGGGAGAGGGAGGGAGCATTGCAGGAATGTAACAATAAGCATAATGACCTTCACAACATGCAAAGTGAACAGGCTAGAGATCCTCATCCCATTATATATAGAAAGAAAACAGGTTCACAGAAATAAAGCAACTAATCCAGGGTCAAACTATTACTAGGTTGTAAAAATGAGTTGAAAATACAGATTTCACTGTTAATGTTGTGGTCCTTGTTTTAAGTGCTGGTCTAGGAATTCCTACTATATTGGCTCTCCTTCTCTAGTGAGAAAATGAATCTACTACCAAATAATTTTAAGCAACTGATGAATTTTGACATTCTAGTAATTGAGGATTTTATCATCTGCTGGACCCAGCACACCTTTATGAAAAAAGTCCATAATGTTTACTGTATGTATGCCTTGAAGCTCAGAATCATTGTATCTTCCTTAAATGACCACACAAATAATTCCAGAGTATTTGTTTACTACATTTTTGCTTAAGACGTCAAAGTTTAATTTATGTTAATTTGCTGTTTTTTTAAACTTTGGATAATATAGATTATTTTCAATATATATGAAATTATATATTCATAAAGTGGGTAAAAACCAATATATAACCTTCCCAGAAATGATTTGCATTTGAGATTAGAACTGGCTAATTGAAATACAATTCTATTGGGTATTATTATATGGAGACAGTGCTATCTGTGTGTGTATATTTATAAAACAAGTGTTCTTCTCATTGGCTTTCCTTCTCTGGGTTCACCACTTCTCATTAATACCCTGGCTTCTGCCACAGGACAATGCCTCTCTCCACCCAGTTCCCTTTGGAAAAAAGAATTGGGAAAATAGACTAATTCTTTTTTTTTGTGGAAATTATATCCAACTATTATAATACTAAAATTGGGTTTTAAACTGAATAATTATCTGTACAGTTAGAACAGTACAAGAAAATCAGTGCTTATCCTCAAAATGAAGTACTGATACTATTCTAATATCAAAGTTTTATGAAGAAAATTTGCCATTAACTGTAGGAACATCAAGAATTGGGGTCCTTAATCCTTCCTCAAATGGGCTAAAAGATTGGGTATTTAAAATTTCTCTACTTTTGTTTCTCTCTCAGAATAAAAACAGAAATTCAATCTTGAGACTTTGGCTAATGAGGCTCAGAATTCTAATCCCAGGGAGTCTCTGTAACTGCACAAGCAGCATAAAGGGAGGGTGTGTGGGGCAAGAGGTCTTTAGTATTTCTAAGCAGGTTAAGTAAAATTTAATTTCATCTTTATTTTTCTTTTTATGCAGAGGAAGAGAAAAGCAAGTCTATGGAGAAAACTCTTCTATTGAAATTATTTAGATATGTTGTTGGACTTGGTTACCTTGTTTTCAAGGAATTACTTCTTGACATTTAAGCAAAAAGTATGCTTTACTGTTTCTTCTCTGGTACATTTAAAATATTTATGATGGTTGGACACCAACATGGAAGGTTCTTATTCAGTACCCAGAACTCTAGTTTCTCATATCCCAATGATGCCAAGTCCAAATTAACTTTATACATGCAAGGTCAATATTACCTTGAATTTTATGTTTTACCTAGTGAATTAAGCATCCCAGGGGAAATTGGTTGTTTTTTTTTTTTTTCTCCTTTTGGCACCTGTAGCTAGTCTTGGACTAATAAGGAAGGAAAGAAGGAAGGAAGGAAGGAAGGAAGGAAGGAAGGAAGGAAGGAAGGAAGGAAGAAGAAGAAAGAAAGAAAGAAAGAAAGAAAGAAAGAAAGAAAGAAAGAAAGAAAGAAAGAAAGAAAGAAAGAAAGAAAGAAAAGAAGAGCTCCCATATTTCTTTTCCTTCTTAACTGGATCTCACTTCTCATCTTAACTTCCTCCACACTGGACAATTTAACGTCCATTCTAATAGTAAAACTTTACAGTTCATGACAGCCCAAAACTCAAGAAAATTGACATTCTTGAAAACCCTTCTATATTATCTTCAAGTGGAGTGTGTAATGTTTTGGCAAAAGCCGTCAAAAACAGCCATAAGGCAGATTGATTGAGCAGCACCCAATGAGTTAATTAAAAAACAAAGACACCAAGAACATATACAATTATGTTCAGTCTGGCTGTGCCTATTCAGTTTCAGTCAGAGACGACTGCTTCTTTCAAATAACCCGTTTATTTTTGAGGGAAAAAAATCCTGTCTTCAGACAGGATATGGGGGAGGAGTTAAGGGGTGATGTTTTACACATGCACATCTGGCTACAGTCCAATTATTTCCCTTAAACATTCCCCCAGTTGTTTTCATTTTGCTCCATGCTTTGGCATTCATAAATTTGTGAGATTAATTGTGTGTCAGCAGTCTCCAGGCCTGGAGCTGGGCACTACTTTAATAGCAATATAGCTACAAAACAACTCTATAGAGAAATACATTCACATTTTTTGAAAAGCACAGCCACATATTTCATTTCTGTTTAATATTGTGGCACTGACATTGTACATAAAGAAAGTAGTGTAGTCTTTTAGAGAAGTGCCCTGATTGCAAGATATATGTATATAAACTCAACTGTTTTAAACATAAGAAAGGATTCATCAAGAGTACGATGGAGAGTTCATGTGGCTGGGCATTTGTGTTTCTCTTTTTCATCTGATTATTCTGAGAGGAGCGTCAACAGATTGTTTTCCTTGTCCTGGAAAGTGCCAACAATTAAAATCACCTTTGCCAAAGAACAAATTTATCTCAGACATGGTATAAAAACATTTTTTAAATTATTTATATTTTGAGAATACTTGCATGCTTTCCAAACTACTGTTTTCAATTAAATGTTTGTGCCCCACCCCCCGAATTTATATATTAAAACCTAAACCCTATGTGATAGTATTAAAAGGTGGGGGCCTTTGGGGACTGATTAGGTCATGAAGTTGAAGCCCTCCTGAGTGGGACTTGTACCCTTATAAAAGAGACCCCAGAAGCTTCCATAACCCTCTGCCATGTAATGATACAGAGGGATGATAATCTATGAACCAGGAAACAGACCTTCACCAGACACTGAATCTGCTATGCCCTGATCTTGGACTTCCAACCTCCATAACTGTGAGAAATAAATTTCTGTTGTTTATAAACTGTCCAGTCTATTGTTTTTATTCCAGCAGACCAAACGCACTAAGACAACTACTACATATGAAAAATGAAACTGGAAACTCCTTGCCTTGATGTTTGGGCCTGACAATCTAGATTATGAGCCGAGTGAAAAGCTATGTTCTTCAGAGCTTGGCATTGCAGCTGCACTCGGTAAGTGCTGGGTAACAATGAAAGAACTATTGTTAAATGCTGGTAACAAGACAACTTATTCTTGTTTGACATAATCTTGCATTACATACGTGACTAGGAGACAAACTTATCAGATGTTGTGGCTTTTTCACAAGTAAACACCAGAGGAAGGCAAATTTCCATATACATAACCCAACAGATTGTTCTAGGTCAAAATTCTAGGACTGGCAATATCACTGTGGGAAGGAGATGGGCAGCTTCTTTAACTCTCCACAAAAACACTCAGCCAGTGGAAAAGCATATAGCACTATGCTGCATAATAATGGGGGGCTAAAATGACTGGTGTGATGTCCCTGCAGAAGAAGAAAGAAGGAAAATTTTTATCCATCTATTTATCTTCAAATACACCATATGGTGGGAAATTTGACCTAAACCAAAATATAATCTAGCAGTAAACTTCTTGTTACATAAGCAGCAAGGTGTACTGTGGTTATTGTGTTGGACCCACTTGCCCTTAGACTATCAGAATCTTTCTTAAGTTGATAATATTTGAAATTTGCTTTTAAAAAAATCACACATTCTCCTTTGACCTTGATTTCTTAACTCTCCTGCAAAATGAGATGAATAACATCAGCCCTATCTACTTCACAAGGTGATGGCGAGTATCAAATGGATAAGATAAAGAATGGCTAAGCAATCAGCAAACCATGAAGTACAAACAAATGTTGGACTCCATAAAACATTACTGACCATCTTCTACTTTATTCATGGCTCAACACTGAAAACCCAAAATACATCACAGATTATTCTTTATATAAATTAGGTTACTAAACCCAAAACTAACTGGTAATACCTACATATAGATTTCTACCTGGCAAACTCATGTGTTCATGCTAATGTAACATGAGAGAGGCCTGTTAATAGAAGGCAGTGCTGCTTTGAAAACAATGTAAATTTGGGCACCTGGGCGGCTTAGTTGGTTAAGCGTCTGACTTCGGCTCAGGTCATGATCTCACAGTTCGTGGGTTAAGGCTCCGCATCGGACTCTGTGCTGACAGCTAGCTCAGAGCTTGGAGCCTGCTTCAGATTCTGTATCTCCCTCTCTCTCTGACCCTTCCCTGCTCATGCTGTCTCTCTCTCTCACACACAAATAAATAAAAACGTTAAAAATTTTTTAAATAATTAAAACAATGTAAATTTGACTCAGAGACATAAAATGAATATTGGCACAATACTTACAAATGCAATTTTATTTTATCTAAGCAAACTGATTTTCAATGCTGAGCTTTTATCTAACTGTGGTGCTCTAATTGTTTATTCAAATCCCTTCTACATACACTGTGGGCAAAAAGCTAATAATATCTCAGAGCCATAGTTTCCTTATACATAAAAAGATAATAATAACCTCCTGATACGGTTACTGTGAAGATTCAGAGATAAGATATGAAGAAGTATTTCTCACATATTGGTCATCCTGTTTTTACTAGATATACCTTTAAAATCATTAAATTCATTCCCACCAAGAGTGTAGGAGTGCACGTATAGGAGGATTAGGAGGAACTTAATGGAGGACTGTGGGGGAGAAGAAGGGGGAAATAGTGGGGGAGAGGGAGGAGGCAAACCATGAGAGACTCTTGAATGCTGAGAAGAAACTGAGGACTGCTGGTGGATGTGGGGGGGGGGGAGATGGGCATGGAGGAGGGCACTTGTGGGGATGAGCACTGGGTGTTATATGGAAACCAACTTGACAATAAAGTATTTGTAAAAAAAAAAAAAAAAGATAAAAAAATCATCGAATTCATATTTCTAAAACTATTCTGGGAAAATAAGTCCAGAATTAAATAAGGCTACAAAACAACCCAAGTGATTTAAGAAAGGCATCATTAAAACACATGTATATTTTTATATATTGCCTGTGCACATATTTTTCTCAGAAAGTTCATATTTATACAGAAGCTGAAATACACCATAGCAAAAAATTTCTCCCTCTCTTTTTAACCTTGAATTCAGAAGTTGTAATATTATTTTAGTATAATAACAGTTCCAAAATCTTAATAATGATGATGAACACATTTACTATTTACATGCTCCTTTAACTTTTTAAGGCATCTTCACTTCTATTCTTTTATTTTGGTTTTCTGAATGACATTGTAAGAGTAATGACATCACCTTGAATTCTACATCTGATTAAAACATACTGGGAGAAACAACTTGTCAAAACTGAGACCCAGCAGGGCTGGTCAGAGAAACTTTGGGAGACCACCATTTACCAAATCCTACCTCATCACGCATAAACCAAAGGTCACAAATGACAATTGGGCACCACTAGTAACTAAAAAAAATTCTGAATTCCAGTCCAGATGGGGGATGCTTTCCATAAATACAAAATTAGAGGTGACAACCTGAAAGGAAGCTCCCCAAACCAACCATGTTGGCCATCAACCCTCAAGTTCAATTTCATCCATAGTACATACTGGTAACATCCTAGATTTACAACTGAATTCTTAACCAGCAGCTTAAAGCATTCTTTATATTTTAGGCTAAAACAAGATCACTAGTTTTGCTCTACTTTATGGACTGAGATTAGAGGGATATAGCCCCAGTAAGCTGGAAGAATAACTTAGATTCTGCTGATTCCATTTCATCTCCAGAGAAATCAACCTACTGCAACCTTGCTTATATCCTTACCATCATAACGACAATGATATCCTAAACATCATTGATGATCAGTTAATGATAAAACCCAATAACCTATTCTTACCTCTTCTCATTAAAATTATAGCACTTACCATAGGGTAATACTGAGAATGTGTGTACTTAAGACTCCAGGAAGACATATTTTAGTCTTACTGATACCGAAGCTGTTACTGTCAGCAATTCTCTGTGAGGACACTTAGAGCCAAAGTGTACAGGGCTTTAGACACACAATTGTGTATCCTGTAACATCACATCCCATACTCTTATTGTCTCATGTCTCAATTTCATCCCTCACTTATATTTCTAAGCCTCCACAAGGAAGATATGAAGTCTTTTATCCTAAATTTGTTTTGAATATTTTCACTTATCCAACTGAATTTCAGAGTTTACAAGTTTTTATTGTAAATATCCCATTTTCAGAACTATACCACTGTTCTTTCAAACTCAAAACACCATCTTTTACTTTTCAATTATTCTTTCCCTTGAGTCCATTCAGTCATCTGGTCCTATTGAGCTTCTTTGGTAGTTTTACCTATATCCTTTGCTGTCCCTCCCTATATTCACATACCTAGAGCAGGCTCTCAGTGTTATATCTAATTTTACTATCCCTAATATTACATCTGCTTTTTTCCCCTTCACTCTCCCTGTTCTCTAATATATCAAAACAAATAAATCATCTCATTATTTTGAATTGGTTACTTCCCAGATCAAAAACTTTCAAGGGTTCCTACTAAGAAGTGAATTAGTTTAGCCTTCAAACTTTCTACAATCTCCCCTCCAACTACCATTTCAACTCTGTTTTAGTCATCCTTTGCTGTATAACAAATTGCCCCCCAAAATAATACACATTTATTATCTCATTGTTTCTGTGGGCCAGGAATCTGTGATTGGCTTAGCCAGGTGATCCTGGCTCAGGGTCCCCCATGAGTTGCAATCAAGTTTCCAGATGGAGCTGCAGTCATCAGAAGTCTCAACCAGGGAGGAGATCTGCTTTCAGGTTTGCTCACATGGTGACTGCCATGTCTCATTTCCTTGCTGACCATTGGCTGGAAACCACAGTACTTTGCCACATGGGCCTTTCCCTGGGTTGCCTGTGTATCCTTATGACATGGCAGCTGGCCTCTGCCACAGTGAATGGCCTAAGAATGAAAAGAGTCTAACACAGAAGCTACAGTCTTTTATACTGTAATTGCCTCAGAAGTGGTAAAACTTCAGTTCTGCCATAGTCTGTTGGTCACTGCGCTAGTTTTTTTTTTTTTTTTCTAGAAGAGAGAGAGAGAGAGACAGCATGAGCAGGGAGGGTCAGAGAGAGAGGGAGATACAGGGTCTGAAACAGGCTCCAGGTTCTGAGCTGGCAGTCAGCACAGAGCCCGACGCTGGGCTCGAACCCACGAATTGCGAGATCATGACCTAAGCGAAAGTCGGACGCTCAACCGACCAAGCCACCCAGGTGCCCCACTGTGCTAGTTTTCTATTGCTGCTCTAATAAGTTACCACAAACTTGGTGGCTTAAAGCAACACAAATTTACTATCTTACAGCTCTAGAGATTAGAAGTCTAAAATGGTTTGGCAGTGCTGCATTCCTTTTGGAGGCACTAGGGGAGAATCCATTTCCTTTTCTTTCCAGCTTCTAGAGGTCATGTGCATTCCTTGGCCCCTGGACCCTTCCTTTATCTTCCTCCAAAGCTAGGAAGCTAATATTTCCTCTCTGATGTTTACTTCCATCCTCATATCTTTTTTCTAATGTTAAGTCTACTATGTCGTCTTTCTAAAAAATTTTTTATAGTTCATTTATTTTTGAGACAGAGGATGAGTGGGGGAAGGGCGGAGAGAGAGAGGGAGACACAGAATCCGAAACAGGCTCCAGGCTCTGAGCTGTCAGCACAAAGCTTGACACGGAGCTCGAACCCACGAACAGTGAGATAGTGACCTGAGCCGAAGGCAGACGCTTAACCAACTGAGCCACCCAGGCGCCCCTACTATGTCCCTCTATAGGGACCTATGATTACATTGCATTTACCCAGAGAATCCAAGATAATCTCCCTATCTCAAAATCTTGAATTTATGCACAAATCACACATTCAAAGTCCCTTGTGACATAGAACATATTTACAGGTTCTGAGAATTAGGACATGCACATATTTGTGTTAAGGGAGTGGGGCACTTATTGAATCTACCAAAAAACACAAATTAACTATGGTACAAGGTTGGGGAGGGATTATACAAGGATGTGGAGAGATACCATGGGGGGCTGGCTACCACAAAACCTATAATCCACATTTTCCCATTCTTTAGCACGCTTTGATACTTTTAGCTGGACCTGTCCAAGTTTTAGTTATCATGAGAATATATATTATACATGATAAAACAAGAACACTATAAGGCCAGTTGTCATTATAAAGGATATACTGGAATTCACTGTAAAATTCCTTCACCTTTTTAATGCTTGAAACTTTTAAAAATAAAATGGGAGAATATCAAGCCTCAGTGTCATGAAATATCTCTCACTATTAGTTCTCAGAGGATTCTCTTTCCTTCAATCTCTTATTCATACTTATTATGTATATTACTCATTTTGGTTTCAAATAATATGACTTTTCTAATGTCACTGAAATTAAATATATGAATGGAGACTTCCATATGATACTGTTAGGTCTTTAGGAAATGAGGATTATCCCTTACATCTTCACTTGACTTTACCTCAAGGCACAAACTCTAAGCATAAGTACTCAATAACTATTAATGAATAAGTCATTATCAATGGGTTTTGACTCAGTAAAATATATGATTTCCCTACTATATATATATTTCCCTCCTTGTAATCACTTTTAAAAATTAAAGACAAAAATCAAGGTGCACACACATAGGTAAGAGGATTGTTGTTTGCAAATAAAGATAGTACTGATTTACAGTCAGCCTATTATTATTCCCAAAGTGGAAATACACTTGTGCTCATCCAGTCATGCTCTTTACCCTGTGTCCTGTTCAAACAATGACAACAATTTGGAAGATACCTGAGCAAAGACACGAAAGTGTGTAGCAATGAAACAGATTGTTATTATAAATAAGTATAATTCTCTAGTACTTGTCTTATTAGAACATAGCACATTTTTGGCGAGGATGCGGAGAAACGGGCACCTTCCTACACTGTTGGTGGGAATGTAAACTGGTACAGCCCCTCTGGAAAACAGTGTGGAGGTTCCTCAGGAAACTAACAATAGAACTCCCCTATGACCCAGCAATAGCACTGCTAGGAATTTACCCAAGGGATACAGAACTGCTGATGCATAGGAGCACATGTACCCCAATGTTCATAGCAGCACTCTCCACAATAGCTAAAACATGGAAAGAGACTAAGTGTCCATCAACGGATGAATGGATCAAGAAGATGTGGTTTATCTATACCATGGAATACTACATGGCAATGAGAAACAATGAAATCTGGCCATGTGTAGCAACATGGATGGACCTTAATGGTGTTATGCTGAGCGAAATTAGTCAGGCAGAGAAGGACAAATATCACATGTTTGCATGTATAGGAGGATTAGGAGGAACTTGACGGAGGAACAAGGGGGAGAAGAAGGGCGGAAATGGTGGGGGAGAGGTAGAGAGGCAAACCATGAGAGACTCTTGAATGCTGAGAACAAACTGAGGACTGATGGTTGTGAGGGGGGAGGGGAAGGGGGTAATGGGCATGGAGGAGGGCACTTGTTGGGATGAGCACTGGGTGTTATATGGAAACCAACTTGACAATAAACTATCTGTAAAAAAAAAAACCAAAAACATAACATGTTTTAATTAACTAAATTTACTCCATATAGGATAACTTTTTAAGAATCAGTACTTCCACAAATTAATGGTGATCTCACTGTTTAAGTGTCTCTTCTTTTTTTAATAAATTTTTAAATGTTTATTTATTTTTGAGAGAGGGAGGGAGAGAGAGAAAGAGAGAGAGAGCCCGACCATGAGGGGGGAGGGGCAGAGAGAGAGGGAGACACAGAATCTGAAGCAGGCTCCAGGCTCTAGGATGTCTTCACAGAGTCCAACACAGGTCTCAAACTTACAAACTGTGAGATCATGACCTTAGCCAAAGTCAGACGCTTAACTGACTGTACCACCCAGGCACCCTGAGTGTCTCTTCTTAAAAGATACAAAGCAATTTAGACAAATGGCACCTTTCTGAGACTCTTTGTGATATCTCACTCAGAAAATGGTTGTTATGGGGCGCCTGGGTGGCTTAGTCGGTTAAGCGTCCGACTTTCGCTTAGGTCATGATCTTGCGGTTCGTGGGTTCGAGCCCCGCGTCGGGCTTTGTGCTGACTGCCAGCTCAGAGCCTGGAACCTGTTTCAGTCTGTGACTCCCTCTCTCTCTGACCCTCCCCTGCTCATGCTGTCTCTCTCTTTCTCCTAGAAATAAATAAAACATTAGGAAAAAGAAAAGAAAAGAAAAGAAAATGCTTGTTAATATTGATAATGAATGTTTATTTTAAGTACCTTTAATATTAGAATATAAACCTGAAGCACAGCAATATCCTTTACCATTTATGAAAACACAAAACAATAAGGATGAATTATTTATTTTCAGTCTATGTCCCATCCATAGGAGAGTTTATCAACCTTTTATCATTACACTTTGCTCTTACCAGAAACTTTAGCAGCGTTTCTCTGTTAAAAGGTAAATTAACAAGTTATATTAAACAGTAAAAGAACGAAATACTAAGTACGACACCATCTTGAAGTATAACACTAAGGTATTTGTTCAAAAATGTCAGCCAAGGAAGATAAATTACCGAGGTGTAACTTGTCAGGCCTTTCTAAACCAAACAGTAAAAATCAAGAGTTGGTGTCCAAGTCTCAGATGCTGCCAAGGAAAAAAAGTGTTTTTGGTCTCAAATCTTCTCTATTTACTTGTGGACACATTTACTTCAAAACAGAGCATAGTCACTTGACAATGGACCACAGTTAAGCAGGGAAGTTCTCAAAACCTTGTATTTAAGACTTAAACTTATGTTCCACTAATTTATATTTCCTTCCTGAGTTGATGGACTCAAGCCCAGGAAAAAAGAAAAAAAAAACTATATTCTATAGTCATTCATTAAATTTATTTAAATTTAACTATAGTTCTTATGAGAAATATTCTCTAATATCTGAAATTATAATAGTCTCCTTTCACTTCCCCATAGAGCAAAGCTATAAGGAATTATATCACTTTCAATATACTTATTCAGTTAAATCAATAGATTTAGTTTTTCTCAGAACATAAGCTTACAGGAACCACTATTGCCTCATCATGATATCAAATTCAGCATTTAAGATGCTCATTTCCTCTCAGGTATGTGGATTCTAAATACTATTGTGCTAGCTTGGTCCTGGCCATAAGATCCAGAAGACTTAGTCTGTAGGTACCTTTACTTAAGGATGATTCCACTTTGATACTCATCTTGTAACATAAAACTGGAAACTAGCAGAATTAATGCATATTAAACCTGTGACAGGCAAACATAAATGCTATAATCATGTTAACTGTTAACCCTAAACTTTACTAGTTTTAAATACAAGTAAATATAGCCACAGTTTTATTCCTTTTTAATTTATCCTGAAATCATTCTTAGTATAAACTTTTTACCTCCCTCTCTCTCTGACCCTCCCCTGCGCTCTCTCTCTCTCTTTCTCTCTCTCAGAAATAAATAAAACATTTAAAAGATTTTTAAATGACTTTTTTCTCCCTAGTTAACTTCAGAATTAAAAAGGTCTCTTTTGAGATAAAGTCCTATATTTTCAATTAGACATTTGCCTGCATGGCTCACATATTTGTGAATCTCAGTATGTCCCAAACTGAAAAAAATTATTATCCCTAACAGTCCTATTACCTATGCCTTCTCCTGGATCCCTGGTCTGGACATTGGTACTGTAATTCTACCCACTTGCTTAAACAAAAACCTTTGGATCATCCTTCTCTCTCAACTCCTTCACTGAATTGCTCAATCAAAAGTTTGTCAAGTTTACCACTTTAGCATCTCTTTTCCTTCACTTTCTCTCCATCTTCACTGTCAGTGCCTTAGTTCCAGCATCCATCATCCTTCACACAGTTTTCCTCATTTCAAGCCCCCCTCCAGACCTCTACTAAAATAATGTCTCTAACACACAAGCCCACTCCCTTCAAGAACTCTCCACTATCTATAACCATAGCTCGCCATCTTTCTCTGTACATAGCTGTACTCTTCTCTATGCTGCATCATAAAAACTCACAACTCAGCTTAACAGTGACAGGTATCAGCAGATAGCCTGCATTCACAGATGTAACAAAAAGGAAGAAGTGAAATCTTGGAAGCCCTTCTATGAAGGGCTTGGTCTTCCTTACAAGGCAGCAGTAATATCCCAATTATGAACCATTTACCAGAAGGACCAAGTTTCATCTCTTTAGCAGTCTCCCTACTCTGCACCCTTTTACATTCCACACACGTTTCCCATCATTCTTCTCAAGGAACCCTGTTTATTCCTTCAACAAATATTTATTCATTCGTAAATAGCAAGTACTTCTTATTCACCAGGTGCTGTTTTCTGATCACACGTAAAGGTTCCCTAAATACATCACTCTTTCATGTTCCCAAGCCTCTATACTAGACATTTCTGGTGTCTGGAATACAATTCCACATCCCCTCTTCTAGACCTCCCTCAACAACAGAGAGAATAAAAATTCAAGGATTGTTATTTACAGAGTTGTGTTTTTTTCCTTTCTTTCTTTCTTTCTTTCTTTTTTTTTTTTTTTGGCACTGCCCTATTTATTTATATCTTTCATCTTGATGCTGAAATCAGCACAACCCAAGATGACTATACTATAAATATTAGTTAAGTCAACTTGACAAACACTGTTCAATATTGTCATCAGCCTAACTCTTTGTCTAAGGTTGAAATCAGCACATTTTGCAAAGAATGTTTGTATCCCCTCACTCACCACCATTGAGAAGCTGGCACTAAGGTCTCGCAGAGCAAGGTAGACAGTATGCAGTTCTACTACTTGATTATTTTGAATGGAAAATAAGAAGTAAATAAGAATGTCAGACAAAATACACATCTGATGTATTTCCTTTTCTTCAGTGAAGTCATACTTCCCCAGGAGGTAAATTTTGACTCAAGTAACCTCATTCTTATATTCTACTCATATACTTTTATTATATGACATTAAATTCTATTTTTTAAAATGTAATAAATTAGGGGCGCCTGGGTGGCTTAGTCGGTTAAGCGTCCGACTTTCGCTTAGGTCATGATCTCGCGGTTCGTGGGTTCGAGCCCCGCGTCGGGCTCTGTGCTGACTGCCAGCTCAGAGCCTGGAGCCTGTTTCAGTCTGTGACTCCTCTCTCTCTGACCCTCCCCTGCTCATGCTGTCTCTCTCTCTCTCTCTCCTAGAAATAAATAAAACATTAAAAAAAATTTAAAATGTAATAAATTATTCACTAACATGCTCATGGTGACTAAAGAGAAATCATTCTATGCTTATTTCTTCCCAGAAAATCAAAATAACTGAAAATGAATAAGGAAGACAATACAGAATAAGTACGGTGGGGGAAATAATCAGTGATCACTAGTTAATTCATTCCAGTTACAAACTCTCCTCTGCTTGGAATTATGTGCTATTCCTCACAGCTTGCTTTGGACTTATTTGAGCAATATGGAGGTATGACCTTTGAAGTACAAAACTAATTAATCTCTACTTCATAGAAGTTATGTTGAGAAGAAACAGGATATAGAAAGAGATTGTGAATTCAGTGATGGGCAGAAGTTAAAATTCAGGCTGAAGAACAATAATATCACTATTCCCAACAGTGTAGAAACACCACATTAGATTCCTCTTTTCTATTTTTAGTTTAACATAAATGAAGACAGGGCTAGCATGATCCCTCATAACTCAGAAATTCAAGTTTCCTTCTTTTTAAAAAAAATTTAATGTTTATTTTTGAGAGAGAAAGAGACAGAGTGTGAGCAAGAGAGAGGCAGAGAAAGAAGAGACACAGGGTCCAAAGCAGGCTCCAGGCTCCGAGCTGTCAGCACAGAGCCCGTGGGGATAGAACCCATGGACCACGAGATCATGACATGAGCTGAAGTCAGATGCTTAGTGGATGGAGCCACCCAAGTACCCCTCAATCTTCCTCTTTATGACGTGGTTACCAAAAGGTACAATGTACCAGTTTTCCTCAAACATGGACTCTAAGAATTCATGTCAGGGAAGATAGCCAGACTAGAGAAGGTCAGACATAGAGAACTCTGGCCCAAATGTTCCCCGACCTTTCAACCAGAAAAAAACAAAACACACTCTGAGGTACCATCCATAAATTCTAAGCAAATTACCCCTAAGTGTAATTTAGAAAATACTTATAATAATATACTGACAATGACAACACCAATCAACACGGAAGTCCTTACCATACTCCAGGTGCTATGATATGAGCTTTACATATATGAATTCATTTAATCCTATTTTCATTCACATTTTATAGATATGAAACTGAGGAGGCAGAGAGAGATTAAGGCCCCAGATCTCATAGCTAAGAAGTGGCAGCCTAGCTCTAGAGTCTCCCCCCATTCACTACCCCATTCCTCCCAGTTAGTTGTTAAAAGCTTAAGTCCAACACACCTGTGTTCAAATAGCAACTTTACCATTTATTAGCTGTGAGATGTGAAGCAAGGTACCTGACCTCCCAAGCCTACTTCCTTATCTATCAAAGAAGAATATTAATGGTACTCCTACTTGAAGAGTATTGTGAAGATGTAAAAAACAATGCATTTAACATATATCTCATGCTTAAAGTATATGAACTTAAAGTTTAACTGGAACAAAACCAAAGAGCTAATAATTTCTCTTCATATAATAGTCTTCTATTGTCTGATCCTTTCCCTCAAAAAAACATTTCTGTAAAAGCTAATTTGCTTTTATAGTGCATAGATTTATAGCTCCTTCCAAGCTTGCTTCTTAAACATACTTAGAAAAAATGCAGCTAAGTTTATAAACAGAGCTGCAAGTGATTTTTTTTCACATACTGCAAAACCCAACATTTTGCTATAAGTTTTGCTCTCAGTTCTTTGATGATGCTACTAAAACTGGAAGTCAAATTTCTTCAAGAGAAAAAAGAAACAAGATAATGGGTATTTCATTTAAATATCACAATAAACCGTTTCCCGGTTACATATCAAATAACTAGTCCAATATCATCCAGCCAGAAAATGGAATAGGAGTCTATGTCCATAGCTGCAAATACACTTTCTAGTAAGTCAAGTTTGCTTGTGACATTTTCTTTTAAATCACTTAAGATCTTTCTAAGGTTTCTTCCTATGCCTGAGTTCAAGTTAACTATCTTCAAGTTAACTTCCTGTTCCTAAGACTCAAGCTAACCAAAATATTTTTACCAGAATTGTTTAAAAAGACAACTTGGTCAAGACTCATTGGCCATTAGTGGTCAGATTTAGAGAGTTTAACAAGCCAAAAAGTCAGCGAAAGGCTCAACCATTTGAAAACTAAATACCCTTAGGCAAAAAGTTGTTTTTCCTGAAACCTAAAGCCCAGAACAGAGGATGAAAGGATTATATGACTCTTTGGGGCTTCATGAAAATAACACAATGACTATTTTTCTGAGAAGCAGCAGTCACAGAAATGCAGCTGGGAAAACTGGACTTTTAGTAGCCCCAAAATCCAGATGATACATAGAGGAAGGAGTATTTGAATGCATTCAAGCTCTGGGAGTGCCAAACCTTAGCCCTCTCTGGTTGCTGGAAAATTGGAAGAGTCTTTTCTTCTAAAAAGTCTCTGGAGCAAAGAAAAATGCCACTTGATATGGAATTCCACCCTAGACAAAGTACAGAAATAGGGAACTGCCTTATAACAGGAGTTGAATGGTGACAATAACTAAGACATACTATGGTGAAACAGGAAATATGTGAATAATTGTTTAAAAGAAAAAGCTAATGAATATATCCAAAGACTAGTACCATATTCACCATCCCTAAGTTTATCAATCATTAATAAACACTCACGCCACTAGACCTATGAAAATTAAAATGCAAAAGAACAATTTTCATCCCAAAATGTATACCAAGTTTCATCTCTTGAAGTCATAGTATAGACCCCTTATTTGTGGATCCATCTACCTATGATTATTGCAATTTGGCCTGTAGGACTTGATAACCTATACCTAATTTTAAAATGTCTATAAAGTGGGGCACCTGAGTGGCTCAATCAATTGAGCATCTGACTCTTGATTTCAGCTTGGGTCATGATTTCATGATTCAGGAGATTAAGCCCTGCATTGGGCTCTGTGATGCATGGAGCTACTTGGGAGTCGGTCTCTTTCTCCCTATCTTTCTGCCCCTCCCCTGCTTGTGCTCTCACTCTCAAAAATACAAAAACTTGTGGGGATGAGCACTGGGGGTTATATGGAAACCAACTTGACAATAAATTATTTGTAAAAAAATATATCTTCTCATGAGAAAAAAATACAAAAACATTAAGAAAGATAAGATGTTATCATTACAGGTCTTCATAAGCAATAAGACTGTGGGAGGGGTCTGTCTTCTGTGGAGTTGGCCAGGGACACTTTGCAAATCTAATATCTGCATTAGGGCTTCCTGTGCAAAAAGCGATCTGCTGTACATTTAATACTTCCAATGAGGCAAAGAAGGCTAGAACAGGAAGAGAATACTTTCAACTAAGCCATGTCTCTCAGGGATCTCATATACTTCAATTGCTTTGTGGAGACAAGCCAGGGCATTTGGTTGCTCATGAGCAACTCTAATCACTCCAGCACCCTGTGGTAATCCAGACACATACTTGGAATTTTTCCAGATAGCTGTTCTCAATCAGGCAATTGTCTTGATAATAGAACAACCGTATACTCAGCCTTGTTTAAAGTGTCCATCCTGCCTTCACCATTGAACCTTTTGTTAAAATATACAAGGTTCCTTCTATCCTTTGTGTTAACATGTACAGGAAGAAGTAATGGACCACAATGAAGAAATAGATGCGCTTCCTTATTTTCCCATTATTGTGCAGTTAACCTTTCAAGAAAAGGCTGATAAAATGAGAAGGGGGCTGTATGGAACAACTAATAGAAAAGAGATTCATTCATTCAACAAGTATTCACCTAGCACCCACTATGAACTATTGTAAAGTAAATTATAATATAGATAGTTAAAACTGTAAGGATTTTTTTTTAATTCTGAAATAGAGCAAAGCTGTGCTAATGTTCAGGAAAACTATGAAATCTAGCAAGTATAATTACTCCCGGAGATGGTATGTTCATGTTTTCCCTTTGTAGTCTTTTATCTAAAGAACACAAACCCTCAGAGCATCAGGAATTAATCTTCACTTTGCAGGAAATTGCACTTAAAAAAATCTTATTGTGGTAATATAAGTTATTGAGACATGTTTAAAAACTTTAGAGTCTCTCTACTTAAACTTCTTATGAGATATTTTGGAAAACTGTGAGCTGAATAACTGTAGCTGAATTCAAATTTTCAGTATGCTGATTTTGATAAATTCTTTGAAGGTAAACTGCCTGTTCATCCTGTGTAATATGACTAAGGATCTCAATTATGTAAAAGAATCATGAGGTTTTCTTTCTTAGTAAGTAAGGAGCAGTTTCCAGTTTAAAATTCTGTATGAAATCAGTTCTCTGCCATTTCCATAGACCTGAAAATGAACTTCTAGATGACATAAATCTTTCTTGATCTTTTTCAGTTTCAAAGCTCCCACTGGTAGCCATGTCAGGATTTTAGAACATGAAGGCAGGGGAAAGTTAGAAAGAAATTCAAATCAGTGAGTTCTATTTTTGAAACAGATCTGATAAAACTGTAAGAGATAAAAAATGACTAGTAAAAAAAAGATGCTGGGTGGGGAGAGGAACTGTGATTCTTCCTATCATTAACTACACAAACTACACAAACATATTTTAAGCATATACTCTGTTCTCGGTACCTTGCTTGTACTAGACATTTGAAATACAAAGATGGATTGAAACCTCTGAAAGTATTCAGGTCTAATGCTGACTTGATGTCTGTTGCTAGAGATTACAGAGTTGGCAGCACATATTCCTGGAACTCAAAAACCTTGTCTGTATATGTATCTGTAGATTCTATATGTGAAATAATCACTATGATGGCAGACGTATTCATTAGAGAACACAAAAATTCTTTGTTATAACATGTGTTAGTGATGATGCATACATACATCATGATTAACAGTACCAAGTGGAGAAGAAAAAGAACAACAAAATCACAAGAATGGGATTCTCAGGCATCTCAAGACCTTCCTAAGTGAGGGCCTCAGTCATAATCATTCCACCAATCAACCATAATATTCAGCTGCAGTGTTTTAGCATCTGTCTCTTTCAGCACACATATATTGAACACTATTCTGATTACTAGAGATCTGATGAAAGACCAGGTGCCCATCCTTATGGAGAAACCAGACACATCATCCAACAGATAATACAGCAGGATACCACTGAGTAAGATGGTGGTAAGGACAGGATACAGCTGGAGCCCAGAAGAGAGACCCTCTGACAAAGGTGCCCATGAAGAAACAAAAAAGGCTTACTTAAGAAATCTTTTGATTTGGTTGGGGAAGGGTGGCTGCCTGGGTGGCTCAGTTAGTTAAGCATCTGACTTGATTTCGGCTCAGGTTGTGATCTAGGGGTTTATGAGATCAAGCCTTGTATCAGGCTCTGTGCTGCTTGGTATTGTCTCTCTCTCTCTGTCTCTCAAAATAAATAAATAAACTTTAAAAAATCATTTGATTTTGCTTCATATTCCAAACACCCAGCACATAAAATGTGCCTAGCAACTGATAAAAGCTTGTGGAATGAATAAATATTTTTAGAAATGCAAAGAAATAAAAAATATATAAACGCAGGCTTGAAGTAGATTAAAAATTTTAGTAGAGAGATGCTACAAAAGGGCACATGAAATTAATATTAAAAATAGAAGTTTTACTAAATAGAAGAATTGAAGGTATATATGCAATATTTGCTCCAAGGCATACTACCCTGGGCTGGCAGTAGTTAGGGAACGCTTCGTGGAAGAAACAGGATTTTAGGAGCCTTGCAGGATTGGTGTAAATTTCATGAGGTAGAAGAATGGTGAGCATGCTGTAGGGAAATCCCTGTTGAAGGTGGATGAGGATACCAGCTTAGCTAGAAATTTGGAACAGGGTAAATAACAGTAACTTATAGACTAGGACTGGATTTAAGAGATTTTAAATACTAAGGCTCAAGTATTTGCACTGTATCCTATAAATTACAGGAAGTCACTGAAAGACTTTGAGTAGTATAGTGACATAAAAGCTGTATATATTTTTATATATTAAACATGTAGAAATATCTTTATTCTCTTACAAACATATACTTTCACTTATATTTTTCTGAAATGCAATATAGACTTGGGTCTTTTGTTTTCTACTTTTTAAAAAGTTTTTTAATGTTTATTTTTGAGAGAGAGAGACAGAGCATGAACAGGGAAGGGGCAGAGAGAGAGGGAGACACAGAATCTGAAGAGGCTCCAGGCTCTGAGCTGTGAGCACAGAGCCCAACAAGGGGCTCGAACCCACAAACCATAAGATCATGACCTGAGCCAAAGTCAGATGTTTAATCGACTGAGCCACCTAGGCATCCCTTTTGTTTTCTACTTTTTAAGAAATATTTTACTTTGGCATAATTTTTGACTTACCAAAGAGTTGGGAAAACAGTACAGAGAGTTCCTATCTACACTTCACCCAATAAAGCTGTATTTTTGAAAGATGAATTAGGTTAAGGACCAGTTAGGTCTTCAACACATAGATACATATAACCTGATTTACTAAGATTGCTTCTTTGGATAGACTAAAAGTGGCCAACCGCTGATCATGACTGGATCATGAACCTACATCATAAACTTAGTTGAAATGACTCAGTTGCCTCTGTGCCAAGTCCTCAGCTTCCAGACAAAGAGCTGCATGTGGCCTTGGCATACCCTCAAGGGATGCATGCCCTAGAGTTCGAAACCAAAGCAGAGTAGAGCTTCCGTGTGGCTCCTCCACTTTCCACCATGGTCAGCGCTGCCTGGAGGATGGTCCTCAGGAGAAAGTGCCCTTCAGAGACCATCTGCCTACAACCTTCTTCACACACCATCCTTGCCCCTGGGGGAAGAACTGCTGTGGTTCTGTAGGTTGGGCCACCCTTGCTAAGTGATGGACAGGGACCCAGCAGCATGCACAGGTGTATGTCTTCTCTGTGGTTGGCATTTCCAGAGCCAAGGCTCATTCCTCCCAGGCCCAAACATGTCACCCTAACTTGAGTCTTTGTTACATGTGGTTGGAGTGCAATAAGAAGCAAAACTGTAGGTATGGATGTTAGCATAGAAGAGGCCTCCTTTAGTTTGAAAATCTCTGGGCCTTGTCACCTCAGGAGAAGTGGCTGTTGCATCTAGGTGGTCTGGCCCAGCCAGCTAGACTTCTTTGTTTGCACTGGGGTGTGGGGCCAAATCCCCAGCAAGAAATGAGGTGTTATTTTCCTTTTGCTTGCCATTATTCCTTCTTTAGCAACCACAAGGAGAGTGGTGGCTATAGTCTCCAGAGGATCTGGGTATTTCTGGTCCTTTGGCCATAATACCAAGTAATAGCACCCTAAGCTGATCACAGCCTTTAATACTGCCTATTGCTATAACTTGCATTTCATTGTATTGGTACATAGTAGCACCAAAAAAAAGAAAAAAAGAAAAAAAAAAGCTAATTCTCTCCTTTGATTCCAGTATCAGGATAACAGAAGGTAGGGAACTACTGTTCAGTTATTTCTAACTCTATTTTCTTTTCTTACTTGAAAAAGTAGTTAATTCAATCAGTATAAAGTCTCAAGGACGCCTGTTTGCATGAAAAGGCAGAATTTTACCAAATACTTGCTTATGTTAAGTGCTTTAAAAAGGATACATGTTTCTTTATCAAAGGAATGTTTAAAAGATTAGATAGACAGGGATTCATTCTCAAAACACCCTCTGCATCCATTCCTCAAGGTCACCTTACTTGAAGCCCTGAAAACAATGAAGAGTACCAAAACACTCTTATGTAATGATATGAGACTAGGTTTAAAAAGACTGAAGTAAATTATTCTAGGAATCCTGACTTTTTCTTCAGTTCCAGAAAAAAAATGTTTAGTATTCTAAGGTAATGTTTCATAATGGACAATACATTCTCACATAGTTCAAAATTCAAAAAATATAAAGAGGTGTTTTAGGAAAAAGTCTATTCTCACCCCTGGCTGCAATATTTTTAAAGCAAGAGAAATACATTAGAAAGTCATCTCTCTCTCTCTCTCTCTCTCTCTCTCCCTCTCTCTCTCTCTCGGTCTGTTCTGCATGTTTTTTTATGTTTCTTAATAGTTGTCACTATGACAACATCTTATATTAAGCTACCTAACATTAATCAGATTAGAATTTATTGCTAAATGTTTGGAATGATACTTTTCCAGCTTAAAAATCATGAATTCTCTAAGGGAAATCTCAAAGCTGATAATCAAGCAACAGTAGATATGCCATTGTACTGTACCAGTTTTGAAGTATGTTCTTTATATAAAACTCCATGTAAATAATCAAAAGCAGAGGTTAGGCAAGAAATTATGCATTGTTTTTCAGTGACAATAATAGCATATACTGCTCTTTCCTTCCATTTAAAAACATGTTCTAACAGAAGCCCCTGCCCTATATACATTTGTTGGGTAAATTCTTTGAAGTACATGAATAGCAAGAAATTCCACACAAAATGATGGAGACAGACAAAACTAATTTTTCAATCCCTTTGCAAATATACTTTAACCAAAATATTGCCTTAGAGAATCATGCTTTTAGGAAATAAGATAACCAAGCATCCAAGCAAAATGGATAAATCCCATTTTTATAAGATAATTACTGAGAAAAAAAATACACAAGCTATCATGGTAGTACCTCCTGGAGTTCAGTTCCACAGAGTGCTTTCTTTTGCTCAATCTAGGTCTCTGGTAGCAATTTACACTAATTTATCTTGTTTACTTTCCCTTGGAAGATGAAGTGTGGCTGAACATCCTTCTTCCACTGAAATCTAATTTACTTAAAGACAGTTAAGTTGATTTTAAGCTTCTTCCTCTGTCAAAATACCACCTTCTTTCTTAAACTCAATCCCCCTCATCCTGCCCACCCTAGTGCCAGACTCCAACCCTGAATCATTTTAGTTGCTCATCTATCATACTCTCCTTTACTTTTCCATATCTTTCATAAAATCTGGACATGTCTCCTTAAATAAATATGCCTAACACCAAGCATGGGGGAAGCATTCTTCTCTAGTGATACATATTGTGTCTTCCCTCACATCCCAGCAACACTCTTGTTCTAGGTCACATCTCTATTTTTTTATTCAAATGTAAAAAAAAATTTTTTTTTAATTCTTAATAAGAGTCCTACAAAATTGAAGGTAAGTTGAGAAATGGGTCATGGTTAACATTCAGGTCTTGATTTTCTCTCTTTAGCCCTGTACCATTCCTTTGTTCTCCCTGAAATGCATTCTATTTTTTTTTATTCATTATTTACTGCACAGCAAGTGCCACTTTGTATTTGGATCATACAGGAGGTTAACATTACCCCCTAATTTAGTGTCATCCCAAACTAATGAACTTATTCTAGAATCTGTCATCAAAATCACTGATGAAAAGAGTAAACACTCCAGTCCCCAAACCAAAGTTAATAAATTCATATTGTTTCAACTATTAATAGAATTGCTATGATTTTTAAAAATAATTCACATTTTATAGCATATACCAGCCTAATTACTGTGTATAGGCCCTCAGTGAAATTCTACTGTGCACGTTAGCTGATATTTTGCATCTATTTCACAGACACCCTCAGGAAACTCATCAACAGAGAGCGCACACATTGCCAAATTCCTGCTGCAGGATAACGGTGAAGTCAGAAATAGAGTCAAAAGTTTCCTAACAGGTATTCTGTGCTGTATCACTCAACTGATGAGTACATCATCTATTTCTTAAAATAGATTTCATGAAAATCAACTTAAAACTGAACCTTGTTCAATTTTTAGAAGGTAAAGAAACATGTTTATACATGTTGCTCAATTTCTGAAGAGGATCAATTCACATGAAAAATAAGTTTAGTTCCGTGTGAGGCAGGCTATATTCAGCACGCCGGTCTTGGGTTGTACCTCACTGTGAGAAGAGCTGTCTGACAGAAACACAGCCACAGAAGTCATTTGATGATGGAAACTTATTTTCAAGTAAAGGCTTGTCTTCTGAAAAGACTATGTTGAAAATAGCATGAGCCAATGGGAACATGTGAAAGTCTGATGAATCTAACAAGGTGCTTATTCTTTCCTTTTGCTCCATCCTACTATCTTTGCACGTAGCCTGACATGAAATAGAATGCTACAAAAGGCAGAAAGGAATAAATAATGCCAGTACATCTCAGACTGCAAGATAATTTTCCAAAGATGGTATGTGACCGTTGAAATGACTCGAGTCATTTGTCTCCCTTATTTCTGTACCAGATTTGTGAGCATGTCATCATGTATACATAGCAGCCAGCAAAACAACCTTTATGTTTAAAGCTTGATCATGGGCATGAAGAAAAGAACCTTTAGAACAAGATCCCTGATGTCCATCAACTCCAAGATTATTCATTCAAAGGATTATGATTTTAGTATTTAAAACAATATTTAGCTTATCAAATCATGATACTTATAACTGTACCTCACATGGTAGAATGTTAGGAAATGTTTTATTTTATAATAAGTACTTTTCAGAAGAAAAGTATTTTTCCTTTATTATACATCAAAACTCTCATTTACATTTTATACTTTTTATTTATCTCTGTAAAAAAACCTTGCAGAATTTTATGTATATAATGTATGCCTGGATTTTAAATTTGGACTGTAATATTTTACCATTGACTTGCTTCTATTGACTGGAAACTTTTTTTTTTAATCAGCAGAAAAGTCCTCTGCCTGGCTCTTGAGGAGGGTCATCACCCAATCCTACTCTATCCAATCTTGTGTCCCTCCCTCTGCCACTGCTCTCTCTCTGCTCTGCACAAGCTACCTTAGATATGTTCCAAGCCTACCTCTTCCAGTATCTGTTCCTTTTGTGCATGTTTTTTGTTCTCTCTTTAAGGGAATGTTCTCCTTTTAATATGTGTTTCTTCATGGCTTATGCCCCTTCAAGATTCACCCTCTCTTCTAAGAAGCCTTCATCAGTTGGTCCCTGATATCCCTCTCTATACCCATCATAGTATCTCTCAGATATTAAGCAGATCTCTGGCACCAATCTTACCTCCTCCTAGTCTTCCTATCACCCTGTTCCAGCCCCACTGGCCTCCAGGCATACTCCAGCCTCAGGGCCTTTGCATATGCTGTTCCCCCCCATCTGGAAAGGCTCTTTAGCCAGCAGTCTACATGTTCACACCCTTACCACTTATAACTACTCTCTCAAACCTCTTATTTCCTAACCACCCTATTGAATATTGCATCTCCAGTTTCCCTACTCCATTTCCTTGCTTTAATATTTTTTCATTGCACTGGAGAGTCATGAGGACAGGAATTTTTATCTGTGTTATTCACTGTTGTATCCCCAGCATCTGTAATAGTGTCTGACACATGTAAGTACTTTAAATACCTGCTGAATAAATTCACTGAATTTATTGCATGCTAATTACATCCTAAGAGCTTAAGTATACAAGTTAAATAAATTTATTGAAATGTATGTTCTAAGTGCTTGATAAGTATTACTGTGTTTAATACTTATGAGAAAGGTTCTATTATCACCCTAAGTTTACAGATGGAAAAATGTAACACACAGAGATCAAGTAAATTAACGATACATAAGTGATTAGAAAGTAGTAGCACAGGGACTCAGGTGTTCTAACTACAAAAGAACAAAATTCTTTCACCCCTTACATGTCTTTTAACTTCCCCCAAATGCTCTTATATGGGTTCTATCCTTACCACAAACTGCTGACCACTTACTGTAAAGAGTGAATTTATGTATGGTATATACCTCTTTCTAAAAAAGAATGTGAGGCAATTAGCTTTAGATATTATTTTCTTATAAGCAGGAGAAGAGGGAGGAGGGATGCGAGGGAGAAGAGGGGAGAAAGAAGAAAAAAATGAAGTCTATACTATCATAATTATCAACCAACATTAGGGGAAAGAAATCAAGAACCCAGGGTTTGGCTCTAGTGTCCCCTAGAAGTTATTAGCTAAGAAAAACATCCTGAATGATGTGGAAAATGAAAAAAAAAAAGTTCATACTAAGTCTAGCTACTTAAAAATAAAAAGATTTCAAAACTATAAATTGCAGGTACCTGGGTCTATGAGTGCCACAGGGCCTGGCCCCAGGATGAGGCAGGAGTGAGGCCTAAAATGTGTAGCAACATGGATGGACCTTGAGGGTGTTATGCTGAGCGAAATAAGTTAGGCAGAGAAGGACAAATATCATATGTTTGCACGTATAGGAGGATTAGGAGGAACTTGACGGAGGAACAAGGGGGAGAAGAAGGGTGGAAATGGTGGGGGAAAGGGAGAGAGGCAAACCATGAGAGACTCTTGAATGCTGACAAAAACTGAGGACTGATGAATGTGGCGGGGAGGAGGGATGGGCATGGAGGAGGGCACTTGTGGGGATGAGCACTGAGTGTTATGTGGAAACTTATTTGACAATAAACTATTTGTAAAAAAAAAAAAAGAAAAGAAAAAAAGGAGTGAGGCATAAAGCCTGGTTCAGAAATTTTAAGTAGAAACAATAATATCAATAAGGTTAGCTGAACTGACATCCAGGCCATACACACTGGTGTGGTCATATCATATTTTTACAGCTAATAGTGGTTCTAATTGATTGATGCCCCTACTGTACTTATTGTGAAGTATCTTGAAAATCATCCCTGAAGCAAACATTTATAAAGTGCTTAATAAACGCCAGGCACCATGCTGAGAGCTTCCACAAATTAATTCATGCAATCCTCATAACCATACCCAAATCACAAGGGTGGCAAGTAATGTTCCCAAGGCCACACAGCAAAGTGGTAGAGCCAGACACACAGCCAGGCCATCCAGTCCCCTGGTCTATTATTACTGTTAGATGAACCAGAGATCTGTATACATATACATGTATCCAAATCATTCTTTCTTCTCAACAATTGTTTTTGCCCTTTAAGTCATACCAAACAAACTTCTTGAGGCATGAATTTTGTGTTATTTCTGTCTCTAACACAGTGTCTATAACATGGTAAAATCTGACAAATGTTTAGGAATAAATGAGTGAATGGGAGAACAAATGAATGGAGTGACTAGGAGTTTATTTTTACATGTGATCTGAAAAATGGCACTTTCCAAAGACACAAAACACCTCGGTTATGAATGCAGGCTTAGGCAAATTATGTATTAGTGATTAAGAGAAGTCGGACGAAAATTTTCAGATTGGAAATTAAAGTAGTACAACAACAGCCACAAACAAACTAACAAAACCCCATGTTAAACAAATGTAATTAAAATAAACCTTGAATAACTCTGCCTTCCTTTTCTACCATAAAGTAGGAATTGAGCTGTGCATGTTAAAGTTTTAATCCACTCACGTATATGATGAACTAATTTTATAATCTTCTTAATCTCACAGGTTTTTTCATGCACAGGCCAACTGTATTTAGAAATGCATGTCTGTTACTCCCAAACATGGGAAAGCACAATCTGGTTATGTTATTAAAGGGAAATCACAATTTGAATGATCGGTCTTTATGTTCTAAATGTTAACATTTTTATTATTCACAATCCATTTTATCTTAATTGGATTTATTCCTTTCTAAATTCCAATTTCATGGCATATTTAAAATGTATAATGGCCACTCAATCAAAAAATTAAAAAAAAGAATCTCCAGAATGTTTTTCTGAAAATAAACAGTTCAGTCCTTCCCCTTTGACCTACCCCACTCATATACCTTTTCATACAGAATTTAAAAAAATAGTGAACTTAAAACATTAGAGTAAAATTCTCTCATTTCTAGAAGGGACGATCTAAAACCAACCCCACAAAAGGAGTTTTCCTGCTTCCTTTCCTTTTCTCATTCTGAAAATAATGTCTGCCTAGTAAAGACTAGAATGAGACTTTCGTTTTAATCTTAACTGAAGCAAATGTTATGGCTGTATTCTTACTCATCAACAGGAAGCAAAATTACTCATCCATTCCACTGAGATATCTAAAACTAAAAGACTCAACATATTTTCTCCCTTCTTAAAGGATCCTATGTGATGGGACTAAATTTCACAAATTCCAGAATATATTTGCGATACGGGATTTTAAAATTTTAATCCCTTTGCCATTCACTTTAGTTTCAAACAGCCTGTTTATCTTCTTCTTGCTAGCACAAAATGCAGTGCCGAAATGGAAACCAGATTTCTTTATGTAGTGAATTTCATGTGGTTTCCACATTTCTCCTGGCAGTAGTTTCCCAGCAGACATTCATCTAAAAAATTCCTCCTTGTGATTTTTAAGTCAGATGGCATCTGTAGCATTTGCAGCACATTCTAAGCACACTTTCATACGTACTACAAATGGCCTATGTATTATAGTGTTCTAATTATAGTTTCAAGTCTTGACAAAGGTAAATAGAAATGTTATGCATGTAAATTAGGAAGGAGATTTTTAATGGTCTTGATTCTTACTTAAAAAGGAATCCCCTTTTTTGACTCTTCACATTCAAGATAATCTCAGGTTGATCACTATGTATTTATTGACCTGATTCAATATGAGAAGCCATTGTGAAGCAGATAGAATCTACAGTTGTAGCCCCTGCCCTCAAAGAGCTTAGAATCAAGTGTGAAAGGCAAAACATAAATATCGGAACAAGCCCAACAACAATTTGAGAAGAATTAGCAAATGGATGAAAGAATGAATTGATTGCACAATAAAGCCTGTATGGTTATCTGAAAATATTTGGTTTGCAATATTCTCTGGAGCCATGAGAAAGCTGATTTAAAGTAAAGCAGCATGATCTATCTAAAGCTGTAACATTCTCTTCCCTTCCAAAGGCCTTTAATGTTTTGTTTTGTTTTAAATCAAAAGTCACTGGATCATAAGAGAATTATTTTAAAGGCCACAAGGAAGAATAAAGGCAATGTAATTTAATTTAGGAATTATTTGTTTTTAAGCAATGCATACAGAGGGTTAAATTCATCTGACTGAAAATTTAAAGACAAAAAAATAAAACCTTTTTAAATTGTTGGATGCATATTTTCACTGGTTGCTCAATTCCAATCCCTTGTTCTGAAGAAAAAACAGGAAGAGTAAAGGCTAGAGAGAAGAGGAGAGAGCAAGAGAAAGTCTCACACTGAGCAAAAGCAGGTGGAGAGGGAAGATGGACAAACAGAAAAGAGGAGAAGGAAGGAATAAAATTGAGCAATAAGCCTATTTTACTGGATGCCTTTAATGAATGATCACTTGGTGGAGACACATTAGCACGTACAGATGGAGGGACATTGATACGTATCACTGCCTTTTGACACAATGACTAGTTGAATTAATCCTCTGCTTTTCCTCCTTCTAAACATTCAGGGCCACCACATAAGTCATCGAGGGGAGAAACAGTTCCTTTAGAGCACTGTAACCTGCCCAAGGCACCTCCATGACAACTCTCCACACCATTGCCATATGAATTACTGCAGAATGTTTTCAAAAGCATCTCAGTTTGTTTTATCCATATCATTTAATTCAGGCCTTCTCCCAATAACCTCCCCCCAACCATGTCTCATTTGACAAGTAAGAAAATAGCACAACTGAACTAAAACCAATCTATTCTGGTGCTCCTTCTCTTATACCTCAGTTGTATCCAAGAATATAAAGATCTAACTATATCATGCACCTGAAACTAATATGACACTGCATGTTAACTGGAATCAAAAACTTCTTTTAAAAAGGCTTAATTTAACTTCAAAGAAGTGGAATTTCTTTAAAAAAAGATGAAATTTTGAAATCAAATGCAATTAATTAAATTTGTGCAAATGGTAAATCACCAAACATCTTATTCCCTTGGCACTGAGTGACTTTGCTTTAGTGTTTTCACTGTGAATGTTTCAAAACCTCTATTTCACAGTCACAGTATATGTGGGTAAGCAAAGGGAACTATATTGTAAAACTATCTTACATAATTGAAACAGTCTTCAGCATGGCCTTTTCAGTTTCCATGAGCATACATGTACGCAAAAATTCACCAAAACTCTCCTATGTTGAATGTGAAGGAGGTTACCATTTACCATGGGAATGGCAGTTTTAAGTGGAGAACTTTTATATACTCAGGAAATCCTGCTTTTATATAATACACAGAGAAACACACTGAAAATGATTCGCAGAAGTGGCTCTTTATCTAAATGAGTCTGAATGTACAACATACAATCTAAACAAAATCAAATTAAACAATAATAAAATAAAGTTAGAATCAACATTCAACAAATTAGATTCAGCCTAACCAGTATTGGCATTACTGAGTGACCAACACTGATTATTTTATGATCTGATGGCAAAGATGGAACTAAAATGAAGGTTGATTTAGAAAACAGATAGGACAAAAAAATTTTTTAATAGTTTCTTGTTAAGTTGGTTTCCATACCAACTTAACAATACCCAGTGCTCATCCCCACAAGTGCCCTCCTCCATGCCCATCACCCCCCTTCCCCTCTCCCCCATACCCATCAGTCCTCAGTTTGTTCTCAATATTCAAGAGTCTCTCATGGTTTGCCTCTCTCCCTCTCACCCCCATCTTCCCCCTTTCTCTCCCCCATGGTCCTCTGTTAAGTTCCTCTTAATCCTCCTATTCATGCAAAAATATGGTATCTGTTCTTCTCTGCCTGACTTATTTTGCTCAGGATTACACCCTCAAGTTCTATCCATGTTGCCACACATGGCCAGATTTCATTCTTTCTCATTGCCATGTAGTATTCCATCATATACATAAACCACATCTTCTTGATCCATTCATCCGTTGATGGACACTTAGGCTCTTTCCATGGTTTGGCTATTGTTGAGAGTGCTGCTATGAACACTGGGGTACACATGCCCCTGTGCATCAGCACTCCTGTATCCCTTGGGTAAATTCCTAGCAGTGCTATTGTTGGGTCATAGGGGAGTTCTATTGTTAATTTTTTGAGGAACCTCCACACTGTTTTCCAGAGGGGCTGCACCAGTTTACATTCCCATCAACAGTGTAGGAGGGTGCCCGTTTCTCCACATCCTCGCCAGCCAGATAGGACAAAATTTACTGGAAAATCACCTCCCACTAGCTTTCTTGTACTTTGTTAAAGGTTAAAAACAGTGAGGGAATCATGAAAAGAGGGAGGAAAGTCCACTAGTCTCAATCTGGCTTCACTACTAACAAAGGCAATTCTACAAAGTCAAAAAGTTCCTCTTAGGCCACTTATTATGGCTCCTGTTGTTTTCTCTGTTCAGAAAACTTTTAAGTTCTTTAGTGAACTTCTCAGTAATAGAATTTCGCCAGGCCCTGAAAATGCAAGTTGAATTCTAAGCATTGGTTCCAGTAGTTGACAAACTGCATCAGGTAGCACCTAAGGCCTCCGCCAAACATTTTCAGTGGGGTCCAGATCTCTTAAAGAAAAAAATAACAACAACAACAGAAAACTTTAAAATTCTACTAGTTCTCCAGCAAAACAAGCCACCATTTCGAAAGCAATCATTATCCACTCTGGCCAATGAAATCCAAGACTAGTTCTTTCTTGAAAAAAACGAGATGAAATGGAAAGGAAATAAATTGGACCAGAGGAATACATTCTGTTACAAAGCAGAGGTTGGGGGTAAACTGCTCTCTAACAAAACTGAACCAGCAGTACACCAAGTGTATGTGCAGTTTTTAAATACAAGCAGCAATACTGAGCCTCTGCAGAAAATCAGTCTCCTTAACACATTGCATTTGCAAAATTATGAATGCATTTCCTGTCTAATTTACACTTGTTAACCTTCAATTATCTCTGTAAGCTCTGGAGGGCACAATTTTTTAAAATATGACTGAAATGGGTCCACACTAAAACTAATGTGTAAGATTACAAAAAATATTGAACATGCTCTAGACTTGAAAAGAATAGAGTTCTTGAAAAAAGGGAAAGAAGTGATTCTGACATTGGTAATTCTCATAAAATCTGGTTTAGTTTAAACACACACACACACACACACATTTGTACCCACACATCCATACACATTGAGACACATACACATGTGTTTTAATATATACATACTTAACTATAATAAAAGTGGATAAACTGAAAGGACAGTAAGGTCATCATGGGCTTTTCAAAAAATCTCTCCAGAGGTTACCTTAAGGAGCCAGCTACCACTGCACTGTTCTCAAAACAATCCTATTGTCTTTCTTTCAAAATCAAATGTTTTCTTCTATTTTTTATGAGTTCTACACATACATGATTTATTTACCCAGTGGGATTTAAGCACCTTGAGGAAAACAACACACTTTGTTCCTGAACAGTTGCTTGGGCTTTGGGGTCATGGTACCTGACTTTGAATCAAGGGTCACAACTGAAGCAGGTGGGGACCTGGCTGCCCTCACAGCAGCCCCCAACCTTCATGAGGCCCACCTCTAGGTCAGGCTCTGTTCTAAGCTTTTATTAAAAGTTAACCTTTTGAGTCCTCAAAGAAACCCTATCTTACAGATAAGGGGCTCAGAGCCCAGAATGGTTAAATAATTGCTAAGATCACATAACAAGTTGTGAAGCCAGGATTCAAACACATATGGTCTAGCTCTGGAAGCCTCACACCACACTGCCTCCTGGAGCTCCCACTTCCTCCTTTGTGACCGTGGAGGAATCCTACCATCAGGGTTGTTGAATTATGTTATAGTACATGTGAAAAACACCAGCACCGGGAGCCTGGGATTAAATAAGTGCTCAAAATAAGTATTAAAGAAACAAAACAAACCTTTAAAAATGGAAAACTGTATACTTTCCTTTCTCTACAGCTTTTGTACTATAGGCCTGGATGTCAGTGAAGTTAATAATCTGATTCTGCAAGGCAAATTGAAGCCATTTCTGGTTGTTTACTATGCAAATAATTTAAGTGTTTATAAATGTATACAATTAATACTCATTGGCAACACGTAAATAACCTTTCAACAGGAACTAATTTATACACTAAGTGCTTTGTGGGGGGGCGAGGGGGGCAAGGGGGCCTGTAAAAGTAAAGCAAATTCCCATGGTGGCATGAATAGAAGTATTTTAATATGGGTTCATATGTCCCTTGAATAAATTCTCTAGAGTCTGAACAGAATTAAGAAGCTAGCAGTCTACAATATACTCAACTAAACAGATTGATGTTGGATCAAACCCTTTGAGCAATTCATATAATTTGTATTTCCCTTTTTGAATATACCAGAGGATTATAAATCCTAAAATAAAGTTACTGTGTCATACATTACACAAGTATGCCTATCATTGCTTAAAAACTTGGAGCTTCTAAAATGACCTACTACATAATTGCAGGTATTTGGGGTAAAAAGAGACAGCTTTCTTGCACACACGTTTCCTTGTAGCCAACAGACTTCACTGGACACCCGAGGCACAGAAGGGACACTTTCTCTACACCTGCAAAAAAGTGGTTTCTGAGTCTTTATGTGATGTACACAGAGACTTTTTTTTCCTTTTTGATATCATGCGTGCTCATTTCTGAGTCATACTAAGGAAATAAAATGTTGGTGATGCCAAAAGACATCAGGAGGCAATATTCTAAAATTGTCAGTGACCCCAGGACACAATATTTCTCTTGTCCAAGTGAGCTAGCTCTCATTTTCAACTCTGATTGTAATGTGGAATTCAATAGAATGCATAGCACATAGCATTCAGATGATGCTCGTCAGCTTTTGGGGGCTGAAGCAGGCAGCAGACTGCATTCCTAGTATGCTCTCGCTTAAAATCTGCCTAGAAAGACCAGCACCAATTTTCCAATCCGTTTATCTTGCCTTCCCCTAAAGATTTCAAGACAGTGCTTCAAGTTTTAGTGGAGTCATAAATCACATATTTACCTTCACGCGACTGGTTTTCGAGAGAGCCAGAGTTTTTAAGGTTTGTCTGCCGGATGTATTATGTTACTGAAATATAGAAATGAGTGCTATGTACGCCAGTGGTTAGTAAAACTCAAAGGCGTAACATTATCTTTCTCAATTGATTTGAGGAAAGAATGTTCATAAAATATATACTGCTTTTGGTTAGAGGCTGATTTCTAAATAAACAGGCTCAGCAATGGAAATTATAGAGACAGGCAAAACAAAACATGCATTAGTAAATGTACACTTTAAAATCAACTCTCTCACAATCTTCACCTTTCGCAAGCTTTTTGAGGATTGTAAAGTCAGTTACATTAAATTTATGATTTATAGCTGTTCTAATTTAACTTCTTTTTCAGCTGTTGAAGGAAAATCTGTTAACTCTTCTGAACTATTTCTCCTCTATTTTACAGGCTCTGATGTTGCATATCTCTGCCTAAGAGAGCATCATTTGAGAGTCAGGGAAGGAGAGAAAGGGGCAAACTTTGCCGCACCAAATCTCCCAGTCATTTTGGGCCCTAACAAAATAGTTAGGCTGGCGATTAGGGGATTGCATTGCCTCCAATAAAACAAAACAAAACAAATAACAAGTGCTAATCCACACCAAGTAGAGCCAAACTAAGTGGGGCTATCTTTCCTAATTTGCAATGAACTGGGGTCAGCTAGATTTATATCTCAAATACAAACTGGGAAGGAGAAAACAACAAGAAAGGAAACGCCACAACTTGGTTAGATCCTGCTTTTCACACAAGATTATATGACCGATAGCTACACAGGATGCTTCCAGAAGATTACAAGGCCAAAAATAAGCAAGGAAATATGGCTGGCTCAATGTTCACATTTATTTCTAAAAGAATAGTGCAATCGGATGCACAGCTGCACTACACCAATACAAATATTAAAATTGCATCCATATTTTCCATTTAAAATTAGAAAATAAGATAGCTTTAATTTTATTGTCAGGATTAAGGTTTGATCAGAAACCACCTGCACACGTCATTTTTATTCATTCAACAGTTTACTGAATGGCCTACCACAGGCTGATTGAAGTATAAAGATACCATCCCTGCCTTCAATTAGCTTATATTCTATTTGGGAAAAAAATCCATACATGTGAAATATTTGGTAACATTTCAGTACAAAACTAAGAGAAGGCAGCAGATAATTAACAAATGAATAACAGGAAATATGAGGGGAAAAATGGTCTCTGTGGGCTGACAATATGCTTCGGGGTGCAGGTGTTTGAATTAGAAAACAGATGAGTTCTGTCACTTACTGTAATTCCACAAAGCAGTAACATGTTTAACTTCAAGCCTCAATTTCATCATCAGTAAAATGGGAATGATGACAATATCTGCCCCAGAAGGTTATTATAAGTAATTGATACATTGTATGTGAAGAGATTTTGTATTCTTTAAAAAAGCCATAAATGGCCATTGAGAAGCTGGTAAAAAGAATCCCACAAAACTGTTACCATTAATTTGGGAAAGCAGAAAGGTTAGGAGGTTAGAAGGGAAGATGGTTAACTTTTTCTTTACATACTTTCTATTGTCTGAATTTTTATAGTGCCCGTGGTACTAATTTTGTAACAAAAAAATTAAAGCTATATAAATACTATCTGAAATCGAGCACATAAATACTACCTGTGATGCCATATCTGGATGTCACAAAATACTCTGTTGTAAATGCTAGTAACCCTGTTTCTCTGTAAGTACACAGAAACAAGACAGTACTGGTTTCAATTTGAGAATTTCTAAAGCCATAAAAAGTTGCCAGGCTTGGGAATGATAACCAATTGAAATCGTGTTTCCTTTCATGACATTTTAAGACAGAACAAATTTTATAGTCACCCCAAACTATCCACTGATTCAAACAATCACTTTGGTCAATGTGCTTTGAAATAGCAAGTTAAATAACATTAATTCTCAAAGGCGAGACTTCATTGTATGTAACTCTGCTTTCTGGAGCCCATCACATTTCAGGTATTTAACTGACAACTTTACAGACATTGAAAAACTCCTCAGGCCATTTCCAAATGAATACCAACAGACTCCACAGATGCATGAAAGATTTTTTTAGACTGAGTTTGATAATATATACATATATATGTTCTGGAAAGGAATAGATTAGCATTCTTAACATTATAAGTAAGTGCAAGCTCCTTGAGGGCAGGAATCATATCTTCTTAATATTTATATGCCCAGTCCCTGGCACTGTGACAAGCATATGAGTAGGCAGTAATATATATCTGTTAAGCTATTGAAGGAAAGAGAACTTAAAGCATTTTATTCAACTGGAAGGCAATGAGACAGGCACATATGCGATGAAGGACAAGACCTGTACAGTTGTAATCTGTAGGAAATCATTTAAAATGCTTCAAAATTTGTGAAAATTATTATAAATTTGAGTTCCTTGAATAAAACTTTATAAAATCCCCTATTCGAGAAAGGATCTCTCTTATATTTGATCTCTCTTATATAAGAGATGTGTGAACTAAGATGGAATCATGGAGCAGTATGATCAGAACCACCTTTCCTCTGTCTTACCCAACATTTCCAAGGCATGTTTCATCAATATAAATAGAAGAAGGCAAAGGAAGAGGCTTTCACTATTTGTGGCAGAAACAAGCCCACACCTGGAATGCTGGATTCCTGGCTGACTATTGTCCCACTGGCTCATGACCCCTCTATGATGATCTGTGAATAAACATATAGACACTGAAAAAGGACAGGGGTGATATCCACATGTAATAAGACTATTAGATTGTAGGTAACCACACTTCCCTATTTCCAGTATTCTACAAGCAGTGATGTGGGAAGAGGAGTTGAGGCATCCTGGGCTTGCTCAAGCACTACAGGAGAAGCCCTGGAGACACCCGTGTGAAAGCACAAGTACATGATAGGAAGCAATCCCTCTGAATTCCATTAAGAGCTTAAATCCCTCTATGAATGGTTTACCCAATGCTAATCTCTTTGTTCCATCCTAACCTGCTGGATAATTCCTTTTTATTTTATTTAATCTTCCTTGCTAGGTGACCAGTGCTTGTCAGAACTTTAGACTCCATTAATGGTATGTTAATTCAAGAGAAGACATGTCATGATAAGTGAAGGCTTTAAGGCAGTTCTCTCTAACTTGAAGCTTCTTGAAATAATTCAACCCAATCTATTTAAAAGAGGTAGATTTTTCTGCCTCTAAAAAGTATTGCATAAGTCCAGTAGAAATGAATTGCTTTAGTTGTAATTCTTTAAAGATTACTAAGTTTCGTAGTTTGGCTACTCAAATTATATTTGGAAGCTACCTAGGAATTTTCTCACATTTTGATCTCTGGAAGGGCAATTAATCAAGCTCTTGTTTGAGGTGACTCAAACTTTGATCAGAATTCTATGGAGGGAAAGTCACAGGGCTATATACTCAGAATATTCAACAGTATATCTAATTGAAAACAGCAACAACAGGAAAAGAGAAGTAGATGCCAGTGGGCTGATACGTTATAACCTTTGGTCAAGCGATACTTGGCAAATTTCAGCAGACTTAGTTAACCAGAGATAAAACTGAGCAGTAGAATACCATTAAAATAAAACAAAAGTATTAACACCGAATCAAGAATTCCCAGTGAAGGAGAATGCTGTACCTAAGAGGATGGATCTACCAGAGGCAATTTGTTAGGAGACTGAAGTTGTTATTTCATAGCGGAGGTTTGAAATCAAAACTTTAAAGTTTCTTTAGGTCGAACTATATAGCACGGCATTCAGAGAGCTAGCCAAAATCGCTGAGGGAAACGAGGAAGGCCACATGTGGAACTAATTACTCATGTAGAGGCCATGACAAAGAACATTTCTCCAGACTTTTCATGGGGGCTTCACTTTCAGGAAGTTGCTATAATTACTGTTCAAGCCTAGAGCAGCCTGCAAGCCGCTGACAGATCCAACAGACCAGGAGGAGGAGGAGGGAAAGAGAGAGAAAAAAAATGAACTTATCTGCCCTTTTTGACGAGTCAAATACCAGAAAATAAAGTGCCACAGGGAAACTCAAAAAAGTTTGCAACTGAGCCCTCCTTTCCAGTGTTCAACTTTCTGTTTACTTTTTTTCTTTTTTTTTTTTTTTATCTACCCTCTATCTTCAGCAAATTACTTTTCTAGCCTGGATCAGACAGCAGAATTGTACTTCTCCACTAGCTCACTTTCAGTTGGCCACAGCAGAACTGTACATCTCGACTCTTTTTTTACAGCTTTTCCATACTGAGGCCCACTTCCTGCCCAGTTGAGGAAAAAAATCTGGCCTGAAGATGAAATGACTGCTTAACATTACACTAAAACATCTGGTACCATTTTATGCACAGACCCATGTCTGAGAGCAGGCGATTCGAGAGGTCTCTCCAGCGGCACCGCGCATACCCAAACCTCCCCAGGGTGACATCATCCCATATATGGACTCTCCAGCCCAGCCCTCCCCCTTTTCCTGGTCCTAAATTCATTGCCAGTTCCCCAGTCTGCAGCAAATGTGCCACGTCAAGACTGGAAATCACAGCCCTTGAGTGTGTCTCAGTCAGTGCAGCAGAATTCAGGGGGGATAACTGAATGCAACCCCTGGTGCAGGAAGGGAGGCTTTTCCCAAAGACCAGGACAGGATTTTAAGTACACAGATGGAAGCTTCTGGAGATCCTGCTCCGTCGCCCCAGTGTTCAGACTACCTGTTCAGGACAATGCCGTTGTACAGTAGTCTGCACATTGGTTAGACTGGGCAGGGGAGCGCAACACCACGGACGGCTGGGGACAGAAGTTGCTGTTTCCACGGAGAAGACTTATGTTTGCTTTTTCAAATCTCACACCCAGTGTTTTTCTTCACAGGTTTTGCACACTAGGGACCAGGAAGCCCTCCGGGACACCGCTGAGAAAGAACTGCTGGAAAGAAGACCTGTGGGTAAGGCCTCCTTGACTGCTCACCTGGTCTGTGCCCAGGAGAGCCGAGGTGGGGAGCCAATGATTTGTGTTCACATGCGAGGGAAACAGAGGTATATATGTGATGGATAGCGATGCATTGAGTTTTGAAAGAGTAACAATGTGTCGTAAATAGCGATTTGCTGTATGTTAGCTGGTTTCTGAAGATCTAGAAGTCAAGTTTTTTTTTTAAGTTTAAAGGTTTTCCCACTTGAAAAGGAAATATGAAGACTCCAAACACTTAAGAATAACTTAATGAGGCTAGTTTTTAATTGTTGAAATTAATAATACAAAGACCTAAAAACTCACTTGAATACGGCTGTAGTAGAATTTTTAACTTCCCGGGACTGAATCCATTTTGCTTCAAAGTAAAGAATATTGGCTATTTTTACAATGCTATCTGAATAGTGATTTTTTTGAAAATTTATGTACATGATACACATCCCAGGAATAGTAATATCTAACAATAAAAGAAGGGGCAGCCAAGTTTTTGCCCACCAGACAATGCAAATGGGACTGACCCAGAAAAGAGCGCCAATCCAGAACTCAGTGAGTCAGCAACTGATTAAGTGCAGAATAGAAGAAACCTCTGTCTTCAGATATCCCAACATATATCTGTGTCACATTTGTTTTAAATCCAAAAATGGTTGATAATTACTGGTCAGCTGAGACCTCATGCCTATATTTTACAATGCTTCTATTTCTCTGAGCATTTAAAATGATAAGGTACTTTGTCTAGAAACCCACTGATAAAAAAGGAATTTGTATACGAAGGCAAAGTTTTCTTTGGTCAGTTTCCAGCTGTCCTGGAGGTGAAGGGGGATGGGTGGGGAAGGGGGGAGGGAGGAAAACCCTTAAGCTGAATGAAATCCCAATAGAGAGAATAATAGAGAAAGTCTGGGTTGCAATATGATCTTTGCTGAACTTGAAAGGTGGATCTCTTAAAGAAAGTTCTGGAAAAATGTTACTGCCTCACCCCTAATTCCCTCAACCCCCATGTATATCTACCCCCAAACCATTCTATATAATGAGTTTTCATTATACAGATGAGTTTTCATCTGTTCTATAGGTTTATGAAAAAGTGGATGTGATCCCTTTTGTCTTCCTTTAAATTTTTTAAAATTACAGTGAATCCTGAATAAATCCTTTTCTAAATTACACATTTTGCAACAGTTCAAAATTATCACAAGTTCTCTTTTGCGACACATTTTATTAAAAAAGATTCCCGAAGTTATCTTTTGTCAAAACAATTTACTTTTTTAAATGACCTTTTGATCATCCCAAAACTGATATTACCTTTTATTCATGGTTTTTAGTTAAAATATAAAAAACATGAATAAATTTAGTTATCCTTTCCACCGAGATGATATAGGGAAGTCTTCCTTTGTTTTTTCTACTGTGACTCGGAAGCTTCCATACTATTTTTAACAGAACAAGACATATTTAAAACCTATACACCTTCCTTTACATAAAAAAATGAAAAAGAAAACTATTAGGTAATTACAGAAGCTTATTTTCTCAAGAAATATATTTTTGCTAATTGAAGCAGTTACTAAAGAAGAAAGATAGTTATGAGGGGCTTTGGTTTTTGTTTTTGTTTACTCTGTAGAAATGACAAAATTTCATAACTTGCTTTCATCTCATGTATATTTAATTTAAATGTCTGTCTTCATATTAAATTGTTTTTTTGTTTCTAAGAAACTAACCACCATTGGTCACCCACCGAGTTTCTCCCTAGGATGACTTTTAGTCTGGAGACAGAGGGGACTCAATTGTGTCCTTGCATAAATACAGGAATAGGAACATAAGAATTAATTTGTAAGGGGGTAGCCGAGGAGTGCCTGCAAGTGCTTGGTGGAGTCCTGAAAACCCATTTTTGATGCAAACTTTTAACAAACGAAAAGGAATCGTACTTTATTTTAAATTGCATGAGCTAAATTAAAGATCAAAAGTAAAAGCTCACTTTACTCCTGCTGACTGAAGGCAAGGACGATAGTTTATGCAGTGGTATATATACCAGCATGTATACACACATATCGTAAAATAACCGTATCTATTTCCAGGGTAATTAGAACAATGTTTAACTTTATTTTGGTATTACTTTATAAGGAGATATACAAATATTTTAGAGGTCATGGGATCTATTCCAGAGGAAACTAACCAACAGTGACATCTTCAAGTAAAACTACCCCTGGATATGATGGTAAGTATTAAAATTAAACATTGTACATTGTCAGAAAGAGAAAAATGTTTCCAGGGCCTGTCCAAACTGCAGTTCATAGACCCTGAGTAGTTATTTTTCATTTTAGTATGTGGTTGACTGGTAAGTTAGGCTAGGTACTGGGTTAAAAGGAAAACTTTTTCTATCATCTAAGAGAAAGAAAATTCAGGGCCTTAGCCTCAATACCATCAATTCTTAATTGAAAGAAGATCCATATAAAACAGTTTATACTTTCAAACCTCACTCCTTTTTTCCCCTTTTTAAAGTCACAGATCTCTAAATCAAAGAAAGTTTGTTTACAATGGGACAGAATTTCACACTGATCATTTTCTCCCAATTAGTCAATAGGTTTCACATCCTTCCTGCTTGGCATTTCTGTCTTTCGGCCCAGATAACATGTTTATGTTTTTAAAAGACCAAAATATATGGTCTACCCCCACCTCTCGCCTTACAGACCACCCAAGTTTTTCTGGCCATGGGAAAAAATTTAGGCATAAAACTTCTAATGAAAGAATTTTTCCTTTTTTTTTTAAGGAAATTAAAAAAAAAAACTTGATAATGAAAAAAAGTTCACTCAGCCACCAGTGTCCATCCTTACTAAAGAGAAGCCAAAGCTTTCAGTTACTCTACAAGACATTTTCTCTATAAAAACAACCATTTTCCTCTTTTCTAACGAGAATATCCTACCCACCACAATAATGTCCAAATAATAACTAAGCGACCATCACTCAGAAATCCCAACTTAAGATAACTAGAAGGTCAGATTTTAACCTGAGAGGAGACAGGAAACTGTCTTCAGTGAAGACAGAAACTTTCTTACTTGATTTCTTCTCTATTTACCTTAGTGTGTTGCAAATTATGTGGATAGAAATATTTATTCATTTTTGAAAGCTTTCTTGTTAAAAAGTTTTATCAGTTTTAATAAATAGAGATAATGAAGTAAATTAAGTAAAATAATTAAATATTCATTTTGAATTTCCTGACCTATAGTGACAGCCAGTTTCCTGAAATTGCTGTGGTTTAACTTTGCTATAAAGGACTTAGAAGATAATTCTTTCATTGGATTTTTTCCTTAAGATAATAAATAGAAGACAAAAGAAAATAAGGTGTAATAACTATATTAAAATTACATGTTATGATAATATTGTAAATAGCTCTTTGATATTTCAGCTAGTATTTCAAGTTATAATGAATTGATATTCATTCTATTTAGAAGATTGAAAAAAAAGTCTTAAATTTTTTTTTAGCCTTTCATCATTTCTAACAAGATTAAAGACAGGTTCAATAGCACTATGAAGTGTGCGCATGTCACATAGTATAATTACAGTTTAAAAATCTATCAGAAACATAAATTATCCTAAAATCTTATGAATAGAGTAAATATTTTTCAGAAAGATTTTTTTTCTTCCTGAAAAAAAGTTATGGTTTTTCAGGTTCAGATATTTTTGGATATCTTGGTTTAATAGAACTGTTTCATATTAAAATATAACATATAAACTCATAAATATTTCTTTCTATTTTTTCAGGTTGCATGCATCATTCCTTTAATTGAGCAGAGTTAACTGGATCAAATTATTTATGGGAGAGAGAGGGAAAGCTATACTGAATTACAGTAATTTTTAATTTCCACCAATATATTCTTTGTAAGTGAATCACTCTAAATATTTTCTGTTATGCTGAATACAGCAAAAATAACAAAATAGTTTCTCAAAGTATTTGTTTTTGCATACCCTGACCTTGTAATTATCTAAACAGCAGCCAAATTTACTGATATTTTGGATTTTGTCAGGAAAAAAAGAAGTTTTTTTTTCTGTTTGTCAGAAACAGAATCAGACATTTATTTTCTTGAAATCAAATAAATCGGAAATTTCACTTATCAACTCTTTGTTAAAATTGTACCATATCTAATTAATGCTTAAAAGTTCAGATGTGTAGAAACTGTAATTTTTTCAGTCTCTAAAAACATTTGCCTCTCCGTAAAGTTTCTACATGCTAATTTCTCAGAATTTTATAATTAAAGGGAAATAACAAACTATGTGTTTTCCTTAAAATTCTTTGAAAAAATTCTGAAGTACATACTCCTTGGGCGATAACGTTTTATTTTGATTTTGAAGAAATCCCACTTATTGGAATTTTGACTATCTAAATATTTTGGTTTTTAAAGGGCAAGGAACTTGTGAATTGATTATTTATATTAAAATAGACAATAGAATTATTCTTGAGTCATCAGAATTAAATTTATTGCATATTTAACACCATTAGCTCTTTCTTATACAAATTATAAGAAAATTTCCCAAAGGATCTGGTTTTACTTTTTTGGATATGAAATGAAGTTTCCCTTTTCTGTGTTTAAGGTACTATTTTGTACCTGTATCATACTACCAATGTCCAAAACACATTCTGAGCATCACTGTGTGTAACAACTTTTAGTTTATACCCTTTTGATTCATGGCATGGTGCTGTAGTTAATTAGGAGAAGAAGCACTTAAGCTCACAACTGCTTTTTATTTGGTTTTCACATCCATACTTAAAAACTTTACATTAAAAAGAATATGAGAAATTTAAATAAGTTCCTGTTGCTTTATGGAGTACTGGCAAAAATACATTCCCTTGTAAAATCCCACTCTTAAAGCATCAGATACCAAAGTTGGCTGGTTGAACTGCCAGATACATTAAGCTCATTAATTATTTTGAAAATGGCTGCCATTTCCATGTAAGTGACAAGTTTCTTTTTCATGGGCTATGGTACTTATCTACTACAAGAAACATGTATAAACATAGTCTTTATCTTTAACTTCAGTATTAAAATATGCAGACTTTTTGTGAAGAGGAAAAACATCTGGTTCAATTACTCTGAACTCTGACTGCATGTGGGCCAGTAATAATATGAATTGGATTTAAGAATAAACCTTATATTTAATCTTTTGTTTTGTTTTTCCTTAAAATTTCAATGTGAGTTTTCTGTTACGTCAATTTTCCATGTTAGCACATTTGGAACAAATGTAAAAGTGTACATTCTGAATAAAGTCAAAAGTCTAACTTGTTTTAGTTCCATAATGTTGTAATGTTTAATTCTATTGTGTGTTTTTCTCCCTTTCCCCTGACCCTCCAAAATCACCAAATCTGGAAAACAGACTGATTGTATCTGCCCATGAGCAAAGGAAACCCGAAGGAACCAAGGGCCTGGCTGGACGGAGTTGTCATGTGACTGCCTGTCTACACTTGCTGTGCAGAACATCCGCTCACCTGTACAGCAGGCACAGACAGGCAGTCACACGACAACCCAGCCTGAATGACAACCAGCCATTGAAAGAAAGCAGCCCTCACACCATAGCATCTACACCAAGAGCTACAACCAAAATGAGGGGCGCGGGGGCCTGGGGTTTTAATCTGTTGGTTTAATACTTAATTCGTATGTATTATTATATTTTGATTCAAATATTGAAACCCACCCAAAGTAAAGTGAGTGGTCTATGAAATATAATAAAACCCATTTCTGAAAATGTTCCTGTGCTTTCTATAGTTCTCTTTTCCTAACTGTTGTCAGTCAATTACTATCCTTGACATTTATTGTACACAGCTTTGCAGCACCCCGTAATCAATATGACAAAACAATATAACTTCAGTCTAATGCTCAACAGAGAGGAAATGATTCTAATAATCCTACTCCAAAAACTAAGTTTAGTTTTCTATGTCATGACTTTTTAAGAGAGAGGAGGAGGAAAGAAAAAGAAGAAAAAGGAAGAGCGAATGTTCCAGGGGATCATGTATTTTGAGTTAATAAACTACCAGTTTGGGTCTGGGCAAAACACAATGAAAAGAATATTTCTAACATCATGTTCATAAAATAGTTGCTTCTCTGCTGATATAGAGAAAATTGAAATTGGAGCTCTGATATTCCCAAGTGTCATGGCACATAAAGATTTATTACTGTGTCCTTGTTTAATTAAGAAGGAGATTTCACTACAGTTAGAAAGGTGAACCGGAGTGAAATGATCAGGGTTGTCTTATGTCTGTGAATGTTTCAAACACTGCTGGGCAACAAGGTGGGAGATAGATAAAATTAGAAAATTTGTTAACTTTGATTTGGTACACTAAAATGTTTTTAACTGGAGTATTTAAAATTAATTTCATTTTTGTTAGACTCTGGTCAAACTTTTTAAAATGTAGCACAAGGCTACTTAAAATTGTTTAAAAATTCAACTAAATATTTCATGTATATATTTTAGTCTAAAAACTATTTTTATTCAGCTATTCCATTTTTTAAATAAAAGACTTAGTCTTAAGGCTAAAAACCCACGAGGTTAAAAATTTACAGGATTTTGTGCTATTTTACTAGACATGACACTATAGATTCTTTAAAAAGTGAAAAAAGGAGGCAAAACTATGAAGCAAAAATATAATTAAAGCTAAATTCTTGCATTTAATAATCTGGCCTTAGGAAATAGGTCATCTGCAAAATATACTTCTGCTAAACACATTGAGCAATGAAGGTTTTTACCTTATATAAAAGTCCTATTACTAGCAAATAAAGTACTAAAGAATAGTTCACAAAATGTAAAATATAAACAGGAAGATGATAGAAAAATGTCTTACAAAATATTTACACATTACTGCTCAATTTGAAGTGTTTGATATGACCGGCAGCAAATGGCAAGAGGAGTCTACATCTGGGAGACTCCACTGGATCCTTTGCAAGGCAGTTCCAGGACAGTGCTTGGGACCTCTCCAGATGACACGATAGCAGGTCAGAACATAAAGAAGACTGTTCAATTCCAGCAAACTCCAAAGGGAAAGCTAGACGGCCAGTGGAGTCATCCTTAAGTGAGCCATTACAGGACAACATTGCAAGTAATATTCCCTTAAAATTTGAGGTTTTACATTTCAGGCTTTCAAAAAAATGCCTGAAGGAAGGAAAGAATGTTATATTTATTTAAATTCATTAAATGAAGCACGTTTAAAAATTTTACTCTTCTAGTAAAGAGTAATATCGTTCTTCTAGAATAAACTTTTGAGTGGGATAAAAAATACATTTAGGAGAGTGTGTTTGGGTCTATTAAATATATTTAATAAATTAGAAATAGCGTTTGCCATTATATGTTGTTGTGTATATTATAAATCTTTGGATAATGCCAAAGTGTGGAAATGTTTGTATGAAATGGATCCTACATTAAAAAGCATATTTTACATATGTGAAAAAGCACAACTAAAATCATGAAGAATTTTAAGTAACATAAATGTTTTAAAGTTCAATATTTATTGGGACTTCTTTTTTGGGCAAAAAATATCTAAGTTTTAGCTAACTAAAACAACTCAACAAAGAATATGACTAGTGTTCACAGGGTTAATCCTGACCTCCTCGTCACAGGGATCATGCAGATGTAGAGGAAACAGGCAGAATCTTGAATGTCTAAGTGAAAATGGAAATAGCTGAAGATTTCTATGACTTCTTGGTCTCACAACTTTCGCCATCCAGGTATATAGCTGTCATTTTGTTTTCTATTACCTAAGTTACATTTGTCATCTGTTACAGCTACATAATAAAAACAATACTAAATAATGATCCCTATAAAGGAATTGTATAATCTCTTTATCAAGCTATCCAAATACTTCAACCCACAAAAGTGAGGCCTGTAATTGTTTTAGGAGTCCAAAGAATGTTCTTTTTTCAATGCAGATTTTGGGTTTTCTTCAATAGTATAAGGTTAACACATTTTCATTGGGAACCCTTCTGTTGAATTACCCTAGCTTCCCCTGAGTATTCCATTATGATTTTAATCTTCATGTTGGATGATATAAATGGAATAAATATTGGCTATATGCTACTGTTATACATAAACTAGCAATCCCCTTCAGATTTTAATTATCATTCATACATTTCTCATTGATATTAAGAGAAAAATGGCTTTTTTCCCCTTTATCAGAACAGTCTATTCTTCTAAAATTCATATTTTATACATAACTTATATAAAAGCCATTGTTTTTTCCAAATCTAATTTTAAAGTATTTTTTAATTTTTTTTAACATTTATTTATTTTTGAGAGAGAGAGAGAGTGACTGGGGGAGGGGCAGAGACAGGGGGAGACAGAGTTTGAAGCAGCCTCCAGGCTTTGAGTGGTCATCACAGAGCCTGACACGGGGCTCATGACCTGAGCCGAAGTTGGACACAACCAACTGAGCCACACAAGTGGCCCTAAAATTAGAATATTAATATAAAACTATCTAAACCCCAAATCCTTTTTGAAATTATACTTTCTATTTAAAATTTCGTTTAATGTTTATTTATTTATTTCGAGAGAGACAGCACAAGCAAGGGAGAGACAGAGAAGAGGAAGAAAGAGAATCCCAAGCAGGCACCATGCTTCCAGTGCAGAGCCCCACACAGGGCTCAAACCCACAAACTGTGAGATCATGACCTGAGCAGAAACCAAGAGCTGGACACTTAACCGACTGAGCCACGCAGATGCCACTTTCTATTTTAATTCTACTCCTAGCCCTTTTCTAAATCATTTCTAAGAATCGTACAAAATGTATTTTCAATGTTTTAAACTAACATTGGGAAATTTATTTTTTGCTTAAATGACTTCCATTCAGGAAACTATATAGTCAGAGAAGGGGGAAAAAAATCCATTAACCTTCAATGATGAAAATTAAGAAAATTTTAAGACAACCTACCTCAAATTCTAAGTTTACTCTGTAATTAAATAATTTAGTTTAGGTACCTGAGATAACAGGACATGATGAATTATTAGGTTATACTAAATAAATATTATTTATTTGCTCAATTGCATCTTCACTCAACCAATATTTACTGTCACCTGCCAGTGCCATGTTCAGTGGTGGTAGTACAGTAAATAAGACAATGGCTCCTGGTCTCAAGGGGCTTACAATTTAGCAGTAACTTAAACACTGAACCAAACACATATCATGTGTGAGAAGTTGTCGATTTTTACCACCTGAAATAATCTCTTAAATCTACCCACTTCTATCAATTTCCATCAACCCACCCCAACCCAAGCTATTATTATCTCTTACATAGTCCATAACCATACCTTCCTAACAACTCCCCAACCCAGCTTTGTACTCCTCCAATCATTCTCTACAAAGTAACCAAAAGGATCTGTAAAAAAAATCAGATCTTATTATGTGACTCTCCAGCTTAAAAACATCCAAGTCTTCTCATCATTCTCAGGGTCAAAATCCTTAATCTTTATAGAGTTCTTTGCTCCTTTTATTCCAGTCAGTCACACTGGCCTTATCTCAGTTTCTTAAATTTAGCAGGTACAATCTTGCCTCAAAGCATTAACATCAACCTCTGATCACCCAATTCAATGCCCCCCCTCCAATGTTGTAATCCCCATTGCAGATACCCTTTAAGTCAAACACATCACTAAAATTATTTTCTTCAAAGCTTGTAATCTACGTCTGATAGGTTTCCATGTTTTGTTTTGTTTATATGTTTTCTTTATTGGTAAATATCCTTCATGAGGGCAGGTACCATGAATTCCTTGCTAACCATTTTATCCTTAGTGACTAAAGGATAGAATCTAGTGCATAATAGGTGTTCAGAAAATGTTTATTAGGAAATTTTCAGGCAATTAAGAACACAGCACCAACACTGAGTAGCTTGCTAAATTACTCATTCTCTTTGTGTTTCAATCTTCATCTCTAAAATGGGGAATATAATAAAATGCTGACTTAGCTCAGTGCTTGGGACACCATAAGTACACACTAAATGTTAACCATTATAATGATAATGATCATCATCAAGATTATCATTCAGATTGAAAGCTGGCCTTCATGCTTTTAAGCAGGTAGAATAAATAGTGGAATACTATTTACAACCATAATTATTGTCAAACTAGGGAGCATCTTGCTCATTGGAAGTCCATTTGTTTGGTTCAGCATTTAGACTAGTCTGGATATGCAAAAATGAGGCTGGAACAAAGGCTGAACTAGATTCTAAGCAGAGCTGAATGGTTATATATAACTGAGGGAGAAGCACCTTGAGTTTTGGGCAATCCATTATTAACAGCATTGAGGGACGAAATAGGAGGGGAGACAGAAAGTGACAAGCCAATGTATTCTCCTTGGGCTGGGCCAGCACAAGCTTGGAGCAGCCAGTAATATACTCAAGTGGAGTGCCCACTGGTTAAAAACTGTTGTACAGAGGGGTATCTAATATTCTATTGGAGGTTGTGTGAATTGCTGTATCACTTCCTTAAATCCTCAGTAAAGCTAAGTACTAAAGATATCCTATGTTATTATTTTGATAGAAATCAAAGGATCTAAGTATCATCTATCCCAAATACAAGGGAATATATGTGGACACACAAGCCTGCATGTCCAAACTATCCTTTCCCCCATAAACAGATCCTCCTTGATGGGTTACACAAACTGGCAGAATGCCTTGGGGAAGATGAAACCAGGAAGAGCCTACGAGCCCCCTAGAAAAGAGCACAGGGTCACCTCTATAGGAAACTTCCAAGTTTAGGGTACTAGGGCATGATCTAGAAGGACAGCCAAGTTTGAGCAAATCCCTTGGTGATTAGTTATAAACTGTCTAACCCTGTATAAAAACAGTTTATTTCTTTTTGTGTTACAGATAGCCCCAATCTTAGAGTGATGTTAGGGGATAACATACACCCAGATAGATAATTATGCCTATTATAGCCACATTGTATTGTAAAGACTCTTTGAAGATAACATGTGGGAAAAAACACTGTCTGGGATGCAGGTGGAAACCTCTCTGTTAAGCTCATCTATCAGTAACATTAAAAATAACATTATTATAATATAGAGTAATGGTTCAAAAAGTGCAGTCCACAGATGTTTGAGAATGTTCATAAATCCCTCTAAAATTCAAGGGTAGGGTAGATAGATCTGTTCAGCATAGGAAGAAAGTAGGAAAAATGTTGGGGACTCTCCATTACAGTCATGCCAACTCTAGCATAAAATTATTACACAGGGTCATCATGCTCTTGCCTCTGTCAGCTTGGGTAGGAAATCACATGCTTTTGTGTCATCAGCTCCAATTCTTGGCTGAGGTGTAAGAGAACTCATAGGCTAGGGGGGAAGTAGCATGTCAAGTCTCACTGAAGAAACAGGATCTGAGTTCCCTCTAAGAACCTGAACCTTACCATTCTCTGCTAAAATGAATGAATGAATGAACGAATGAATGAATGAATGAATGAACGAACGAACGAACATATCAATCAATCAATCAATCAACTAACCAACCAACCAACCAACCAACCAAAACCCAGATATCATACATCGTATCTCATAATATGAAATGACAATAAATTGGAAATGAGAAGATATGTGAGTCAAAGAATGGCTTTATACGGGAAGGCATAGTGGTTACCTGCAATAGCAAACATAAATATATAAATGGGACACCTAAAAGTTTATAAAAGTACATATTAATATGTGGCTTCTTAGAATCCTAGAAAATCTCTTTCAGGTGATTTGGTCTGCAAAGGTCCACATTCAACAAGTGAAAAGAAAAGAACTGAGGCCCAGAGAAGACTAACTTTTTCCAACACTGGCATTAGCCATTGCAAATCCACATCCTTCATACCTCACTGCTTTCGTTGTACCAAGCATATAGTCTATAGGGTCTTTTGTTCAATTAATGTAATCCTGGAAAAAGTTTGAGTCATTGTTCTTCATCTTAAATATATTTTGTAAGTCATTTATATTATTACTCATCATAATTTAAATAAAATCATACCTACAGCATATGGCATAATATGCTATTTATTCTATTCAACAGCCAATTAGATATAATGAAAACATGCCAGTCTAATTACATAAGAAAGCAGGAAGATGGCAGATCACAGAAGAAAAATATGATAATCCTCTAAGAAAATTTGAATATAAATTTGTCATTGAATAAATGAATGAATCTATAACTAACTTAAAGAGATTTACCGTGTCACATTTGCTTGACTAAGTAAGATAAATTGTCATATAACAGGATTTACAACTATCTAGATGTTGATGTGGGTATAGAGAGATACTATAAGAACAAAGAACAAGCATTTAATTTACCAATGAATTGACTACAAAAGTTGAGTTAGAATTCAATCTTATTTTCACAAAGAAATATTCTAAATTGTGGGTCTTTGAGGTTCCCCAAAGAAGTAGGTTCAAGCCACATGTATTTGAAGGATGGCAGTAAGACTTTTATGGAATCTAATTATCATTTAAAATACTGCTGCTAAAAAATAATAACATAAAAACAGGGAGGGAGACAAAACATAAGAGACTCTTAAATACAGAAAACAAACAGAGGGTTACAGGAGCGGTTGTGGGAGGGGAAATGGGCTAAATGGGTAAGGGGCATTAAGGAATCTACTACTGAAATCATTGTTGCACTACATGCTAACTAACTTGGATGTAAACTTTAAAAAATAAATCAAAAATAAACAAATGTATAAAACACTACTGCTACAAGATGGTACAAAGAAGCCAGAGACTCATTACTACTTCTTAACCCTATTCCCCTGATGTTTCTTTCCTTGACCTCCTTTCCTCATACCCTCCCTTCCAGCCACTGCTCCCAGCTGACACTAATAACTATTTGTTGAATACAAGCAGAAAGCAAGGAACAGTGCTGTAGTAGCCTCCCTTTAACTCTGACAGCAAGCCCAAAGGTGTTCTGCAATGGTAGGAAACTCTCGCAACATCAATAAAGCAGAATAGAGGATGACATTGGTGGTGGCCAAGGAATGGTGAGGTGGGAATGAATGAGACTGGCTCCCGTGGAAAAAGGCTCTGCCCTACTCACACAAACAATTTAATGACAGAGGCTGTTTGTGAGTCAGGCATTAATATTTTGAAAACTTTTTATGTTGTTTCTGGAACAGAGTTCTAACAGTAGCTAAACGGCTTCAGTGTGGCTGTATGTGGCCTATCAACTTGCCACCTTGAATTCAAGAGCTCTTCTCAAGCCACCCAGTATAAGCCACCATCTTCTCTTACCTGGACCATTGCTACAGTATCCTAGCTAGCTGGTCTCTCTTCTTCCAGTCTTACCACTCCCTTCCTTCTACATACACATTCCATCCCACACATTATGCCAAATCCAGCAGCCAGAGTGGTCTTTCTAACACATACATTTAATCATGTTATATCCCATTGGAACAAGCCAATAGTTCTCAATTATCCTTGAAATAAAATCCAAATTAGGAGGTGTCTGGGTGGCTTAGTTGGTTAAGTATCCGACTTTGGCTCAGGTCATGATCTCATAGTTCGTGGGTTCCAGCCCCACCTTATGGTTCCCTCTTCCTGGAATGTTCTTCAACAAAATCTACACAGCTCATCATTCCAGCCTCTAATCTGATGTTCCTTCCTCCCAAACACCCAATCTAAAGGTTCTTCCCCCATCACTTTTTAGCTCACTGCCCCATTTGATTTTCTTCAGAGCACTTACTATTGCTGTTCGTTCCACAGAGCAGCAAATTTGTCATTTTCTCTTTCTTGAAATCGTTTAAACTAAGAAAACAATTCTTTCCTAAACTTTCTTCAACAAAATCACTCCACTGTATTTCAAGGGTCATTCCCAACCTGCTGCCCCATGCCCATAATCCCTCCAATATATACCTTTAATAAAATGATCTCCAGCACTCAGTTAATATTATAACTGAGGATATAGTGTATTATAAACACATGAGGGAGCTTCAGCAGCAGAGATTGTTACCTTGAGTTTATATAGGTGTGAAAGGGATGACCACTGATCATTAGCTTACAGAGCTCTCAAAGATTCTTCTTTCCTACAGGGGACACCCTGTGCCTTCCAATGGCCTTGTTTCAGTGCCCATACAGTGAGACAAAAGAACCCCGAAGCCATATTCCAACATCAGCAGCTGCTCCTATTATCTTCAGAGCCCCTCATACTAATACCCAGAAAAATGCCAATGCCAATATGCTTGGAACTTGTCTAAATAAAACTTCTGTGGGGTGAGGTTGATCTGGAGAACTCCAGTATCTCTGGGATTCTTGCCTACATTTGTAGTTGAAGACATGAGCTCTGAAGCCAAATAGCCTGAGTTTGAATTTCTGTTTTGCCACCAACTAGCTATGTGACCTTGGGAAGCTAGCTAGTTATCCTCACAAACACCAAGTATGCTGTAATAAGGGAAACTGAGTCCTACAGAAATAACTTTTTGAATAGTTGGGTTTTTGTTTGTTTAACAGTTTTCTCTGGAAAGTAGGGATGATAATAACAGCACCTATCCTTAGGGTTATAATGTAGACTGAATGAGTTAATTAATCTATATAAAACACTAGCTATTATTATCATGAATCCTCAGAAAAATCTTTCGCTTTCCCCAGAATAACTGATAAAATCTTCCAATCCAATATGAATTTAAATGTGCATAAATAATCCTCTAAGCTCTTGGAAACAAAATGTATCTAAGAGATCTTTTAAGGCAATGAGCACAAAAGAAGACGACACTCCATCGACTGATTTTTCTATACAGATAAGCCTTTAAGAGCTCCTGAAGCTGTGGTCTTTGAACACAGGAGCTTCCCACAGAATGACAAGGATATCTGAGCAGCCAGCATAGGAAAATAAACCATTGCTAAGCCTCAGACTCTTGCAACAACTACTCCATATTTGACTGAAGTCAGTGAAATATATGACATAAAAGTTTTTTAAAGCTTTTGTGTAAAAATTGTTTTTGAACATTTCTGTAAGATTTTATTCCCTTACTGAAAACTTAGTGGCCATCAACAATCATTACTCTTATGCACAGAGTACTTAGGAAGCAGAAAGAACTATATAAGACATTAAACTTTAACTCCAACAATGGGCAAAGGCACCTTTTAGGACTTGCAAAATAATATCAAGCAAGGATTGGAAGGACTTTTACCTCTGAAATACATGCTCTTTATAGCCAAACAAAAGTGAGACAATCTCACCTGTAAACAGCTTTGCAAATCACAAAGTATTCTTATCTAATGTTTGTATACTGCATTATAAGCATGAAAAATAGCTCAGGTCAGATCAGAGCTCTTAAAATTTCCAAAACATAGTTTAATATAATCCATAACCTCCCAAATTCAACAGTATCATTTTATAGCACTTTAATGGTTCCATAAGATTGATATGATTTTTTGTGCTTTTATAGCTACCAGATTTAAATAAGTAGTAAGTCACAGGGCCAAAATTATTAACATCTAACATGGTCCAGAGAGCAGAATTATCATAATTCATACTTTTACACAGATCTCAAATTTTCAAAGAACGAAATTCATACAAACAATTATTTGAGGGCTCACTTGAAGACTAGTGATTTGGACATTTTCAAAAGCCTGCCATTTGAAACAGATGTCACAGGAACAATCCCAAAATTCTTTATGAACTCTGAATCAGTGCTATTAATTTCATTCTTAAGATGTTCTAGATCCCTGGGTCTTTTCAACACATTATTTAATGAATACCCTATATCAGTATCTTGCCATTATTACAAAGAAGGAAGTTTCCAACTACTGATCCCTAACTCCATTTCTTCAGGTTAACAAACATGTGACTATGCCAAAGAAATAAAAGAAATTTGAGGGAAATATTATAAACTTAAAAATCTATGAGGAAAAAACAATGCTTCTTCAAACACCGCAAGGTATGTCTTCCTGAAAGAGAACTATTCATGTCTTGAAACTGTATATCACAATAATATCAATTAATTTGAAATTGGAAACACTTTCATAAAATAACTGTCATTCTCTGTGACTTACCTCGTCATCTTTGTACCAGGACAAGCTTTCAGCTGTAAGGACAAACCAGTATCCCTTAGAGCCTCCTTTCATGATGCCAATGTTGCTGATGGTTAGCCACCCCTTGCGAATCACCTACAAGAGAGCACAAATTGGCAGAGATGTTTGGTTTAAAGTGACTCAATGAAGAGCATAGGTCTTGTACTAAGTGGAGTTAAAAACAAGGTATAAATTGTAATAAGAACAACATTGTTTCCCCAAAGCTCAACCTCTATTGAGCTATTTAAGACAATTTATCTTCCCAAACTACAGATAACCAGAGGGAAATCTCTCCCATCAGATGGACACAATTAAAACTGCAGACTTATATGGATGGTGGAAGCAAACAGGAATAAGGCAGACTAATAGGTTTGTGCTGAGCCTATTTATGGCACTGCTGTTGTAATTAAAACATATTTAGTTGATTAGGTGAACAATAATAAACTCTCCATGCCCACTGCCTCTCTCCCCCTCCTAGTCCACTGGTCCATTTGTTTGCCTGCTTTGCTTCTCATTAGGATTTCCACCAGAGACTGGCCACCAAATGGTAGAAAGAAGAAACTCAAGTCAGCCAATTAGTTCCCTGTTAACAGTTCACCACTCTGAATAAACTCAATGAGTTTCAAGAAAGCTGAAACAATAAGCACAAGCTAAAAGTTTGGAGCTTTTCAAGGGTCTAGATTTATCTGTCTACTTCTGGTTGCTATTTGTCATGTTAAAAACATGTAGGATCTTCATGAAAATCTTTAAACAACATTTAAAGTTTAAAACACTAATAACTTAGATTATAGCTTGGATAGAAATTATTTATAAATGGCATTTGAGTGAAAGCCTAACTTTTTCTCAGGGTTGCAAAGTTAAATTCTTTTTTTTTTTTTTTTTACAAATAGTTTATTGTCAAATTAGTTTCCACATAACACTCAGTGCTCATCCCCACAAGTGTCCTCCTCCATGCCCATCCCCCTCCTCCCCACATCCATCAGTCCTCAGTTTTTGTCAGCATTCAAGAGTCTCTCATGGTTTGCCTCTCTCCCTTTCCCCCACCATTTCCACCCTTCTTCTCCCCCTTGTTCCTCCGTCAAGTTCCTCCTTATTCTCCTATACGTGCAAACATATGATATTTGTCCTTCTCTGCCTGACTTATTTCGCTCAGCATAACACCCTCAAGGTCCATCCATGTTGCTACAGGGAAATACAAATCAAAACCACACTGAGATACCACCTTACGTCAGTCAGAGTGGCTAAAATGAGCAAATCAGAGAACTCTAGATGCTGGCGAGGATGTGGAGAAACGGGCACCCTCCCACACTGTTGGTGGGAATGTAAACTGGTACAGCCCCTCTGGAAAACAGTGTGGAGGTTCCTAAGGAAACTAACAATAGAACTCTCCTATGACCCACTAGGAATTTACCCAAGGGATACAGAAATGCTGATGCATAGGAGCACATGTACCCCAATGTTCATAGCAGCACTCTCCACAATAGCTAAAACATGGAAAGAGCTTAAGTGTCCATGAGCAAAGTTAAATTCTTTTTTTCCACATGGCATAGATGACCATCTCCCCTATACCAGACAGTTTTGTTGTCATAGAACCAAAAAAGAAATACTGTGTGTAATTATATGATATTGTTCTAAGTATCAATAATCATCCTATACCTAAATTAATCAATATCCTAGAGACCCTGAAATACTTAAAAAATACTTATTTAATGATTAGTGAGTGTCAGTTCCTAAATGAAGATGAATTACCTGAATAATCAGATTTTTTAAAGTTATTGATAAGTTTTCTTGCTAAAGAATAAAAGTCAATCCTAGGGAAAATTGTGAAATAAGCCAAAGTTATTATTCTTGATCTTCAAGACTCTCCCCACACCCTCAGTCCTTGCCACCCTTGATTCCCTGTTTCAGCTTTTCCAGGTGTCCATTCTCAATGCTCTGTAACTTCTGTAGACCTCTACATAGAACCTCACCCTATCTCTGACTAAGGAAGTTCTCTCAATTGTTCAACATTACTCCTGCCTCTTATTCTCTACTTCAGAAAGAAGAAAACAATACTTCTCAAAGTATGGTTTCTATCTGCTATCGTATAACTATTGGGATGCTTTAACATGATGGTTGGGACCCCACCAATCCAAAGAATCAGAATGTATACATATAAAACTCAGAAGTCTATATTTAAACATGTGTCCAAGGTGATTATCATTCATGGTGAAGTTTGATGGTCATTGCTTGTACACATACAATGAAAACTTCACTCTGCTAAAGCAAATAATCTCATCTAATTTCTAGTAAGAAGCAAGTAGTCAATTTATTTCACACTAACATTGTTATTGACCCTATGAGGTTCTTACAATAGCATACTAATCACAGTACTAAAATGAAAGTATACTTGCATATATCTTTGGATAGAACGGAAGTCCTTCAGATACTCCATAAATTGCAATGAGCAAATCATTATTTCATTCCTGGTAGAACAGGTTGGCCCCAACAAGGAGAGCCATGAATGTAGTTCGATGAACATTTCTAAAGAACCTATCATATGTCAGGATGAAAAAAAAATATGATGCCACAATCCCTGCCTTCATGAATCTTTTTTTTTTTAAATAGAGGAATTTTCTTTTTTTTAAATGTTTTATCTTTTTTTTGAGAGAGAGATAGAGACAGCATGAGCAGGGGAGGGTCAGAGAGATACGGAGACACAGAATCTGAAACAAGCTCCAGGCTCTGAACTGTCAGCACAGAGCCTGACACGGGGCTCGAACCCATGAACCTGACCTGAATCATGACCTGAGCCGAAGTTGGACGCTCAACCGACTGAGCCACCCAGGTGCCCCCCTGCCTTCATGAAGCTTATAGTTTAATAGGGAAGGCAGATCCATAAAGATTTAATTTCAATATAACAGTATAATAAGAAATGTACATCAAGCAAGAGAAGGGGCACTTGACAAAATTTAGGAAGTTGTCAAAGGCTTCCTTTGAAGAAATGGTACCTCAGAACAGCCTGGAAGAGAAACAGGATGTCAGGTCAGGAAGTTCAGTAAAACCCTGTATTGCAAGTAATTTGTTCTACAAGTATTCTGCAAGACAAGCAAACATTTCTAATAAATATTATCTTGATAAATGAGCAATGTCTTGCAATATGGGTAGTATGTGATGCTGAATGTCACATGATCATTACTCTCTCTCTGTCTCTCTCTTGCTGTGGGATTGTGGGTGATTGTCTCCCAGGCTCAGATGCTCAGTTTCAGACCGTGATGTTTGGCAGAAATCAGTTATTTTTCAGAACATTGGAAGGTGCCCAGATCTGACACTAGAGTAACTAGTGTATTTTTTGTCACTCCAAAGGACCTATGGACAGTCCTTTGCTTTTCTGTACAAGAGTAAGCTTAGGAATACTTTGCTTCCTTCTAAGTAAGGCTGCCTGTAGATACAGACCTTTTTCTCTGCTGCCTGATTTCCAGTCACATTAAATACAATACATGACAAGAATTTCTTAATACTGTACTGTAGTCAACATCAGTGCAAATGTATACAATGACACCCATGCAGGAAAAGGTGGAAAAGAAGGGCGATAAGAAGAAGAAGATGATTACAGTGGAAGTGAAGAAGGAAATCATTGAGCAGTACAAACGAGATATGAGAGTGACCAAAATTGCAATATTATATAAGAAGTTTATATCTGCATCTTGTCTGCAGAGGAGGGGGAGAAAAAGATGGAAGAATCACTCACTTCAAATGAGGTTAGGGAGATGTGTAAAATGTGGGGAACAGTGCAAACTTTGGTAGACAAGCACTACCCTAATAAGGCTGGAGCAGTGCCAGCGATGAACCTGTTTAACAACAATGCAAAGCCACATTTCCACGAAATTCTCTAAAGGAGGCAAAAGCAGGTATCATTGGATAGATTTCTTGTTAAAGCTGCATGAAAAGAAAAAGATTCCACTGAACAAATAGATAGCAATAATTCCGTTAGTGATAGTGAAAGTTGTCCTACGTAAAAACCCTCCTCTCTTTTGTCTCCCTCAAACCAGCCATGAAGGTTTTCAAAGGTAAGCACAGGTTAATTTGTTTATTTTTCTTTATATTTTATATTTTCTTTATTATTTTATATCATATTACAGTATTGTAATCATTTCTATGTGAATATTTTTGGGTTGTGAAATGAATCATTTGAGTTTCCATTATTTCTTATGGGGAAATTCTCTTTGAAACATAAATGCTTGGGATTACAATCATGTTCCCAGAATGAATTATGCTCACAAACCAAGGTCTTACTGTAATTTGCTTATCTGTATGAAGAACAAACAAGAACGAAATATGAAAGGGCCACAATACAGAAAATGTGTGTTGGGGATAAAGAAATTGAGGTTCGGGAGGCAGGTAGGGTAAAGTTAGTGTCCATCCAGTTCCATGAGACTCAAAATTTTAGTGATCTCACTCCTCCTGCCAGTATTAAAATAAACTTCAAGTACACATATAAATTTATTTTTACATTATATATAACCATTTGTTAATAAATTGTGTACACCATATAGAAATATACAGAGAAATTTGAAAGTCTACATGAAGATAAACTCAATTATATTAAAAGTTTTTATTTTGTGGGGAAAATGCATTTTATGTCTTATATTTCCATTTTATTATTACTTCTCAGAAATACAAAGCAAGGGTGCTGGCATCAACATGTCTATTAATACATAGAAAACCCGACAGACTCCACCAGAAGCCTACTAGACCTGATCCATGAATTCAGCAAAGTTGCAGGGTACAAAATCAATGTACAGAAATCAGTTGCATTTTTATACACCAATAATAAAGCAACAGAAAGGGAAATCAAGAAAGTGATTTAACTAGGAATAAAGTTAACCAAAGAATAAGAGATCTGTATGATGGAAACTATAGAAGGAAATTGAAGAATACATAAAGAAATGGAAAATTTTACCATGCTCATGGGTTGGAAGAATAGATATTGTTAAAATGTCATTACTACCCAAAGCAATCTACACATTCAATGCAAACCCAATTGAAATTTCACCAGCATTCTTCTCAAAACTAGAACAGACTATCTTAAAATTTGTATGGAACCACAAAACCCGAATAGCCAAAGTAATATTGAAGAAGAAAACCAAAACGGGAGGCATCACAATCCCAGACTTTAGCCTCTACTACAAAGCTGTCATCATCATGACAGTATGGTATTGGCACAAAAACAGATGCATAGACCAATGGAATAGAATAGAGAACTCAGGACCCACAAATTTATGGCCAACTAATCTTTGACGAAGCAGGAAAGAGTATCCAATGGAAAAAAACCAGCCTCTTTAACTGATGCTGCTGGGAGAACTGGACAGCAACATGCAGAAAATGAAACTAGATCACTACCTCACACCATACACAAAAGTAAACTCAAAATGGATGAAGGACCTGAATGTGAGACAGGAAACTATCAAAACCCTAGAAGAGAAAGCAGGAAACAACCTCCTTAATCTCAATCAATCACAGCAATTTCTTACTTGACACATCCCCAAAGGCAAGCGAATGAAGAGCAAAAATGAACCACTGGGACCTCATCAAGATAAAAAGCTTCTGCACAGCAAAGGAAACAACCCACAAAACTAATAGGCAACCAACGGAATGGGTAAAGATAGTTGCAAATGACATATCAGATAAAGGGCTAATATCCAAAATCTATAAGGAACTCACCAAACTCCACACCTGAAAAACAAATAAGCCAGTGAAGAAATGGGCAGAAGACATGAGCAGACACTTCTCCAAAGAGGACATCCAGATGGCCAACAGACACATGAAACGATGATCAGCATCACTCCTCATCAGGGAAATACAAATCAAAACCACACTGAGTTACCACCTCACGCTGGTCAGAGTGGTAAGATGAACAAATCAGGAGATTATAGATGCTGGGAAGGATGTGGAGAAACGGGCACCCTCCTACACTGCTGGTGGGGATGTAAGCTGATGCAGCCCCTCTGGAAAACAGTATGGAGGTTCCTCAAAAAATGAACAATAGAACTCCCCTGTGACCCAGCAGTAGCACCACTAGGAATTTACCCAAGGGATACAGGAGTGCTGATCCATAGGGGCACATGTATCCCAATGTTCATAGCAGCGCTCTCAACAATAGCCAAAACATGGAAAGAACCTAAGTGTCCATCAACTGATAAATAGATCAAGAAGATGTGGTATATTTATACAGTGGAATACTACATGGCAATGAGAAAGAATGAAATCTAGCCATGTGTAGCAACACGGATGGACCATGAGGGTGTTATGCTGAGCAAAATAAGTCAGGCAGAGAAAGACAGATACCATATGTTTGTACATATAGGTGGATTAGGAGGAACTTAACGGAGGACCATGAGGGAGAAGAAGGGAAAAAGTAATTGGGGAGAGGGAGTGAGGCAAACCGTGAGAGACTCTTGAAAGCTGAGAACTAACTGAGGGCTAATGTGGGGTAGGGGAGAGGGGAAGGGGGGTGATGGGCGTGGAGGAGGGCATTTGTTGGGATGTGCACTGGATGTTATATGGAAACCAACTTGACAATAAACTATTTTTAAAAATATGTCCATTAAATGTTAATAAGTCTGAATTGTTTTCTTATTTTCTAGATAGAAGCACATATAAGTAGGTATTCTACTGTATCCTCCTTCATTCTAGTGGATTTTGCACACTCTACAAGACAGAGAAACTAGATTATGTAAGCTATTGCAATAACTCAAATGAGAAGTGACCAAGGTGTGAACTAAAGCTATGATATGGTAAGGATGAAAATAAATAAATTTACTGGAGAAATACCTATGAAATAAAATCAACAGTACTTGTAACTAGATGAGAGCAACATAGTGAATGTAAAGACTCTTGAACGACACTTTACAGTAGCCATACATGGCCATTGGGCCCTAGTGACTAGTTTCAATTCAGGTGTTCAAGAAGTATAAAATGCAACCTGGATTTTGAGAGTTTAGTATCAAAAAAACCCAAAAAACCTCATAAATATGATAAATTATTTATGATATACTGAAATAACATTACATTGAATATATAGGTTAAATAAAACTTGTGTTTAGTATTCATTCCACTGTTTCATTTTTATTTTATTAAAAAATGTTTTCAATGTTTATCATTTTTTGAGAGAGAGAGAGAGAGTTGGGGAGGGGCAGACACAGAATCTCAAGCAGGTCTAGGCTCTGAGCTGTCAGGACAGAGCCCAATGTCGGGCTCCAACTCATGAACCATGAGATCATGACCTGAGCTGAAGTTGGACACTTAACCGACTGAACCACTCAGACATTCCTCATTCTATTTTTTAATGTGGCTATCAGAAAAGTTTAAATTACATATGTGGTTTACATTATATTTTTATTGGACATTGTGCATTCTAAAATGATTTTGAAACACTTGGGACTACCAACTTATAAGGAACAAAGAAGAACCAAGTTTTAGAAAGTAGAGGAGTTAATGATAAATTCAGCCAAGTCCGTGTTGAATTTGAGGTACCTATAGAAAATACACATAGAAGGGACCCAACCTCTGAAGTAAAATGGCAATGTTAGGACTAGAAATGAAGACTTTCAAATCCTACATAGGGATATAAATATAGAAATGGATATATAGATAAAGATATATCAGTTAAAACTTTGAGTGAAATAGCAGCGGCTCACAGTGGAATCCTGGGGAAATACCAATATTTAAGAGATGGTCAGAAAAGAGCCTAAAAAGGAATGTCAGCGAAATAATAGCAAAAAGATCATGGTAGCTAAAGGCAAGGAGAACTTCAAGGACAGTGTAGTTGGGAGTGTCAGATTCAACACCGAAAGGGATGTGTAAAGTGCAATGCAGACATCATAGCGTCTTCAGCTATGCCAGTTGCAGTGCAGTGGTAGTATAAATCAAAGTTCACGGGGTTCAAAGGTGAATGTGAAGTAAACACTGGAGACAATAACTGAAAAGAGCTCTATCCAGAGGAGGATGAAAGACAGTTAAAATCAGATACAGGAGCAAAGGAGGTGATGGCGCTGTTGCTGCTGCTATTTTGTTGTTGTTTTGGATTTTCTTTATTTAGTATAGTCAAGTATTTATTGGTTGAAGAGAAATAACAGTACAGAATAAGAGATTAGTGATATAAAGAAAACAATATAAAAAGAAAACAATGATAAAGAAGAGGAATGGAGCACATGGAGTACAGAAGGGGACTGTCGTTGAACAGAAATTGGCCTACCAACTCTTGTGAATCTGGAGAGGTTGGGAGAGTAAGGATAGATGCATGTCCTTTGTAAGGAAAATGGTAGAAAGTTTAGGAAGGTTATATTTGATCTTCCCATTTCTATTGATAAGAACAGAGACTAAATTATCTGCAGGGGAGTAAGGATGAAAAGTTGAAAAGATGGCTTATTTAGAGCGTGAAACAATTCATCAGTAATTGAAAGAAAGTGAACATAACAAGACTTAGGAAAAAAGAGTGTTGACAAAACAAAACACTGCAGAACTCATAAAAGATAACAGCAGAAAAATCTAGATGACTTTGGGTATAGTGATGCCTTTCTAGACATAGCACCAAAGACATAAACCATGAAGTAAATAATTGATAAACTGGAATCATTAAAATTAAAAAAACTTCTGCTCTGCAAAAGACAATATCAAAAGAATTAGAAGACGAGTCACAGATTGGGAGAAAATATTTGCAAAAAACCATATAATAAAGGACAGTAATCTAAAATATACAAAGAACTCTTAAAACTTGATAATAACATACAACCTGATTAAAAACTGGGCCAAAGACTTTAACAGATGCCTTATACAGAAGGCAAATAAGCAAACAGAAAGATCTTCCATATCCTATGCCATCAAATAAATGCAAATTCAAACAGTGAGGTACCACTGCACACCTAATAAAATGTCCCCAATCCAGAAAACTAACAACACCAAATGCAGGATGTGGAACAACAGGAATTCTCATACATTTGCTGGTAGGAATACAAAATGGTACAGCCACTTTGGAAGAGAGTTTGTCACTCTCTTAGAAAACCAAATATATTCTTAGCATGTGATCCAGAAATCGCCATCCACAGTATTCACCAAAAGGAGTTAAAAACTTAGGTACACACATGTATGTTTATAGCAGCTTTATTCATAATTGCCAAACCTTGAAAGTAATTGAGATGTCCTTCAATAGATGACTAGATAAACACTCCATGGTACATTTAGATGCTGGACTATTTTTCGGCACTAAAAAGAAATGAGCTATCAAGCCATGAAATGACATAAAGGAAACTGAGATGCATATTAGTAAGTAAAATAAGCCAATCTAAAAAGGCTATATAGTATATGATTTCAACTATAGAATATTCTAGAAAATGCAAAACTATGAAGACAATAAAGAAATCAGTGGTTTTCAGGGATGAGGGTAGGGATGGGGGAAGTGAAATAGGCAGAGCATAGAAGGTTTTTTTAGGGCAAAACTAATTTGTGTGCTATTATAATGAAGGATATATAACATTATACCTTTTCCCAAATCATACAATGTACAACTCTGAGAGTGAACCCTAAGGTAACTATATATTTTGGGTGATGATGTGTCAATGTACATTCATCCTTGGTTAAAAAAAAAATTCTGCTGAGCTATATTGGTAATAGGGGAAGCTACAGATATGTGTGGGCAGAGCGTGTATGAAAAACCTCTATACTTGACTCCATTTTGTTGTAAGCCTAAAAGTTCTCTAAAACCATAAATTCTTGGGATGCCTGGGTGGCTCAGTCAATTAGGTGTCTGACTCTTGATTTTGGCTCAGACTGTGGTCACAAGGCTTGTGAGTTTGAGTCCCACTTTGGGATTCTCTCTCTCTGCCCCTACCCCACTCATGCTCACTCTGTTTCAAAATAAATAAACTTAAAATAAATTAAAACAAATAAAAAATAAAAATTTAAAAATAAAAATAAAAAATTAAGTCTTTTAAAAAAAAGGTGGAAAGCTGAGAATGAAGGCCATGGATTGCAGTGATGCAATGGGCATAGTTGTACTATCATCACCAGCAGTGCTCTGCACACTAGAAGTAGAAAAAGAGAATATAAGTGGAAATTGATCCAGAGTTCTGAATTTCTAGGTCCATGTGATCTAAGTACATGGGTGTAAAGATGAAGATTTGGGGCAAGGGACTACTTCAGATGATCATCCAGTCAATCTGGGCCAGGCAGAGAAATGAGACCAGGAGGGGGCCTAATAGAAAGGTAGAAAATGGAAAGATGAAGAGATTGGAGATGCTAAGGAGGTTTAAAAAATGCACACACTATGTAAGTGAAGACAAGAATAGAGTTTTGGGGATTTAAGATGATGTGAAGTGATAACCTGCCTGATCCGACTGTCACCATTGGATTAATCTCTCAAGGATGCACCACTATTTCTAGAAGTACTTAATGTTATAGCTAAATGGGATACTTAGGAAACATGGTTTGGTCCAATGGATATATTCAACTGTGCCATACAGAAATTATGAGTTACTAATAACAGTTAAAATGAAATTTGCAAAGAATTGACAAAAATCATTAGATACTACATTCTACAAAATGACAGTCATTTGCACTGCAATAGACTTTCTCATCTGGAGGAAAAAAAAAGAGAGGGAGAGAGAGAGAGAGAGAATGACAGGTGGCATGTTGTGAATGCACATGGCCCACATCCCTTCACAGAAACCCATGGAAGTGTGTTCAGTACCGAATACTGTCAGCAAGTTAAGTTGCTGTCATAAAATATGTAAGAAGCTCTGTCAGCCTTTTCTGGAAAAGGAAAAACAAAGGAAGCATATTTGTCACAAATGGGCTTTTTGTTTTCCCAATAACACTTCAAAATAAGGATGAAGAAAAGGTAATTCCTAAAATACTCTTTCATAAAAGAATTGAGGGGCGAGAGAAATCATGAAATCAACATAAAGCAGCAGAATAAGACAGGAAAAGATAAGGATTCAGGAAAAATGGTCAGAATATAAGAGGTAAGAATGCGAGCGGAAATTAAAAGAATAAGACAAAAGAAAATAAGGGAGAAATAGAAGATAAAGAGTAAATAAAATAACATTTGAAATGAATGACAAGACAGATGGAGTTGATTGTAGATTCTTTTCATAGAGAAAGATGTTAATTTTGCATTCAAACTTAAAACTATGAAAAAAAATCCACCAACATTCAGTAGAATAACTAGTTATAGTCTCTTGGTGTTTGAACATCAAATTCTGTTTTGAGTTTCCAAGTAAACAAGAGCAAGAAAGCTCATGATTACATTACTAGAAGGGGCCTTCAGAGCTGAAAAGGGCATGTTCATATTTGTCAGGCTTGAAGTCAAGCATTTAAAAAAAATTTATTGCCATAAAATATCACTGAAGCTCTTTTTGCCAAACACAGAAACTGTGAAAGCAACTGCAAGACCAGCAATGGGGAGAGTAGAAGAGCTCAGGCTCTCTCTTAGGGGCAAGCCCACTCTAGAGAGTACCGTTCTAGCCAGTTCCTTCCATGCTATGAGCACTCAGGCTTCAGACCTCACCATCTGGCCAGCACCTTGGATCATAAAATTAATATACAGACAAGGAATAAAATTATGGGGAGAAAAAAAGTACATGTGGAAAAGTTCTCATGTGGCCAAGACTTTGGGCCTTGAACTTTGTGAGCAGGGCATTTTAACCTTGGCCTTGCATATGATAAACCGTACAAGTTTTTCTCAGCGCTGCAACTGGCTGTTAACCGTTGCAGCCTAAGTAAGGTTTGTAAATCATAAACTCCTCAATATTTTGACCTTGGCAGATTACAAAAGCTTATATACAGGCTTCATCCATAGAGGAGTAGCTGCTTCTGTCAAGGTAGTGTATATATACCACAGGACCTATCTGGGTCAATGCTGCATAACTGCATGGGCCCAGTGACAGGCCAGGCCAGGCCCTCAGCTAGTAAGAAGAAACGTACCTTTGCAAGCACAGGTATATTCAGGATATAATCTTCTTGAATTTGGCTGGCAGAGATTTTTCTAAGCAGGTGAGCCTGAGACAAGGACTCAACATTAGGGAAAAGTCTTTCTGTAAATATGCCTTAGTAGGCCTCAGGACAGAGAATTCAATTTACTACTTGTAAACAGTAAGGCAGTTGAGGCCCATATTTATCACAAAGCCGTCTTGAGGCTCTAGCTTTAATCTACCAGGTGCAGACGTCAGGTGGGAGGTAGGAAGTGTTCGATGAGCTTCCCTTAATGCCATTCTTTATCCGAGCTCAGGGCAAACTACAGAGAACTAACTACAGACTCAAGGGTCACCTTCCACTGCAGCACAAGCTCATAAGCCTGCTCTGGATTAATTATATAGACAGGAGAAAGTCTCATTGGGAGGCCAGGGCTTTTAGATAAAGAAATTGTGTAACAAGAGGCAGGAAGGGAAACACAAAGGCATAGGAAAAACTATGAGGTCTTGAATACACTGCACAGTAGAGGGAGGAACTGAAATAAGACCTGGGGACGTGGGCTGCCATCCCTGCGGAACCCTGAACACTGCAATAGATGGATATGGGCCTTTCAGTGTCCTTCTCTCAGACTACATGCATACATGACTTTGCCCTTGGTGGTTAATTGCACAATGGCAAGAATAACTTCTTAGGGAGAGAATCTACCCCCAGTAAATTTAGAGGTTCACAAACAACTAGGAAAAAACTGTTTGACAGCCTGATAGGGCTAAGACCACAAAGGTTTCCTTAATCTACCAGATACCCCTAAATGTCTGTTGTAGTCAATGGCCACAGCTACAAAAGGGTACAGGAAGTAATAATCAAAACAGTCTGGTACTGGCACAAAAATAGACACATAGATCAGTGGAACAGAAGAGAGCCCAGAAATAAACCCATGCTTTTATGATCAATTAGTCTAAGACAAAGAAGGAAGAAAACCAATTTAAAAAGATAGTCTCTTCAAAAAAAATGTGTTGGGAAAACTAGACAGTAACATACAAAAGAATGAAACTGGACCACTTTCTTACAATATATGCAGAAATAAACTTGAAATGGATTAAAGACCAGGGTGCCTGGATAGCTCAGTCAGTTAAGCCTTTGACTTCAGCTCAGGTCATGAACTTGGGGTTCATGAGTTCAAGCCCCGCATCAGGCTCTCTGTTGACAGCTCAGAGCCTGGAGCCTGCTTCAGATTCTGTCTCCCTTTCTCTCTGCCCCTCCCCTACTTGTGCGCTCTCTCTCTCTCAAAAATAAATAAATAAACATTTTTTAAAAATGGATTAAAGATCTAAATGTAAGACCTGAAACCATAAGAATCCCTGAAGATAACACAGGTAGTAATTTCTCTAACATTAGCCATAGCAACATTTTTCTAGGTGTGTTTCCTAAGACAAGGGAAACAAAAGCAAAAATAAACTATTGAGACTACACCAAAATAAAAAACTTCTGCAAAGCAAAAGAAACAATCAACAAAGCAAGACATCCTACTGAATGGAAGAAGATATTTGCAAATGGTATATCTAATAGGAAGTTAGTTTTCAAAATTATATATTTTAAACTTATACCACAATACCAAAAATCCCACAAGTAATCCAATTAAAAATGGGCAGAAAACATGAACCTTCAAATGGCAACAGACACATGAAAAGATGCTCAACATCACTCATCATCAGGGAAATGCAAATCAGAACCATAATGAGATATCACCTCACATGTGTCAGAATGGCTTAAATTAAATATTAAAGAAACAAGTGTTGGTGCAAATGTGGAGAAAAAAGAAATCTCATGCACTGTGAAAAACAGTATGTGGGTTCCTCAAAAAAATTAAAATAGAATTACCATATAATTTGATAATTGTACTACTGGGTATTTACCCAAAGAATACAAAAACACTAATTCAAAAAGACACACATACCTCTATGTTTATAGCAGCATTATTTACAATAGCCAAAATATGGAAGCAATTTAAGTGTCCACTCATAGATGAATGAATAAAGAAGATGTGGTGTATCCATATACATACAAAGAAATATTGCCCAGACATAAAGAAAGAATGAAAGCTTGCCATTTGCAACAAGTTCGATGAATCTAGAAGGATAAATGCTAAGTGAAATAAGTCAGAGAAAGACAAATATCATATGATTTCACTCATCTGTGGAATTTGAGAAACAAAAGAACAAATAAAAAACGGAGACAGAAAAAGCAACAGGCTCTTAAATATAGAAAACAAACTGGTGGTGACCAGGGTGGACAGAGAAGATGGGTAAAATATGTGATGAGGATTAAGAGTATAATTATCATGAATCACTATCACTGAATAATATATAGAGTTGTTGAATCACTATATTGTACATCTCAAACTAATATAACAGTATATATTAAAAATACTGAAATTAAAAATATGAAGTACTTAGCAGCTTCAAAGGAAAAAAGGGGCAATAAAGGGTACAGGAACATAAACGTAGCCTGGGATAACCGCTTTAGACCAAGGAATCTATTGCCTTAATTAATTTGGTTGATTTGGAGCTAGTGCTGCGATTATCTTTTGTGGCCCAACTTCGCTTTATTTCTGAAGTAAGGAACACAAGAGATGATTTCAGCTTCAGAAGTCCAGTAAGAACCACTCATTTTTATGGAGGCCAGCTCAGAGTATAGCTCTTGGAGGAACCCCAGCTCCACTGGGGTAAGACCCTCTTAGTATGGGGCCAAAAGAGTATGCATTGGGGATGTACATGAACTTGATGTTCCACAAGTTCCTTAGACTTTACAAACTCCTGCAGTGATATAATCTGTGGACTTTAATTTCTGACAACTTTGTAGTAGGAGGGAATTCATATTTGCATTAAAGGCATGTCTATTTTGTTGATGTTTTATTACTGAGTATTAACACTTTATAATATATTAATGATGCTATGTGATCATTACAGAATCTCTATAGCTATGAGAACAATATGACTGGACATAATTTGAAACAGAAAACACGATGAGGAGAAAACATTTAAGTACACAGTCTAGTCTTGGATTGAATTTTACTGATGGACTGTGTTGGCCCACTTCAGAGCCTTCTGTCCACTAGGGGTGCTTGGAGGACACCCAAAGGAGTCATGGTTAGTGTGGGAGGAGGGGCTTCAAGAAGCAGGAGCAGTACTAGTAGACTGTTGATCTCTTCCCCCAAAGGGGACAAGCCACAGTCCTGGTTAACCACTGGCTTAAAGATTTAACCCAATGGAATAGAAGGCAAAGAAAGCTAAAGAATACTGCAGAGTGGGGATGGAGTGGTACTCCTGTTGTTTACTCACTCATCTCTGCTCCCCCCCCCCACACACACACACATACACACACACCAGGAGGAGTAAAGTGACTTCTCAGATTGGCTAATCTAGAAGGACAATTAGGGAAGTGTAGTCAGGACTGTTCTCTCCCCCATTCTCTCCCCTGTTCATCTTAAGAGCTGGCCTGCCTACAGAGAACACACATCTAAAACAGAAAAGAAGGGGCTTCTGCCTATAGTTTTAAGACGAAGTTTAATTCAAGAAATGTTTCCAAAGGTCTTTCTCACCTAAGACACTTGATAAGTCAGCCAACTAGTATTTACTGAATACTTTTGATGGCACAGGCACTGTGCTAGGTCGCAGTGAGGACCACCATGACTATGCCCAGATGTGTCTTACCATGGGCTGACAATATAAAAGACTGATTTTCACATTTGATGAACTAATCTCATGACTGGGATATAGAAGCTGTGAAAACAAGCAAATAAGTTGAAGCATATTGAAAGAATAATCAAATTAAAACATAAAATTATCAAATATTTTACAATAAATTGTTTTGTTTTCAAGACTTTACAAAATACTACTAAGAATGAATTGGCTAAGTGACATTTGTATGTTTGGATGTTCCTTTCATGGTTTTAACTTTCTAGGAAATCAGAACAGCATTTCATAAGTAACTAAAATAGGCAAAGTTAAGAATATGATTTGACTCCATTTCTTGGAACTCAAGGATAATAACAAGAGCTAACATTTACGAAACACTACTCCCAGCTAGGCATTGTGTTAAAAGTGTCACACTTATTATTTTAATCCACAGAATAATCCTTTGAGGGATGTAGTATTTTCCTTATATGACACATGAGGAAATTGTAGTCAGGCTCCTATTTTACTGCCAAGCCCCTCCTTGTAGCCAAAAGGCTTTCTCATAGGAATTTAGGCACTGTTGGCTATTTTCCTCCACTTTGATTCATGATTAATGTTTGTATAAAAGAAAGTCGCTCTGGTGGTCTGATTTCAGAGCCCCAGTCTTTAACCCACAACATATACAGAGATGTTGGCTGGCCATATTGTTTCTAACAGCAGGCAAATGGAAACAACCTATTTGCCTAAATTGAAACTGGCTACTAGAGTATGATATAACCATCTGATGTTAAATTAAACTCAAGGGATTCGGAAAAATGGGTGCAGGGAAATGGGAGACATAGGCTTCCAGGTATGGAATGGAGAAGTCTTGGGAATAAAAGGCACAGCATCAGGAATATAGTCAATGATGTAAGAACAATGTAACAGGATAGACAGTAGCTATACTTGTGAACACAGCATAATGCATAAATTTGTCAAACCACTAAGTTTTATACCTAAAACCAATGTAACATTGTGTGACAACTATCCTAAAAAAAAAATAGGAATAGAGTCAAGGTCAAAGGTTTAGTCCCTATTTCAACCAATGGCTTCATCATTCTGTTCTGTGGTTGTAGAATGTACCCAACCCTGGTTAGTCACATTACAAAATAATAATAATAATAAATAATAATAATAATAATTTATGTACTTACTCTAGATGTTAATTAAAACCAGAGAAGATGATATTTGAAGTTTTTCTATCCTCTTTTAATTTAGAAATGTAGTAAGTTCTCAAGGTTTCTTACGGTTAAAAAAATTAAGCTGAGCAAAAACACCTAATGCAAGACATGAGAAAATATTTTTGCCTAGGGGTGCTAATATGACACAGGACACTATAGAGTCACATTGTTCAGGACTGTCTTCTAGCTCCAGCACCTACTTGCCAGGTGACATTGGATGAGTCTCTCCCTCAACTTCCTCACATGTAACATGGGATTATAATAACAACTGTAACACAGTTTTTGTGAGAATTATGAGTTAATAAATGTAAAGGACTTAGATCAGTACCTATTAATATTGTTATAATAGTATTATTTCAGTTACATTTGTTAATGTAAGGACAAAAGACAAATATATATCAAATGTTAACTATGATTGAAATTAATGGTAAGATACAGTTATATTTATTTCCTCCTTCAACTTTCCATATTTTCCATTTGTTCCTACAATATTCATGCTATTAAAAATATAAGTTGCAGGGGCACCTGGGTGGCTCAGTCAGTTTAATGTCTGGCTCTTGGTTTTGGCTCAAGTCATGATCTCACAGTTTCGTAGGTTCAAGCCCATGCTGGCAGCATGAAGTGTGCTTGGGATTCTCTCCCTCTCTCTCTCTGCCCCTCCCCACTTCCACTGTCTCTGTCTCTCTTAAAATAAATAAATAGACTTAAACAAATATATTAAAAATGCAAGTTGCCATTACATTTTGCTTGCTTAAAAGAGGCAATTTCTTGAGATTCCCTTTAATGTTGGAAAACTGAGGCAGATTATAAACTACTGAGTAGTGAAATAACTATAGCACAACAAAGAAAGAAGTTATTCTGGAATATTATATGGGAAATCACCAGGATGAAAGAAGCTTGATTATTGTAAGTAAGGAACTGATTTGATTGACTGAAAACATGTTAGTACTATACAATAAAAGTGATTGAAAATAAGGAAATTTCATTTAATATGTATACCAAATCCCCCTTTTATATGGCAATACAGCTGCCAGAAAGATAATGACTTTCTAGTTTCTCTGTAAAATCCAACCTTCACCTAACAAAACTGGCATGAGCTTAAATTTGAACTACATGGGAAAAAAATTTTTTTAACTTAAGCTGAACTCCACGTTATTGTTTTGTGAAATAACCTCACAGATATAACCATGAAGATCCCCCTTCCCATTTTGTTTTGGGACTCCCCAAAACTACAAGGACAAGGACTACTCCTATGGTGCTTCTGTAGGATGGCCCCCATGAATCTTCCATTCATCCTACCCCATTAAAGCACCTTAAATTTCTTTCCATTGAGTTTCACTTTCAGAACATCAGCCCATGCTCACATAATAAGTGTATTTTTCATGACTTTGTGGCTCAGCAGGCTATTGCACCTTCTTGATTCTCAAAATTACTTGTGAAGAATTTCTTCCTTTCTCATATCCCTGAATTTGCTCAGTTGCCTGTTTATGCATTATTTCTGCAACATGCACCACTATTTCTGAAGAGTTCACCAGGAGTCAGCTGTTTCTTCTCAGAGTTTACTCACCTAAACAGAGCTCTACAAGATCTAAGCCATTAACCATGATGAAAATCAGGGCTCTACTTTTTTTCACCTTTTTCCTGTGTATTTTATCCATGTGCAGAGCCTCCTTTGAAGTTAATAGAAGCCCTCCATGTGGAAAAGATTCCAAATGATATAAAACAGAATGAGAACTAACCTCGTCATCTATTTCTCACATTCAAGGACAAAAATATACACACATAAAGGAAAAGATACTTCATAATTAGCAAGTTCTGAGTAGAGTAGGGATATTTTACTAAAAATAATTCAGAGAGCTTCTTTAAGAGAGAAAAGAAAAAATCACCTTAGTAAATGTTGGGTCATTTAATAGAAAATTACTGAGTACTTTATATGTGTCAGCACACTGAAAATATAATGATAAACCCCCAAATAAAAATAAAATTAAAAATAGGCACAGTCCCTGAAGTTCATGGGGCTTATAGACAAACGGGAGAAGAGACATTAAGCAAAGACTCACACACACACACGTGTACAATTACAGATGTGGCTGGTGCTGCCAGGAAATGGTTCAGTACTTTAAGAGCCCTGACCTGCGTGGGGTATGAGAAGAGATGTACCTGAAGATTTTAAACCTTACACTAAAATCTGAGAGTTTTGGGTGAGAGTGGGAGATCAGGTGGCCATAGCACAAAAGCAAGAGTGGGCCCTTGCAAAACAAGCCTGGAAAGGAGGCAAATCATGCATGGCAGTGTAATTTATGTGAAGAAATTTGGTCTTTATTCCAAGAGGGATGGGAAGCCTTTGAAGTATTTAAAGGAGGATAGCAACATAAAATTTGCCTCATGAAAATTTCCCTTCTAGCTCTGGTTTGGTGAAGAGATTACAGCGAGGAGAAAAGATGCAGGGAAAGTGGACAGAATCCAAGTTATAGACAATGGTAACTTTGATGACAGTGGCAGAAATGGGCATATAGACAAGTGGACAGATGAGGAGTATTTAGGAGGAAAAAGTAATGTGACAATGATAAACTGGAGATGGAAGAAGAAAGAGAATAAGGCGTCAAGGATGACACCCAAGGTTTAAGTTTCTGAAGCTGGACAGCCTGTGGAGGCAGGTTAGCTGAGAGAGAGAATAAAAGAGCCATGTTTAGGGAGGAAATAAGTCATGGGTTCAGTGTGGACACATCAAAATGTGAACATGTAAAATAAACTATTTGCTATAGAGAAGTCTTGATCAGATACACAGACTTGTGAACTGTTGATTTTGGGTGTGATTGAAGCCATAGGTATGAAAAAAATGACATGAAGTATCTTCTTACACAAATAAGAAGAGAAGAAGTCCCTGTCATCAAGATCAAAAGCTTCTGCATAGCAAAGGAAACAATCCATAAAACGAATGGGCAACCAACGGAATGGGTAAAGATAGTTGCAAATGACATATCAGATAAAGGGATAATATCCAAAATCTATAAGGAACTCATCAAACTCCACACCCAAAAACCAAATAATCCAGTGAAGAAATGGACAGAAGACATGAGCAGACACTTCTCCAAAGAGGACATCCAGATGGCCAACAAACACATGAAATGATGCTCAGCGTCCCTCCTCATCAGGGAAATACAAATCAAAACCACACTGAGTTACCACCTCAAGCCTGTCAGAGTGGTAAAATGAACAAATCAGGAGATTATAGATGCTGGCGAGGATGTGGAGAAACAGGCACCTTCCTACACTGTTGGTGGGAATGTAACTGGTGCAGCCCCAGTGTAGAGGTTCCTCAACAAATTAACAACAGAACTCTCCTGTGACCCAGCAATAGCACTGCTAAGAATTTACCCAAGGGATACAGGAGTGCTGATGCATAGGGGCACATGTACCCCAATGTTCATAGCAGCACTCTCAACAATAGCCAAATCATGGAAAGACGCTAAATGTCCATCAACTGGTGAATGGATCAAAAAGATGTGGTTTATCTATACAGTGGAATACTACGTGGCAATGAGAAAGAATGAAATCTGGTCATTTGTAGCAACATGGATGGAACTCGAGTGTGTTATGCTGAGCAAAATAAGTCAGGCAGAGAAGGACAGATACCATATGTTTTCACTTATAAGTGTATCAGGAGAAACTTAACAGAGGACCATGGGAGAGGGGAAGGGGAAAAATAGTTGGGGAGAGGGAGGGAGACAAGCCATAAGAGACCCTTGAATACTGAGAACGAACTGAGGGCTGATGGGAGTGGGACAGAGAGGAAGGGAGGTGATAGGCATAGAGGAGGGCACTTGTTGGGAAGAGCACTGAGTGTTATATGGAAACCAACTTGACAATAAACCAAGAAAGAAGAAAAAAAAAGAAGAAGAAGAAAAGAAGAGGACCCTGGACTGAGGCTTGAGGAAAGCCAACATGTAAAGTCTGGAGGGGAAGATAAACCTACACAGGATACATGAGTGGCTGGAAGCTAAGAGAACAAAATAGGGGATACTGCATCCACAGAAATCAATAGAAGAAAATATTTAATAAGACAAATGAATGGAAAAGGTCAAATGCCACTGTGAGAGAAAGTGAGATTCAAAATTTTAAAAATACTCAAAAAATACCCCCCAAAATTGATTTGGGTAACAGGGAGGTTATTGAAGAGATAATACTCAAAATATTTAACAACTAGTATGGGACCATCCTGACAAATATGAAAAGGTGTGGGGGTCACAATGCTGGAGCAGAACACTGGAGGCTCCCTTCTGTACCTTACCTTTGCCTTTAATTTCTAAATAAAGAGGTAAGTTGGGAGAATTCTGAGAAAGGAGCTTCAGTGTCTCTGATAATAGGCAGGCACTCGGGGGAGCAGCCAGCAAAGTAACGAGTATAAAGGCATTCAATATTTGAACAACCACTGTGGTTCCACTAATAAATACATGCTGGCTGCACAACCTTACAAAGCATTGTTTCTGTGGCTTGGTGGAGAGGGGAAGCTGCCAGAATGAAATGAGTGACTGATGGAGTAGAAGGTCTCCCAGACAACCCTGATTTCATATTGATAAATCAATGTGTTTACATCTAAATGCAGAAAAACATTGCTCTGAAATTAAAAAAAAAAAAAGGAATTGGCCAATGAAGAAAACATATATCAAAGAGATATATTAAAAAGTTCCTGGTAGGACAAGTGAGTAACTCAGTTGGTTAAGCGTCTGACTTCGGCTCAGGTCATGATCTCACAGTTCATTAGTTCAAGTCCCACATTGGGCTCTGTGCTGACAGCTCAGAGCCTGGAGACTTTGGATTCTGTATCTCCCTCTCTCTCTGCTCCTCCCTTGCTTGCTCTAAATAAATAGTAAAACATGTTTAAAAATTAAAAAAAAAAGCTCTTGGAAATTTTCTCATGAAGAGAAGCAACAAGATGGGTTTTATTCAGTCAGTCAGGCTGAAGTGTTTTGAAGAACAAAGCACCTGACACACTGTTTATACAAAACAGCTATTCAAAAAGTGGTAGCTATTAATATAATTAAAGATTATTTTTAAAAAGTATGCCAGAGAGTGATAGGTAGAAGTATAAATACATATAACAATTTCTGGGTAATATAGCACTCTCAGAAAAAGAAATCAAGGGGTGCCTGGGTGGCTCAGTCTGTTAAGCGACCGACTCTTTATTTTGGCTCAGGCCATGATCTCATGGTTCGTGGGACTGAGCCCCTCATCAAGCTCCATATTGACAGTATGGATCCTGTTTGGGATTCTCTCTCTCCTCTGTCTCTGCCCCTACCCCAATCAGTGCGTGCATGCTCTCTCTCTCTCTTAAAATAAATAAATAAACTTTAAGAGAAAATAAAAAGAAGTTAATCTATGATACTATTTTAGTGAATAATAAAGAAGCTCTATTACGATCTCTTCCTTCTCTGGACATTTATTTTGTTCATTATCTGAATTTAGCACTTATATCATCTTGTTTTGAATTACTTGCTATTGTGCTTACTTTGTTTCCATTTTCCCAATTAGATTACAGCTTGGTTGAAACATGGACTTTTTGAGTTTGTATGTCAATTCTGCCCTTTACTAGCTGTATGAACCTGGACCAGTTACTCTAACTAATCATTTTTTTCATCTGAAAATTGGAGCCAACAGTCCTATCTCAGATCGATACTGTGAGTATTGAGATGAATGTATATAAGCACTCGGTAGAATGTCTGGGCTCTGATAAATGTTCAATAAATGGTATAGATATCATTGTGAAGTAGAGATTATCACTGGCCTGACCCCCAGAATTCAGGAAACTTCTAAGTAGAAGCTTCTGCCTAAGTATCGGTCTTACCTTTTAGAAACTAAGTTCCTGGAAGCTTCTGCCTAATTGTCAGTCTTAACTTTTCGAAACTAACTAATGAACTTCTATAATAGAAAAAGAAATATTTGAGGATGATGCCTGTGTAGATGAGTCAGGAGGTGCCAGAAGTGCCCAACAGTCATCTCAGGTTCATTATAATAGTAAAATACCCCTGTGGACATTCATCCCAAATCCTAATAAAAAGACCCTGCTTTCCCCTGTTTGGGGAGTCATGGGACATTATTCCCCAAGATCTCCTTGTTTGTAGAATTAAAGTAATCCTGGGAGGTAACTGCAACCTAGAATCGTCTATGTCTATAGTTCACCAAGGAGCACACCCACTGTGGTGAGCCAGTAACATAATTTTGCTTTATGCTCCTTTGGAATACTTATACTTCCCCTAGATCATAGGTTAGACAATAAATTATTGGTACAATGACTCTAAACTAGGGGTAATCCCAACACCAAGGGCTTTTTGTAAATATGTAATAGGTAGACTGTATAGTCTGGGAAACATCTACTAAATAAAGGTCAAGAATGATAAATGAAGAGGTCTTCCATCTAAAATGACAATAACACCTGCTGGGGTCTAAATACAATCTATAATTGGGTGATTAGTTCTAAATGTTAATCAAGTTTAAATCATTCATTATTTTTCTGGTGACATATTTAGGTGGGAAACTTGAATAGTCATTCTAGGCAAGCCTGAAATGATAACTGTGAGTAACAATTACATTCTTTTTTTTTATGGTTTTTGTTTTGTTTTGTTTTGTTTTGTTTTTGTTTTTGTTTTGTTTTTTTTTTGAGAGAGAGAGAGAGAGAGACAGCATGAGCAGGGGAGGGTCAGAGAGAGAGGGATAAACAAAAACTGAAGACAGGCTCCAGGCTCTGAGCTGTCAGCACAGAGTCCATCAGGAGGCTCCAACTCACGAACCGCAAGATCATGACCTGAGCCCAAGTTGGACGCTTAACCGAGTGAGCCACCCAAGCGCCCCAATAATTACATTCTTAAGATCAATTTCCCCCCACCAGGATGACAAAAAAGAAATGTTTAAAATTGATGAGGGGCGCCTGGGTGGCTTAGTCGGTTAAGTGTCCGACTTTCACTTAGGTCACGATCTCGCGGTTCCTGGGTTCGAGCCCCGCGTTGGGCTCTGTGCTGACTGCCAGCTCAGAGCCTGGAGCCTGTTTCAGTCTGTGACTCCCTCTCTCTCTGATCCTCCCTTGCTCACGCTGTCTCTCTCTCTCTCTCCTAGAAATAAATAAAACGTTTAAAAAAAATAAAATAAAATTAATGAGCAGTGGGGCACCTGGGTGGCTCAGTCAGTTAAGCATCCGACTTCAGCTCAGGTCATCATCTCATGGTTTGTGGGTTTGAGCCCCGTGTCCAGCTCTCTGCTGACAACTAGCTCTGAGCCTGGAGCCTACTTCGGATTCTGTGTCTCCCTCTCTCTCTGACGCTCCCCTGTTCACGCTGTTTCTCTCTTGGAAATAAATTTAAAAAATTTTAAAAACTGATGAGCAGTTTTGGGGTGCCTGGGTGGCTCAGTCCATTAAGCGACCGGCGTTGGTGCAGGTCATGACCTCACAGACTGTGGGTTCGAGCCCGGGTCAGGCTCTGTGCTGACAGCTCAGAGCCTGGAGCCTGTTTCAGATTCTGTGCACTCCCTCTCTCTTTGCTCCTCACTCTGTCTCTGAAAAATAAATAAATGCTAACCAAAAATTAAAATTAATGAGTTTTAATATATTCTAGATATTCTCTTCTGTGTGTCAACCTCACCGTTTATAAGTCATTATTTTATAAGTAATTCACATTCCTGACCATTTACTTCTAGATTTTAAAATATGTAACTTTTTTTTTCACTCAGCAGTTATTTTTTGGACACCTATCATGGGCAGTCACTAAGTGAGACACAGAAAATTTAGCGAAGAAAATGGCAACTCCAGCTCCTGATCTCAGGGCTTAAGGGCAAGTAAGGGAGAAGATTAAACAAAGAAAAGTACAGACACTGGGTGAGAAAAATACATGTTCTTACGGAAATATAGGAGAACTGAAAATAGTGTTGAAGTCAGGGAAGTTACTCCTAAGGGAGTGATGTTTAAACTAAGGAAAATGAGAACATGTTATTCAGGCAAAAAAAAAAAAAAATGGAAAAGATGTTCCAAGCACAGAAAAGAGCACATCATTTGAAAGCCCCAGCTAGAGTAGAGTCAGAACCACTGAGGACACTGACTGGAGGGCACTGAATAAAGTTCACTGTTGCTGCAGCACAGAATTCAAGAGTGCTAGTGGCAAAAGAAGGAGCTAGAAGTAGACAAGGGATAGAAAATGGATGCTAAAGTTGAGACTTTATCCTAACTTTTGAATGGTTGTAAGCAAGGGAGTGACATAATCAGAGTTTTTATTTGCCCCAAAACAAAGCAAAGCAAAACACCTGATGTTTTACTTGCTTGTAATTTCAGTAAAAAGTTTTAGGAGAGTGTTGGATTCTGGTTAAAGTGTTTTAATTATAATTATTTGTGGATTTTAATTAACCCTTATTATTCCTGATCTCCTTAATCATGGCTAATTGAAAGCTGGCTGTAACTGAAGATACTCTGTAAGAGAACTTAATAAACTGAGCTACCTAACAGATGAAGTCCTGATTTCTACTGTAAACCAAAGAACATATAAATAACAGGCATTGTGATTTCTGATGGAAAATGTAGAGGCCCTGGTAAATATCAGTCATCCAGAGAAGCTATTTTGCTTAATCCTGTAAACTAGTTGCAGATGTTGGCTCAAACAGCTAGGCTTTGCATGTGTAATTTTAAAATTGTCTCATATTTCTAAACCTGACTCCGTATGCACCGGAAATGAGTGACATGAATTATGAACTTCAGGAAGAGGAGAAGTACAAGAAATGCCAGAAGTGATAGGAGATAATATTTGGAGCAGTGGTCGAGCTATGTGCACAGGATAACTGAAGGATGACACGGTTCCTTCCTCTAGGACATGGATCCTGCAAACAGGCATTTGAAAATGAAACCCTGCAAGTGGATGTACCAAACAAGAGGAAGTCATTTATAGATAGTTGAGTTCTCAAAACAAATCCTCCTTTTCCTTTTCCCCTCCTCCTCTTTACAGCAGGTCAACAGGAAGACCAGAATTGCTGGAGAAGTTAAAAATTTTTGATGAAAAAAAAAAAACTGAGAACACAAATGTATGCTAACACTTTCTTACCTTAATTAAGATCACTTTTAGTAGACTGAGGCAGGAAACAATAAAATGACTTACCATTATACTAATGTTTTATTCATGTTAGTGCTTATTCATAAAAGACACTTATGAAAAGTCAATAAGGACTTGAATTAAAACTTAGAAAAGGAGTTGGAGGTGGTAGAAATCCATATATAAAGAGTTCATGTTACATTGCAAACCAAGAATAATCACAGGTTTTAGAAATGACTTAAATTATGATGATGACTTTATTTCATATTCATAAATGCATTTCATTTTTATTTACATACACTCTTCCTAAGCAGTGCTCCATTCAGGCAGTAGAAAAGGCAGTGCATCAAAAAATCTACCCATAGGAGCAATTCATCACAAACTAAAAGTGTAAATAACCTCACCAGAATCAGGACAAAAACTTCAGACAATTATTTGGTGAGGCAAAAACACAGTGCAAAGCTTCAAGGAATTCAGGTTAATTTACGAAACTAGGACATTGACTTTGTGGAGAGGGAACACTCATCCTGTAGAATTCAGCCTAACAGAATTCCCTGCTACTGGGTTGGTTGCTGAGTCAAAAACATTTCATAGTAACTTTAGGAGTAAGACATTTTATTTCTTAGTTTTGCTAAAATTCTATATGCTTACATTTTGTTTAAGAGATCGCCTCTGAAAAGTCTTACATAATTATTTAGTTAAATAATTAGGAAGTATATACTGTCAAACAAATAAACCACATTGGTCTCTCCAGGATTTTTGAGATAAATCTGAGACCAGCATTAAGTCTTTCAAGCTATTAGGATTACTCCAATTAAGTCACAAGGATGAAAGAGTGTATTAGGAATTACTATTAGTTTTCTTAGGTCAGAAAATAGTGGTTTGGACATAAAGCAGAATTATTAAGAAATGAGAATGAGGCTGGGGTATTTAGAGATGAATTGTCATGATGCCTCCAACTTACTTTCAAATAGTACACAGACACACGCACGCACACAGAAACAGCAAACATGACCAAGAGATAACCTCTGACAAATCTAGATAGTAAGTATATATGGACATTCAGAGAACTATCCTTCTAGCTTTTCTGTATATTTGGTGATTTTGATAATATAATGTCAGAGTAAAAACCCAGCCTCATCATTTGCAATGAAGTAACCTTTAATAGGTCATTTTAAGATTGTGACTCTGGGGCACCTGGGTGGCTCAGTTGGTTGAGTGTCTCACTTCGGCTCAGGTCATGATCTCATGGTTCATGGGTTTGAGTCCTGTGTCAGGCTCTGTGCTGAGGGCTAGCTCAGAGCCTGGAGCCTGCTTCGGATTCTGTGTCTCCCTCTCTCTCTCTCTCTCTCCTGCTCATGCTGTCTCTCTCTCAGAAATAAATAAAAACATTAAAATTGTAAAAAAAAAAAAAAAAAAAAGACTGGCTCTACATTCCTCATTGATCAAATGGGGAAAATGATAACCAAACTTTCATAAAACTCTTAAAAGTATTCAACAAGACAACCAATATAGAAGCCTTGGTTTTAATGCTTGGCCCCCCAAAGCACTCAATAGATGCTAAATATTAACATCATTAGAAGACAGTGAACTGAAACAGCTCTTGGTCTTTAAATAAATAAACACAAACAAATAAATAAATAAAGTTTTGCCATGTTGGTGTTCAGAATTGCTCTGGTCTTTCACATAATACAAACTACACAAGAGAGACCAATGTATGCTATTAAACCTATGTCCACTGACTTCGTAAAGATGAAATTTCAGTATTAAAAAATTTACAATTACCAGGCAAACTACCCCCAAGGGAAAGTTAATATGATTTCACAGAAGCTGTGAGAGACCTGCTCATTGAAATGTCTGGAGAAAGAAGAAAAGGTGGAAATCCATGAAGGGATAAGGGATTTACAACAAGTAGAATTTTAAACTGACATGTATAGCTATAATCTGGGAAATCTGAGACCCTAATATCAGAAGATACATACTTTTTTGAGGAAAAAAACAGTAAAATTGTTCTCAAATGGGCTTATCCTATGACAAAACAATATTTTTTGAAAATTATGATAAAATGTCCCGGCAATTTACACTCATGCTGGGATTAATGCTCTGGCATTTAGGTAGCTTGACAATGAGGCTCAAGATAAAGCGAGTCTCTACTGATGCCTAGAAAGGGGCCCACAGGCTGACTGCAGATCCTCCCATACCTACACTGACATGGTCAACATAAGATTTCTTTTCTATGAGCTTATATCTCAGCATCTTCTTGGTAAAATATCTTGAGAATGTAAGGATATCTCTGTATTTTGAGGATCTTGGGCTAAATACTGACTAAGGAGAAGTCTTATAATGTTATTGCACTGAGTATGAAAAGATTCGTGCTTCAGGGACAGAAACTACAATTTGTCTTGGTCATGGTGAATTGGGAACATACTTATGTGGAGTGCATTTGATTTCAATATGGGAAACAATGAACAAAAACAACAAAAGAGCTCTACTGGAAATATATACAAAAAATCAACTTCTTTTTCTATTTTCACAATGATAGTGAACCAGTGACATCCTTTCAAAAGGACCTTCAGGTACAGAACATGGATATCACTAACAAAATATCCTATGAAACCTTTGTAGTCAGTGATGTTATCTAGTTTGTCCTTTGCTAATCTCTTAATTAGCTAAAATGAAGCAAATGGGGTTCTCTCATTATAACAAATACAGAAATTAGCATCTCTACACTAGAGTTTCAGCATGTGAGCTGGCCAAAAGATATAAGCCCTTTTTGCTCCTCTTAACAATTCACTTGATAACTCTACTGAATTTCAGTATCTTCTCTTTTTTTTTAATTTTTTTACATTTATTTATTTTTGAGAGACAGGGCATTAGTAGAAGAGGGGCAGAGAGAGAGAGGGAGATAAAGAATCTGAATCAGGCTCCAGGCTCTGAGCTGCTTGTCAGCACAGCTGACAAGGGACTTGAACTCACAGACGATGAGATCATGACCTGAACTGAAGTCAGATGCTCAAACAACTGGCCACCCAGACGCCCCTGAATTTCACCATCTTTTTATGGCTCCCAAGTAACTCCATTCCCCAGGCACTCAACAAACACCACAGCTTCCTGTTTTATCAAGCAAATTGAGATGAGCAAGAATAAGGCATACAACAACCTTTCTCCTCAATTTCTGTGACATTTCACTTTCAGTAGGAATATCAATAGTATTCCCTGTTCATTCATCTTCTTTTTCATTAATATCTAAACATATTCATTTATTTTTATAAAGAATGTCATAGGCAAAATAAACTAATTTTCAGTTAAATAACAGGAAAACAAATACAATGGCAAGAGAATCACCCCCTAATGATGAAATCATGTTTATACTAGAAAAGCAAGGATGGTTAGTAAATCTATCAATATTACAAATTACATAATTTGTCCAGTATGTAAAAGAATAATCATCTCAATTAAATGGTCATTTTTGAGAGAGAGAAGTCCAGATACAGAGAAAAAGAATTCATTTCTTTATCATAATAAATATATTTAAACTAGAAGCCAACATCAAATAATAATAAACATTCATTCCTATTAAATAAAACATTCGATTAAATAAAAACATTCCCATTACAAATAGGTAAGATAAAAATTATAATTAAATGAAAAATTATTAAGAATCCAGTCAATTTCCACTGATACTAAATAAGTGCTTAAAAATCAATAGTACCATATAGCAATCAATAATTAGAATACTTAAAAACATTTTCTTCATAATCACGGCATAAGGGTATTTCCAAATTACTTTACATTTTAACAATAAATGTGAATTTACTTACGTTAAGGGAAAAAACAGGAAATTATAATAATTAACTGGAGAAATCACCAGCTGATTGGATGGGATAAAAGAATGTGAAACTTCTCATAGTAATTTATAGGCTTTACTATCAAAATTCGAATAGAATTGTAGTTGGAATATGACAAGATTTTAATCTTCAACTGAAAGAATGAGTAACTTACAAAAGGAAAATACATATTTTAAAAAGAGGAGTAATGAAAGGAAATGACCCAGCAGATATTAAAATGTATTAGACAGCTGCAATAAGTTAAAAATGGGTCACTGTACAAAAATCAACAAATGGAGGGACAGGATACAAAACCCAGATACAGATCCTAGGATAAGAGCTCATCTATGACCTGGACTGGGGCCAGAATTCTGTCATTTATCCAATGTATGAGCTAGAGTGAATTAGTTAACTTTTCTAAGCTTCAGTTACATCATTTTATAAAATATAAGAATCAATGGAACCTACTTTATAAGATGTTGTAGAAATGTTAGGGACGCACTTAGCGCAATACCTAGCCATAGAGTAAACTTTCAAGAACTATGAGCTGCTATGATTATTACTATTATTATTGACATTATTATATGATCAAGGAAGTGTTGCAAATCAACAGTGATGAGATAGATCATTCAAACAATCATATTTGGACATTTGTTCCTCTGGAATAAAAATTTAACAATAATTATTATATTATTGTCAAGGTCAATATAAGGTACAAAGCACTGTACTCAGTGCTTTACATACACAAATGCATTTAATCACATTAATTGTAAGAGGTAGATACAATAATCACGTCCCTTTTGCAAATGGGGAAACTAAGGCACAGAGCTGTTACATAACTTGCCCATGGCTAGAAAGTAGCAGAGCCAAATATTGAAGCCTGACAGTCAGGCTTCAGAATCCATCATGCTCTTAACATCTACACTCTGCTCCCCAAGTTAGTGCCTTACTTTCTTCTCAAAAATAATTTTTTAATGTTTATTTATTTTTTAAAGAGATAGAATATGAGTGGGGAGGAGCAGAGAGAGAGAGGGAGACAAAGAATCTGAAGCAGGTTCCAGGCTCTGAGCTGTCAGCACAGAGACCCATTCAGTGCTTGAACTCACAAACCACGAGGTCATGACCTGAGACAAGGTGGGACACTCAACCAACTCAGCCACCCAGGCACCCTGGGTGCCTTTCTACCATGATAAATCCCAAATGAATTACAAGGACAAATGTCAATAATGGCTTCATAAAAATGCTAACCGCATGGGTAAATATTTCACTTCTCTTGAACTAGACACTACCTTCCTAAACATAAATGCAGTAGAAAAAAAATACAGAAAAAAAGGGCAGTAAGTAATACTACAAAACATGTTTTTAAACTTTACCTCAAAAACCTTGTAAGTATAATTAAAACATACAAAAGTTAATGTATTGCTAATCAATACAGCAAGTTATCAATATCATTTTGTATAAAATTTCTGTTATAAATCAAAAAGTACAAAAAATTTCAAAGAGAATATTAACAAAGGCATGAACAATTCATTAAAAAACGAATACTAGTGGTCAGTACACATGAAAAATATTTCTCTCACTAGTAAAGTATAGACATAAATGATTGAGGTTTAAAGGATAGAACTATGTGAGCAGCAAGAAAATAATTTCATTTTCATATAACGAAATATAAAAATCTGTAAAACTATCAGAAGAAAATATAAGCAAGTTAAATATAAATGCCACAAAAATTGAAAAATTTGTCCAGATCAAAATTATAATTTTTTGTTTCATAATACACAATAAAATCAAATGACAGACAAACAGGAATTACCTGCACTATATATAATACACAATATCCAGAGAATAGTCTTAAAAATTCTAAAGTCAGTAAGAAAATAACATAGCAGTCTCTTCAAATGGGCAGAGACACAATCAGACATTTTATTGGAGAGGGGATATAAATATCTCTTAAATATCTTAAAGGATGCTTTATAACCTGCAATAAGTGAAATGTAAATCAAAATAATATATTATTATTCCAATCAATTTATCCAAAATTATATAAAATATAATTATGCAGTGTTAGGAAATCAAGTACTTGCATATACAGTTGTAAGAGTCTATAAATTGGTTCAGCTGTTGAATTTTTTTAGGAAACAGTGGAAACAAAATAATCTTATCCTCAGGGGAATCATTAAATTAACAAAGGCACATCTACACTGTGCAATATACAATATACAATAATACTATATACCAGTAAAAAAAGTTTAGTTGTCTTCTGTGAGTTTGCATGGAAAAATCTCTAAGACATATCATTAAGTGGATAAAGTTACTTCAAAAAGAAAAAAAATCGACTAAGTGTCTATGATATACCGGGTTCCAAGTGCTACAGATCCATCAGTGAACAAAACAAAGTCCTTGCCTTCATGGAGCTTATATTTGTGATCACTTGTATTTTTTAAAATTTCAAACTGTGTGTGTGTGTGTGTGTGTGTGTGTGTGTGTGTGTGTGTATACCTCCGTTTGGGTGTGCATGTATGTATGTACATGTACTCCAAAATGATAAAAGAGATACAACCTCTATGAAGGTGAGTGGGATTAGATGAGAGTCAAGCATATATCTACTTGCTCAGCATTACATAATTTCTTCACAATGAAAATGTGTTCCTATATTTCTTGTGTAACAAATGAAAATCATAGCATCGAAATCAAATACTACATCAAAACTTTGTACTAATTAGCTATAAAGTGCACATAAGGGAAGGCTTGAAGCAAAAGTTTAAAAAAAAACACTTCAGGAGCCATTTCTTCCTTTTCATTTATGTTTGCTTGTTTGTTTGTTTGTTTAAGTTTCTTGTTTATTTATTTTGAGAGAGAGTATGAGCAGGGGAGGGGCAAAGACAGGAAGAGAGAGAGAATCCCAATCTGCATTGCCAGTGCAGAGCCCAGCGCGAGGCTTGAACTCATGACCATGAGACTGTGACCCAAGGAGCCAAAATCAGGAGACAGATGCTCAAAGGTCTAAGCCAGCCAGGCGCCTTTCTGCCTTTTTAGAGTTACAGCTCTATTCTGATGAATTACTTAAAAAGTGTCTGTGGCCAAGGGCCTGGATGATGAGCTACCTGGTGAGGAGTGGAAATGAGGGCAATGTGAAGCTGCAGCAGATGTGGGAAGGACATCAGGAGCAGTAAGGGGGGGCAGTGTAGGAGGGCAGGACAGTCAGTGTAGGTCCATCACAAGCCTATCAGTGCCTATGTAGGAATAAAGCAGAAACTTCTCTGAGATGTGGAATGGAGATTAAAGACCTGGAAATTAAAACAGTGAGAGCTACTCATTGAAAACCTGGGAAATGATACAATCCCAATCTCCATAAAAACTGAAAATGGTCATAAATAGAAAGACACTAAGATGTCATTAAATGTTAGCTCAGAGGAACATTCAGATCTGAAATTATAGCGGTTAATAAAATAACAGTGAGAGAAAACAAAATGTTTAAAGGTTATAAAAATTCCAGAGAATTCAACTCAACCAGGGATTTACTTACTTGGAATCAAACACATCATGCTTTGTAATAAAACAGGAGAAAGAGGGAAAAAGAGACAGAGGGAGGAAAAGAGGGAAGCGGGGAGGAAAGGGGTAGCCGAGAACTCGCTAGTAGGAGAGAGTAGGGAGGAGAAGCCCTTAGTTTTCCCAGGTGCCCTTTTCCCTGGGAAAACAAAACCAGGCCTCTTCTGCCCCAAGAAAAGACCACAGCTGATGGGGTGCTTGGGGGGCCCAGTTGGTTAAGCATCTGACTTCAGCTTAGGTCATGATTTCAGTTTGTGGGTTCAAGCCCTGTCGGGCTCTGTGCTGACAGCTCACAGCCTGGAGCCTGCTTCAGATTCTATATCTCCCTCCATCTCTGCCTTTTTCCCTCTCACTCTCTGTCTCTCAAAAATGAATAAACATTAAAAAATAAATAAATAAAATTCTTAAGAAAGAAAGAAAGAAAGAAAAGACCACAGCTGAAATGCAGGGCTAGGTTCTGCCCACTGAAGGCATTTTTCAAGGTAATTTTGAGTAGATAGGATTTGCTCCTCACTGATTTTAAGCCCTATGCCTTCAATTAAAATGTAACTTGGCTGTAAAAATACAGTAAGCACATCTGTGTATTTTCTGGAAAAAAAATGATGAGGCATACATTAAGTGCTATTCCAGATAGAAGTCTAGATTTTAAAAGATGCAGAACAATTTAGCAGGCCATACATCTCACTAAGTGTGTCTTTCACAGATTCCATTCTCTATTCTATTAAAATAAAGATTGTTGTATTTTATAAGCTGTTGATTGGCATCTCTGGAGATATTTCCATGGAATTGAGGGAAAAAAGGAAACACATTCTAAAGGCTATGATAGTTTTTCATTGTTAATCAGTGTCTGAAGTGAACATTATTATTCCCCCCAAATATATATATTGAAACTCTAATCTCTGATGGGCTGGTATTAGGAGGTGGGTCCTTTGGGAAGTAACCAGGGATACATGAGGTCATCCAACTGGAATCCCCACGATGGTATTAATAGCCTTATAAAAAGAGTAGGAGAAGAGCACCTGGGTGGCTCAGTCAGTTAAGTGCCCAACTCTTGATTTCAGCTCAGGTTGAGTTTGGTTCTGGTTCGTGAGATCCAGCCTGCTAGGGATTCTCTCTCTCTCTCTCTCTCTCTCTCTCTCTTCTGGTCCCTCACCCATGTACGCCTGTGGCTATGCTCTCTCGCTCTCCTTAAAAATAAATAAATAAACTTAAAAAAAAAGAGGAGAAGAGGGGCACATGGCTGGCTCAGTTGGTAGGACATATGACTCTTGATCTCAGGGTCATGAGTTTAAGCCCCACATTGGGTCTGGGCCTCCTTTAAAAAAAAAAAAAGAATAAAGAAAAGAGGAGATGACAAAAGGATCTCTCCCTCTCTCTTTACTTGCACCAAGGAAGGTCATGTGAGAATATAACCAGCAAGAGGGCCCTCACCAAGAATTCGACCACAATGTCAGCCTGGTCTCAGACTTCTAACCTCCAGAACCATAAGAAATAAATGCTTGTTGTTTAAGTCACCCAGTCTACAGTATTTTGTTATAGCAGCCCAAACTGACTACTACAATCAGATTAATTTATACAAACCTAAGTTGATTCTGTTCAGGATCAATCAGCTTTATATTAAGAAAAAATTAAGTAATAAATAAAAATGATAGTGAATGGATTTAGGTAATGAGATTTGCCACTATTGAGACTGAGATTCTTGATGCAATTTACAAACTATTAGAAGCAGTGGTTAAACACTGCTTAAGTGTTTAAGAGAACAAAAATTAGAATCAAATTGCCTGGATTTGAATCCTGATGCTGTCGTGTATAAACTGTAAGACAGGACACATTACTTGGCCTATCCATGCCTCAGTTTGCTTATCTGCAAAACTGAGATAATAAGGGTACCTGTCTCACAGCGTTGTTGGGAGGAGTTAATGAGTTAAGTATGAAGTACCTAAAACGCTATAACTAATCAATGGTAACTGTTAGGATTTCTATAGAACTGATTTGAGTGGACAGCCATTTGTCCCTTTATTTATTTATTTATTTGTTTATTTACTTATGTATTTAAAGTAAATACAACTTTCCTCTTGGTAGGTTTTGAAAATGAAAATTCCCAAATCTAAAGATGGATTTATAGCTCCATGGCATAGTTGTCTGTCTGACTGTTGGTTCTCTCTCTGTACCCTTTTTCTTCCAACTTCTTCCCTCTCTTGAGGAGTGGGTAAGACTGGAAAGAAGACTAGATGAGGCAGAACAAGAATGAGGAAAAAGGGAGTTTGTGTATTATCACTTAAAAGTATTCAATGTCTCCTTTTTTCCTCATGATGGATTATTTGTGTGCTACAAACTTTAGAGAAAACAGGTAAGTTCTCAAGAAGCAATCCAAAAAAAAAAAGCAATCTGGGGCGCCTGGGTGGCTCAGTTGGTTAAGCATCTGACTTCAGTTCAGGTCATGATCTCACGGTTCGTGGATTCGAGCCCCACGTCAGGCTTTGTGCTGACAGCTAGCTCAGAGCCTGGAGCTGCTTCAGATTCTGTCCCCCCACCCCACAATGCCTGCCTCCCCTGCTCACGCTGTCTCTGTCTCCCAGAAATAAAAATAAAACATTTTTAAAAAAAGACTAGACTATAACAAATTTTTAAAAACCAATCAAAATAATATTTTAATGGCACTATGCAGAAGGAAAGAATAGCACCACTTTATCTCAATAACAGAAGGTATTAGCCTTTTCTCAAAACAGATTAATAAAGAAAATAGCTTTTAAAGCTCCAATGGTCCAATTTATAAATTCTTAGTTTATTAAATCATTAAAGTATATCAGCATACTGTATAGCTAAACCCCAGATAAAGTCTTATTATAAGTCATTTAAAAGAAAGAAGAAAAGAAAATCTACAAGTAGCCAAGGTGTAGTGAATTGAATACATTCTCCCCAAATTCACTTCCATTTGGAACCTCAGAAGGTGACTTTCTTGGGAAATAGAATCTTTGTAGATGTAATTAGTTAAGATGAGGTCATACTGAATTAGAGTGGGCTCCAAATCCAATGACTGGTGTCCTTTGCAGAAGAGGAGGGGGCATAGAATCAGACACATACAGAGGGTAAGCAGCCATAAAAAGATAGAGGCTTAGATTAGAGTCAAGCTGTCACAAGCCAAGGAATGCAGAGCCATGAGCATCCAGGAGGCAAGATTCCTCCCTAGGATTTTCACAGGGAATATGACCCAAAGACACTTTGATTTCAGATTTCTGGCCCTCCAGAACTGTGAGAGAATATATTTCTCTTGTTTTAAGCCACTCTGTTTGTGGAACTTTGTTATGACAGCCCCAGGAAATTAACATATCACATAAAATGGCAGTCTCAGAATTCATTTATCAACTTGAAGATTTAAATGTCACACTAAGTGGTAACAAACAAGGTTGTATTCTCCTGACACAGCTAGGAACAACAGATCTCATTTTACACATATGACACATGCTAAGACAATTGTGATACAAGCATGTATTGGCATCACAAATTTTATGCCCACTGACTTGAACTGCACAATTTTAAAATTTTTTCCTAAAATGCAATCCAGTATACCTAATAAAATTACATTTACATTTCCTTGCTGATAAGGGGCATCTATGTAATGCATAACGAATACAGGAAAGCATCATACATTCTTAAAGGTATATATTCTACCTTCCCACAAATCTTCGATGATTTTTTTATTATTCAGTTATTTCTTAAAAAAAAAACCTACAAAGCACTAAACGACTAGTTATAGCATTGACAGAGTTTTCATTGAAACTGGCCACCTTGAAGATCAATAGAGAGAGAGAGAGAACAAAAGTTCAATTCTTCCTACAAGTGTTTTTTAAGTACTTTCAATTAAAAGAATTTGATAAAGGAGTGCTGACTGATTTAAATATTTATAATATCTATTTAAAGATACATTAAACTGCTTATTAGAATATTGGGGTAGAGAGTTTTTTCTTTGATCTGTATTCAGAAACCTATCCTCAGAAATTAATCCATGAACTGTTATTGGATATACAAAATTCACTATTGTTTGGTAGCAGTCTTCTCACTTCCAAGGGAGGAAAAGGATCAATTATAAAATAAAAGCAATTACTTTACTATCTTTCTTGAAGGCTAACAGAATAATATAGCTATACAACAACAACAATTACAATAGCAAGCACTTTATATAGGACTTACTATCAGCCTGATCCTATTGTAGGTACCTAACTTGTATTATCTCATTTAATACTTACAAAAACTTCATGAAGCAGTTACTATTTTTTTATCAACTTCTTTAGATACCCAAGGAACAGGAAGTTAAATAATTGCTCCTGGCTACACAGTGACTTGAGAATTCCAGCTCTGAAAAAAACCACTGCACTTTACTACCTCTTAACTTAGTACAGTCAATAGAAATGTATTTTCAAAAGAAAGAATGAGGAAGGTGACATGGGGAGAGAAAGTCAAAGGATGAACTGGAAAAAAATCATTAATCACTAAATGAACCATATGGTTTTAATAATGTGGTATTAACCATTTTATATTCTGTTAAGAAGACAACATACATTAAGAATCCTATAACCCCAATTAGAGGATTAGAAGGAACTTGAAGGAGGAACAAGGGGGAGAAGAAGGGGAGAAATGGTGGGGGAAAGGGAGAGAGGCAAACCATGAGAGACTCTTGAATGCTGACAAAAACTGAGGACTGATGGATGTCGGGGGAGGGGGGGTGGGCATGGAGGAGGACACTTGTGGGGATGAGCACTGAGTGTTATGTGGAAACTAATTTGACAATAAACTATTTGTTAAAAAAAATAAAAAATAAAAAAATGAAAATATATAAAATAAAATAAAAAATAAATTTTAAAAAAAAGAATCTTATAACTCAAATTAAACTTTTGTGAAGACAAACAATGCTCAACAAACACCTTTAGCCATCATCTCTGATATACAACCTCCAGGGTCTATTTTCTCTTCTTCCAACAATAGCTCTGACTTTCAGGTGGAGAAGAGCCCAACCCTACATCTTAGCCCAGTTGATCTGACCTAAAGCAATCAGTACACTTCATTCTCTGGCCACGGTGATTTGTTCAGGAATAAGCACAGATCCAAATCTACTCAAACAGAGTGAATCTCAGGGGTTTTTCTGAAACCTCTGAGAGGAAGATTAATTTATTTCTGCTGGATTCAAAGTAGGAAGGAAATCCAGGGGCTGACAACTGTTATATTGCAGTCCTTTGGGGTCTAAGAGTAGAGCCAACAGCAAAGAAGAAGAAGCAAAAAAATGTAAAGCGTTCATCCAGTACATTCTGACTGTTTGAACCATGGGTTAAATAGTACTTTATTTCTGAAATATTCAAACATATAAACTAATTAATTCACTTTTTTCCCCAAGGTCGTGTAAGTTAAATTTTTCTGAAATTTAACCTGAAAGAATCCTGGATATAGATATTAGTACCTGGGAAGTCCGGTGAGGGTGGAAGTTGAGGACAGACCCAGAAAGGTAGAATTCGCTGAATGGAGGGATGAGGAGGAGGGGCTGTGCAGCGCCCTCTACTGTAGCCTAGGAAGTTGGCAATGTTTCTTAACCATTGCACAATAGCTGAGTAAACTCTTACCTCTTGTAACATTGGTCTCAAACCATGTACTTACAGTGGCTGAATAACTAGGGGATTTAGTATGCAAATTTCAGGATGTTGGGGTGTGTTGTTAATTTTTTGAGACCTGTAGAGGGTATGTCAATAATTTTTTGAGACCTGCAGAAAAGAGGCTAGATTTCAAGAAAGTAGAGAGGGATGAGATTCATCATCTGTTCTGATGAGAAAGATCTTTTCTACTTGCAGCCAACAATTCAAGAAGTTTGCAAATTCAGTTATCCAGAGACTTGTAGGTTTGGGAAAGTTAAATTTCATACTCCAAGCTAAAGTTGGAGCACTAGAAGGCACACTGGTGGCGAACAAAACAGACAATAAACCCAGGACTCGAAGGTACTTTGATATTCAAGCTCCTGCAAGTAGCTGCCCTGCTCCCTTCCTAAGGAAAAATTCTTCCTAATTGTACAATTATAGTTAAGTGCAGTCTGGACCAATGAGCATGTCAGCTGTGCCTTCCTGCCCTAGAGTCTTATAATTAAAGGAATAGATTATCAATCATGTAATCCTCCTGGCTTCAAGATAATCTAGACCTTAAAACCAGGAAATTTCACCACCATTTCTCTTCAGCTGCCCACACCCTCCAAAGACAATGTTCTACAAATATCTGTAGTTATCATTTGTCCTTCACTTCTTCCAGTGTCTGTTCCTTCTTATTCCAATAACATCTCTGACTTTCTTTCAGGTGCCATTCTCTTGCCCACCCTGAGATACAGCATCCCACTCAGTGACTTCAACCACCAACCCTACCTCATTTTCCCCTTAATCCTAGTACATTAGTCCTCCCTTATCTGATGTTTCACTTTATGTGGTTTCAGTTACCCACTGTGAACTGCATCCCAGAAGCAGATGATACTCCTGACTTATCATCACAAGGTCAGTATCCAAATGCTATGCCACAATGCCTGTGTTGTTCACCACACTTCATCTCATCAGGTAGGCATTTTATCATTCACATCATCACAAGAAGGATGAGTACAATAAGATATTTTGAGAGAGATCACATTCACATAACTTTTCTTACAGTATATTGCTATAATGTTCTATTTTATTATTAGTTATTATTGTTAATCTCTTGTGACTAATTTATAAATTAAATTTTATCACAGTATATGTGTATGTATAGCAAAAGACACATATGTAGGGCTTGGTACTATCCACAATTTTAGGCATTCACTGGGGGTCTTAGAATGTATCCCCCATAGATAAAATGGAATACATTCTCCAATTTCAGTAAACCTCCTTCCCCACCACCCAGTGCTGTGACTTGCCCATTTTCTTTTAATTTTCAGTCAACACCATATCTCCTCTTTTCTTTATCCTGGGTACAAGTTCAGATTATATTTTTCTGTTTCCCCTGCAGTTAGGTGAGGCCAAATGACTGAGTTCTGGTCAATCAATGGAATGGGAATGCAAAACAATCTGTGACATTTTCAGGCTGGTCCTTAAAAACTCTCACTCAGGCTTCTTTCTCTTGCCCATCTGTTAGAAGGATAAAGAGGATCCTAAAGTCCATAACTGACCATGTAAACCAGGGATGGATGCCCCCTACCTCCCCCCACCAGCATCTCAATGACCTTCATTTGATTATTACAGCAGGGTGAATTAAACTGTAATTATATTAAGCTACTGAAATTCTGGGGTTGTTTGTTATCTGGTTGATTTGTCCTGACTAATACATCAATCAAAACTATTCATATGAGATTATATCATTCCTTATTTCAACCCATCTTTTCAAAACTTTAACCCTCTGTCCTCTTGACTTTATTTGCTGCCTTCTTGGGAAAAAAAAAAAAACCCAGTTCAGGATATCAATTCCATTGTCTGCTTTCTAAGCTTTATGCTACCTTCTAGCTCTAAGGTAGAAGAGTAATCCACAAGACCAAAAGGACTGGTACTACCTCAGGTGATCCCCAACACTACCAGCCCATTGCCAACCTCCCCTATATTTCTTGAGTTCTAGGAAACATCTGATACTAATCAGCCATTCTCTCCTTGAAATGTTCTCTTTCATTGCCTCTCATTGTACTGCTTTCAAGTTCTCCTACCTCTTTCACTTCTTAGACTCCTTTTCAGTTCCTCATTCTGCCCTAACTCTTATTTCTCAATAATCCTTTTCATCCCTTATTTCCTTTTATGTTTTTATCCATTGGAGATAATCTCATTTACTCCCATGACTTTAACTACCATGTATATACATTGAAAGCTATAAAACATATCTCCAGTCTGACAAGTCTTGAACCTCAACCCTCCTGATGTCTCTAATAGGCACAAAAAAATGTATCTGAAGCTGAAATCACCACCTTCTTCCATCTCCCCTGAAATCTGCTTTTCCTTCGCCTGCACTCCCTTTGTCAATGGATCCCCTTAGCCATAGCCTGGACAGATGACTTCCTTCTCCCAACTCCACAACTATTTATAACTCTACCCACCCTCTAAATATAATTTGGATCAGCTCTTCCACATACCTATTGCTACCAACATTTGTATTTTCTTACCTAAATTATTTCAAAAACATCTTCACCAATTTCCAAATCTCTAGTTTCACTCCTCCAAATCATCCCATATAGCTGACACACAGATCTTTCTACCATACAAGTTAGATGATATCCCTTCCCTATTGGATATCCTTCAATGGCTCCCTACTACCTTTGGAATAAATAGTTATCTATCTCTTCTCAACTCTAGACACTTTAATCAAGTGTCCCTCTGGACATTTTATTCCTATCTCCCACAGTGACTAATATTCAATATATCTACCTTTCCTAACTCTGAATACAAATCTGAGTTTCTTACCATATTTCTTTCTCCATGAACAGCACTTCTTATCTCATCTGTGCCTAAATCAGATATCTAAACAGCATTGCTGATAATCCCCAGCCCTCTCCTCAACATCTAGTTCATCACAAATCCTTTAGACTCTTCCCTAAATTCATCAGCTTCTCCTCAAATCCATCATACATAGCATAGCCCAGATCACCATAATCTCTTGTCTGCAAGAGATTACTAGCATCCTAACTAGTCTCCTTTTTTAAATCTTATTTTCCCTTCAAAACCTTTCACATATAGGCAGAATGATCTTTCTAAGATATTATGATTGTGTTTAAAACCTTACATGATACTCCACAGCTTTCAGTAATAAACAAAAAAATAGCTGTAATGGAGCTCAGGTACTAGTGAAGGAAGATGAAAAAATAAATAAGATATAAAGGTAATAGATAATGTCAACACACAGGGGAGGGATGGTGATTTTAGATCCTCATGCTCAGGACTAGCCTATTCCAGAAGTGATATTTCAGTGAGACCTGAAGGATCAAAAGGAGCTAGGCTTAAAAGAGGAGGCCAACTTCAATTTGCTTACTTACCATCATTCCCACCGGGCTGTGAGCTCCTTGAGGATAGGACCCATGATTTAGTCATCATTCTGTTCTATACACCTACCACAGGTTTGGGTACTCTTAGGTTTTAAATACATATTTGATGAGTGAAGGGATGAATTAAGGTTACATTTAAATTATTGGGCAGTGCAACTTTAGGCTAGTTATGTGCTCACATTTTTTTGTACATATGTTGACATCAATTTGTGGAACTTCCAAGATGACAAATTTCTAGGAAGCCAAAAACTAATGGGACTGACGTTAAATAGGAGTTCTGCTTTCCTTAAATCCTTCCAAATTATTTCAGAGCAGATTCTGTATAGAAGAATCTCTTACAACCAGGAGCCCAAAGGGAATTTCAGAATGGATGAACCACTTGCTAGGATAGCACAGGGTGTTTCAGCCTCATCAACCGCAGCATCAGTTAACAGTTGGCTCCAATGGCCCCTGACTTTGAGCTTCTTGATAGGCAAAACTTTTTATAAAAACTCAAATCACCCTCAGACATTCAGATTCATAAAGAAATTATTTCATGAGGACTGATGGATGTGTGGGGGAGGAGGGATGGGCATGGAGGAAGGCACTTGTGGGGATGAGCACTGAGTGTTACTAATTTGACAATAAACTATTTGTAAAAATTTGAAACTAATTTGACAATAAACTATTTGTAAAAAAAAAAAAAACTTGGGAAAAAAAGAAATTATTTTAAATAATTATGGCTCATTTCTGGTCAGCAGCTAAAAAACAATAAAAGATTCTCTAAAATATACTACATTGTATTGAATGACTGAATTTGATCCTGAAAAATAAGATATATGGGTTCATAACATTTTATTTGCAAAGTAAAAGTTTTTTTTTAAACTAACAAACAAACAAACAAAAAAATGAAGCAGCAAAACCTAACCTGACAGGAAATACGTTTACCTTTCATTTAATCTACTTAGTGGGACTATTCATTTGTTTTACTGTAGAACCATAACATGTTTAATTAAAGGGTCCTGTCTCTGACGTCACAGGAATATTGGGTAATATGTAATATATGCAATATACTTTTTTTTCTAAAATCCAAAAAGTTCTAGGCATTAAAGGTACATCTGACCTTAAGGGTTTTGGGTAGGAATCTGTATTCCATTGTAACACTCACCCAATTCTATTTTTTTGAATTTTAAAACTTCCATAATGTGTGGGCTTTCAAGTACTCAGGGAAAGTAAAGTCACAGAAACATAATTAACATTATTTTAGCATTTGAAAGCAATATATAATTTAAAACAGATCAGAGTTTCCTTTCAGATCTGATTTAAAATATGCATTTATGCCACTATTATATCACTTTTCCAATAAATATAAACTTCTATGAGCTAGGGGCCTCTGACCATGAAGAAGGTTTTATGGATAAGTCCTTTATACCACCCATCTAGCCTTAATCTGGGCATTGCACACTTCAGAATAATTTGCCTTCACTTCTAATTTTCCAAAGTGTTTCATTGTTCTCATTTTGTAACTTTTATAATTTTCTTATATTTTATATTTTTTCTCCCAAAAGTTTCAAGAACAGTACCTACCTGCTAAGAGCAAGTTTTCTGCTGTTTGCAGGGCATACATCCAGTATCGAGCTGCAAACCTCATTAGGTAAATTATTTCGGATTCTCACAATCATCCTAGAAAAATATTTTCTATTTTTCCCACCACACAAGTGAGCAAACTTGGGTTCAGTTTGTCCCAGGCTGCATGGCAACTAAGTTACAGAGCAGAATTTAAACCCTGGAATGTCTAGTTGCAAAGTTTGTTTCTTCCAAAACATCATGAGACATATAATTGGCCCTATCCTCCTATCTCAGTCTCAACTTGAGCACAATTGGAAGAAAGACTTTTAAAGTCTGCTTCATCCATGGTAGAAATGAGAGTGTAATGTTTTTTTGGTGGGTTTTTGTTTTTGTTTTGGTCCTTTTAAAATATCTATGCCAGTAATTTGACAGTATCTTTACTCTTCCATAAAATGAAGATACAGTATCTGGTTTTTAAAAGATTCAACTTTAAAGCCATGTAAGATAGGAATTGATGTAATTTTGGTTTTGTTCTATATTTTTAAATAAACACAAATAATTATAATTAAGTTGACTTATAACAAATACATCAAAAATCAGATGTTTAATAGTCACCCACCTTTTAGAAGCACCAACTACATTTATTGGAAACATTATCATACAAGTTGCAGAGAAAGGCTTACACCTTGTAACAACAGAGCATAAAGGGACAGAGATGAAGATCATTAATGATTTTAATTATTTTAAGGCCCATTAAAATTAGAGAAATATCAAAGCACCCACAGTGTTAAGGGTTTATTATTATAGCATTTTAGAGTTTACTAGTTCATACTTTTCAATCACAGCAAGTTATTAGCAGTGAAGGGATGAAGCCTCTTAAGAGGATTTTTATTTCAATGACAGAGTGTTACGGACAAGACACCTAAGTTAAAAAAAAAATTAGTAGCAAGCGCTAGTTGAGTTAATCAGTTAAAGACAAACTCTGCCCTTGGGAAGCTAAATGAAAAAGCAACAGTAAAGCTTACAGAACTTAGCTCGTACAATTTGCCTTGAAGGCGGAAGATTGGTTCCCTGAAATAGCAAAGAATTATATGCTTTAGTTCAGAAAAAACTCTTTAAAATAAAGTCTGTTATTACCTCTTCTCCTTTCAAAACAATGGAAAAACTTCTAGAGCAGAGGTTTCAATTTGTTCAATAATTGTACCTCTGAATTTAAAAAAATATATAAAATCATCATTGTTTTGACTTGAAAAGAAATAACAATGCAAATATTCATTACCACATAAAACATAAAAGAAACAGCAAACTGTCAGAGTTAATGCAATCTCTGCAGAGCGAAATTAGTCAGAGACAGCTGGTCAGCCCAAAATACAAAAACTCAAAAGATCAGATCTTCTTAGAAATTAACATTTTTTTCACCAACAAAACTTGGTGTGGCAGCAGTTAAACACAACTGCCTTTCTTTTATGAGCTGTCCCTTCACTGTTACCAAGCTGTGCAAATGTGTGAACTAGTCAGCAGCACCAGAAGCTCATGCAACTACTCACCATATTTTAACCTTGAACTGACTCACAGATTCGATGTTAAATCAAACTTAGGGGTAACATAAGCAAGCAAAGTAAGACACAAGGAGTCAATTTTGAAAAGCAGAGCAAGCAGCAGAAAGCTTATTTAAAATAAATCAATAAAGTTTAGTGCATAAAGTAGCAAAAAAAAATGCAACACACTCCAGAAACTTTACAAGCAAAAACAAAACAAAACAAAAAGCCACATTTTCAGCAAAATTTGCACATGATTAATTTGCATTAAAAAATTGTCAATCAAGCGATTGAGTTCAACTTGGGGGGGCATGCATGCAGTGATTATTTTAAAAATTCCTACCTGATTTCCAATTGTGTTTTTCTTGTGAACCTGACTGCTTCTCTGCTGAGCACTAAGAAAAGCAAAGGAGAAGAGCACTGAAAAAACTTTGGGAACAAGTAACAGATATCAAAATATATACAGGCTTTCAAAATATATCAACAACTGAAGCAAAGCAAATACCAAAAATCCAGGAAGCAAATTCTGGAAGCAGTTTAATTCTGGAAGGAAAACCAACTAAGGGGAATTAGTGCCAATTAACAAGCCCAAAGCAAAAACATAACACCACAGGATAAAAAGCTGTATTGCTACATTGATAACATGAGTTTGTGCAAGTATTTGTGATGTCCTAGTATGTACACAGAATAGCTGTATGAAAATTAACAGCTAATATTTGTTAACTATATGTCATGTTCTAAGTGCTTTGCAGAGATTAGTGATTTTGATTTAAATTTTAATTTGAGACCCATGAGATAGTTACTATTATTTTTCTCATTTTACAGATGGAGAATCAAAGTGGTTTTTCCAAAGTCACTCAGCTAATAAGTACCAATTAGTCTGACTCCAGATCCCAAACTCTGTGAAATTACCCAATCTGGTTGCTTTGAATTCTACATTCTGACAATTCCCGTAGTGATCTCTAGCTTGAACCTTTTTCCCCAGCTCCAGATACATGAATGTTTTTGACAATTCACTCTCTCCACTTGGATGTCTAATGGGCATCTCAAACTTAAAGTGCCCAAACTGAACTTATGGTCTCCTACATAAAACCTGCCCCACCACAGTTTTCCCATCCTCAGTCAGGGGCAATTCCATATTTCCAAGTGCTTAAGTCAAAATCTTTGATTCCTCTCCCCCTCTCTCTCTTGAACTCCATATACAATCATCAGCATATACTATTGACTCTGCTTTTTAATATGTATTTAAAATTTTACAACGTATTAAAATTTGACATCTTGGGGTACCTTGCTGGCTCAGTTGGTGGAGCGTGTGACTCTTGATCTTGGAGTTAAAGATTGAAATCACATGTTGAGTGTAGAAATTACTTAAAAATAAAAATCTTTCTAAAATAAAATAATAAAATGAAATTGACTATCTTTTTACCACCCTCGTTGCTCACACATTGGTCCAAGCCACTGTTATCTCTTACTTGTATGGTTGTAATCAGTTTCTCTGGTCTCTGTTGCCACACTTGTCCCCCTAACATTGAATCTCAACACAGAGGCCAGAGTGATCCTTTTAAAAAGGGGATCCTTGCCAGTCTTCTGCTCAAAACACTCTATACAACTATACAATACCATTCTACTCAGGGTAAAAGTCCTCACAATGGTACAGGCCCTATTCAACTGACTCCTACCCTCTGCCTCTTTGAATCATCTACTGTCCCCACCTTGTTCACTGGAGAGGTCCAGCCACATTGACTCCTCTTTTTTTTTTTTTTTCCAAACCCACCAAGCATACTCCCAACTGAAGCCTTGATACACTTCCCCCGTATATCTGCCGGCTATTTTATTTTTTTACAAATAGTTTATTGTCAAGTTGGTTTCCATATAACACCCAGTGCTCATCCCCACAAGTGCCCTCCTCCATGCCCATCTCCCCCCTCCTCCACAACACCCATCAGTCCTCAGTTTGTTCTCAGTATTCAAGAGTCTTTCATGATTTGCCTCTCTCCCTTTCCCCCACTATTTCCCCCCTTCTTCTCCCCCTTGGTCCTCCGTTAAGTTACTCCTAATCCTCCTATATGTGCAAACATATGGTATTTGTCCTTCTCTGCCTGACTTATTTTGCTCAGCATAACACCCTCAAGGTCCATCCATGTTGCTACACATGGCCAGATTTCATTTTTTCTCACTGCCATGTAGTATTCCATGGTATAGATAAACCACATCTTCTTGATCCATTCATCCGTTGATGGACATTTAGGCTCTTTCCATGTTTTGGCTATTGTTGAGAGTGCTGCTATGAACTTTGGGATACATGTGCTCCTATGCATCAGCACTCCTGTATCCCTTGGGTAAATTCCTAGCAGTGCTATTGCTGGGTCATAGGGAAGTTCTATTCTTAACTTTATGAGGAACCTCCACACTGTTTTCCAGAGGGGCTGCACCAGTTTACATTCTGCATGGCTCTTGATAATACTTCCTTCAAGTCTTTGTTCAAATTTATCTTTTCAGTGAGACCTACTATGATCACCGTTTCAACATTACACGCCTTCCTCCTCCAGGACTCTTATCCTCTTTATACTGTTCTGTTTTTCTCTCTAGCCTGTTTTACCTCCAAACATACTATATAGCTTACTGATTTGTGTGTCTATTTTCTGTCTTCTTCCATTAGAACATAAGCTCCTTGTGAGCAGAGGGTTTTGTCTGTTCCATATCCCCAGTGCCTAGAAACTACTTTGGCTTCAACAACTATATGCTGAATGAAAAGTCCAGCGAGGTTGATATTAAAACATGAGGAAAGAGGCATTAAGAGCCAGATATGACCCAACAATTTATCCCCAGAGCCCAGATATTTATATGTGATGTTCCTCTCTCTCAAAATAATTGAAGGCTTTTCTTTTTTCAGCGAATTCATGAGTAAACACCTATTGATGCAAGAAAACACAAGTCATTGGTGGTAATTCTGAGAAGACTAGTAATACTGAACCCTCTCACTGGTTGTTCAATAGTTTATAGAAGCTGTTTTGGAGATTGATGAAATAGTATAAAACAGAGAAAAAGTAGATTAAAGTCATCAATCAACAATTTATTTTTTTGTTTATTCATTTTTATTTATTTTGATAGAGAAAGTGCAGGTTGGAGAGGGGCAGAAAGAGAGAGAGAGAGAGAGAATCCCAAGCAAATTCTGCACTGAGAGTACGATGCAGGGCTTGAACCCACAAAGCGTGAGATCATGACCTGAGCCAAAATCAAGAGTCAGACGCTTAACCAAGTGAACCACCCAGGCACCCCAATCAAAAATTTAAAGTTATGGGATATTGTGATTCAGGAGCACATCACAAATCACACATGTAGAACAGTTGTTCAAAATAGCAATCTTTTATAATCTCCAGTGCTTCTTAAGCTGCTTCTCTTCAAACTCATGAAGAAACATATACTACATTCAAATGAGCCTGGGGAAGGCATCAGTGATAAACGGGCACACAGTATATGATTACTAAAGATTTTCTGTGTGCATTTTTTGTTGTTTTTCAATTTGCTAATTTCAGGGTTTCACCTTCTTCTTTCCACACTGTTGTTATTTTTCTTGTTTTTAGTTAAATGCTTGTTTCCCTTAATCATTATGAAATTCATCTCTCTCCAACCATTTCTCTACATAATCCAAATTTAGATTATTTAGGTTTTTGTGGTGAAATTGTAAATGAGATAAAGTTTGTGTCAGGCTGTGGCCAGGGGTCTGGTGCTTCCACACTGACTTCTGGCTGCCCAGCTGGCCCTGAAGCATGGAGAGTGTGTAACATACCACTCTTTTGGGGCTTCAGATCCTGGCCCCAAATACTTTCTTTCTCAAGTGACTGCAGGTTTCTCTTCCTCTGAGAAGAACTGGGACAGCTACCATTGTAGTGTGACATGCCATCTTCCTAGCAACAGTTATCCATTCCAAGCACCACAATTCTCTTTTAGGGTCTTATTAAGGGAAAATATTTTAAAATTAATCACTGACTATTGATGATCATTTCAAACTATGATAGACCCATGGGTGTTTAAAGCAGACAAACTAATGGGGAATTTTGAACTATGTGTAGGTCCTCTTAAAATCACATAACAGAAAAAAAAACAGAACATAAAGAAAAAGACAGAGATTGTTGATGACTCCCTGTGTTACCTTAATCAAAACATATGGCTTTTATGGACCTCAGTATCTTAACTATAGTGTGTGTGTGTGACGTGTGTGTGTGTGTCATATGTGTGTGTGTATAGATAAAGAGACAGAAACAAGAGGTGGGGGACTAGATTAGCTGTTTCTTAGGTGCCTTTTACTTATTATTATTTCTTTTAATGAGAGAGAGAGCACATGCACATGAGCAAGGGAGAGACTCAGAGGGCAGAGAGAGAGAGAGAGAGAGAGAGAGAGAGAATCTTAAGCAGGCTCCACACTCAGCACAGAGCCTAATGTGGGGCTTGATCCCACAACCCTGGCATCATGACCTGAGCCAAAATCAAGAGTCTGATACTCAACAAACTGAAGCCATCCAGGTACCGCTCTTAGGTTCCTTTTACAACTAATATTCCTTGAGATGCAAAGTTATTCTCAGAGGCTTATGATCGACATTAGGTGAAGAGACTTTGCACTGACAGAAATTTTATCTACTGTATAATCCTAGTTAGGAACTACCATATTACAAGAATATGCAGGAAGTAAAAGAAATTATTTTATAAGCCAATCTCAAATATTAGTGTTAAAACAAATACTAAATTAACTTTACTTTTGATCTAAAGAAGAATCTTTTCATAGCAACTGGCCCCATAAAGACAAAGATACTTATTAATGATGTACTTATATACTTGAAATTACCACATAAGCAACATAATACCAAAAATAAAACCTGTCTAGTCAGAAAACATTCTTTATCATAACTCTTATATATGCAATGATGATTGAACTGAAGGCATTTCAAAATATTTTTTAAAAAATGGGAAGACTCTTGGGAAGATGGCAGAGGAGGAGGGTCCTAAGCTCACCCGGTCCAACTGACAACCTACGTAACAGCCACATCAGTGCAACCAGAGCAGAAAATGACCTGAAGAATGGCAGAACAGACTTTCTGCAGTTAATTGTAGAGAGGAGACCACATGAAAAAAAAAAGGTAGGAGGGGCAAAGACATGGTGGGGAACCAAACTCCTGGTGAGACTACTCATAGGTGGGGGGGCACCTAAGAAAGTAGAGAAACAGACTCCATACCAGGCATGCCAGGCACAGGGGACTTGCACTAGAAATACAAGTGCCCATAACATTTGGGTTTGAAACCTGCTGGGGATTTTTACAACCAGTGGGGCTTAACTCCAGTACTTTAAAAATCAGCAGGCTTAGTTCTGGGGGATGTAGAGAGCAATAAGAAACTGAGTCTCTGCCCATAATGAGATGAGACAACAATCCCACCAAGAAACAGCATAGAAGCAGCAGTTTGAAAAGCACATGAGGCATATGGGAAGGAAACTTATTTAGTAATCTCAGAACACATGCTGGAGTGACAGATCTTTAGGAGACTTCTCCAAGAACAAAAGAGCTGGCAAGTGCCATTTCTTCCCACAACTACCCCTACCTCCCCCCCAACCCCTGGCTCAAGCCTAGATAGCCAGATAGCAGCTTGAGTGCTCTCCACCTATCTTGCTGACACCGTGCATTCCACCCCTACATTCTCCTGTGGATTCACCCCACCCAACCTGCCTCATTCAGCGAGATTCCCTCCAAAGTGGTTCCTGTGGCATCCCATTCTGCAAGCAGCCGCAGCAGGGGCTGGCAATACTCCGCTGTGACTCCTGTCCTGGTGACAGGGGCAGAGAACTACACACACCAGTTCCACTGCAGCTCCGCCAGCCAGGCCGTAAAACTGGCAGTGTGGGGAGAGTGCCCTGCTGATCAGTGCGTCTGCAGCCCCAGCAGAGGGTCTTGGTCTAACTGCCAGCCCCGCCCACTACAAAAACCTCCAAAGAGGCAGCGTAAAGAGAGAGCCCTGCAGTTTGAGGTTACTTTACAGCCCTAACAATCAGTCCTCTGGTCTGACTGCTGACATCACCGAGCTACAAGTCCACGGGGACCCCCGACTGGCCTCTTAACAGCACACGGACCAAATTTTGCCTACAACAGGTAAAGTGCACTGCAGCTGACTGGTCTGAAGGCAGACAAGGTTTAGCCACAACAGTCGGGTGCGTGAAACCCACACAGGAGATACCCCTAAAGCGTCTGTTTCCGGTAAACAGAGGATGTTGTGCTACAGAGCACCACGGGATCCCTTCCTCCTAACTTCACTGCTTTCAAGATCCAGGAAACATAACTGCCTTTCCTAACACATAGAAGCAAACATAGATAATGAAACAAAATGAGGACACAGAGGAATATGTCACAAATGAAAGAACAGACAAAACCACAGCAAAAGAGCTACATGAAACAAAGATGAGCGACATGCCTGATTAAAAAAAATTAGAGTAATGGTCATAATGATACCCACTGGACCTGAGAAAAGAATGGAGGATCTCAGTGAGACCTTCATCAAAAAGATAGAAAATAGAAAACAAATAGAACCAATCAGAGATGAAGAATTCAATAAATGAAATTAAAAATACACTAAAGGGATCAATAGTAGATTTGAGAATGTAGAAAAATGGATAATAAAGCTGGAAGACAGGGTTCTGGAAAACAAACTGAACAACAAAAAGAAAAAAGAATAATAAACATGAGAATGAGTTAAGGGAACTGAGCAACATCATGAAGCCTAATAACGTTTGCATCATAGGGACTCTAGGAGAAGAGAGAGAAAAGGGGGCAGAAAATGTATTTGAAGAAATAATAGCTGAAAACTTCCCTAATCTGTAGAAGACAACAGACAGCCGATTCCAAGACGCATGGAGAGCCTCCAACAAAATCAACCCAAGAAGGGGTCCACAGCAAGGCATATAATAACTAAATGACAAAAAGCAATAAAGAATTTTAAAAGCAACAAGAGAAAACAGTTACATACAGGGAAATCCATAAGGCTATCAGCTGATTTTTCAGCAGAAATCTTGCAGAAGAGAGGGGCATGATTTATTCAAAGTAATGAAAGGAGAAAACTCACAACCAAAAACTCTCAGCAAGGCTATCATTCAGAATAGAAGAAGTGATATAGATTTTCCCAGACAACATAAGTTAAAGGAGTTCATCACAACTAAAGCAACCTTACAAGAAACATTAAAGAGAATTATTTGAGTGGAAAGAATAGGCCATACCCAGGAGGAAGAAAATCGTGAAAGTAAAAATTTCACAGTAAAATACAAACATAATAAAAGTTAGTCACTTATAAAAGTAGTATGGGAGTTAAAGCACAAAAGCGGTAAAATAAATTATATCTATAAAAATCAGCCAAGAGATTTACAAAATAAAAGGATGTATAGTATGACATCATATAGATAAAATATGTGAGCGGAGATTAAAAATTTAGTGCTTTTAGAATATATTCAAAATTAAGTGACTGTCAACTTAATATAGACAGTTATATGTATAAGATGTTCTATATGTGCTTAAGAGTAACCACAAACTAAATTTCTGTAATAGTTATGCAAAAAATAAAGAGAAAGCAATCCAAGCATATCATTAAAGAAAGCCACAAAACCACAAGGGAAGAGAGCAAGAGAAGTAAAGAACAGAAAAGAACTACAAAAACAATCATGAAACAAGTAACAAAATGGCAATAGGTACATACCTGTCAATAATTACTTTGAATGTGAATGGACTCTAATCAAAAGACATAGGCTGACTAATAGATTCAAAAAGCAAGACCCATCTATGGGCTAACTATAAGAAACTGACTTCAGACCTAAAGATACATGCAGATTGAAAGTAAATGGATGGAAAACACATTTGCCATGCAAATGGAAGCAAAAATAAAGCTGGGGTAGCAATATTTTTATCAGACAAAACAGACTTTAAAACAAAGGCTACAAAAAAGAGAAAGAAGGACACTACATAATGATAAAAGCAACAATCTAACAAGAGGATATAACAATTGTAAATATTTTTACACCCAACACAGAAACAACTAAATACATAAAGCAACCATTAACAAACATAAAGGGAAAAACTGACAGTAATACAATAATAGTAGTGAACTGTAACAACTTACTTATATTAACAGATAGATCATCTAGGCAGAATTATCAACAAGGAAACAGTGTCTTTGAATGACACATTAAACCAAATGGATCTAAAAGATATATTTAGATTATTCCATCTAAAAACAATGGAATACATATTATTTTCAAGTGCAAATGAAATATTCTCCAGAAGAGATCATATGTTAGGCCACAAAACAAGGGTCCACAAATTCAAAAAGACTGAAATCATATCATGGATCTTTTCTGAACACAATAGTATGAAAATAGAAATCAATCACAAGAAAAAATGTAGAAAGCACATAAATACATGGAGGCTAAATAACAATGAATGCATCAACCAAGGAATCAAAGAAGAAATTTAAAAAATTCATGGAGAGAAATGAAAATGAAAACACAATATTCAAAAATCTTTGAGATCCAGCAAATGTTCAAAGAAGGGTGATTAGAGCAGTGCAGGCCTACCTCCAGAAGCAAGTAAAATTTCAAATAAGCAATCTAATCTTACACTTACAGGAGCTAGAAAAAGAAAACAAAGACCAAAGCTAGAAGAAGGAAGAAAATAATAAAAATTAGAGCAAAAACAAATAAAATAGAGACTAAACACACACACACACACATACACACAAGAACAGATTAATGAAACCAGAGCTAGTTCTTGGAAAACATCAAAAAAATTGATTAACCTTTACCTGGACTCATCAAAAAGAGAAGCGGATTCAAATATATAAAACCAGAAATGAAGGAGAACTAACAACTAATACCACACAAAAAATTATAAAAGAATATTATGCATAATTATATGCCAACAAACTGGACAACCTACAAGAAATGGATAAATTCCTAGAAACATACAACTTTCCAAAAGTGAATCAGGAAGAAATAGGAAATTTGAATATACTCATTACCAGCAGTGAAATGAAATCAGTGATCAAAAAACTCAAAACAAACAAAAGTCAAGACCAGATGGCCTCACAGGTGAATTCTACCAAACATTTAAAGTAGAGTTAATACCTATTCTTCTCAAACTATTCCAAATAATAGAAGAGGAAGGAAAGCCTCCAAATGCACTCTGAGGCCAGCATTACCCTGATACTAAACCAGAAAAGGACACTACAAAAAAAAAAGAAGACTACAGGCTAATATCTCTGATGAACATAGATGCAAAATTCCTCAACAAAATATTAGCAAATCAAATTCAACAATACATTTAACAAATCATTCTCCATGATCAAGCAGGATTTATTCCAGGGATGCAAGAGTGGTTAAATATTTGCAAATCAATCAATGTGATACATCATACTGACAAAAGAGACAAACAATATAATCATCTCAATACATACAAAAAAAGCATTTGAGAAACTACACCATTCATTCATGATAAAAACTCTCAAACAGAGCAGGTTTAGAAGGAACATACCACAACATAAGAGAGGCCGTATATGAAAAACACATAGCTAATATCATAATCAGTGGTGAAAAGCCAAGAGCTTTTCCTCTAAGAGCAGGAACAAGACCAGGATATCCATTCTCACCACTTGTGTTCAACATAATACTGGCGGACGCCTGAGTGGCTCAGTCAGTTAAGTGGCTGACTCTGGACTTCAGCTCAGGTCATAATCTCACTGTTCGTGAGTTCCAGCCCCACATGGGACTCTGGACTCACAGAATGAAGCCTTCTTAGGATTCTCTCTCTTCTGTCTCTCTGCCCTTCCCCTGCTCTCTCTCTCTTTCTTTCAAAATAAATAAGTAAACTTAAAAAAAAAAAAAAAACCACAGTACTGGAAGTTTTACCCAGACAAGAAATCTAACAAGAAGTAAAAAGCATCCAGATTGTAAGGAAGAAGTAAAACTGTCATTGTTTGCAGATGACATGATACTATGGAGAGAAAACCTTAAAGAATTCACCAAAAACCTACTAGAACTGAAGATGAATTCAGTAGACTCAGGATACAAAACTAATATGTGGAAATCTGTTGCATTTCTATACACTAATAATGAAATAGCAAAAAGAGAAATGTAGAAAACAAGCCCATTTATAATTTTACCAAAAAGAATAAAATATCAAAAGAATAAAATATTTGTTTAAGAATAAACTTAACCAAGGAGGTGAAAGACCTATACTCTGATAATTATGAAAAAGAAATTGAAGATGACACAAACAAATGGAAAGATATTCCATGCTCATAGGTTGGAAGAACCAATATTGTTAAAATGTCCATACTACCCAAAGCAATCTACAGATTTCATGCAATACCAACAGCACTTTTCACATAACTAGAACAAATAATATTAACATTTGTATTAAGCCACAAAAGACCCTGAGTGGCCAAAGTAATCTTGAAAAAGAAAAACAAAGCGTGAAGTATCACAATCCTAGGCTTTAAGATACACTACAAAGCTATAATAAAACAGTATGGTACAGGCACAAAGACAGACACATAGACCAATGGAACAGAAAAGAGAGACAGCAATAAACCTATGCTTTTATGTTCAATTAGTCTACAACAAAGGAGGCAAGAAAATACAATGGGAAAAAGTCTCTTCAACAAATGGTGTTGGGAAAACTGGACAACTACATGTGAAAGAATGAAACTGGACCATTTTCTCAAATCATACACAAAAATAAACTCAAAATGATTTAAAGACCTAAATGTGAGACCTGGAACCATAAAATTCCTATAAAAATGACATAGGCAGTAACTTTCTTGACAGCTATAGAAACTTTTTCTAGGTATGTGTCCTTTGGCAGGGGACACAAAGGCAAAATTAAGCTCTTGGGACTACAAAATAAAAAGCTTCTGCACAGAAAGGAAACCATCAGCAAAATGAAAAGAAAACCTATTGCATGGGAGGAGACAGTTGCAAATGATATATCTGATTAGGGGTACATATACAAGATATATAAGGCACTTCTACAACTCAACACCCCAAAACCAAAGAATCCAATTTAAAAATGAGCAGAAGACCTGACTAGACATCTTTCAAAGAAAGACATATAAAGAGCCAACAGACACATGAAAAGATGCTCAACATCACTAATCATCAAGGAAATGCAAATCAAAACCATAATAAGATATCAGCTTACACTGTTCAGAATGGCTCCAAGCAAAAACAGAAGAAATAATAAGTACTAGTGAAGATGAAGAGAAACAGGAAGCCTCATGCATTGTTGGTGGGAATGCAACCTGGTATAGCCACTAAGGAAAATAGTATGGAGATTCCACACACACACACAAAACAAATTTTAAATAGAATTATCATCTGATCCAGTAATTCTACTAAATATTTACCCAACAGAAACAAAACACAATTTGAAAAGATATATGAACTTTTATGTTTATTGCAACATTATTTACACAAGCCAAGATATGGTAACCCAAATGTCCATTGATAGATGAATGAATGAAGATGTTACACACACACACACACACACACACACACACACACACGCACACTATGGATTGCTACTCAGCCACTAAAAAGAATGAAATCTTGCAATCTGCAACAACATGGATGGACCTGGAAGGTATTATGCTAACCGAACTGAACAGGCAGAGAAAGACAAATACCATATGATTTCACTCACATATGGAATTTAAGAAACAAAACAAATGAACACACAAAGATAAAAGAGAAAAACAATAAAAAACTTTCTTAAAGAGAACCAACTGGTGGATGCTAGAGAGGAGGTTGATGGGGGGAGGGGTAAGTGAAACAGATAAAGGAAATTAAGAGTACACTTATGTTGATAAGCACTGAGAAATGTATAGAATTGTACACCTGAAACCAATATAATAGTGTATGCTTATTATACTTGAATTTTTTAAATGAACTAAAAACATAAATAAAATTAAATTTAAAATATAAACAAATAAAAATTAAAATATACTCATGAGAAACCATGTAAGGATTTGCAAGTTAATTTGAACCTTTGGACATATTCTTGGTGATAGTTACCTTAATCAGTTACATCCGCAATATTGAAACCATACCTATATATAATGCTTTAATATTACATAAGTCAAAGATTTTAGGGCATCAAGTTATCTTCAAGGCACTATGTAGAAGATATAAACATGAAAAAGCTTCCAATTTACCTAGTGTAGGTTGTGAGATACATACACAAAACACAAATAACATAGAAAGAATAAGCTCTGTAAGAATAAATACACAAACTATTGGTGCTTCATCAAGATAAAAAGCTTCCCCACTCCAAAGGAAACAATTAATAAAACTAAAAGGCAGACTACAGAATGGGAAAGGATATTTGCAAATGACATATCTGATAAAGGGTTAGTATCCAAGATCCATAAAGAACTTATCAAACTCAACACCATATAAACAAATAACCCAGTTAAGAAATGGGCAAAAGACATGAATAGACATTTTTTCCAAAGAAGACATCCAGATAGCTGGACAAAATAAATCAAAACTACAATGAGATACCACCTCACACCTGTCAAAATGGCTAAAATTATCAACACAAGAAACAACAGGTGTTGACAAGGATGTGGAAAAAGGGGAACCCTCCTTGCACTGTTGGTGAGAATGAAAACTGGTGCAGCCACCCTGGAGAACAGTATGGAGGTTCCTCAAAAAACTAAAAATATAACTACCTTATGATCCATCAATTGTACTACTATGTGTTTAACCAAAGGATACAAAAATACAGATTCAAAGGGGTACATACACCCCAATGTTTATAGCAGTACTATCAACAATAGCCGAAGTATGGAAAGAACCCAAAGGTCCATCAACTGATGAATTGATAAAGAAGATGTGGTATGTATATATTATATGTATATAAGGGAATATTACTCAGCCACCAAAAAGAATGAAAGCTTGCCATTTGCAATGATGTGGATGGAGCTAGAATGTATAATGCTAAATGAAGTAAGTCAATCAGAGAAAGACAAATACCATATGATTTCACTAATATGTGGAATTTAAGAAACAAAACAGATGAACATATGGGAAAGGGGGAGAGAGGAGAGAAAAATAAACCACAAGAGACTCTTAATGATACAGAACAAAGTGAGGGTTGATGGAGGAAGGTGATGGGCTAGATGGGTGATGGGTACTAAGAGGGCACTTGTGATGAACAATGGGTACTGTATATAAGTGATGAATCACTTAATTTTACACCTAAAACCAATGTTGCACTGTTAACTCGAATTTAATTTAAAAAAACAAAAAGATTAAGTACATGAAGATGTAACTGAAAATAAAGTGCTTCAGTTCCAAATGTAGGGTATAATTACCTTATATCTTCTTACTGTGTGTGTTTGTTGTTAATTATATAAATTTCTTTTTTTTATATTTTTATTTATTTCTAGGATAGCGAGAGAGACAGCTGAGCAGGGGAGGGTCAGAGAGAGAGGGAGATACAGATTCTGATGCGGGGCTCGAACCACGAACCGCGAGATCATGACCTAAGCGAAAGTCGGACGCTTAACCGACTAAGCCACCCAGGCGCCTCTATAAATTTCTATTATACACAAGTCACTGTGGAAGGCTTTGCCAATATACACATTAGGTTTATTTAGTTTAATTTTCTAAGACCTAATGATTTTAAAAGGATATAATAAGAGGTTTAAATTTTTGTAAAAATAAGAGTACAATGTAATTCATTGAAAGAAAAAAACCATATTACCTTTTAGCTCAAAATTTATTTTGCATATTCATTTCTATCCTTGTCCATACACATACACTAAAAGATTCAAATAACAAAAGAAAGTGCCAAGGGTGTGTGTGTGTGACCATTTTCCAAATAAGTCCTAGGCATAGTAATTGCTCCAAATGTTCAAAAAAAAGAAAGATTATTTAGGTCTAATGTAATTTAAGATTTTCACAGAAAACTTGAAAAGAGGTTAAACTTTAATAAAGGAAGACAACTGACTGCATTCCAAGAGAATAGAGTAGTATTAGCAAAGCCAGGAAGTAGAAAAATGAGGCACGTAGGTAAGTTGTGGAAAGTAAAACTATTATGGCAAAATTATACAATCATATACTCAGGTTTGTAAAATGACCTTAAAAGCCATCTAGTACAATAACTGTATGTTGAGGCCAATTATGAAGAATTTGGCCACTAAACTAGAGGCAGGAAAAATATTCAAACTTTCAGAGCCAGCAAATGGGATGATCAAAGCAGCGTTTTAGTAAAAATTACCTCCCTGAAATGGGTAGTATTGACTCTTAAGCAGGGAAGACAGGAAACAGCCAGCTTCAACCCCCTCTCTCTGACTGTTGGAACCCTGCCCAACCTTCAAAGTCATTCAGGTACCATTTCTGAATTATGCCTTCTTAGAAGCTTCCAGTTATCTTTCCTTCCCATGAACTCCCATAGCTCTTGGTCTGTGCCTGAATTATATAAACAGAACTTCATTATAGGCAGGTCTCTAACTCCCCTCCAACAATGTATGCTCCTTGATGGCTGATGGTGTGTTGCATTAATCTTAGTATCCTTACTTCTCTCACTACTGACATTACCTAGCATAGTGTTTACAGTAGTTTCTTAGGAAATATTTATGAAATTATATTTTGATACCAACGTTATTGTTAATTAGCTTATTAATGTTTATCTGCAATAGCAAATTTAAATAATTTGGCAAAGTGTGCCACAGACATGTGCTGCAGCAAGAGTATGGTACACAGTGGTCAGTCTGACTGGAGCACAGAGCTAGGATTTGGGATAGACAGAAACAGTGACAATAGAATAGGCTCAAGAGGTAATCAGAAGGCAAATTCTGCAGGAACTTGGGAACCATACTAATGAGTTTAGACTTTATTCTGAAAGTAACAGAATACCTGGAAAGAATGGGAATGAACAAGACAAGAGGCAGGGAAGCTATTGAAGTAACCCAGGCAAGAATATTAGTGATGATGACGGGAAGAAATAGACAAATTCAAAAGCTATTACAGAGGCAGAATCAAATGGACTTGGTAAAGATGGTGGGAAACAAAGATGAGGAAAGAAGATGTAGAGAATGATGCTGAGGTTTCTGGTTTGAACAACTGGGAGGTACCATCCACAGAGAGAGGGAACAATGGAGGAGGAGTAAATTCTAAGATCACAGGATGTTTAACTTAGGAATATTTGGCTGAAGCTTCCATAGGATATACAAGTAGAGATGCCTAGTATGTAGTAGAATATGGTACCTAGTCCAGGAAAAAGCACTGGAATAGCGGTCTAGATTTAGAATCATCAGAAAAAGGTGGTAAATGAAACCATTGCAGTGGGAGGCATGAGTCAGGGATAGTCCAAAAAGTGAGAAAAGAAGAGGATCTATGAAAACACAGTGATTTTTTAAAAAAAAATGGTTTTTAAGCCATGATCAGAGAATAAAGAGCTCCAAAATACAACCAAGAATGAGTGGCTAGAACAGAAAGAAAACCAGGAGCCAGTGGAGGAGTACTGAAGCAAAGGGACAGACCTCAACAAGAAATGGTTGAGTTTTAAAATGACTCAGAATTGTCTACTGAATTAACTGTTTGCCTCAGCCCAAAGCGGTCTCAGTGGAGTAGTGTCATAAAAACAGAACTACAGTGGGCTGAAAAGTGAAAAAGAAGTGAGAAAGAAAAAAGGGGAATCTAAGGTTAACTCTAAGTCAATCCATAGGTTCAAGTGAATCAAGGATATGGAGTCCCTCAGCAACAGATTCCATGGCAAATGTCAGGGTGTGCCTCACCCTCCACTGCTATGTTTAGATTGTAGAGGAGACTTGGTATTAAATGAAAGTTTAGTAGTAACAATGACAAAGAAAGTAGTAGTAAAATGGCAACATAGGACTAAGGCAGTGTAGGGGAAAGGCCCATCCTTTACACTTTGGTGGCAGAGTATTTAAAGAGTTGACTGTGTTCTCCTAAAACTTGGGATTTGCTTAGCAGCAGCTAACAAAGTTATCTCCTTTTTCTCTTCCAGTAGCTACCACTGTACTGCCACCACAGTAGCCACCACCAACCCACCAGTAAAGTATGGCCTACTGATGAAGGGCTCAGCGCAATCAGTTGGATTCACCATACTCTACAACTATACCAACCAATACAGTTGCTGGTAGCCAAATGTGGCTGTATAATGCAAAACTTCAATTAATGAAAATTTAATTTTCATTTCATTTCATTTCATTTCTTCTGTTTGGCTAGCCACATTTAAGCTAAGCAATAGATACATGTGCCTAATGGCTACTGTATTGGACATCACATATTATAAAATATTTCCACTCCTTCAGAAAGTTCTATTGGACAGCATCGCTCTGGAGTTAAGAAGCTTCAGAATGTTCTTTTATATTACCCCAAGATGATTATGAACACTTGCTGAGAGTCCCAAGAGTACAGCTTATCACATGCCGGCCTGGCTCCATCCAATCAGATAGAAGCCAAAAGTAGAAGAAAACTACATGATGTCAATTCCCCTTGCAGGATCTTTAGTGAAGCCATCACAGGCTAAATATTATGCAAGAAAACCCTCCAGAATCCGGGGGCCCATCAAAGCAAGATGACTCACATCTTAAGATCCATTTTAAGGATGAAGATAAAGTTCAACATAAGAAATTTGAGAATGAAAGAGCAAAGTTGAAGACTGCTTATTTTTAAAATGGTCCTTGAAACATTAGAATTCATAACTTATTTGAATTGGTAATACTCACGATGCCCTTGTAGGTTGTTGAATTCTGTTTTTCTACCTGATACTAGTCCCAGTAAGCAACCAAGCATTTAATTCCTAAATTTGCATGTGAGTCAAAAGAACAATCTTGCTATAATACCTAAATTTCGATTCCACAAGAGAGAGAACATTCTCATGTAAGAATAGGAACTAGAGACACTATTATAACAGAATGTAGTTATGTATTAGGGGGGAAAAAGAATGTAAAGGGGAAAACCAAGATTCCTCTGGCATTTGGTACCAAGGTTCCCATATACCACCTTTAGTAAAATGGCAACAGAGACATTCCAGAGGATCAGGAAAGAGATAAAATGGATATTACAACCAAGAGCATTTTCATGGTACTTAATGTAAAAAGAACTGAATTCTGGACTATATCATTTCAACCATGAGAAAACAGGTGTTGAAACCTACCCACCCAGCAGTTTGAAAAACAAGCCTTGGGCTGCTGCTGGTGGCGTAGAGATATTTTCTAATGATCTGTAACTGGGGCCCATTTTTCTCTTACACCACTGAACTTCATAACCCTTAGTAACTCAGAAGGCAAATTGTGCCCATGGAACAAATGAAGAAGAGCACAAGAATGTGAAAGTTCACTTCCCAAGGCATACGGCTAACAAGTTTGCTTTTTTATTCAAATATAGCAGGATTATAGAGAATGACAGGAAGTAAATAAAAGAACAATTGGACTAGCTTTTGTTTTCTTAAATAACAAAAACTAGTATTATGTAAAAACAAATAGAATGTACAGTTGGGTTTTGTCGAACAGAGAAGAATGATAAACTAAAATCCTTAAGTCATGAAGAAAGTTGACATTTTCTCCTGAAATATTGGAGTTTTAGGTTCAGCAACTATATTAGAGTTGAGAGATCAAGCTTTCAGAAATCAGGAAATTCCAAAGCAAGCCTACAGCAGTGCTTACTTGGACACATTACACATGGTACATATTTTACGGTCCATGTTTAAAAAATAGCTGGGAGATGAAAAAAAAGTTCCACACATTTCAGCATAGCAGAATAAGGTCTATAGCAGAAGGGAGAAGTTTGAGATGTCCCGAACACTAGATTCTGTTAATCTAGGTTTAGCAATTTTTTTTATTTTTTTTTTTATTTTTAAAACAACAGTCATCCCAGTTGAAATAATATATATGTGTGTGTGTCTAAAATACTGTGTCTATCACCATCCTATAAATCTGAGAGGTGGTCCCCTCTTTTGGCAACTCTCTAAAAATCTCATGAAATAAATGCTTATTTTCTTCAACTCCAGACCTTAATTTTCTATCTTTGGAACTTAAAAATACTTACATAATTGTCTTCAAATATGGCTTGACTTTTCTTCTTTGATGGAAACAGCATTCCTGCCAACTTTAAAATTTATAGCTACAACCATATTTTTTTAATTTTTAGAAGCACAAAAAAATACCACAACCTCTTAAGTGATTTTGAAATGAATATTTCTTCATATTCATAATTATCCCATGTCACACTGAAATGTACTACAGCTCCGCATACAAATGGAAAGAACATTTACCTCTGAGTCTCATTTGGAGACAATATCAGCAACTAAAAAAAATATTCCAGTGGCAATCATACTCCTGGCATCATAAATTGCATAACAAAGTAAAATGATGCAACTAGTAATCAAATTCCTCTGTGTCTCTCTCTCTTCTCTCTCTCTCTCTCTCTCTCTCTCCCTTCTGTGTGTGTGTAACTTTCTCACTTTTATAGACTACACCATAGTTTTCAAAAGCACTTTCACATAACTTCAATAATATCTGATCTTTCAACAACCCTGAAAGGTACACAAGACAGGGATTATTTATCATTCCATTTGATAGAGCAGTAAACTGAGATACAGAAAGGCTAAATGACTTGCCAAAACCCAAAGTTCACCAGTACCAAACCCTGGAAAAAATATCCAGACTGCTGATTCCCATATCAATCCTTTAAAAGAGAGTGTAGATGTGGAGTTTAAATTTGATAAAAAATGTGCAAAGTTGTTAGGTTTCTAAAGCAGTTTGAACAATACTTCTTTTTTCTCCCCCATCATAAATGTTCCTAGTCTATGTCACTGCTGGAAAAGTGGGGTAGTCACCTGGATTACAGAGACTGCACCAAAGGGCTGAATTTGAACGTGTTTATATTTGCAAAATTATATGACTTTGAAAACCCAGTCCATATAATACTGTATTTGAACAGCTTCTGATGTAGAAAATAATGAAATTTACTGGAGAAAATAGACACTGGACCATTTATCTTTAAAAGTAAGTAAAAGAGGGGTGCCTGGGTGGCTTAGTCGGTTAAGCGTCCGACTTTCGCTTAGGTCATGATCTCGCGGTTCGTGGGTTCGGGCCCCGCGTCGGGCTCTGTGCTGACTGCCAGCTCAGAGCCTGGAGCCTGTTTCAGTCTGTGACTCCCTCTCTCTCTGACCCTCCCCTGCTCACGCTGTCTCTCTCTCTCTCTCCTAGAAATAAATAAAAATATTAAAAAAAAAAAAAAAGTAAGTAAAAGAGCAATCTGGGGAAATGATTCAAGAAGACTATAGGCGTAAAATTTAAATCCTAACACTGGGGCGACTGGGTGGCTTATCGGTTAAGTGTCCGATTTTCGCTTAGGTCATGATCTCGCGGTTCGTGGGTTCGAGCCCTGCGTCGGGCTCTGTGCTGACTGCCAGCTCAGAGCCTGGAGCCTGTTTCAGTCTGTGACTCCCTCTCTCTCTGATCCTCCCCTGCTCACTCTCTCTCTTTCTCTCTCTCTCTCTCTCTCTCTCTCCTAGAAATAAATAAAACATTAAAAAAATTTAAATCCTAGCACTGATTACAAAACTTATTCAAAAAAAGTGAATCCTTCCATACTCATGATTTTTTTTTTACACTTACTCCTTAAATCAGGTACCACAACAGGACAGCATTGCAACATCCTTTTCACTTTTAAGTTATGGTGTCAAGTTTACATCTACATCTGCTACATTTTTATAAGAATCTAACTGGTGTTTGTAACCAATAAAAGTCAGTATTAAAGGCAGCATTCTCATTATTTCAAATGACTCAAGGATTTGTTGTTCTTTTCAATTCCTCAAAGAAGCAAGTGAAGTAAGTGGAGAATGTGTCAGCTTAACTTTTTACATGTGTTTCTCTCTAGTTTTCAATTATTAGGCAAGCTCCTAAGGACAAAAATATTTTTTTCTTTTTCTTATATATTTTCACCCCTAGCAACTAAGTATGGAGCCTGGCACAGGCCACATGGAGTTCACAGACTGTGCTGGAAACTGGGCAGAAATTCTCAGGTTCCCCCTCCAAGACCAGGGATAGAGAAGTGTATCAGAGTCTTGGGTTTAATTCCCCCCAGCGATATCCCAAAAGAAAATGAGCAGCACATATGGTGACAGCCATAGGGGTTAAAAGAGAGGGAAACAGGTCTGTGGGAAGTGCCTGTGGAGAAAATACCTATCTCCAAGTTGGAGTGGGTAGTGTGGCTAAAAAGACAACTGACCTAAGGAACATACTCATCAATGTGTTCTAACAACTTTACACATAGGTCACAGACAGAAAATATTTGAGAAAAACTAATCTACCACACAATGGATGCAAAATATACACACACCCTTGGTTAAGCCATCACAAGGACAGCCAAGTTTAGAATGAGACAATTGTCTGTTGGATAATTGGGCCTTTGCTCCCTAAAACATGGCTATAAATTATTCCTCAGGCCACTGTTTAGTTTAGATCACATAATCTACATGCTGTTGCTTCTAAGTCAGAATGTAATTCAATAAATTAACATTCTGTTTTTTACATTTTTTATTTGTCCCTGTTCTTGAATTTTCAGTTCTAGTAACAGTAGATAGGTCCCTTTGCTTTATATTTAAATAAAATAGACTATATTTTATGTACCTGAAGTTGGAACCACATACACGCCACAAATATATTTTAGAGTTAGAATCAAAATTCCTTAAAAGCAAAGAAAAATTAGTTCCACTAAAGGGCAGGAAAAAATGGTGAATTCAGGGTCTTGAAAATGTTGCATGATGAATAACCAACTTGAATAACAAAATATGTCTATGTGACAATATCAGTGAATATAGCAATAGAATATTAGAATAGAATACACTTATGATGGATTAGCAATATATAGACAGTTTATATAAAGTATATATAGTTTATAAGAAAGAGAATGTTCATCTAAAAAGCTTCCATCTAAGTTTACAAAGGATAGTTTAAAAAATAGGCTTCTATATTCTGAATTAGAGATGTTAAAATAGCTTGTATCCTGTGAATTGCATTTGATGTTTCAAATCTATGTGAGAAAGTGTTCCCAAACATATTTTAAATGTGCATCTGTTACTGCTTATCTATGAGAGTTCAAGTACAAACTGCAGATTATCATCCAAAAACAATGAATATCTAAGACACATATGACTTCATATGCTGCACAATGAAGGAGACAACTACTTTATCGAGAAAACATGGCTTCATGGCCATGAGGCTCAGACCTCCTACGTGGTTGACTCAGAGTTAATTCTGACACAGAATGTGCTCTCAAAAACAGACAGGGTTGTAGTAGAAATTCACAATGTGTATTCTAGACAAACCATCAGGAGAAAAGTGGCAATCAAGTGTTGTACGTACTTTGCAAATCCAATGAAATCTTCATGGTTGGTGTTGATGTAAGAGACTTGGATGTCAATCAGTAGCAGTACCTATAAATCAAAGAGAAACACTTCAGTAAAAACTAATAATAAATATTCTCAAATGTAAAACTCAATAATTGCCTACAAAGTATTTATCTTTATTTAATTTTTTAAAGGATGCTTTAATTAAAATTAGAAGTTGCATAATTTTTTTATTAGACCCTTACAATTTTTACTGTAAATTCAGAAATTAAAAATCTACATAAAAAGTCTGAGTCCCACGTGAAGACAACAACATTATAGTTTAAAGGCATGGACTCTTTGCTTATTTAACACAGAACCTAGGATTATTCTAGTCCTCTAAAATGTAGGCATAAATGTTCAAAAGAAGGACACATGTGTACCAGTGAGAGGCTGCTCAGAGCTTCCTGTTCCTGTAGGCACTATAATTTTGCCTTGAAATAACAATATTATCTCTTGTTTTCCTCCTCTCTTCTATCTCTTTAAGCTCATTCTAGGCAAGCAGAAGAAACATCTCATCAACCAATTCTAAAAGGAAATATACAAATAAATAGAAAACTTCCTTGAGATCAACAGGTCTCATTATCAAAGCAAAACTTCAGTCAGGTAAGATCACTTCATCAGAGGGATCCTCCCTGCTACCTAAACTAGCACTCTATTTGTACCCTATTACTCTGCCTTATTTTCCTTTGTAGCACTGCCACTAGCTGACATAGTAAGTTTTTACTTATTCAGTACACAGAGCCCATATGCCATATCCACACTCTATCCCCAGTGCATCAAACATCATGGACATTCAATCAAGATTTGTCAAGGAATGAACTGAATGCATGTTCCCATAAATATGAAACATGAATATGTTCTAATCATGAGATACTTAATAAACTTTAAGTCAGAGATTCGGCAAGTCCCTCTGTAGAAAATATTCTTCAATAGGAGACAAGAGAGGGTAGAGCAACCAACCAGACACTGTAAGAGAGTTTTATTTCAGAGATATTCAAAACTGAGTTCCCTTTCCTAAGATCCCTTTTGTTCTCCCAACTGTGTCCCTTCTTTTCCTAGAATGTTGAGACTTGTTAACAGGAAAATGTAAAAAATTTCAGAATCCCTGCCTGCATACCTCCAGAGCTCTGCATTTTGACTTTGTTGAATGAACTTTTGATAAACACAATGAGCATGCTCCTGCTGCCTCCCTTTTCTGAAGATGACATTTGAGTGCATCAGAGCCCTCTTGGTAACAGTTTACTGACAAAGTCTATGTAATGCTCCCCAGAGGATACTTCCTCAGGAAAGTCTTACCAGGTCCTCACCCTATATGCTCACCCCAAACCAGGTTAGATCATGTTATTACAGTCATATAGACTATATATTGTCTATGCTTGTCTTACATTGTATATTGTCTATACATTATATTTTATATGTATATTTCATCTTATACTTTTTATTTGTGGTATATACCACAAATGTAACTAATTATTTGTATATATTTTGTTTGCTGTTTTTCTTCCTTGCAAGACTGTAAGTAAGCTCAGGGTGCCTGGGCGGCTCAGTTGGTTGAGTGTCCTACTCTTGATATTGGCTCAGTTCATGATCTCGTGGTCATTGGATTGAGCCCTGGGTCAGTCTCCATGTTGGGAGTGGTTATTGCTTGGGATTCTCTCTCTCTTGGTCTCTCTGCCACTCCCGAGCTCTCTCTCTGTCTCTTTCTCAAAATAAATACATAAACATTAAAAGAAAAAAGACTGTAAGTAAGCTTCTTGGAAGCAGGAGTTACATTTGTCTTGTTCACCACTTATCCCCAGAATGTAGCATGATGCACATAGTAGGTGCCCAGTAAATGTGGCTACAAATTTATAACTGTCTACCAGCCTTGAAGAAGAGTTTGCTTTGAAGGGACCAATTTATTACCATATAATCAGTACATGACCACTCAATGCTGTCACTCACTTACTACCCAATGCTATAAGCTCTGAGGCTTTGCTTTTATGGCTAATCTCAGCTAGTCATCTGACCAGACCTTGCTGTGAGTCCCAAAGGGACCTGACAAAAAGAATAAATGTATCACCCAAATCCATCCCTACTACCAAACATAAAGTCAAGGTCGGTACTATTAGGTCGAATAACATCATGCTTTTATGAAAAAGTTTCATATTGTCAGATGCATCTTGTCTTAATGAATAAAACTCTAGACTTAGGAGGAGTCCTCATTATTAGATTGTCTGTGGTATTGCCTCTATGCTCCCAACAATAAAGCCAGATTCTGTTAAATGTTATACTCCCAAATCCATTTGGCCAGGACATTGTATCAATAAACCATAATGTTTAAGCACAAATAAATTGTTACCACCATAAAGAGCAAAATATCTACATAATTCCCAGCATTGCCAAAGGTTGTCGTGAATATCTTGGCCATTCATGCACATTAACTTGGACTGCAGTATAGGGAAAAGGGGGGGGAATAAAAACTATGGCTGTTCTCATTCATATTCCTGGAAACTGGGAGTCTGTGTTCATCCTAGGAAAAGAGCCAGGTCGCATGTGGGGGAGGAAAAGGAAAGTAGTGCATTTTTTTCACATTTTTTCACTTTCTCAGTGTTTCTCACTGCCTTTTTACCCACAGTTATTGAATATTAAAGTAAAGCTACCCCTACTGGCAGTAATTGCCCACAAAGTCAGTCCCTTTAACATGCAATTACATGTATGGAAGCACCTGGAGTAATAGCAGGCACACATATTTTAAAAACCTATGGTTTAGAAAAAAGTTCACAGACAGATTAATGGTTCTTTATATGTTTAATATTGAAGAATTTTCCCCCCACAAAGCTTCCAGAGCAGAGGTTGGTAATTATTTCTTAAAAACTTTTAAAAACTGGGGCACCTGTATGGCTCAGTCAGTTAAACGTCCAACTTCGGCTCAGGTCATGATCTCACTGCTTGTGGTTTGAGCCCCATATTGGGCTCTGTGCTGATGACTCAGAGCCTGGAGCCTGCTTTGAATTCTGTGTGTCTCTACCTCTCTGCCCCTCTTCCACTCCTCTTCCTCTCTCTAAGAACAAAGATTAAAAAAATTTTTTTTTAATTTTTTAACTAAAAAAGAACACCTCAAAGCATTTTTGGTACAGAAGCCTGAGGAAATGGGTCACTCTCTTACCAGCTACTTTGGAAGCGTCATATGACCCAAAGCAGCACAGAGTTCAGAACTCAAATGTGAGATCTATGCAAACTGACACCTTTACATTACCAAGAACATGAATGTTTTCACGGTGCCACACAGGTCCCTACTATAGGTGTCAAGCACCAGCTTTCTCAGGTGATTGACTGATGAACTGTCAGACCAGGACTGGCCACCTAGTAGAGAGACACCTGCTCCATCCCTTATCTCCCACTTGGGGAATTAATCACTACATCAGAGTTGAAGATGAAAGACAATTTCTCTTGAAATTAGAAAAAGGCGGGGCGCCTGGGTGGCTTAGTCGGTTAAGCGTCTGACTTCAGCTCAGGTCATGATCTCACAGCTCATGGGTTCGAGCCCTTGGTCAGGCTTTGTGCTGACAGCTCAGAGCCTGGAGCCTCCTTTCGATTCTGAGTCTCTCTCTCTCTCTCTCTCTCTCTCTCTGTCTCTGGCCTTCTCCCACTCGTGATCTCCCGCTCTCAAAAATAAATAAAACATTAAAAAAAAAGAAATTAGAAAAAGGCAATTCTTTCTCATAGATACTACGTCCCATAGCTCTTTAGGAAAAACAATAAAAACAACTAAAATCAATGAAGAACTAAGAACTATATTTGGATACTTCATTTCATCCTCATAAAATGCCTATGAGTTAACTACCGTTATTACCCCACTTTAAGATGAGGAAACTGAAGCATAAGATGTCAAGTACCTTATTATTTACACAGAAAGTAACGGTAGAGGTTCAAACTCAGGCAGTCTGAACCTGGGTGTCTGGGTGGCTCAGTTGGTTAAGCATCCGACTTCAGCTCAGGCCATGATCTCACGGTTCCAGCCCCGTGTCAGGCTCTGTGCTGATAGCCAGCTCAGAGCCTGAAGCCTATTTTGGATTCTGTAACTCCCTGTCTTTCTCTGACCCTCCCGTGCTCACGTTGTCTCTCTCTCTTTCTCCGAAATAAATAAAAACATTTAAATTTTTTAAAAAAAGAATGAACCTGAAGCCCACAATCTTAACAATGCTAAGTTTGATTATATTATTTTAGTAAAGTGAAAACTATGAAATGTGAAGAAGTTAACTGCTTAGATATGAAAACAAAGATAATTAAGATAATAATTGTACTACTTATTCTTCAATATTATTTTTACATAGGATCCCTAAGAATTAAGTAGGATATCTTGTCCTTTGAATTTAATAAAATATGGATACTAAATTAAAAGTTTGTTATCTTATTGACTTAAGGTCAGGAGTACAGCTGATACTAGAACTTAAGTTTTCTTGGTCTAACAGCAACCATGACATTAGATGGGGGGGTGGGGGGGGAGGTGTCTTCTGGTGTCAGGGTTTTATATCTGACCCCAGGCTTGATTTCATTGGCTCGAGTTAACATTGATTTGTTTATCTCCACTAAGTCACAAAGCCTATTTTCTCCTCTTTATGGCTACTGTAGCTATCCACGGGTGTGGAAGCTGGAAAACAAGTGAAAACTATGAACAATGGTTAATTAACTTTCAAAGCACAATAATAAAAATTAGTAGCAATGTATCCCATAGCCCAAGGTGATAGTAAGCTTTTACTGAGTTACAAATATCTCAACCTACTGGGCCTCCATCCTGTCTCTTCACTTTCTCCTTCCACTCCTTTCCCCCCACCCCCAGTTCCACCCCACCCCTGCATGCACCCTCTGTGGCAGTTTGCCTGTGTGTCTCTCTGTAGTTAGTCTCTCTCTTCTATTTTGCTTTCTCCTTTTTCCCTGGCTTTTCCTCTCTGCCTTTCTAACTCACCTAAGAAGCACAAAATCTTGGAATTCTAACTTAGACTTCTGAAATCACATAGACCAACATCCCAAAGGTTTACATGAGAAAACAAGTCTGAGAAAAGATTTCCACAAAAACATGCTGTTATTTTGTAAAGAACACATGGCCTGCATCCAGTGTCCTCTACATGCTGTCACAGCTGTGTCCTAGAATTGAAGAGCATTTGAAAACCTTCATGCTTCCCATCATGACATTTTGTAAATAACTAAAAACAAAATCCACCTAAATTTAGGAAGCTTTTATTATTTACACATAGTCCTTAGCTTTTTCTAATGAATTACCTTTGCATAAAATAACCTTTTGAATTAAAACAACTAAATAGGATTAGAAGATAATTTTAAGGTCACTCCTTTATAACCCATATACATTCACTAAATAGAAATGTTTAAAAGAACTGTTTTTTTTTAATGTTTATTTATTTTTGAGGGAGCGAGAAAGACACACACAGTGCAAGTGGGAGAGGGCCAGAGAGGGATGAAGACACAGAATCTGAAGCAGGCTTCAGGTTCTGAGATGTCAGCACAGAGCGCATGAACTGTGAGATCATGACCTGAGCCAAAGTCGGACACTTAACTGACTGAGCCACCCAGGTGTCCTAAAAGAGCTGTTATTAAACATTTTGTTTTCTAATCACAGGTTCCATGGATAAGCTGATGAACAGCTTTCTCCATTCACCTCAGGGGGAAAAAATTGAAACACTGAACATTCTTTGTGACATTTAGGAATTTATGAGTATCCTGATACTTATCTGTTAGCTCATTAAAAGCTAAGAACCTTTGCTTAAAGAAAACATGTGGTATGTTTCTGGATTATTGGTTTTCAAAGTGGAGTGTGTACATGCGAGGGGTATACCTGATAATCCATGGAGCACTGAGGGGGAAAAAGTAATGGAATTCCTATTACTGTTTTCTAAATGTCATCCTTCAAAGTTCTTACACTCATTTATATTTTCAACATACAGAAGATGTGAGCATAGCAACACATGTATAAAATTCATAAATAAGTAAAAATAAGCATATATAGTTGTGTTCTTTTTTCCATTCAGAGAAAGCCCAACTGTTGGAGACCACCAGACAGCCTTGGAGAGACCTTCCACTTCCAACAAAGATCCTGCCCACCAAGGAAGTCTCCCCTCACCTGGTCCTTTGTCTTCCCTTCTCGCTCACGAATATGGTTGGCAACAATCCTTTCTGTTTCCTCGCAGAGTCTTGGGAAGTTTGCCAGCTGTTGAGAGAAACAGATCTGACTGTTAATACACAAAAAGTTATACTGCAAAAAAGGAAGCAAAGATATATTATGTTATCTTATACAAGGTAAATATTACAAATCCAGAAGCAAAAGTACAATATCTTAAAGAATGGCAGAGTGACAGAAGGGGCTCCACAAATCATAATTAAAATAACTACATTATCTGATGGGAAACACTTCAAAACCAGTAGAGGATTTCCCTGCAAAAACAAAAACAAAAAACAGAAATCCAAATGCCATCTAGTACTACACTCTACAGACTTAACACTTAATAAAGTTCAAAGATAAAGAAGATAGAAATGAGGATGAAAGAGAATAATGACTCACATTTATAGAGTACTTACCATGTTCTAGGCTGTGTGCTTAACACCTCATGAATTATCTCATTCAAAATCCACAATGATCATAAAAGATATATTTTATTATTAATCCCATTTTATAGAGGTAGGAAACAAAGCATAGAGAAGTTAAGCAACTTGCCCAAGACTAAACAGCTCAGAATTCATGGGTCTAGAATTCCAACCCAAGCTGTTGGGACTCCAGAGCCCATCATCTTGTCCACTACTCTTTAAGAAGGATTTATTCCATGAACCACAGAGATAATTTTTTTAAGTTTTAATTTATTTATTTTGAGAGAGATAAAGAAAGAGCACATGTACATGTACACTTGAGTGGGAAGGGGCAGAGAGAGAGGGAGAGAATCCCAAGCAGGCTCCCTGCTTTCAGAGCAGAACCCAATGACAGGCGTCTTGATCTGACCAACTGGGAGATCATGACCTGAGCTGAAATCAAGAGTTGGACGCTCAACTGATTGAGTTACCAGGCACCTTGAGATCATTTTTTAAATTCTTCCCTAATAGATATGTTTGCATGTACATACTTTCTGGCAAAACTGTAGAAATAGTTCATTTCAATCATTATCCCATCTAAATTATGCAGTAATTGTCAAAAATTTAATTTGCAAAAGGGAATTAATTAATCATAGTTGTTTTCAACGCAATGAAGAAGAAGAAGAATGGAATGCTACAAGAATGTTTAAGGAGGCCTAATCTAGAAGGACATAGGTTATGTTGTTTAGAACCGTTGTGGGGAAAATGGAGCTTTCCAGGCAACAGTGTGATGGCAATGTGGAACAAGGACAACAAATGGTAAAGGAAGTAAAGAAAGATCAGAGCAGAGTGAGGACGATGGTCTATGGTGAAACTAAAAATGTACACAGGGGTCTGATCAGGAGGATCCTTGCATACCTGCAATGAATTTTGGCCCCTGAAGCAATTCAGGAATGAGAAAAATCTTTCTGGAAAGCAACTTGGCAATATATATCAAAAAAATCTCAAAATCCCCTGTGTATCTGTTAACCTAGTTATTTCATGGGATTCTGAGATGAAATAATAAGGACATTCATCACAGCATTGTTTGGAATAGCAACAATAAGACAAACAAATAAATAAAACTGTTTTTATTTTTTTCTAGTTTATTGTCAAGTTCGTTTCCATATAACACCTTGTGCTTATCCCAACAAGTGCCCTCCTCCATGCCCATCATCCCCCTTCCCCTCTTCCCCACCCCCATCAGTCCTCAGTTTGTTCTCAGCATTTAGGAGTTTCTCATGGTTTGCCTCCCTCCCTCTCCCCACTATTTTCCCCCTTCTTCTCCCTCATGGTCCTCTGTTAGCTTCCTCCTAATACACCTATACGTGCAAATATATGGTATCTGTCCTTCTCTGCCTGACTTATTTCATTCAGCATAACACCCTCAAGTTCCGTCTATGTTGCTAAAAATGGCCATATGTCATTCTTTCAATGAGAAAGAATGTAGTATTCCATTGTATAGATAACCCACAACTTCTTGATCCATTCATTAGTTGATGGACATTGGGCTCTTTCCATGATTTGGCTATTGTTGAAAGTGCTGCTATGGGGTGCCTGGGTAGCTCAGTCAGTTAAGCATCTGACTTCGGCTCAGGTCTCACAATTCGTGGGTTCAACCCCACATCAGGCTGTGTGCTGACAGCTAGCTCAGAGCCTGGAGCCTGATTCAGATTCTGTATCTCCCTCTCTCTCTGGTCCGTCCCTGTTCTCTCTCTCTCTCTCTCTCTCTCTCTGAAATAAATAAAACATTTTTTTTTAAAAAGTGCTGCATTGAACATTGGGGTATATTTGCCCCTATGCATCAGCACTCCTGGATCCCTTTGGTAAATTCCTAGCGGTGCTATTGCTGGGTCATATGGGAGTTCTGTTGTTAATGTTTTGAGGAACCTCCACACTGTTTTCCAGTGGGGCTACACCAGTTTATATTCCCACCAACAGTGTAGGAAGGTGCCCATTTCTCCACATTCTTGCAGCATCTATAGTCTCCGGCTTTGTTCATTTTAGCCACTCTGACTGGCATGAGGTGGTATCTCAGTGTGGTTTTGATTTGTGTTTCCTTGATGATGAGTGAAGCTGAGCATTGTTTCATGTGTCTGTTGGCCATCTGGATGTCCTCTTTGGAGAAGTGTCTGTTCATGTCTTTTACCCATTTCTTCACTGGATTATTTGTTTTTCAGGTGTGGAGTTTGGTGAGTTCCTTATAGATTTTGGATATTGGCCCTTTATTTGATATGTCATTTGCAACTATCTTTTCCCATTCCGTAGGTTGCCTATTAGTTTTACTGACTGTTTCCTTTGCCGTGCAGAAGCTTTTCATCTTGATGAGGTCCCCGTAGTTCATTTTTGCTCTTGATTCCCTTGCCTTTGGGGATGTGTCAAGTAAGAAACTGCTACGGTTGAGGTCAAGGAGGTTGTTTCCTGCTTTCTCTTCTAGGGTTTTGATAGTTTCCTGTCTCACATTCAGGTCCTTCATCCCTTATGAGTTTATTTTTGTGTATGGTGTGAGAAAGTGGTCTAGTTTTGTTCTTCTGCATGTTGCTGTCCAGCAACATCTATTAAAGAAGCTGTCCAGCACCATCTGTTAAAGAGGCTGTCTTTTTTTCCATTAGATACTCTTTCCCGCTTTGTCAAAGATTAGTTGGCCATACATTTTTGGGTCCAATTCTCTATTCTATTCCATTGGTCTATGTGTCTGTTTTTGTGCCAATACCATACTGTCTTGATGATGACAGCTTTGTAGTAGAGGCTAAAGTCTGGGACGGTGATGCCTCCCGGTTTGGTTTTCTCCTTCAATATTACTTTGGCTATTCGGGTTTTATAGCTCCATACAAATTTTACGATACTCTGTTCTAGCTTTGAGAAGAATGCTGGTGCAATTTTGATTGGGTTTGAATTGAATGTGTAGATTGCTTTGGGTAGTAATGACATTTTAACAATATTTATGCTACCGATCCATGAGCATGGAATGTTTTTCCATTTCTTTGTGTCATCTTCAATTTTCTTCTTAAGTTTTCTATAGTTTTCATCATACAGATCTCTTATATCTTTGGTTAGGTTTATTCCTAGATATTTCATGGTTTTTGTGCCATTGTGAATGGGATCAGTTTCTTGATTTCTCTTTCTGTTGCTTCATTATTGGTGTATAAAAAGCAAATGAATTCTGTACATTGATTTTGTACCCTGTGACTTTGCCAAAATCATGGATCAGTTCTACTAGGCTTCTGGTTGAGTCTGTGGTGTTTTCCATGAAGAGTATCATGTCGCCTGCAAAAAGTGAAAGTTTGACTTCATCTTTGCCAATTCTGATGCCTTTTATTTCCTTTTGTTGTCTGATGGCTGATGCTAGGACTTCCAGCACTATGTAAAACAATGGTGAGAGTGGACATCCCTGTCGTGTTCCTGATCTCAGGGGGAAAGCTCTCAGTTTTTCCCCATTGAAGATTATGTTAGCTGAGGGCTTCTCATAGATGGCTTTTATGGTGTTTAAATAAGTTCCTTCTATACCAACTTTCTTGAGGGTCTTTATTAAGAAAGGATGCTGTATTTTGTCAAATGCTTTTTCTGCATCTATCGACAGGATCATATGGTTCTTATCTTTTCTTTTGTTAATGTGATGTATCACATTGATTGATTTGCAAATATTGAACCAGCCCTGTAACCCAGGAGTGAATCCCACTTGATCATGGTGGATAATTCTTTTTATATGCTGTTGAATTCAGTTTGCAAGAATCTTATTGAGGATTTTTGCATCCGTATTCATCAAGAATATTGGCCTGTAGTTCTGGTTTTTTTCTGGATCTCTCTCTGGTTTGGGTATCAAAGTGATGCTGGCTTCGTAGAATGAGTCAGGGAGTTTTCCTTCCATTTCTATGTTTTTTGGAATACCTTGAGAAGAATGGGTGTTAACTCTGTTTTAAATGTCTGGTAGAATTCCCCAGGGAAGCCATCTTGTCCATGGCTCTTATTTGTTGGGAGATTTTTGATAACTGATTCAATTTCTTCACTAGTGATAGGCCTGTTCAGATTTTCTATCTCTTCCCATTTGGATTTTGGAAGTGTGTGTGTGTTTAGGAATTTGTCCATTTCTTCGTTGTCTAGTTTGTTGAAATATAATTTTTCACAATATTCCCTGATAATTGCTTATATTTATGAGGAATTAGACATAGTAAATCCATTTTCATTCATGATTATATCTATTTGGGTGCTCTCTCTTTTCTTTTTGAGAAGCCTGGCTAGAGGTTTATCAATTTTGTTTATTTTCTCAAAAAACCAACTCTTGGTTTCATTGATCTGTTCAACTGTTTCTTTGGTTTCTATATTGTTTATTTCTGCCCTGATTTTTATTATTTTCTTCTACTGGGTTTTGGGTGCTTTTGTTGCTCTCATTCTAGTTCCTTTAGGTGCGCTGTTAGATTTTGTATTTGCACTTTTTCTAGTTTCTTGAAATAGGCCTGGAGTGCAATGTACTTTCTTCTTAGAACTGCCTTTGCTGCATCCTTTAGAGTTTGTATTGTTGTATTTTCATCCTCATGTGTTTCCATATATTTTTAAATTATTTCTCTAATTGCCTGATCGGCCCATTCATTCTTTAATAGGGTGTTCTTTAACCTCCATGTTTTTGGAGGTTTTCCAGACTTCTTCCTGTGATTGATTTCAAGTTTCACAGCATTTTGTTCTGAAAGTGTGCATGGGATGACCTCAGTTCTTTTATATTTATTGAGGGCTGCATTATGACCCAGTATGTGATCTAGCTTAGAGAATGTGCCATGCGCACTTGAGAAGAATGTGAATTCCATGGCCTTAGGATGTAGAGTTCTAAATATATATCTGTCAAATCCATCTGGTCCAATGTGTCATTCAAGTCCATTGTTTCATTAGTGATTTTCTGTCTAGTTGATCTATATCCATTGCTGTATGTGGAGTATTAAAGTCTCCTGCTATTAACGTATTCTTACCCATAAGATTGGTTCTGCTTGTGATTAATTGTTTTATGTGTTTGGGTGCTTCCGTATTCAGTGCATAGACATTTATAACTGTTAGCCTTTCCTGATGGATGGACCCTGTAATTATTATATAATGCCTTTCTTCATCCCTTGTTACCGCCTTTACTTTAAAATACAGTTCGTCCAATATAAGTATGGCTACTCCAGTTTTCTTTTAACTTCCAGTAACATGACAGGTATTTTTCCATCCCCTTACTTTCAATCTGAAGGTGTCCTCAGGTCTAAAATGTGTTTCTTGTAGACAGCAAATAGATGGATTTTGTTTTGTTATCCATTCTGCTACCCTATGTCTTTTGATTGGGGCATTTAGTTCATTTACATTCAGTGTTATTATTGAAAAATAAGAGTTCAGAGTCATTGTGTTCTCTGTAGGATTCATGCTTATGGTGGTGTCTTTGGTACCTTGTGCTCCTTGCAACATTTCCCTCATAGAGTTCCCCTTAGGATTTCTTGTAGGGCTGGTTTAGTGGTGACGAATTCTTTCAATTTTTGTTTATTTGGGAAGACTTTTATCTCTCCTATTTTGAATGACAGGGTTGCTGGATAGAGGATTCTTGGCTGCATATTTCTTCTGTTCATCACATTGAAGATTTCCTGCCATTCCTTTCTGGCCTGCCAAGTTTCAGTAGATAGGTCCATCACCACTCTGATAGGTTTCCTTTTGTATGTTAGGGCCCTTTTCTCCCTAGCTGCTTTCAGATTTCTCTCTTTGTCCTTATATTTTGCCAGTTTCACATGATATATTGTGCAGAAGATCGATTCAAGTTACATCTGAGGGGAGTTCTCTGTGCCTCTTGGATTTCAACGTCTGTTTCCTTCCCCAGATTGGGGAAGTTCTCTGCTATAGTTTGTTCAAGTATCCTTTAGTGCCTTTCCCTCTTTCTTTCTCTTCTGGAATTCCTATGATACAGGTATTGTTCCATTTGATTGTATCACTCAGCTGTCAAACACTCCTTTCATGTTCCTGGATCAGTTTATCTCTTTTTTTCCTGGCTTCCTCTTTTTCTACAATTGTGTCTTCTAATTCCCCTATTCTCTTTGCCTCTTCAATTCATGCATTGGACGCCTCCATTTTATTATGCACCTCATTTATAGCATTTTTTAATTCATCACGACTATTTTTAAGCTCCATAGTCTTTGTAGCAATAGCTTCTCTGATGTCTTCCACGGTTTTTTTAAGCCCAGGGATTAATTTTATGACTATTGTTCTAAATTCTTTCTCAGTTATGTTGCTTATATATATGTTTTGAGCAGTTCTTTAGCTGTCATTTCTTCCTGGATTTCTTTAGAGGAGAGTTCTTCTGTTTCATCATTTTGGCTTGCTCTCTGTCTCTTTTTAGTTTTAAAATCTTGTTATGCACTCTGCACCTGTGAGTACTGCCATATTAAAGAAGGCTCTTTGACTGTCCAAGGCCTGTCCATTCAGAAAGTATTCTTTTAATGGTGTCTCTTGGTCCCTCTTGTTGAGGCCTTGGTTATTTTATTTCCCTACTCATAGTGGTATTTGGGACTCTCCACCATGTGTACTTTGGCTTGTTTCTTGAGGTAGCCCTGGAAAGGAAAACACACAGACAAACACACAGGGAACAAAGGCACGCAATTGCACAGACAAATCCAACAAATAAGCAAAGTGAAAGGGAAAAAGAAAAAGAAAAAAAGAAGGAAAAAGGAGGAGAAAAAAAGAATAAAAGAAAAGAAAAAAGAAAAAAGCCAATAGACAAAGGACTATCTAAAAGCATAAAACCAGAATTCCCAGCCACAAATAAAGAGCAGGGTGTATGCAGTACAGATGGAAGAGCATATACAAAGAGAGAAATGACAGGGTGGAGAGAAAGCAAAATTGAACAATGACCAGGCAGAGAGACTAAAAGGCTTATTTCAGAGAGAGAAAAAGGAGAATATGGTAGGTGGCAAAGAGAAAGTAATAAAGACAATGTTACTCAGAGAAACTATATAGTCTGATTACTCCAGAGAGAGAGAGATAGAAAAGTAGCGGTGGAGGTGTAGAATATACATCTAGAGAATGGATTAAATGTTACTGTTAAGGAAACCAATGACCAGAGTGCCCAGTCCAGCAGAGGGGAGGGATATGAATGAGACAAGGGAAAATATATCTGAATAGAAAGAATTGATCTAGAATTAATCACAGCATTGCATCCATGTTGGTCTTGCCCTGGGCTCCGGTAAAAAAATTAGCAGCTCTCCAGCAGGAATGGGCGTGGTTTTGTGTAGGCAGGTCTTAGCCTCCAATGCGTTCCACTGGCCGCTCCCTGAGGTCCTGTCCTGGTGGTTGTGGGGAGAAAAATGGCGGGGCCCCAGTTCCTTCCAAGCATTGCAAATCACTCTTCTGGGTCTCATCTCCCTGTGCCCCGGGTGTAGCCAAGATGGGCTGTGAACTATGTCCCAAGCCACGCCTCATTTCCAGATCTTAGTCCTTGCATTTTATTGATACCACCTGAAATAGAAACCCACAAGCTGGGTCCTTCCCAGCTGGTAATCAAGCTGGGAGAGCAGTGGAGCAGTTTCTCCTAATGCTGCTTGGGACCGGGGCACCCAGCCCAAAGTCAACCCAGAGCTGGAATCAGGATCACTCTCCATCCTGAGACAAGGTTTTTCTCTTCTCCAAGGACAGTTCTATGAGCAGTTTCAGCCGCTCTCTCTTTTCCCCACTGTTCCCTGCAAATGGGGTTCCCTCCCCTCCCTCCGTGTCTCTGGGTCCCAGCCCATTTTTATCTTCCCCAGTTCGCACTCATGCACCTATGAGGTTGTTTTCACAGCGGACTCTGTCTCTTTTCCTACCAAACCCCTGCAGTTCAGTGTCCTATGGCTTCAGTCCTTCTTTATTTGAGAGATGCGGTCAGATGAAAAGTACAGAGCTGCCTACTTCTCCGCCATCTTGCCTCTCTTAAATAAGACTATTTAAACCACTTAAGTATCTAATGATATTAAATAAGTTAAGGTAGATCCATTCATGGGATACAATTAGCCATTCAAATAATATCCAATACCTAATTTTTTCATTCTATCTAATTTCTAAATAACATCTAAAAACATGGTAAACTGTTTATGACAGTAAGTGAAGAAAATCAAGCTATATATATATATATATATATATATATATATATATATATATATATATATATATATGTGATTACGCATAAGCATACATATACACATAGTCACAGCCACAATATACTGTTGATATTCTTCAAGGACATAGCCCAAGACCTTACAAATCTCAAAATTTGGGGGTAATATTGTAGCACTTAATATGTCTTCTAATTTTTAACCACTTAGAACTAAGCCTCCCTGAAATATGGCTGTTCCATCGTCAAACAAGGTCACTATTCACACCAACTTTATAGTATGCATGATGCACATTAGTGTCTTAGCTAGACAACAAACTATAATTCTTCATGGAGACATCATAATAACAAATCACACATAAATAGTAAGCGTCTTAAGGCTGCAAGTCTACTGTCCATACACAGAAAAAGATCTATAGAAATACTACAAAATGTTAATAGGAATAATCTTTTTGAATGATGGGTTATGCATAATTTCCATTTTTTTTCTATCTACATCTCTACATTCTCCAAATTTTTCTACAGTGATCATAGAGTGCTTGCATAGCATCATAATAAAAACATAGAAACCCAGCTGCCTTGTTAATTTCAAAATTCACAGCCCAGTGTCTCTTCATGAGATCACCAAACCATTACTGCCTTACTGAAACCCTTAGCTGAATCCTGAGATCCATGGCTCATTTGGGGGATTATTTCATGAATAATTGAAGATACAAATGAATCTTCCTCTTCAAGTTTTGGAAACATTCCCCAGGAAAAGTCTATTATCCCAGAAGGCCTTTTATATCTGAGAATGCTGTAAGTTATTTCTTTGAGAGTCCTGTAAAAAGTTTTAAGTAGAGAAGAGATAGCTGATCAATACCAGTTGTTCTTCACTAGTGCAAACCTTGGCAGTATATCTGACACTCACCACTAGCCTGTCCTCAGCCACCAGAGCAACTGTTTCTCCTCTGCACTTAGAGCAGCCCAAGTTAACAGCACACCTTTGCTTTGTGACAACAGCCACACAAATATAGAATCACCCTCCTGCAGAAAGTGACGACACAAGCAATAGTGGTCTACTGAAGAGGAAAGGCACGCCTCTATCAGCATTTAAAAAATGGATGGCAGGAGAAGGTTATTTTTAAAACACCAAGGAATGGCACTATAAACATTTTTTCAGAAACAAAATACTTGATAGTTGAAGTTCCCCTCGCTAATATGCAGCCATCATTAAAGTCTTAGAAAGGCCAAAATGACAAGAGTACCCCAAGAAGCAGAAACATCTAAGAACCCTCCTATCTACTGGCCTCGTGGGGAGGATAGATTTTTATGTGTGTGTGTCTCCTGATATTTCCAAACTTACTACCCATGGGCTTAACTTCCCCAGGAAAGGACCCCACCAGAGCCATGATTTTGTACCTAACAATTGAGACAACTGCACGCAAATGAGCCTAATTGTTAAGTGGAACAAATGGGAAAGAGAACACACTGGAAGAACCGCCCTCACGGAGCAAAGGAGGAGAAATATTGAAGGAGACACTAAGCAGTACAGGACCTAGGCAGAGCTGAAAGGCAGTAATGAAGCTGGTATGGTTTCTATCTAGCTGGTTGATCTGGAAACTCTGGAGGAGTATAAAAATCAAAATGTTGTCTTGAATTGCTGGCTCTCAGACGTAATATTGCATTCCCAATTCTTCTCATAATATATGTAGGAAGACATTTTTAAAAATCCCACTCACATTCTGAATGATTTTCGATTTCTGATCAGGCTTTCTGCCACTCACTTCATTAGTTCATTCAATGGGAGTTCCTGCTGTTTGCATAACCCATTTCTTTGTTTTAAAAAATACTCCACTCTGATTGCCCAGTGCAGTTCCTCACCTCTCTTCTATGTCTCTTATTTAAGGTACAACGTTTCCTCAACCATACTAACCATTATAACTTCCTATCTCTTTTGCTCTGAATACCGATTTGTAAGCCTGCAGTTATAAGACTATCTTTACATAGTCAAAATCATCAAAATCCTAATCATGTACCCCAAAATAATATTGATTTAGAGGATACCATTTTCACACATTTATTCCCCTCTTAACTACTTAATATTCTAGAAATTGGTTGATACAGAATCAATTCCCTACAATACCCAATGAGAGGTTCAAACTTTAATAATCAGCCTGATTTGAAACATGAGTTATGTGAGGCATCTATTACATGCAAAACACAGCAGTTGGTTAGACTGACAGCCAGCTGGTAGAGAAGGTAAAAAGTGAGCCTTTTTGGTTAAATGGCATTTGAGGAGAGACTTGAAAAGAAAAGAAACAAGGGTGTGACACATACAAGTATCTTGAGGCAGAGCATTTCCAGCACTGAAAATGAGAAGAACAAAGGCCCTGCCATCACATCTTCTTAACATGTTGAAGAAACAAGGAGACCAGTGTAGCTGGGATGGACCAAGGGAGGGGGAAGTGGAAGAAGCTTAGAGATGAAAAGGGATATGATCATGTAGGACCTTGAAAGCCAAGCTAAGGACTTTAGATTCACTTGATTACTTATGTGTATTCAGAGCAAGATATTGAGTCACCTAACATGCCACAAAATTCAGCATTTCTTCTCACAGCACTTTTTACTGAAAACATTTTCCTTGTATTTCCAACAGCCAACTAAGGAGTCTTTTCTATTTCCTTGCAAACATTTTTTTTTTCTTTTTGCCTTTTTCTGAGTACGGTAAAAAAATCAATTAATTAGTATGATGGCAGACCAAGAATGTAGTTTCCCAAGAGGCCAATAAAGGGTACAGTTGCTAAACTGTCGTTAAAAAACAAGATGTTCCTCTCAGTGCTTCCTGAAAGAAACTCAGGACCCTGCAACAGTGCACTGGAGAATTGGGGGTAAAGAGAAGTAGCTGAGACCTAATACCCATCAGGAAAATTCTGAAATTGACACGTCCTTGCACGGCCCATAAAGTTCTAATGTTCTTGTCTTGTCCTCCAGTGCCCCAGAGACAACAGTGAGAAAATACACAAGAAGACTGCATTCCCCCAGGTTAGAAGTCTAGCTTTGTGTTTTGTTCCTTGAACACACATAAATCTCATGTTTTCCACTGATATTTATTTTTTAAGGAAAAAAATTAAATATTTTACTCATAAGACATTCAACATGAGAAATGTCATAAATGAAAATACTGTTTTAAGAATATATGTGGATATATACATCCATGATACAGCTAGAGTAACTATGCCTTTCAGAAGACCTGAGGCAGATTTGAATTAATCCTACTATTCCAGGAAAAGAAATAATACCTTCCCCTTTCAATCTCAAAAGAGTCTTATGTTGGATGATAAATAATATAGTCACATTATCTATGGCTCAGGTTCAAAGGAGTCAAGTGATAAAATCCAGGTATACTCAACTTTAATTAAGATTATTCTGCTTTGCAAAAGATTTTAATTTTAAAGTTAAATTTTAAAGTTAAAGAACTTGAAAGTAGATATAACAAGGGCAAAGTCAAGAACATCAAAATGAGAAATAAGGAAAAGAAAATCTGCTCTAATTTTATCATTTTAAAAGAATAACTAAGGGAGCCTAGTAACTCAGTTGGTTAGGTGTCAGGCTTCATCTTAGGTCATGATCTCGTGGTTCGTGGGTTCACACCCCAAATCAGGCTCTGTGCTGATAGTTCAGAGCCTGGAGTCTGCTTCGGATTCTGTGTCTCCCTCTCTCTGCCCCTCCCCTGCTTATGCTCTGTTTCTCTAAAAAATAAACACTAAAGAAAGTTTTAAAAAATAAAAATAAAAGGAATGGCTAAAATATTTTTTTAAAGTACAGATTTCTTATCAAGACAGTATGGTATTGGCAAAAAAAACAGACACATAGACCAATGGAATAGAATAGAGAACTCAGAATTGGACCCAAAAATGTATGGCCAACTAATCTTTGACAAAGAGGGAAAGAGTATCTAGTGGAAAAAAGACAGCCTCTTTAACAGACAGTGCTGGGAAAACTGGACAGCAACATGCAGAAAAATGAAACTAGATCATTTTCTCACACCATACACAAAAATAAACTCAAAACGGATAAAGAACCTGAATGTGAGACAGGAAACCATCAAAACCCTGGAGGAGAAAGCAGGAAACAGCCTCCTTGACCTCAACCGCAGCAATTTCTTACTTGACACATCCCGAAAGGCAAGGGGATCAGGAGCAAAAATGAACTACTGGAACCTCATCAAGATGAAAAGCTTCTGCACGGCAAAGAAAACAGTCAGTAAAACTAATAGGCAACAGACGGAATGGGAAAATATAGTTGCAAATGACATATCAGATAACGGGCTAGTATACAAAATCTATAAGGAACTCATCAAACTTCACACCGTAAAACAATAATCCAGTGAAGAAATGGGAAAAACATATGAACAGACACTTCTCCAAAGAGGACATCCAGATGGCCAACAAACACATGAAACGATGCTCAGCATCCCCCATCATCAGGGAAATACAAATCAAAACCACATTGAACATTGGGGTACATGTGCTCCTATGCATCAGCATTTCTGTATCCCTTGGGTAAATTCCTAGCAGTGCTATTGCTGGGTCATAGGGGAGTTCTATTGTTAGTTTCCTGAGGAACCTCCACACTGTTTTCCAGAGGGGCTGTACCAGTTTACATTCCCACCAACAGTGTAGGAGGGTGCCCGTTTCTCCACATCCTCGCCAGCACCTAGAGTTCTCTGATTGGCTCATTTTAGCCACTCTGACTGGCGTGAGGTGGTATCTCAGTGTGGTTTTGATTTGTATTTCCCTGATGAGGAGGGATGCTGAGCATCGTTTCATGTGTCTGTTGGCCATCTGGATGTCCTCTTTGGAGAAGTGTCTGTTCATATCTTCTCCCCATTTCTTCGCTGGGTTGTTTGTTTTTCGGGCGTGAAGTTTGGTGAGTTCCTTATAGATTTTGGATATTAACCCTTTATCTGATATGTCATTTGCAACTATCTTTTCCCATTCTGTTGGTTGCCTATTAGTTTTGTGGGTTGTTTCCTTTGCCGTGCAGAAGCTTTTAATCTTGATGAGGTCCCAACAGTTTATATTTGCTCTTGATTCCCTTGCTTTTGGGGATGTGTCAAGTAAGAAGTTGCTGCAGTGGAGGTCAAGGAGGTTGTTTCCTGCTTTCTCCTCTAGGGTGTTGATAGTTTCCTGTCTCACGTTCAGGTCCTTTATCCATTTTGAGTTTATTTTTGTGCATGGTGTGAGAAAATGATCTAGTTTCATTCTTCTGCATGTTGCTGTCCAGTTCTCCCAGAAGCATCTGTTAAAAAGGCTGTCTTTTTTCCATTGGATATTCTTTCCTGCTTTGTCAAAGATTAGTTGGCTGTATACTTTTGGGTCCACTTCTGAGTTCTCACTTCTGTTCCATTGGTCTATGTGACTGTTTTTGTGCCAATACCATACTGTCTTGATGATGACAGCTTTGTAGTAGGGGCTAGAGTCTGGGATGGTGATACCTCCCATTTTGGTTCTATTCTTTAGTATTACTTTGGCTATTCGGGGTCTTTTGTGGTTCCATACAAATTTTAGGATAGTTTGTTCTAGTTTTGAGAAGTATGCTGGTGCAATTTTGATTGGAATTGCATTGAATGTGTAGATTGCTTTGGGTAGTAATGACATTTTAAGTATATTTATTCTTCCTATCCAAGAGCATGGAATGTTTTTCCATTTCTTTGTGTCTTCTTCAATTTCCTTCATAAGTTTTCTATAGTTTTCATCATACAGATCTCTTGTATCCTTGGTTAGGTTTATTCCTAGGTATTTTATGGTTTTTTGTGCAATTGTGAATGGGATCAGTTTTTTTATTTCTCTTTCTGTTGCTTCATTATTGGTGTATAAAAATGCAACTGATTTCTGTACGTTGATTTTGTACCCTGCAACTTGGCTGAATTCTTGGATCAGTTCTAGTAGGCTTCTGGTGGAGTCTGTCGGGTTTTCTACGTAGAGTATCATGTCATCTGCAAAGAGTGAAGGTTCGACTTCCTCTTTGCCAATTCTGATGCCTTTGATTTCCTTTTGTTGTCTGATGGTTGATGCTTACAATGTTCATAGCAGCACTCTCAACAATAGCCAAAACATGGAAAGAGCCTAAATGTCCATCAATGGATGAATGGATCAAGAAGATGTGGTTTATCTATATGATGGAATACTACATGGCAATGAGAAACAATGAAATCTGGCCATGTGTAGCAACATGGATGGACCTTGAGGCTGTTATGCTGAGCAAAATAAGTCAGGCAGAAAAGGACAAATATCATATGTGTGCACGTATAGGAGGATTGGGAGTAACTTAACGGAGGACCATGGGGGAGAAGAAGGGGAGAAATGGTGGGGGAAATGGAGAGAGGCAAACCATGAGAGACTCTTGAATGCTGGGAACAAACTGAGGACTCATGGGTGTGGGGGGGAAGGAAGAGATGGGCATGGAGGTGGGCACTTGTGGGGATGAGCACCGGGTGTTATATGGAAACCAACTTGACAATAAACTATCTGTAAAAAATAATAATAATAATAAATAAATAAATAAATCTTATTAAAAATTTTTAAACAAATAAAAGCCACATACGGATACCAGGAAAAAAAAACATATTGAGATACCACCTCACTTCAGTCTGAGTGACTAAAATGAACAAATCCAAAGCCTATAGATGCTGGTGAGGATGTGGAGAAACAGGTGCTCTCCTACACTGTTGGTGGGAATGTAAGCTGGTGCAGCCCCTCTGGAAAACAATATGGAGGTTCCTTAAAAAATTAACACTAGAACTCCCCTATGACCTGCCAGTAGCACTGCTAGGAATTTACCCAAGTGATACAGGAGTGCTGATGCTTAGGGGCACATGTCCCCCAATGTTCATAGCAGCACTCTCAACAATAGCTAAAACATGGAAAGAGCCTAAGTGTCCGTCAACGGACGAATGGATCAAGATGTGGTTTATCCATACAATGGAATACTAGATGTCAATAAGAAAGAATGAAATCTGGCCGTGTGTATGTAGCAACATGGGTGGAACTTGAGGGTGTTATGCTGAATGAAATAAGTCAGGCAGAGATGGACAGATACCATATGTTTGCACATATAGGTGGATTAGGAGGAAGCTAACAGAGGACCATGAGGGAGAAGGGGAAAAATAGTTGGGGAGCGGGATGGAGGCAAACCATGAGAAACTCCTAAATGCTGAGAACAAACGAAGGACCAATGGGGGTGTGGGAGAGGGGAAGGGAGATGATGGGCATGGAAGAGGGTGCTTGTTGGATGAGCACTGGTGTTATATGGAAACCAACTTGACAATAAACTATTTAAGGAAAAAATAGGATAAAAAAATAAAGTACAGATTTCTTCTTGCCATTTACAACTACATGAATGGAACTAGAGGGTATCATGCTAAGCGAAATTAGTCAAAAAAGACAAATATCATATGACTTCACTCATATGAGGACTTTAAGACACAGAGCTGATGAACACAAGAGAAGGGAAGCAAAGATGGTATGGAAAGAGGGAGGCGGACAAAACATAAGAGACTCTTAAATATGGAGAACAAACAGAGCGTTACTGGAGAGATTGTGGGAGGAGGGATAGGCTAAATGGGTAAGGGGCATTAAGAAATCTACTCCTGAAATCATTGTTGCCCTAGGTGCTAACTAACTTGGATGAAAATCAAAAAATAAAAAATAGGGGCTCCTGGGTGGCTTAGTCGGTTAAGCGTCCGACTTTCGCTTAGGTCATGATCTCACGTTCGTGGGTTCGAGCCCCTCTGCCAGCTCAGAGCCTGGAGCCTGTTTCAGTCTGTGACTCCCTCTCTCTCTGACCCTCTCCTGCTCATGCTGTCTCTCTCTCTCTCTCTCTCTCTCTCCTAGAAATAATAAATAAAAAAAAGTTTAAAAAAAATAAAATCAAATAAATAAACTACAGATTTCTTTAGCATCAGGTTAACTTTAGAATATCTAAAAATTTTAAGTTTATTTATTTATTATTTAATATTTATTTTGAGAGAGAGAGGACATGTGTGCAATTGGGAGAGGGCAGGAGAGAGAGAGAGAGAGAGAATCCCAAGCAGGTTCCATGGTGTCAGCACAGAGCCTGATGCAGGGCTCTATCTCATGACCATAAGATCATGACCTGAGCCAAAATCAACCTACTTACCAAATGAGCCACCCAGGTGGCCCTAGAATATCTCAATTCTTAATTTATAGAGTATTTATAGATTGGTTCTTCTGTAGGGTTAGTCATTATGTTAGATGCCAAGAATAAGAAGATAAAACATAGCTCTTTTTATATTTTATTATTTTTTTAAATTTTATTTATTTATTTTGAGAGAAAAGAAAGAACGGGGAGGGGCAAAGAGAGACAGAATTCCAAGCAGGCTCTGCACCGGCAGTGTTGAGTCCTATGTGGGTCTCGAACTTACAAACTCATGACCTGAGCGAAAACCAAGAGTCATACACTTAACTAACTGAGCCACCCTGGCACCCCGACATAGCTCTTTTTTTTTTTTAATAGGAGCCTAGAATTAACAGGAGGAGATTATAGGTTATTTAGGTTATTTGTCTAGACAAGTAAATTACAAACAGCTACAATACAATACAGTATCATAAATGCTCTGATAGAAGTAAATGTACAGTGTCAAGTGAAACATTGAAAAGGGAACAAGGATGGAGGTCAGGAGAGGACTCACAGAGGCCCTGCAGGAAGATTTTTAAGGAAAATGATGATGATTGAGCTGGGTCATAAAAAATGAGAGGAGATGGAAGGTGGAAGACAAGAAGAAAAGGAAACATTCTAAACAAAGAGAATCACATGTGCAAATGGTAAAGGCATGAAAAACTGTGAAAATGGTGCAAATCACTTAGAATGGTTCAAGCAAGCACAAAGTGACAATGAATGTAACTAAAGAAGGATTCAGAGATCAGATGTGAAACTAAAACTAACCATAAATTATATGAACTTTATTCTCAAGATATGAGGAGCCATTGCATAATTTTGAGGGAACAAAAAAAAATAGATATATTTTAGAAGAGCTACTTTCACAGCAGTGGGGAGGATGAATTTGACAGCACAGAGACTGGATGTGGAAAGACCAGTTAGGAGTCCTCTGGAATAATTTAAAACCCTCTTCAGGGACATAAGTAAGAAAAGTGTAATGGCGGCAGATTGAGTGGATGATATCAGTAAAGAGGCTTGAGCTGGAGCTATAGATTTGAGAATCAACATTTAAGTGGCAGCTGAGCTATGGGAGAGATGATCTGGCAGGGAGAACACAGTGCAAAGCAAAGAAAGCCAGGAGCAAGCTCTGTGTGCCTCTGGTGTTCAGAGGCAGGAAAAGTGGATAAACTCCTGAAGGAGATGGAGGAGGGATCATGAGAAAGATGGAAGAGAACCCATGAGAATGGGGTGTCAGCTTCAAAAAGAGGTTAGAGGGGCGCCTGGGTGGCTTAGTTGGTTGAGCACCCGACTTTCGCTTAGGTCATGATCTTGCGGTTCGTGGGTTCGAGCCCCGCGTCAGGCTCTGTGCTGACTGCCAGCTCAGAGCCTAGAGCCTATTTCAGAGTCTATGTCTCCCTCTCTCTCTGACCCTCCCCTGCTCACTCTGTCTCTCTCTTTCTCTCCTAGAAATAAATAAAAATATTTGAAAAAAAAAAGAGGTTAGAATACAGAACCAGGAATAAGTATGCGTTACATTTGTCAATCAGGCTTCTGGTTAATCTCCGCCATAATTACTCAATAGAGGGTGGCATGGAAGCCACATTTTACAGTGTTGTGGATTAACTGAAGATAAGAAAATAAAGATAGCAAGCATAAACTACTCTTTTCCCAAAAAGGTTGGACATGAATAAAAGGAGAATAAGGTAGTAAATATTGTTTTGTTATTGATGTTATTGTTGTTACTACTCTTAACAATAAAAATTATTGAGAGATTGTTTTTACTGTGAATGAGAAAGTCATGATTTTAAGAAACTGAAGAATCAAAAGAGTAAGTTCCTTAAGAGGGTGAGAGTACAGGTAGGACCCCAGCCCTGGTCAGGGAAACCACCTCAAGAGAGACAGAGGGAAAATGGGGCAGAGTTAGGAATACCAGTGAGTTTCAGAAATTAATGTTCCCATTTATGAACCCTATTTTCTCTGTGAAATCATTACTAAAAATAAGAATGAAATTGATGAGCAGAGTGGTTAGAGAGAGAGCAAAGGAGAGAGAGAGCTGGAAACGTAGGAGCTTGTGATACAATATTAGATATAAGGAAGAACTGTTCCTTCGCTTCCTCCTCAATAGTACCCTTCATACCTCACTCATAAGGTAAGAACTTTCACCAACTTCTGGCCTCTTGGAGAGGGACTTGGGGAAGTCCTATGGAAGAAACTACTACTATTTTCTCCAGCTCACAGTAAAAAATGGGAGGTGGGGAAGACATGTTGATTTATATGATGGTGAGAACAGAGAGTCCTCAGCTCTCTGTTGGGTAGGGTGGGTGCACTAAGTCATTGCTCACATGTGGCTCTCTGACTTTTACTGACTTAATATTCCTACAGGTGTAAGGCAAGCCAAAATACTCTGTATTGCTTGTGGGTGCACATCTAACTCTCTCCAACACTGCAGACTTTATAGTTTACTATTGGAAGAGGAAGTAACAGGAGGCTCCCACTTCAGTAGCAAGTAGCAGACACATTTTCCTATCTAGATTTATCAGCAGCAAAGTAGATACTAAATTTCAATCCTCCTCTAAGCTTTTCTACTAATTTTCTAACTGACTTAAAACTTGAAGAGGCTAGGAGGGGAAAACCCTAGATTTAGAGTCTGAAATTTCTGAAGGATCTCCTGGTAGAATATTTGTCAATGATTAAAAGGACCAGGAGAAGTCAAGGGAGTATAATGCTAGTGCAGAATAAATAGAGAGCCCCTTTCTCAAAGAAAAGTAGCTGTTGGGTGTTGGACATTATCTCTACATAGATCTCTACCAAAATCATCCAAGTTGAAGGTGAATTTAGGATGAAGAAGAAAAATGTAAGGGAGGTTCTAAATATCCTAATGAATGCAAGAGTGACCAGGAAGTGATAGTGATGGTGAATAGATGGGAAATGCAGAGCTTATACCACCAGGGACTTAACTGAAGAATTTTATAGGAAGTTGAAGTCATGATATTTGGAAGCCACAAAAGGAGAAGCAGCAGATGTGAACCCTGATCCAGGTCCTTAGATTCTTTGGGTTTGAGCCAATAAATATTCTTCACTGAAAAGAGCTGCAGGGTAAGCAATAATCTCCGGGAGAAAACGAGGTCGCTTTAAGATAAAGCATACAATGATTTGAGAAGACAGTATAAATAAATATACAACTACCATTGATCCAGAAAGCAGAATGGAAAGGGAGGTTCAAAGGGTAGAGAGCAAAGAATAGAAGCCAAAAAGTGTCCAGGAACAAGCTGTATCTTCCCATGCCATCAAGACTGACTGTTGGTTTTCATGCAAGTTGGATACAATGAGAAATTAAAAAAAAAAAAAAGATTCATACATCCCATAAACACTCTATATAACTTAAAACATAAATGTACACACATGTGCCAATCTTCTGATGTAAGGCCAAGGCCTGTTCTTTGCATATGGATCTGCTGATTGGAGTTACATGTCTTCTGTCTTACATAAACCACATCCTTCATCTATGATTTCCAGTTTGGGTTTCTTTAAAGTGGAGGGAGAACCTGAAGACACTTGTGAAATAATCTGGAAGCAGAGCCCATCTAGCTTTTTATAACTGCCCCCACCTTCTTTCAGCATTGTCCTGCTTACACCTAGCCAACAGTAAAACTTTTATAGCTAACATGTATCAAGCCATTCCAAAGTGTGTTTATAGAAACAAATGTTTCTGTATTTGCTCAGTTCATTTACTCTTCGTTTAAATTACATGATTAAAATGAGAAGTACAACTGGCTAAACAGGCTTGAGGTCAAACACAACACAATAGACCTTGGAAAGAAGACAGTTTTACTGGTGGGAACAAAAGCACATGGGCAATCTAAGGGTGGGGAGGGGGTTGGCTGAGAGTGGCAATCATGTGGTTAATAGAGAATGCAGCATCAGTTAATTCAGTGTCACTTATGAGGTAGCCAGTCAGGAGAGCTCTAACTATACAGGTGGCAAGACTGACTGCATGTTGAAGTACAGGCAAGCACAAGAGGAATGTGTAGTATTATCAATGGGCTTTGAGTTTTCAAATGGAGAGCTGGTGTAAAGATTGGTTTGTTTCTTCTCCATGTGCATCCTCTTCCCTTTCCTCAGTCCTTAACTCGTATGGTTTTTCCCATTTTGAAGAGAAGTACGATATTAAGGAACAATGTGGAAGAATATCAAGAGGTCTAGAGAAAAAGTCTGAAGGTCCAGAGGCACTTCTAGGCCCCCAAGCTATTCCCCCTTTTTCTCCTTTTCTTTTAGCATTGGCATCCAGGGATATAGCTGGCCCTCTTCTTTCACTACTTACATCCGCCTACATTTGAATTTTTCTGTCAGGTAACTGGAAACAAAATTCATATTCATCTATGTTCTCTATCCCTCTCATTCCCCCCTCTCTCTCTTCCCACTGGTTGTTCAGGGAAGTTACTCATAGTAACCATACAGAAAGGGAAGAGAACTCTCTATACTCTGAAGAAATTATCATAAGTGTCAGTGTTACCTGTCACGGGGCTAGGCCTGCCCTACCCTAAACATCATCACTAACTCCCTTACATTTTCTAACATAGTGTACCCCTTTCATGCTCCCATGGAATGGATGGAATCCAGCAAAATTCTTCCACATTCCTCAGTGAGGAGCCCCCGGGGGAAGGAGTGTCTCCCTAACCATTCTACATCATAGATTCAATAAATATCACAAGGTAGAGAATATTGGATGCTACTAAAATGGCCATTTATAGATTAGCCACCATTTACTGAGCACTTGCTATGGTTAATCAATGTGCAAAGTGTCCCATGAGTTTGACGCAACAACTTGTTTAATTCTCTTGGAAGTAATAGTATTATTAGCATCACTCTCATTTCACAAAGAAATTAACAAGACTCTAAAGGATTAAGTATGATACTCAACGTCACACAGAAAGTAAGTAAAAGAGCCAGGATCTGAGTCTAGGCAACTAGACCCCAGAGCCTGGGGTCTTAACTACTACAGCACATTGTTGCTTCCCAGAATGTCCAGGTTCAAATGGTATTCATTTAAAATTTAGAAGAATTTTTTCATTGATATATACAGTGTCAATGATTCTCTTCCCTAACATTATCCCCATCCACATACCATAAGTAAAATTAGGCCATTCACCTAATTATTTTAAAGTGATGTTTACCTGTTTAAGACAATAAGGAAAAAATTAGCTGACTTAAATATACTTTTCCTGGTTTCAGCAATCCTGTTGGCCATGGGGTGATAGAAGACAATATCCCTGCCAGTCTATCATGAAAGTAATTCCCACTCAGTACTTTTCACATTCCTTCCTCTTGGACAATCACAACAAAGTGAGGGTCAGGGAAAGAGGCACATAGCAGGGTAGGAAAAGTGGGTAAACCAAATAATTACTTCTTGGAAAGTTAAATAATTCAAACTTACTTTTTTGGTACACTTCTTGACAGTGTTGATTAATTCTTGTATTACCAGATCTACACTCTTCAAGGAAGGTCCTTTCAGCTTTACAATTTGTTTTTTTACTATTGCTTCAAATGCCATGTCTGGAGTAAACAACCCTGTCCTGAATGTAATGAAGAAAGCAGCACATTAGATTTTTTAAATTGAGTAATATCCAAGACTTTTTTGAAAAAGATTTCAAGTGACATGCCACCTAAAGCAAGTAGGTAATACCCAAGTTTAAAAGTCATGTAGTGATTTATTATATCAATAGTATCATTTATAATAATATTTTCAACACTATAGTTCCTAATAAATTCCAACCTATAGATGACTAGCGTTACCTAAGAACAGTTTCCAAAATGTTTTCATGGACTGTAATAATACAACTTTTAACTAACACTTAACTGTAATTTGTCTCATCTCACAGTTTCACACCAATAAAAAGCGATGCTACAATACAAATGGTCTTAAATTTACATTTCTATTTCTAAAGTATTTCAAAAGCAACCTTCTCTTATCCTACACAGAGCAGAAAATAATCCTCACTCTGTGAACGCTGAAATAGTAGCGTTCCTGACTATGCAATCTCTTCTTTCCAGGAGTGCTGTATTATAGTGATCTCAGTGGTTCCCAGTCTAAGGTCCTGGGATGCTAGTGGAAAAGGAAGACAGTTAAGTGGAACTAGTTTGGGACACAGAATGCCTAAATCATGAATTTACAAAAATAACAAGTGATAACAAAAATAGCAAGTATCTTGTCACTTAGCTGGAATTAATTCAAATTGGTGTCAGAGCAATGTTTTTCTCATGCTTTTCTCACTTCTTCTTTAATTAACTTCTCCTTCACCACTCAATTCTATGGTATCTCTTTTGGGAAACTTAACACTTTCCTTACAGCAGCTTTATTCTGCCCCTTCTAACCATTTACTTAGCACCTTATGTTCACGTCAATTTCTAACTGTAGTGATTGTACTATATAGTAACTTGAAATCTCTCCATGTTGGACACAGAATAAAATCTGCAGTTTGGCCTAATATTAAACATTTCCCCCATCTGACCCTAACCTTCCATTGCAGCTATTTGCCTCCTCCCTTTCATGTACGCTCTGTTTCAGCCAAACTCAACCATTTGCCTTTCTACAAACATATTCATACTAGCATTTTCTGTCTTTGTATCCATCCATGATGTTCATTTCACCCTCCCCACAATTTCAGCCTGTCCGAATCCCACCTGTGCTTCAAAGCCCAGATCAGAAGCAATCACTTCCTACAGCTCGCCTTCTCTGGTCCTGCCTTCCTTCTCTGAACCCTAACATCCTCCTTGGCAGTCCAGTGGTCCGAGTACGCACCATCCCATTACTATCCTGATAGGCAATGCATTAATGCATTTATCTTTGTTTGCCCCACAAGGGCTGTCTTCCTCCCTTGCTCACCATCCACACACAGCGCTTGCAGAACTAAGAAGGACCCACAGGTCTGCAGTGGACAAAGATGGCTTTTATTATTCAAATACCTAACAGAATCAACTGGAAACAAAACTTGTCAAATGGAGTGTATTTAAGAGCCTAAATAATCATGCCATCAGTATACCTTATTATCAGGACACTGTGCACTTCTTTTTCATCCTACAGACATATTGACTCCATAATAATAACAACCAATCTTTCCTTTTGGTATGTTGTAAATCAGAAATCTTCAAAACAGAGTTACTGAGCTCTTGCAGTTACATTCAACAGAAATACATTTGGTAAGGAGTTTGGGGTTTTTTTTCTTTTTTCTTATTTACTTTGAGAGAGAAATAGAGCACATGCATGTGCACAGGGGAGTGGTAGAGAAGGGAAGGGAGGAGAGAGAGAGAGAGAGAGAGAGAGAGAGAGTCCCAAGTGGGCTCCACGCTGAAAGTGTGCTGAAAGCACAAAGCACAGAGCCCAACACAGGGCTCAGTCTCACTACCGAGACTGAAATCAAGAGCTGGACGCTTAACAAACTGAGCCACCAGGAGACCCCGGTAAGGAGTTTTAAAAGCTAAGTAAAAGTACTGTATCTTACTTTTACAGCAAAGTAAGTAAATATAAAAATACTTCATGACCCAAAAAATGTGATTTGGTTTCACTGCACCTATCAGATTGACACTTTCGGATACCAGCGCTGCCCAGCTCAAGAGTAAGACATAGTTTCTATATCAAATGTATTCTAGATTTGAGGGAGACAGTATAGAATTAATAGGGAACTTAGAAATACTGTTGATAGTAACAGAATAATACTGGATTTGGTTATAGAATGTTTTCTCCCTTTTACTTCATGAATGCATATTTACCCATCTTATTTGCAACTTTTAGAGCAGACAGATTTTTAAAATGATGCATAATTCAAATGCTGTAACTCCTTTTACATGTACACTCAGCAGCAAGCTTTGCCCTCTCAGACTCTGTTCCCAAAATAGTATCAACTTGGCCCTGGGGCAGAAGCTAAGATATAGCTGCCAATGGACAGGGACACCTGCTTCATAGGAGATAATCAATACCTTAAATTCAGGACATTTCATATATGTGCCATTAAATTGTATTTAGCCTTCTGTACATGAACTCAAGAAACGTGTGTTTTAAGTTTCTTTAAAGAAAGTGAGAATAATCTCATTTTATACAAGGGAAAATTCCACACAAGGTACAAGCTCCACTTGCAGCCTCACATCCTGCCATGCTCCTGTCTACATCCCCAACTCCTATCAAAACACAGGCTCCCTGCTCCATGAGTCCACACTGTGCTTTACCACCTCTGTGCCTTTGCTGACACTACTCCTTCCGCTTTCAGTACTTTTTTTAAATCCTCCTGCCTCGACAATCTCCATCCTCTCAGGTTTTACACACACAGGCGTGTGCATGCACGCACACATACACGTGAACACAGAGCATACTGTTGCCTGTTGAAATCATTCTTTTTTTTTTTAATGTTTTATTTATTTCTGACAGAGAGAGAGAGAGACGGCGTGAGCAGGGGTGGGTCAGAGAAAGAGGGAGACACAGAATCTGAAACAGGCTCCAGGCTCTGAGCTGTCAGCACAGAGCCTGACGCGGGGTTCAAACCAACAAACCGTGAGATTATGACCTGAGCCGGACACTTAATGACTGAGCCACCCAGGCGCCCTGAAATCATTCTTGTTCTCTAAACAGGCAAGGTTCAACTCAAAAGTCATCACACTTCATTCATCTTTCCCAGTCTTACTCCATGGCTCCAGCCGAAATGTCTCTGTCCTGTCTCCGTGTAAGTAATGATTACTTATGGGCAGGGCAGGCCTCCTTCCCCAACATGCCAGGCTCTGGAGAACAAGATCTTGCTCCTTGGTAAAATCCCTAGTTGTGCAGTGCACAGTGCTGTGAGTGAAGAAAGTGTTTCTGCTTTTTTAACTGAAAAGTCTTCTTTTGTGAGCATGACAATACAGGAAATTAGCATGAAACTCAAACTAGAGTGTCCTATTTCTTACTCCCATCTCTGTATTCTACTTTGCTCAGATAATGAAAAGGCTACTTCACTAGCCATTTATAAACATTAATTTTCTCTTAGTAGCTTGAGCTGAAGACAAGGAAAATGTGAATCACTTGCCTGATACCATGTATGTTTTTGATTGCATAGCTTATTTCTCTTCGTAATTCTTTCTCATTGAACTCCATCTGCAGAAGCAAAATGAGCCCCAGTTAAAACACTTAATTCCTTTGAATAACAATATTGTTGAAAATTAAAATATGAGAATAACTTGACTTAGTTATTAATAAATGGATACTATGCCTTTCCTAACCTAAACCCAGATGGTCAAAACATCTGTTTATATAAAGTTCAAGGCAACATAGAACATTGGGGATTTCTAGGAGTTTTAGTGCAATGGATTTTAACGCTATTATAGATAGGAGTACTATACATAAAGGATGCCTTCTGGACATAAATCTGGCCATTCATCTGAAATACACAATTCTTCATTCTTTTGCTGAATGTAGTAAATGTATTCACAGACAAATGCATAAATAAGTGTCACCTGACATGTAACAGCAGTCCAGCTGTGCTGAGATTAACAATGGCTGTCTTTTCTCCCTGACCATTTTTAACCACCTGCATTCAAGGCCTCTTTACAAGAGGAAATTAATAATATTTTACCAATCCAATGCAGGATAGATTGCTGCATAAAAATTTCCCAGAAGTTTTAGGTACTTTAAATTTACTTGGAATTAGGATCAAAGTGTCATGGAGCTTAGACCTAAAAGGGATATGAGAGCACATTTGGTTCAGCCTTTTACTTCTTTTTTTTTTTTGGAAATTCTTTTTTTTTTTTTTTTTACAAATAGTTTATTGTCAAATTAGTTTCCACATAACACTCAGTGCTCATCCCCACAAGTGTCCTCCTCCATGCCCATCCCCCCTCCCCCCACATCCATCTTTTTTTTTTAATTTTTTTTTAATGTTTTATTTATTTCTAGGAGAGAGAGAGAGAGAGCGTGAGCAGGGGAGGGTCAGAGAGAGAGGGAGTCACAGACTCTGAAACAGGCTCCAGGCTCTGAGCTGTCAGTCAGCACAGAGTCCGACGCGGGGCTTGAACCCACGAACCGCGAGATCATGACCTAAGCGAAAGTCGGACGCTTAACCGACTAAGCCACCCAGGCGCCCCTCCCCACATCCATCTTTTACTTCTGAGATTTGGCCCCTCCAGCCCATCTATCCATTTTCCCCCTCACACTTTATACCATAAAATGATAAGTTACTTTAGTTCCCTACCCACACCCTGTGGCCCACAGCTGAGCTGAGGCCTCTTCTGGCTATTCCTCCCCCCCTGGCTGGAACAATTCCAGCCCCCAACCTTCTCCTGCTTCACTAGCTGCTCATCCTTCTAAACTCAGCTCAGAAGCCAGGCTCCCTCACACACTCAGTCTGGGGATTCAGGTCCGTAGGCTGTGTTTCCATAGCACCTTGTGCTGAAGTTTATCACTTTACTTAGCACGTTTTTTTTTCTGTTTCTTTTTTTTTTTTACAAATAGTTTATTGTCAAATTAGTTTCCACATAACACTCAGGGCTCATCCCCACAAGTGTCCTCCTCCATGCCCATCACCCCCCTCCCCCTCACATCCATCAGTCCTCAGTTTTTGTCAGCATTCAAGAGTCTCTCATGGTTTGCCTCTCTCCCTTTCCTCCACCATTTCCGCCCTTCTTCTCCCCCTTGTTCCTCCGTCAAGTTCCTCCTAATCCTCCTATACGTGCAAACATATAATATTTGTCCTTCTCTGCCTGACTTATTTCGCTCAGCATAACACCCTCAAGGTTAGCACATTTTAACAAACCCATTTGCCTCCCACCACAAGATAAAAGCACCCTCTTCTGTATGTGAAGCAAGTAGCATAGTCTTTAAAACACTTAGCTGCCTGTTGGACAATCCAAACTAAACATATCTAAGATAAAACTCTTGGTTTGTACCTCTACACAAACTCAGCTTTTGTTCAGTTTCCCTCATCTGATGGGCACTGACATTTGCTGTTGTGCAAGCCAAAACCTTAGGAGTCATCTTTGATCTTCCCTCTCTTGAATCTTGCATATCAATTCAAACCCTACTGACCCTACCACCAAAATTACAAATCCATCCACTTCTCCCCATCCTCTCTTCTGGAGCATTTTTACTATGAAGCTAAGAAAATTCAGTTTCAGGGCTTTTCTCTTGCATAAGAGCCTTCCAAGAGCCTGTGGCCATGTGTTTATAATTTTGTATTCTTCTTCTTCAACAACCCCCCAAAACTGTATAAATATTAGGTCCCACAGAAAGTGGATTCACTCCTGCTCTGGCCCTACTGGTGAACTTACCTTACTTATATCCCTGAATCAATTCTTGCCCCTTTACAATCTAGCCTGCAAAGCATTCTTTTAAAATCATCAACCAAATCCGGTCACACCTTTTCTCAAAACTCTCCCCTATTTTCTCATTGTTAAATGTAAATGCCTCACTCAACCTGGAAGGCCCTTCATAAACTGGGAAATTTCTTCTGAATCCAAGGCATACACTTCTCCCCTTCATCAGCTCTGCACCAGCCTCATCTATTCCTTACCCACTGTACAGATGCTGGCTTTAGGGCCTCATCCTTGACTGCTTGCCTTGAATGACTTTCTTCCCCGAGATTCTTTTTTTTTTTTTTTTTTTAAATTTTTTTAATGTTTTATTTATTTCTAGGTGAGAGAGAGGGAGAGACAGCATGAGCAGGGGAGGATCAGGGAGAGAGGGAGTCACAGACTGAAACAGGCTCCAGGCTCTGAGCTGGCAGTCAGCACAGAGCCCGACGCGGGGCTCGAACCCACGAACTGCGAGATCATGACCTGAGCGAAAGTCGGACGCTTAACCGACTAAGCCACCCAGGCGCCCCACTTCCCGAGATTCTTACAGCTGACCTCTTCATGCCATTCTGGTTGTGCTTTCAATGTCCACTACTCTGAGAGACCTTGCCTGAAACATGCCATCAAAAGTGGCTCACCCAACCCCTCTCTCTGTCTCTCTCTCTCTCTCTCTAACATTATGTTACATAATAACACTTGATGCTTTCTTACATTGCCTATTTGTAAAATTTTCTGCCTTTCCCCACCAAACAGTGCCTCTGTCTTGATCACTGGCACCGAGAATTTTGGCACAGAATAGGTGCTCAAGAAATGTTTTTAAATTAATTAGACAACAAATAAACATCATAGGAACTCAATTAGTACTTGTTGAAATAATTTGAAATGTTGTTAGATCCCATTAAATAAAATCAGAACCATCCGTAAGAAAATATTTCTCTCCTAAATTTCATCACCTTAATACGAAGATTTTTGTTCAAAGAACTATCTTAGTCCCAGATCACTCATGTAACATTTTATGAACAGTTATATAGAATAGAACATGAAAATGAAATGAAGTTAAAGGGGGAAAAAATAACATTGGTACAAACCTTTACTATCTCAAAAGGAAAGCGTTCATGGAAAATACGGTTAATTTTAGCCCCTCCTGAGAGCTCCAGCGTATCTACTTGATCCCCTGACCCTTCAATTCTCTTCTCGAAGTCCACAGCAAATTGCTGAACCATCCTATAATTGTTAAAGAGAAATAAATTCAAGTTAAAGTTATAAGGCTTTACATTTCTCATTTTAATTTGCCATTGTTATCCCTTAGAGCCCTTTCCCTAGTGTTCTTAGTGGCACCTACTGGCAGAATGATCATTGCACTCAAAACTGTAACTCTATGAAATACATGCTATCAAGATTTATTTTAGGCATTTAATTATAATATATATCTTAAATACCTATGTCATTAGATGCATTCTGTCCAATTAGTTGAAATCATAAAATGGTATTTAAATATACTGAAAACAAGAATTTAAGTTAAACAATAAAACTTTGCATAGAATAGTCAAAATGAATCTCGGTTCCTTTTTTTTTAATTTAATTTAATTTTAATAAAGTTAAACTTGGACAGGCATAGGTGGCAAATGGCTACCATACTGGACAGTGCAGTTCTAGACTCTGACATAGTGGCAATCTTCCCTTTCCAGGCATGAGTGGGAACAGCTGCTACATTAACAAGCATTGTTGAGGAGTGGCTACTAAACGTTTCTATTTCAGATCTAGAACAGAATTCTCTCTTTTCTTACCCCAAGGTAAGCCTTATCTATAACATTTATTTGAACCTCCGTTCCTTTGATAGCACACTCGCCTAGTGTCCTAACTGCTCCAGCTGAGCCCCCTCATTACTCTGTGAGCTACTCTCTTCCCCCCACCTCCAGGATCACAGACCTCAGTATGCCAGAACAATGCAAATTCGTGACCTCCCCATCCCCCTCTACAACTAGCTCTAGCCTTGGTTTTCCATGATTCCCCCCATTTAAATAATAAAAAGTAAAACTCTTTAACTTGTCACCCAGGATTCTCCCTGGTCTGGCCCTGGAGACTCCACCTCTCCCTGCTAGTCCACATTCACCTCTAAGCCAATCATAAAAAAGCAATTTGCAGTTCCCTACAAGTACCATGTCCCTGTGCTTTTACACCTGTTTTCCTTTCAGCTCAGAAAATCCTTTTCTCTGCCGCTTGCTTCCTTGCCTGGTTTATTGTTTTCTGCCCTTCAAGACTCAGGTCAAGCATTAGTTTTTTCATGAAACCTTCCATGACCCTATTCACCACCCCTCCTCACTACTGTCAGATGAAGGGCCCCTCCTCTGTTTCTTCAGCTTATTTTCAGCATAGTGCTTAGCAGAGTACATCACCATTGTTCACCTACCAGTCTCTTTCCTAAGGGCAAGGACCATGTGTTTTATTTATCTCCCCCTTCTCAATATATGAGTCATACTCAGTAACTTCAATGAAGGAATGAATTACCTTAGGTGGTTGGTAAAAAAAAAAACAACACAAAGAAATATAGGGAGAAAATAACCACTTCCATTTGTGATTACTAAATTTAGAAACTAATTTTGACATACTGGTACTACTTTCAAATTTAAAATTTAATAGAAAAAATTCAAATCATCTAAAACTTGTACTTTTTATTCTCTTTCATCAAAGTCATAGATGAATTAAAACTGCAAATTATTCAGGCCAAAAAAATCAGAATATATTTTGATGTAGCTATGTTTACACATATGCCAATGTTAAACTAATTTTTAACCACCTGAGAAGGTATATACATGACACATGCACCGAAACCTGGGAAATTTTAGATAATTTACCTCCAGCCACTCCTTTGTTCATATCCTACACTCCAGCCCCCTGGTACCCTAAAACAAACCATACCCAAGTTCACACTATTCTCTTCTCCTTCTCTTCCACCTAACAAACTCTTCCCATACATCAGCATCTCATTAAAGTATCATGTTCTCTGTAAACTCACAACCTTCCTCACCTATAACTGCTTCCTCATATGGGCTCCCTTAATATTTTATACTTACCAGAAACATAGCATTTATCAGATTTTAACACAGTTAGTTGCTTATAGATCTGTTTCCCTTATTCTACTATGGCCTCTCCTTGAAAGCAAAAGTCTTTCCAGTAGATATCAGAGAACCAGACTCCAAGTCAAACACAAAGAGATGAGAGGAAAGCCAGAAGAGAGGCAGGCAGAAAGGGGAGAAGGAAAGGAAAAAGAGAGAAAGAGAGAGAGGAAGGAACTGATCAGCTCCCTACAAGGGAAGAATCTAGATGGTGAAAATTCTGTAATTGAGTCCAATGGAGTCACAGAGGCAAGATCAGCATTAGTAAGGAGAAAAGTTTCAGTTGGATGTTAAGATAATGACCTAGAACCTACACAGAAATAGCTTTCTTTTCTCTATAACTTGAAGAGGTTTTTTTTAGGAGCTTGACCAAAGCCAGGAATAAAAAGAAAAGATAAACTAGGAAAAAGTTGAATCCACTCTTTCTTCTGTATCCTGTAATATTTTTATTTTTTTTCTATTTTTTTATTTTATTTTATTTTATTTTTACAAATAGTTTATTGTCAAATTAGTTTCCACATAACACCCAGTGCTCATCCCCACAAGTGCCCTCCTCCATGCCCACCCCTCCTCCCCCACATCCACCAGTCCTCAGTTTTTGTCAGCATTCAAGAGTCTCTCATGGTTTGCCTCTCCCCCTTTCCCCACCATTTCCGCCCTTCTTCTCCCCCTTGGTCCTCTGTTAAGCTCCTCCTAATCCTCCTATACGTGCACACATATGATATTTGTCTTCTCTGCCTGACTTATTTAGCTCAGCATAACACCCTCAAGGTCCATCCATGTTGCTACACATGGCCAGATTTCATTGTTTCTCATTGCCATGTAGTATTCCATGGTATAGATAAACCACATCTTCTTGATCCATTCATCTGTTGATGGACACTTAGGCTCTTTCCATGTTTTAGCTATTGTGGAGAGTGCTGCTATGAACATTGGGGTACATGTGCTCCTATGCATTAACATTTCTGTATCCCTTGGGTAAATTCCTAGCAGTGCTATTGCTGGGTCATAGGGGAGTTCTATTGTTAGTTTCCTTGAACCTCCACACTGTTTTCCAGAGGGGCTGTACCAGTTTACATTCCCACCAACAGTGTAGGAGGGTGCCCGTTTCTCCACATCCTCGCCAGCATCTAGAGTTCTCCTGATTTGCTCATTTTAGCCACTCTGACTGGCGTGAGGTGGTATCTCAGTGTGGTTTTGATTTGTATTTCCCTGATGAGGAGCGATGCTGAGCATCGTTTCATGTGTCTGTTGGCCATCTGGATGTCCTCTTTGGAGAAGTGTCTGTTCATATCTTCTGCCCATTTCTTCACTGGGCTGTTTGCTTTTCGTAATATTTTTAAATAGGGAAACATAGAATGTCGTATTAAATTTTTACTTAAATAATTTGAGCATTTAGGAATATCTTTACAAAGACAGGAATTATGTCATGTATTTTAAAAGCCAAATGAAGAGTATTTTGATTGCAAGGCTGCACAGGAAGAAAGGGGCCATAAGAGGGGGCAAGCATTATTTTTGTAAATGGACTTAGGATGTTCTGGAATATCAGCTAGGCAAGGTGTCTTCTGCTTGAGAGGAACCTGATATAAGTTGCAGCACATGAATAAAAGCGCAGGTGAGGCTAGGAAGGGCCAAAAAAAGAATAAAGATAAAAGATACAAGGAGCTGGCAATTCTCTAACAACTCTGCTGCACCACCCAAGACCTCTCAGGGATAAACGTAGTAACCCAAGGGTAAGATGGGAAGATCATGAAGGAGTAAAAAGATACTTAGCAGTTTTAACATTTGTATTTTTAAACAGCTACAGTAAAATCATATCAAAAAGGAAAAAGAAATTTAAATGTGGCCTTATTGTCCATATTTTATTATTAAAGCCTTGGTTCCTATTCCACTAAAAAATGCACATACATAAATCACATGAAATGACTGAAATAATAAAAAGATAATAAGTACAAGTGACATCAGTAGAAACAGTTATATAATACAAAGGACATTTTCAACAAGACCTTTGTCCACTTCTATAGACTAAGGGCAAAAACTCTGCTGAGTTATCACTACTGGTTTTACTCATTTATGGAATCCAGTTATAAAAGTACAATGAAATTGGACATGGGAATGAACAATTGGTTAGATTTATAGTAAGAGAATAAGATCAACAATTATTCTTCAAGAACACGTAAAGACTCAAGACCCATTGTATAATATACACAAAGTGTCATATACTGTTTCTCCTTTTAAACCTAGAAAATGGCATGACAAATAGACTGAGGCAAAAGCAAACTGAAGAAATTAGTTTCAAATGCTGAACAAGGGAAGGGAAAGGTGACTCACTGCAACAATGCTTTGGTCTTCCTGGTGGGGTCTTCTGGCTTGAAGTTTTTATAGGCTTCCACTTCATGTTCAATGGAGAGCAACTGTCCCTGTAGTTTGTTCCTGAAGTTTGGCAGGGTATCTCGAATGTGGTTGGTAAGTTGCTAAATAAAACAAAACAATATCATATGGATATAACAGATTAAAGATTAACTCATGAGATAAAAATTGACCTTTTCTCTTTTCCAAATCATTCAAAACTTAAAAATCACATACATATATACATTTGAGACTAACTATGTAGATAAATAATGAGAAGAAGCTCCCATTCTCTCCTCTATGGCCTTATGGACATGCTCAAAATCCCTTCAGCTGGAGTTACTCACTTGGGCTACCTCTTTGTGCCTGGAAAGACCCTGTTAAAATGCACATAACAGTAATAATGAGGCTGCCTAATAACAATATTGCATAAATTGATTTATCAGATTACCTATATTATAGGAAAAATACAATATAGGTAAGATAAGTTAGAATGTGGTTAGAAATCAAGGAATTGGAGACTTCTAGGTGCTGCTGGGTGTTTTCAGGACCATACTGGTAGAACTCATAGGTACTTGTCAGTTGTTAACTTCTTCTCCACTTTGCAGCTCAGACAGGTGTTTCCTCTTGCCCTGCCTTTAGTGCCAGTCCAGAGGTAGGTGTTCAGTGGCTTATGCCTTCAGCAGTTTGCATACAAAAGCTCCATGACTAGCAAAGGAAATCACTCTCTCTGCTGCTGATATCTATACCTAACCATCTACTTGGTATTTCCACTGAGATCATATGCCAGCACCTCCCACTTAGCAGGGTGAAAAATTCTCAGAGAGATTGTCTATGAGCACATGATTAATTAAGAAAAAAGATTAATTAAGAAAAAAGAAAATTAATTAAGAAAAAAGGGGTGCCTGGGCGACTAAGTCGGGTAAGCATCCAACTCTTGATTTTGGCCCAGGTCATTATCCTGTGGTTGTGAGATTGAGCTCCACATAGGGCTCTGCACTGGGCATGGAGCCTGCTTAAAATTCTCTCTTCCTTTCCCTCTCCCCTTCCCTCACTTGTGTGCACCCACATTCGCTCACTCTCTCTTAAAAAAAAATGTGGGATATAAACCCAGATTGGTTAGCTCTCTGCCTTATGTTCTTTCCATTTCAATGCAGTTAAGCAAAAGTCTGAATTAAAGGGAGATAAAAGATAATCTTCTTGAATTAGTTAAGTAATAAACTTGGAATTAGAAGAAAGGAAGAATGTAAACTTCACAGAAATGCAGGAAAAAGAATAATAAATTAAAAGTAAGAGGAATTGGGGAGCCTGGGTGGCTCAGTCAGTTGGGCATCCAACTTTGGCTATGTTATGATCTCATGAGTTTGAGCCCTGCTTTGGGCTCTCTGACATCATCGTTGAGCCTGCTTTGGATCCTCTGTCTCCCCTCTTTCTGCCTCTCTCTTTCTCAAAAATAAGTAAACATTAAAAAAAAAAGTAAGGGAAATAAATATACCCAGACTGACTGAAGAAACCATCTTAATCATTTTTTATGTTTACCTGAGGTTATCTGAATATATCTATTCAATGAATCTATAGTTATTTAATTGTTGATAGTTTGTAACTATATTATACCTTTGCCCACAGTATGATGTATGCTATTACCCAGCATGTGCTATTATTATAGCTCTGAAGCAGAATGTAGAGGACTGCATTCCCAGTAGCAACGCCACAAACCCCCAAGTCTAAGAATACCAGTAACCATGAGAAACCTGTCTGCCATGTGAGTGGTAAATGATAAAAACACTAGGTTTCCACTTTTTGCTTCTCAAGCATCTCAACAGCAAAGCAACACTGTGGACCACTCTTGGCTTCCTAAAACACTTCTTTCCTTGGCTTTGGTCACCCTATGTCCTCTCATTTTTATCCTAACATTTATGGATGTACCTTCTCCATCTCCTTTGCCAGGCCATACCCCTCCACCATACCTGTAAATATCGACATTCCTCAAATCTGATCCCTAATAGTCTTCTTTGAACAGATTCCGTTCCTAAAGGGATCCTATTCCACTCATAGCTTTAACAAATATCCAAACACCCGTGAATACCAAGGTATTATCTACAGACCAGACATTTTATTTTTGCTGCAGGTATATGTCCTAGACCACAGACTTTACTTCTCTTAGATGTGTCAATGACACCTCAGCCCCAGCATGTCTGAAATCAAGCACCTAATCTTCCTTTCAGAGTTGTCCATTTTGGTGACTTCATAACAATCTAGGAACTTGGAAGTTATCCTTGACTACACCTCTCCATCGCTCACCAGACCTAATCTACCACCAAGTTCTCAATTTTTCTAAACAATTCTCAATTCTGCTTTTTTCATCTTCACTGGCCCTAACCAAGACTAAGATACTATCATTTTGACTCCTAACTTCTGGTGTCTAGTCTTGATCTTATCTGCAACTACCATGATCACTGTTAATCCACAAATACAACTGTGTAATTCACCTATTCAGATGCCTTAAATGCCTACTCCTCTTAGGATAAGAACAAAAATCTTTAACTTGCCTACACACATTACAAGATCCAGACTCTGCCTACTTCTCCAAATTTGTCTCTTACAACTCACTCCCTCATTCTCTGCCCTCCAGCCATAATGACATTCAATTCCTCAAAAATGTCATGTTCTGTTCCAGGTTTTCACCATAGAAACTGTCCCTCAGGGCCAGAGGTGGTGCACACAATGAATCAGCCATAAAAGTATTCTATTTTCAAACAGTTTGAAGATCCCTGAAGCAAGAAAAAGAAGGTGATTATCCAAGAAATGAGAGATCTTCAGTACAGAATTCATTCAGTTTTCAGACAACCAGAATCCAATTATGTCATAATTTACGGGTCATTTGTATAAAAAAAAATGCCAATCATATTCTTTCTATTCTTCTAGTATTCACAACCTAATTTATTTTCAACCTTATCTTACTAGTCATCCTAGTGATTTTTTCAGTTTGTGTTATTCTTAGATAAATACAGGGAGAAAAGAAGTAATCTAAAAAGAGTTTTGCCAATATTTAATATATTTGTGGAATATTATGGTTTTGCATGACAAATCAATGTTCTGTGTCTAAAATATATTCATATTTGTTAAATGACACAAACACAGCACTACCTTATGGCTTCTAAATACTCATCTACCCTTAGTTAAAAAGCACAAATTTTACATTAGTCTATGTTATGTCACAAAAAATAGAAGTATACTACTGCTTTGGTTTTTTTTTTAACTTTCCAAAACTTGTTCAATTGTTTTGCCTAAATAGTTCAGTTCCAATGTCACAAGTAGGCTGCTACTATGTAAGTCTCTGCTGACACCTTCCAGGAGCAAACAATCAGAACATGCAATAATAATTTGACTTATTGACTGTTAAAATTCATAAACAAGAGTTGAAGCACATCTTATAATTCTATTTGTGAGAAAAGCTGCTCACCATTTGGTCAATTTAATTGAAACTCGGGGAGGAAGCCTGCACTCACTAAGGATGATGCTTAACTTCCCCAGGAGATGAAAAGTATGTAAAAAAAAATGTACTGAGGTTTCATGGAAGAAGTATGTAAATGCATACAAAGTGAGAAGATGGGGACCCAAGTCTATCTGTGCAGGGAAAGGGGTTAATCTGGAAAAACTTCTAGATGAATGTATATCAGTGAGCTTATAATGATGCCTTACTTAAGGAAATCTAAGCTATTACAGATTAACATTTTAAAACCAGGTCCCAAGAAATCAACCTTTCAGAAATATACAAATTTAATTTCTTAAGGTAACTGCATATTGTGAGTAAAATGGGTGCTAATGTGTACCCTTGTGCACTATTCCTAAATAAGTGTATGCTTCTGCTTTGAGCAGTATTCTTTCAATAACATTAAAGCAGATTCTACTCACTGAGAACAGTAAGAGTGTGGAACTAAGTTTTCATATTCATTTTTTAATTCATATCATTAAGCTAGATGTCTTATTTTAGAAAAAAAGTGAATATTAAAATGAGAAATATGAATTATAAGAGTATCTTACATATTTCATAATTGTTCTTGTTACTTGAGAAAACATTGTTACCTGATTAAGGACCTTCTGCAGGTGTGGGGTCCCCATCCTATCAGCAATATGTCTGTAAGCTGGGTGCGAGAGAAAAAATTTCCTTTCTGCCAACATGGCAGCCTTAATGTCCTTCTTCCCGTCTATGTCCTTCTGACTTCTGTTTACCACCCCCACATAACCTGAAACAGAACACATACAGTGGGGTTTAGGATGTTTTTTGTTGTTTATTCTGGGAAGATTTCAAGGCTCCTGAAGAGGCTAAATAAGAAAGGCAAAACTATTTTTAAGGACTGAAGAACTGAATCCTATACAAAACTCAGTTTGAGACATTAGTATTTAACAAAGGCTGGTTCATGTGGCTAATTATAATTTCTTAGCATTAACACAACAATGTCTTTTGCCCTTAAAAGCTCTGTACAGTTTAATACAGTGTGTCTCTTAGCAGTTTTTTCATATGTGGGCAAGTAAATAAATCAAGCTTAAAACAAAATAGTATATATTTATGCAGTCTACAATGAATATTTATACCCTCCCTTCAAACTCTTTCCTTTTCCTGTTTTCTTATTCCTGTTATTTTAAGAAATAATTCTCCTATTGGATCATTTTTAATATATCACTTGGGAACATTATGCCACTCCATAAAAAGTGTAATTAATCATGAATACATTATTCCTCACAACCGTGAAGGCATAAAGCCAAGTTTCCCATTGGTTTCCCAGTTGTTTCTCTGCCACATCACCAAAGGAGGTCCTGTGTAGGACACAGTACATTACCCCTGCGAAGAGGCAGCAGCTTGTTCTCCAGAACATCCCTGGCATCTGTTCCTTCATCCATAAGATCCAGTTTGGTGATGACTCCAATAGTTCTTAAACCTGTATCATAAACAAACCCACTTTATCACACAGTTTGCAGAAGACTAACAAATTTTAGAGACATATATGTCCCAACACTAAATGCAAGGTACTCATATTTCAGGTCCTATTCCTGTTCCTCTCTGTCTTACTTTGTTTTCTAATCGACTGCTATCCCAGTCTGGTGAATTTTGATGGGATGAGCAGGATAGTTTTGAAATCACCCATCCTGGGGCACCTGGATGACTTAGTCTCTTAAGCATCCAACTCTTGGTTTGGGCTCAGGTCATGATCTCATAGTCTGTGAGTTCAAGCCCTGCATCAGGCTTTGCACTGGCAGCCCAGAGCTTGCTTGGGAGTTTTCTCTCTGCCTCTCTCTCACACTCTCAAAAATAAATAAATAAATAAATAAATAAATAAATAAATAAATAAATAAATATTTTAAATAAAACCACTCATCCATAATATCACAATAATTTTAAATATATGAGTTTATTTTTGTACTATGTATAAATTATACACTTAAAATTTTCCTCCAAGGAATGTACACAATATGGGTTCTTTAATTTTTTTATGTATTACTTTATTGAAAACAAGCAAACAAGTAGGCTACACATGGACCGATGAAGAGAGTCTGTCATAAACCAAAGCTTATTGTTGATCCAGTTCTGAGCACTTGACAAAGTTTAGAAGTTTAGAAGACTAAACTAGGAATCCTGAGGCTTGGATTCTAGTCTCAAGGCAAATCTCTTAACTCTCTTCTCTGGGTATCAGTTTTCCTCATCTGTAATATTAAGAGTTGGAAACCATAATTTCCAAGGTATATTTCAGTAATAAAATAATGTAAAAACCCAGACATTTTATGTAGCACACCAGATATTTTGTCTTTGCCCATTGCTCTCTTCACTAGATAAAATGAACAATACTTGTTTAGTGATTCAAATCTTTAAGTGCATTCTTTGGACTCCCAGTTAAACATGATAAACTGAACACACACCTTTATCTTTTTACCTGAAAGCACTCTATAATGGGTGATATTTATTAGGACAGCTATGGCTTTGCATACTTAACATGTCTTACATCATTTACTCTAAAAAAAATCATTTAATCATTAAAAAAGGACTCCAACTACTATTTTTTTAAGATGAGGAAAATAAGGCAGGAAGAGATTAAGTAACTTTCCCAAGGTCATACATGGGTTTAGGCATCCAGAACCCATACAATATACTGCTTCTCACCAGAAAAAGAATTTTAAAATTAAAAAGGTTTCAAACAAGAAAGTCCAAGAAAATGGGAGAGAACTGAAGAAAAATTTTGAAACTGGAAACCCGCAGGATGACTAAGTTAACAGACTAGAGTAAGAGGAAAATTGCATCCAAGAGAGCCAGTGACAGGAGAAGCTCCATAGCTGGCTAATGTACATCACAGCCTCTCAGAAAGGTTCAGGAAAACCAATAGCTCTGACAATAATGGAGAGTAGTGGTGGCATTTGAGGCTGAAAATAAGAGTGCTGGATGAAAGCAGTGCTATTTCCATGGATAACATAGCTAAGAGCTACCCTGTCCCATTCTGGCAGGAGAATACAGATTTACTCTCTGGAAACACTGAACTAGGGAAAACTGAACTAATGGGCACCTGGCCCAGTTAGAGGGCATCAGGTATTAAAAGAGGGTGATTAAGTGAAATTCCAGATACTGAATGGCAAGACCTCTCTTCAATCTAGTTTAAGAAAAAGCTGGATGGTAGAATTTAGCCCCCCAAGCAGGGGACTGGAGCAACTCTGTCTGGGGAAATTAATGATTCTAAGAAAAAAGCATAGATATTGAAATTCAGAGGAACTCCAATCAAAACAGCCTAATAAATTATCCTACTAAAAAGCCTGTAACTCCTTTAGCAAAGCACACCCATATAGAGTTTCCAATCACCTATTACTATTTCATTTTTGAATATAAATCAGTAAGTGTAGGTTACCATCTGTCATCATACAAATTTATTATATTATTGATTATATTCCTTATGCTGTATTTTAAATATCTGTGACATTTATTTTACCATTCTGTGATATATGTAATTGTAGAACCACTATGTTGTACACCTGAAACTAATATAATATTAAATGTCAAATATGCTTTGATAAAAAATAAAAAAAATTTTAATAATTTAAATGGATAGCCAAGGAGAATCTTTGAGACCAAAACAAACAAATGTTGTTTGTTAATGAGAGGTTATTGCATTCATTGAATAAAAATAGAATGTCATAAAAGAAAACATTCAAACAAACAAAAAGGATTCTCATTAACTAAAAGTACGAGTAGAAATTTTTAAAAATGTTAGTTGAATGGTTGGAGTACCAAGTTAGAAACTCTTCCAGAAAACAAAATAAATGGAAGTAAATAATAGAAAGGAAAAACTTGTTTAAAACTAGAGAAATAATCCAGAAGATCCAGTATCTGAATAATTGACATTCTGGGAAAACAGAGAAGATGAAACAAATAATTGGTGGGGAGGGAACACACTATTCAAGAAAATATCTTATAAGTGGAAGATAAAATTATGCACTAAATGATCCCATCAAGTGTCCAACACGATCTGAAAAACACAAACAATACAGCATATCAGTATAAGATTTCAAATACCAAAAGAAAGTTTGGGAATATTTATAGCATCGGTCTTCCCAGCAACAAACTGGAAACTAAAACTCAATAAAGTGATATTTCCAAAATTCTGAGGGTAAAACTATTTCTAGCCTGGAATTCTAAACTATCAATAAATGTGACCGTAGAAAAAGATATTTTCAGACTTGCAAAATATGAAAATATTTTACCTTCATTTTTCTTTTTCTTCAGAAACTACTAAAGGGTATGTTCCACCAAACATGGAAAGCAAACTGACAGAGAAGTAAATAAGAGATCCAGAAAGGAAGAAATATGATATAACCAAGAAAGAAGGGAATTTTCAAGATGGTGTAGATCCCAGTACTAGGCCATAAGAACAGTCAACATCCATTAGAATGAGAGGGTGCCGATTACTGAAAAATTGTGTTTCCCCACCAAGAAAAAAAAATGAAAGTGATAGAATGCCTAATGCCTACAATTTTTTAAGGTATTAAAAGATGTAGACTCCTGAAGGAGAAGCTGGGAAAGTACTGGTGATAGATATATAGAAGACCATAAAAACAAACAAAAAGAGAGACAACTATCAACCTTGAAGACCACAATATTATGTAAAAAAAATAATAATAATGTAATCATAATTTACACATGGCTCAGCTGCAAATGATATTTTCAGAATCATAAATCTAAATATATTAATAGAACTTGGGAAGGCAAGTGTATATATATATATGGTTAGTATAAGTGGGTATGGGAGAGAGATTTAAGACAACTAAATCCTTCTACACAGGAGGGAGTCGAAAGTGAATATCTAAAAATAAAAAATCAAGAAATAGTAGTATAAACAGATTACATAGAAATATGGACGTAAAACCAAAAGAAAACTAAAAGGATTGACAGTAATAGTCTCTAGAAATCAGTAATCAAGAGTCAGGAGTGTGCAAGGGACTAACAGTTTCTGTTAAGCACCTTTGGAACTGATTTTTTTTTGGTCATGTATATTTATAATGTAATAAAAATAAAAGTGAAATTTTGGAAGTCTTTTCTTTACTATTCCTTTATTTCTGCAAAGGCAGAGAAGTCTATGCTCAGCTGTGTACTGCAAAGGAGATAGTGAAGATTACTTTCTTTTCACATTTAGTTATACAAATAGGAACTTAAAATAATCAATGAACTCCTGCTGGTGGACTCAAGATCTACACTCAAAAAGCCATTGCCAAAAGAGATTCAAAGGCAGCACATGTTCAAAGCACATCACTGGGAATCTAAAGACTCAGATAAAAATAATAATAGAGATCATGTATTGAGTTGTGATTATGTGGTGGACATAGACTTGAAACAACTCTATGAGATAGGTACTATTATCTTCTCAATTACACAGATGAGGAAGTAAGATTGGGAGAGGTAAAACACACTATTACCTAAAGCTTACAGACTGTAGGGTATGGAATCTAAGCAACCTAATTCCATTTTTTAAAAAATTTTAAAGGTTTATTTATTTTGAGAGAGAGAGAGAGCATGAGCAGGGGAGAGGCAGAAAGAGAGGGAGACACAGAATCCAAAGCAGGCTCCAGGCTCTGAGCTCTCAGCACAGAGCCTGACATGTGGCTTGAACTCATGAACTGTGAGATCATGACCTGAGCCTAAGTCAGATGCTTAACTGACTAAGCCACACAGGTGCCCCTAATTCCATTTTTAATAATTTTTTTTAAATGTTTTATTTATTTCTAGGAGAGAGAGACAGCGAGAGCAGGAGAGGGTCAGAGAGAGGGAGTCACAGACTGAAACAGGCTCCAGGCTCTGAGCCGGCAGTCAGCACAGAGCCCGACGCGGGGCCCGAACCCACGAACCGCGAGATCATGACCCAAGCGAAAGTCGGAGGCTTAACCGACTAAGCCACCCAGGCGCCCCTACCTAATTCCATTTTTAATCACCATATTTTTCCACCTCCCAATTCTTAGCTTGATTCTACATGTGATTAGCTCTGTTTTTTGGCAATTTAGTTCTATTATCTGTTCCTGCCTATCTACATGTAGAACTAAAAGATTACTGGTGGGGAAGGGCCAGCACGATGGAGAAGTAAGGGGACCCAAAGTTCCCTCATCTCTCAAACACAGCAGTGTTGAGGCCAAGAGTCTGGGCAGCAAACTGACAGAGATGCCTCCAGGGCCTCACTGAAACAACCTGATGGGCCATAGGTGTGTGGTTGCAAACTGGGAAGGGAGGATCCCCTTCTGTGGAGAGACAAAGGGAATAGAAAGAGAGGATGGAGAAGCCCAAGACTGTATCTGAACAAGAGAAAAACCAGGAAAGATCCAATCTCCAACTGTGGGGCTTTCTCCTGACTGGGGCCAGCTGCCCTGATCATGCACCTGGGGAGGCGGGGAGCCAGCCCTGGGCTCAGTAACTAGCTCAGAGATACAGTCCACGGTGGGAGAAAGCGATCCCCTCCTTGGAGTGCTGTGGGAAAAAGGTATATGTCTATTCTAAGGTCAAAGGCTGCCTGTGCCCGCCAGCCAGAGACCATGAATCAGGTGGTGCAGAGCGGCACTTTCTTGAAACTGGGATGGATAGAGTGGGAACCTTAAAGACATTGGGGTTTAAGTTCCAGCTGAGCGCTAGGGAGGTGCTGGAGTTGGTGGAGGGGGACAAACCGCCTTCACCAGGCATGGCACTGTGAAGCGGAGGGGTGGCTCTTCTCCAGAACCCGTCTGCATGGAATGGGAATCCTTAAGATATCAGGGTTTAAATCCCAGCCAAGTGCTAGGGAGGCACAGGTGTCAGTGGAGCAGGACAAACCATGTTGTTTGCACCAGAGGCACAGTGAGGACAGCCTAAACAGTGTGGTTTGGGACACCGGGTCTATGGAGAGAGTGGTGTCACCATTTTTCTCCCCATCGCTAAGGTGGGGCCTCAGGGAATGGCTGGCAGGCCCACAGTGGAGGCCAGACTTGCCTACACCAAACCATGCCCCTCCGTGCCTGGTAACTGCATATCTATAAACCAGACAGCTCCTCCTCCAGATCAGTGCTGTTATATTGCCTGATTTAATTCTTGGATTTAATTGTTTAATTCTTATTATATAGATATATTCTTCCTTCCTTTTCTCCTTATCTTTTCCCTCCTCTAGTCTGGTTACTCTTGTTGGTTTATTTAAGCAGACATATTTAATCTATTCTCTTTATGCATTTTCTATACCTCCTTCATTTTCCTTTCTCTCTGTATGGATTAAGCTGTACAGTTTCTCTGACTGGTCAATTTTTATTTTATTTTATTTTTCCCCCTGCCCCTGTCATTTCTTCCTTCCTATGGGATAAGCCCTCTTCCATTACCACCACTCCCACCCTTTGTTTACTTGTAACTGGTGTTTCTGGTTTTTGTTTCTGGTGTTTTTGTTTCTTAATGTGTTTGTTTTTATTTTCTGTTTGTTTTTTGTTTGTCTGTTTGTTTTCCTTTCCAGGGCTACTTCAACAAAAAAAATCAAAGCACACCTGGTGGAGGGTCCAAAGCATCACTATGAGTAAGGAGATAAAGTAACCAAAGTCACAACAACAGAGAGCAAATAACACTCTCCAAAAAACACCTCCTGAAGGGCCAGGTCCTGGACAGTGTATGATCCCAAGGGCACATAACAACCTTGTAAAACACATAAGGGACAGAAAACTAGAAAAATGAAGAAATGGAAGAATTCTCTTCAAAACAAATTCAGGAATAAATGACAGATAAAGAATTGATCAAAACAGATGTAAACAATAAAACTGAACAAGAATTTAGAATAAAAGTCATAAGATTAATCATTGGGCTTGAAAACAGCATAGAAGACAACAGAGAATCTACTGCTGCAGAGATCAAGGAACTAAAAAATAGTCGTGATGAATTAAAAAATGCTGTAAATGAGGTGCAAAATAAACTAGAGGCAGTGACAGTGAGGATTGAAGAGGCAGAGGGGAGAATAGGTGAAATAGAAGATAGAATTAAGAAAAAGAAGAAGCTGAGAAAAAGAGAGATAAAAAATTCTAGATCATGAGAGGAGAGTTAGAAAACTAAGTGATTCAACAAAACAGAATAATATTTGTATCATAGGGGTTTCATAAGAAAAAGAGAGAAAGGGGCTAAAGATGTACTTGAACAAATCATAGCTAAGAACTTCCCCCATCTGGAGAAGGAAACAGACATTGAAATCCAGGAGGCACAGAGAACTCCCTTCAGACATAACTTGAATTGATCTTCTGCATGACCAATATCATAGTGGAACTAGAAAAATACAAAGATAAAGAGACAATTTTGAAAGCAGCTAGGGATAAAGGGGCCCTAACCTATAAGGGTAGACACATAAGGGTGGTAGCAGCCCTATCTACTGAAACTTGGCAGGCCAGAAAGGAGTGGCAGGAAATTTTAGGTGTGCTGAATAGGAAAAATATGCAGCCAAGAACCCTTTATCCAGCAAGCTTGTTATTTAGAATAGAAGAAGAGATAAACGTTTTCCCAGACAAACACAAACTGAAGAAATTCATCACCACTAAACCAGCCCTACAAGGGATCCTAAGGGGGATTCTGTGAATGGAATGTTGCAAGGACCACAAAGGACCAGACACATCACTATAAGCATGAAACCTACAGATATCACAATGACCCTAAATCCATATCTTTAAATAATAACTCTGAATGTAAATGGACTAAATGTTCCAGTCAAAAGACATAGGGTAGCAGAATGCTTTTTTAAAAAATCCATCTATTTGCTGTCTACAAGAGACTCATTTTAGACCAGAGGACACCTTCAGATTGAAAGTGAGGGGATGGAGAACCAGCTATCATGCTACTGGAAGTCAAAAGAAAGCTAGAGTAGCCATACTTATATAAGACAAACTAGATTTTAAACTAGGCTGTAAACAAGAGATGAAGAAGAACATTATGTCATAATTATGGGATCTATCCATCAAGAAAAGCTAACAATTATAAATGTTTATGCACTGAATTCAGTAGCACTCAAGTATATTAAAAACTTAGTCACAAACACAAGAATCTGAGATAGAATCACAATCACAAACGTAAGAATGTGATAATCGCAGGGGACTTTAATACTCCACTTACAGCAATGGACAGATCAACAAGATAGAAAATAAATAAAGAAACAAAGGCCCTGAATGATACACTGGGCCAGATGGACTTGAGGATATATTCATAACTTTTCATCCTAAAGCAGCAGAATACACACTTTTCTCCAGTGAATATGGAAGATTTTTCTAGGCAGATCACATACTAGGTCACAAAGCAGCCCTCAACAAATATAAAAGAATTGAGATCATACCATGTACACTTCCAGATCACAGTGTTAATGAACTTGAAATCAACCACATGAAAAAGTTTGGAAAACCTCCAAATGCATGGAGGTTAAAGAACATCCTACTAAAGAATGAATGGGTCAACGAGGCAATTAAAGAAGAAATTTAAAAATATATGGAAACAAAACAACACCAGCATTCTTCACAGAGGTAGAACAAACAATCCTAAAAATGTTATGGAACCACAAAAGACCCTTAATAGCCAAAGCAATCCTGAAAAAGAAAAGCAAGGCAGGAGGCATCACAATCCCAGACTTCAAGCTGTATCATCAAGACAGCATGGTAATGGCACAAAAACAGACACATAGATCAATGGAACAGAATACAGAACCCAGAAATGGACCCACAAATGCATGGCCAAATAATCTTTGACAAAGCAGGAAAGAATATCCAATGGAATAAAGACAGCCTCTTCAACAAGTGCTGGGAAAACTGGACAGTGACATGCATAAAAATGAACTTGGACCACTTTCATACACCATACAGAAAAATAAACTCAAAATGGATGAAAGATCTAAATGTAAGTCAGGAAACCATCAAAACCCTAGAGGAGAAAGCAGGCAAAAACCTCTTTGACTTTGGCCACAGCAACTTCTTACTCAACAAGTCTCTGGAGGCAAGGGAAACAAAAGCAAAAATCAACTATTGGGACCTCATCAAAATAAAAATCTTCTGCACAGCAAAGGAAACAATCAGCAAAGCTAAAAGGCAACTGATGAGATGGGAGAAGATATATGCAAACAACATATTAGATAAAGCATTAGTATCCAAAATCTATAAAGAAAATATCAAACTTAATACTCAAAAAAACAAATAATCCACTGAACAAATGGGCAAAAGACATAAATAGACACTTCTCCAAGGAAGACATCCAGATGGCCAACAGGCACATGAAAAGAGGCTCAATATCACTCATCATCAGAGAACTACAAATCAAAACCACAATGAGATGCCACCTCACACCTGTCAGAATGGCTAAAATGAACAACTCAGGAAACAACAGATGTTGGCGAGGATGTGGAGAAAGAGGAACCCTCTTGCACTTTTGGTGGGAATGCAAACTGGTGCAGCCACTCTGGAAAACAGCATGGAGTTTCCTCAAAAAAAGTTAAAATAGAACTACCCTACAACTCAGCAATAGCACTAGTAGGTGTTTATCTAAGGGACACAGCTGTGCTGTTTCAAAAGGGGACATACACCCCAATGTTTATAGCAGGTCAAATTATGGAAAGAGCCCAAGTGTCCATCTATAGATAAATGGATAAAGAAGATGTGGTATTTATATATATAGATCTATATATATACACACACAATGGAGTATTACTTGGCAATGAGAAAGAATGAAATCATGCCATTTGTGGCAACATTGATGGAACTGGAAGGTATATGCTGAGTGAAATAAGTCAGAGAAGGACAAATATCATGTTTTCACTCCTATGTGGATCTTGAGAAACTTAACAAAAGACCATGGGGGAAGGGAAGGGGAAAAAATAGTTACAGAGAGGGAGGGAGGCAAACCATAAAAGACTTAAATACAGAGAACACACTGAGGGTGGATAAGGTGGTGAGGGAGAGGGGAAAGTGGGTAATAGGCATTAAGGAGGACACTTGTTAGGATGAGCACTGGGTGCTGTATGTAAGCAGTGAACCATGGGAATCTACCCCAAAAACCAAGAGTACGCTTTACACACTGTATGTTAGCCAATTTAACAATAAATTATTAAACAAATGAACGAACGAATAAATAAATAAATAAATATAGGTGCTTTCAAATCCAGAATTCTCAGAAGGAGAATAACTTCCAGATTTAGAGGAGGCTATGTACAGTAACAAGGAAAGAGTAGTTTAATATAATTCTTGACCTCCAACTGAAAGAAAAATAAAAATAAATTAAGAGCTAATGAATAATATGGGATGCTGTGTTTCAATTATGTTTATCTTCAGTGAAGAATAGTAATAATGATAAGTGCTAATGAATCCTGACAAAGACCTTGAAAAGACACAAAAGACACTTCAAAACTCTGACTCTTATATAGCAGAGAGGCTAAAAGCACTCACTCAAGGATCAGATTGTTCAGGTTCAATTGTTTGGAGCATCAGTACCACTTATTAGCTCCCAAGACATAGTATCCTCATCAGGTATAACCACATCTATAGGATAATCATCCATCACAGTATATATTTGATGTCTGGGATAATTATTAATTGCATCCCTTTAACTCTTGAAAGGCTTCAAACAGAAGAATAAGTTATATGTTTACTCTAACTCATCAATGAGAAAATAACAAACCTATGTTTTAAAATTAAATAACAGGAATTCTACTCTGGTATAGCATGTAAGAAGCTTGGTAGTTCCCTTGTGCCTTAACAAGTGGACAACTAAAAAATCAACAACTCTTCTTAGATTCTTCAGAGAAGTGAGGTCACAGAACAAACCTCCACCAGGTCACTGCCACCAAAATTTGAAAAGGAAAATAGGTAAATACAGAGAATCATAACTTACTGAAGCAGAAATCCACAAGCAGAAATTTCTGTGGGAACCAGTGCCTGAGTAGGAAAACCTAAACTGTAATTGATAAATTTCTGGAATCTAATGAATTTAAAAGTCCAGGGAAGCGCAGAGCCCAATGTGGGGCTCAAATCCATGAACCATGAGATCATGACCTGAGCGGAAATCAAGAGTCGGGTGCTCAACTGAGTGCCCAAAGGCCTCTAAATGAATTTCTACCGCCTACCTCACCACTCCCCCCAGAGGGGAGGTACTGCTTGTGTGGGAAACAGCTCCTCTTAAAAATCAGCTTGTGAGGTATTATGCTGAGCGAAATAAGTCAGGCAAAGAAGGACAAATACCATATGTTTGCACGTATAGGAGGTTTAGGAGGAACTTAACGGAGGACCGTGAGGGAGAAGAAGGGGGGAAACAGTAGGGGAGAGGGAGAGAGGCAAAACATGAGACACTCTTGAATGCTGAGAACAAACTGAGGACTGATCGGTGTGGGGGGAAGGGGAGGTGATGGGCATGGAGGAGGGCGCTTGTGGGGATGAGCACTGGGTGTTATATGGAAACCAACTTGACAATAAAGTATTTGTTTTAAAAAAAATCAGCCTGTGAGTTGGAGCTCACACCCCAGTGTCGTAGGCATGGAAACACTGTTATTTTTACACTTGACTTCTCCTAGTGGGCAGTCACATCAAATAACTTCATTTCAGTCTTGGGGAGCATTCCTGACAATTGCTTAGCTGATTCCCTGCCTCCTCCAGGGACTTCAGAAATGAGCTAAGCTTCTATCACATGTTCTTATGGAAGAGTTTCAAGTGTATATGACACGTGGAGAGAGTGGCTATCAGGGACCAGGGTGATGAGACTTCCTGTCTGTTATCTGGCTTTAGCAGTTGCAGTTATGGGCTGGGCTTGTTTTGTCTAGTTCAGCCCCCACCTTACCCCCAGACTGTGTCCGGTGATTCCCATGCCAGTTCTCCGCAGAGACTTCTCAAGAGAGGAGAAAAGCCCATCTTTGTTCCTGTCTGACTCTTCCCACTACCTTCACTGACTCAGAAAACCTTCTTTAAATATTTCCGCATGTATCCCTAAAGTCTAAGGACCCTTCTAAACATAACCAGCGCATGACCATTAATACATCTTAAAAAAATCTACTATAATTTTTTAATAGTCTTCAAATTTCCAGTCGGTATTCAGGTTCCCCCAAACATCTCATGAGGAGTTTTTCCATAGTTGGTTTGTTGGACTCATGATCCGAACGAGATCCACACACCTCTCACACCTCGCATTGTAGCCAGCGTGTCCATGCGGGGTGAAGGTGATAGACAGAAGGGAGTGTCACTTCCGGATCTGAAATGAGCCCTCCTCTGCATGGCGCAGTGTGGAGCAAGTGGACGCCAGCACGGGCAGTGGGGGTGCAGTCGGGGCTCTGGCAGGAAGCACAGTTTACCCTGGGTGGCTCAGAAGAAGGACTTAATGAATGACTTCTTATGGGAACAGATGGGGACGTTAGAGGACCCAGAGACTTCCAAAGGGGAGGGGTTGAAAGAGTTGCCGAAGCTAAGTGAGGAGGGGGGCATCTTCAAAGATCAAGGTGGGGAGAAATGCTCTCGCCTTTCCTTTTTTTTTTTTTTTTTTTAATGCGCTCTCCAGTCTCGTACTTCTGCTCCCCAACTGCTGAACCCAGCTGGAAGCCAGCCAGCCTGCTCAAAGCCCAAAAGTCCAGGGAGACCTAGTCATAGGGAGCATCCAGACGTTTTGTGGGTTTTGCCTCCAAAAGCTCCCACCAGGTTCTCACAGTGAATCTCTGAGAAAATCCCCCTTATACTTCAGACAGGGGGAGAAAACAAACTACCTGATTTTAAAATGGGTGAAACACCTGAACAGCACTTCACCAAACAAGATGGCAAGTACATATATGAAAACATGTTCCACAGCACATGTCATTAGGGAATTGCAAATTAAAACTACAATGAGATTATCACTGAATATTTATTAATATTGCCCAAGCCCAAAACACTGACAACATCAAATGTAGGCAAGGATATGGAGTACCCAGAACACTAATTCATTGCTACTGAGGATGCAAATTATACAGACATTTTCGAAAATTGTTTCTTACAAAACTAAACAAACTCTTAGTATGTGGTCCAGTAATTGCACTCTTTGTTATTTACCCAAAGGAACTGAAAACATGTTCCACATAGATGTTTATAGCAGATTTATTTATAATTGCCAGAACTGGGAAGCAACCAAGATGTCTTTCTGTACATGAATAGATAAAGAAATTGTGGCACAACCAGACCATGGAATATTATTCAGCACTGAAAAAGAAATGAGCTATCAAGCCATAAAAAGACATGCAAGACCTTTAAATTCATATCACTAAGTAAAAGAAGACAATCTGAAAAAGCTACAAAATGTATGTTTTCAATTATATGACATTATGGAAAAGGCCAAAGTATGGAAAAAGCTTAATGGTTGCCAGAGATTATGGGAGGCAGTTTAAAAAGGTGGAGCACAGAGTAGTTTTAGGGCAGTGAAAACTTATTACAATGGTTAATACATATCATTACACATTTGTCAAAATCCATAGAATGTATACCACCAAAAGTGAACCCGAACGTCAACTATGAACTTTGAATAATAATAAAATTATTATAGAGTGATTCTATTTTTAATTTTTTGAGTAACCTCCACAGTGGCTGCACCAGTTTGCATCCCCAACAACAGTGCACAAGGATTCCTTTTTCTCCACATCCTTGCCAACACCTGTTTCCTGTGTTTTTTTTAATGTTTTATTTCTGAGAGAGAGAGAGAGAGAGACAGCGTGAGCAAGGAAGGGTCAGAGAAAGAGGGAGACACAGAATCCGAAGCAGGCTCCAGGCTCTGAGCTGTCAGCACAGAGCCTGATGCAGGGTTCGAACCCATGAACCGCGAGATCATGACTTGAGCTGAAGTCAGACATTCAACCTACTGAGCCACCCAGGGGCCCCTCCTGTGTTTTTGCTTTTAGCTATCCTAACAGGTAGAAGATGATACCTAATTGTAGTTTTGATTTGCGTTTCCCTGATGATGAGTGATGTTGAGCATTTTTTCATGTGTCTATTGGCCATCTGTATATCTTGTTTGGAGAAATGTCTGCTCATGTCTTCTGTCCGTTTTTAATAGGATTATTTGTTTGGGGGATATTGAGTTGTACCAGTTCTTTTTTTTTTTTAAGGTTTTTATTTATTTCTAGAGAGAGAGAGAGACAGCGTGAGCAGGGGAGGATCAGAGAGAGAGGGAGTCACAGACTGAAACAGGCTCCAGGCTCTGAGCTGGCAGTCAGCACAGAGCCCGATGCGGGGCTCGAACCCACGAACCGCGAGATCATGACCTAAGCGAAAGTCGGACGCTTAACTGACTAAGCCACCCAGGTGCCCCGAGTTGTACCAGTTCTTTATATATTTTGGATACTCACCCTTTATCAGGTATGTTGTTTGCAAGTATCTTCTCCCATTCCATAGGCTGACGTTTAGTTTTTTGTTGATTATTTCCTTTGCTGCAGGAACTTTGTATTTTGGTGGAGTCCCAATAGTTTATTTTTGCTTTTATTTCCCTTGCTCCAGGAGACATATCTAGAAAAATGTTGCTAAGCAATGTCAGAGAGATTACTACCTATACTCTCTCTTCAAGGATTTTTATGGTTGCAGGTCTCACATTTAGGTCTTTAACCCATTTTGAGTTTATTTTTGTCTATAGTGAAATAAAGTGGTCCAGCTTTATTCTCTTGCATGTAGCTGTCCAATTTTCCCACCACCATCTGTTGAAGAGATCCTTTTTCCCATTGTATATTCCATTCCTTCTGTATAAAAGATTAATTGACCATATAATTATAGATTTATCTCTGGGTTTTCTGTTCTATTCCATTGATCTATGTGTCTGTTTTTATCACATTGTTTTAACTATTACTGCTTTGTTATATAACTTGAAATTTGGAATTGTGGTACCTCCAATTTTGTTTTTCTTTTTCAAGATTGCTTTGGCTATTCCAGGTCTTTTGTGTTTCTATACAAATTTTAGGACTCTTTGTTCCAGTTCTGTGAAAAAACTGTGTTGGCATTTTGATAAGGATTGCATGAAATCTGTAGATTGCTTTAGGTACTATGGACATTTTAATAAATATTTGTTCTTCCAACACATGAGCATGATATGTCTTATTTGCATCATCTTGAATTTCTTTAATCAGTATTTTATAGTTTTCAGAGTACAGGTCTTTCATCTCCTTGGTTAAGTTTATTCCTAGATATTTTACTGTTTTGGGTGCAATTGGGAGTGGGCATGTTTTCTTAATTTCACTTTCTGCTGCTTCCTTATTAGTGTATAAGAATGAAACAGATTTCTGTACATTGATTTCATATCCTGCAACTTTAGTGACTTCATGTATCAGTTCTAGTAGTTTTTTGGTAGAGACTTTAGGGTTTTCTACATATAGTATCATGTAATCTGCAAATAATGACAGTTTTGCTTCTTCCTTACCAATGTAGATGCCTTTTATTTCCTTATATTGTCTAATTGCTGTTGAGGACTCCCAGTATCATGTTGAAGAAAAGTGGTGAGAGTGAGCATCCTTGTCTTATTCCTGACCTGACCTTAGGGGAAAAGCCCTGTTTTTTACCATTGATTGACAGTTTTTTACACACAAAAGCTGTGTGTTTTTCAATATGAGGCTTTTATTTTGTTGAGGTATGTTCCCTCTAGACCTAATTTAAGAGGGCTTTTATAATGAATGGATGCTGACTTTGTCAAATAGTTTTTGTGCATCCATTGAAATGATCATATAGTTTTTATCCTTTCTCTTATTGATGTGACATGTCACATTGATTGTTTTGCATATATTGAACCACCTTTGCATCCCAGGAATAAATCCCTGGGATATAAAGGGATAAAAATATATGATTTTTTAAATACATTGTTCAACTCACCTTGCTAATATTTGTTGAGTATTTTTGCATCTATATTCATGAGAGAGATTGCACTGTAGATCTCTTTTTTTGTGAATTGGTATCTATCTGGTTTTGGTATCAGAGTGGTACTGGCCCCATGGAATGGATTTGGAAGGTTTCCTTCCTCTTGTACTTTTTCATAGTTTGAGAAGGAATACATATTAACTATTCTTTTTGAATTTTCTTTTTTTGTTTATTATTTTGAGAGAAAGAGAGAGAGCATGCAAGCAGGGGAGGGTCATAGGAGGGAGAGAGAGAGAATCCCAAGCAGGCAGTGCACCATCAAGTGTGGAACCTGATGTGGGGTTTGAATTCATGAGCCATGAGATCATAACCTGAGCTGAAACCAAGTCTTGGATGCTAAACTGAATGAGACACCCAGGTCCTGCTTATTAACTCTTCCTTAAATGTTTGGGAGAAAGGTGCATAGGTGTCTCAGTTTGTTGAGCATCCAACTCTTGATTTTGGCTCAAGTCGCGGTCGCAGGGTTGTGTGATCGAGCTCCATGTCAGGCTCTGAGCTGAGCATGGAGCCTGCTTAAGATTCTCTTTCTCCCTCTGCCCCTCTCCCTGTGCCCTCCCTCTAAAATAAAATTCAAATGAAAGAGAGAGAGACAGAGAGACAGAGAGAGAGAGACAGAGACAGAGACAGAGAGAGAGAGAAAGTTTGGTGGTGTTTACCTGTGAAACTATCTGGTCCTAGACTTTTGTAGGAGTTTTTTGATTACTGATTCAATCTCATTGTGGTAATTAGTCTGTTCAAATTTTCTATTTCTTTCTGATTTAGTTTTGAAAGGTTATAGGTTTCTAGGAATGTATTCACTTCATCTAAGTTGTTGAATTTGTTGGTATATAGGTTTCCTAATATTCTGTTTCAGTTGTTTGTTATTTCTCCTCTTTCATTAGTGATTTTGTTTATTTGGGTCCTCTCTCGTTCTTTCTTGATGAGTCTTCCTAAAAGTTGATCAATTTTGTTGGTCTTTTCAAAGAACCAGCTCCTGGTTTCATTGATCAGTTCAATTCTTTTTTAGTTTCTATTTTGTTTATTTCTGATCTAATGTTTATTATTTCCTTCCTTTCGTTGAGTTGGGGTTTTATTTGTTCTTCTTTTTCTAGTTTCTTTAGGTGAAAAGTTAAGCTGTTTGAGATTTTTCTTACTTCTTGATATAGGCCTGTAGTATGATAAACTTCTCACTTAGAGCCACTTTTGCTGTATCCCATTACCTTGGAATATTGTGTTTTTATTTTCATTTGTTTCCATGTAATTTTTTACTTCTTTGATTTCCTGGTTGATCCTTTCATTGTTTAGTAGCATGTTATTTAACATTCATATATTGTTACTTTTTCCAGATTTTTCCTTGTGGTTGATTTCAGTTTTATAGCATTGTGGTCATAAAAGGTGCATGGTATGGCTTCAATGTTTTTGAATTTGTTAAGATTCGTTTTGCGGCCTAATATGTGGATTTAGGATTATGAATTTTGTACAGTGTGCACTTGAAAAAAATGTGTATTCTGCTGTTCTAGGATGGAATGTTCTGAATATGTCTCTCAAATCCATCTGTTCCAGTGTGTCAAACAAAGCCACTGTTTCCTTGTTGCTTTTCTGTTTGGGTGATCTCTCCATTTCCATCAATGTATGTGGGGTGTTAAAGTTTCCCACTACTACTGTATTACTATTAATTATTTCTTTTATGTTTGTTGTTCACTGTTTTATGTATTTAGGTTCTCTCATTTTGGATACATATATATTTTTAATTGTTATATACTCTTGTTGGACTGTCCCCTTTATTACTGTATACTGTCCTTCTTTGTCTCTAGTTATAGTCTTTGTTTTAAAGTCTACTTTGTATGATATCAGTATTGCTACCCCTGCTTTCTTTTGACATCCATTTACATAGTAATTGTTTCTCCATCCCCTTACTTTTAATCTGCAGGTATCTTTCAATGTGAAATGAGTCTCTTGTAGGCAGTCTATAGATGGGTCTTATTTTTTCATTCATTCTGTCGTCCTATGTCTTTTGATTGGAGCATTTAGTCCGGTTGCACTCAAAATAATTATCATAGATATGTATTTATTGTCATTTTGTTATTTGTTTAGTGTTTGTTACTATATTTTCTCTGATCCTTTCTTCTCTTGGTTTGTTGGATTTCTTTACTGATATACTTGGATTCCTTTCCTTCTTTTTTGCACACTTGTTACTAGTTTTTGATTTGTAATTACCATTTGGTTTGTATATAACTTCTTCTGTATATATCAGACTACATTAAGTTGATGATTGCTTAACTTAAGTTCATTTGTTTATTCCTCTCTTCCTCACTCCCTGTCACCACATTTTAGGTACATGGTATCATGTTTTATCTGCTTTTGTCTTCTGAATCCCTTGACTGATTTTCAAATCAATATTTATTTTATTTTTTAATGTTTTTTATTTATTTCTAGGAGAGAGAGATAGACAGCGTGAGCAGGGGAGGGTCAGAGAGAGAGGGAGTCACAGACTGAAACAGGCTCCAGGCTCCGAGCTGGCAGCTAGCACAGAGCCCGACGCGGGGCTCGAACCCACGAACCGCGAGATCATGACCCAAGCGAAAGTCGGACGCTTAACCGACTAAGCCACCCAGGCGCCCCAATCAATATTTATTTTTACTGTTTTGTGTTTTTTACTTTTAACACTCTCAGTTATGGTCTTTCCACTCAGAGTCTTCTTTAATACTTCTTTTTTAAAAAAATAGTTTACTGTCAAGTTGATTTCCACATAACACCAATGCTCATCCCCACAAGTGCCCTCCTCCATGCCCATCTCCCCCCCCCACACACACACCCATCAGTACTCAGTTTGTTCTCAGTATTCAAGAGGCTTTCATGGTTTCCCTCTCTCCCTCTCCCCCACTATTTCCCCCATTCTTCTCCCCATTGGTCCTTCATTAAGTTCCTCCTAATCCTCCTATACGTGCAAACATATGGTATTTGTCCTTCTCTGCCTGACTTATTTCGCTCAGCATAACACCCTCAAGGTCCATCCATGTTGCTACACATGGCCAGATTTTATTTTTTCTCATTGCCATGTAGTATTCCAAAGTATAGATAAACCACATCTACTTGATCCATTCGTCCGTTGATGGACATTTAGGCTCTTTCCATGTTTTGGCTATTGTTGAGAATGCTGCTATGAACATTGGGGTATATGTGCTCCTATGCATCAGCATTTCTGAATACCTTGGGTAAATTCCTAGCAGTGCTAGCTGGGTCATAGGGAAGTTCTATTGTTAACTTTTTGAGGAACCTCCACACTGTTTTCCAGAGGGGCTGCACCAGTTTATATTCCCATCAACAGTGTAGTAGGGTGCCTGTTTCTCCACATCCTCACCAGCACCTAGAGTTCTCTGATTTGCTCATTTTAGCCACTCTGACTGGCATGAGGAGGTATCTCAGTGTGGTTTAGATATGTATTTCCCTGATGAGGAGGAATGCTGAGCATCGTTTCATGTGTCTGTTGGCCATCTGGATGTCCTCTTTGGAGAAGTGTCTGTTCATATCTTCTGCCCATTTCTTCGCTGGGTTGTTCGTTTTTCAGGTGTGGAATTTGGTGAGTTCCTTATAGATTTTGGATATTAACCCTTTATCTGATATGTCATTTGCAACTATCGTTTCCCATTCCGTTGCTTGCCTATTAATTTTCTGGGTTGTTTTCTTTGCTGTACATAAGCTTTTAATTTTGATGAGGCCCTAACAGTTTATTTTTGCCCTTGACTCTTTTGCTTTTGGGAATGTGTCAAGTAAGAAATTGCTGTGGTGGAGGTCAAGGAGGTTGTTTCCTGCTTTCTCCTCTAGGGTTTTGATGGTTTCCTGTCTCACGTTCAGGTCCTTTATCCATTTTGAGTTTATTTTTGTGCATGGTGTGAGAAAATGATCTAGTTTCATTCTTCTGCATGTTGCTGTCCAGTTCTCCCAACACCATCTGTTAAAAAGGCTGTCTTTTTTCCATTGGATATTCTTTCCTGCTTTGTCAAAGATTAGTTGGCTGTATACTTTTGGGTCCACTTCTGAGTTCTCGATTCTGTTCCATTGGTCTATGTGTCTGTTTTTGTGCCAATACCATACTGTCTTGATGATGACAGCTTTGTAGTAGAGGCTAAAGTCTGGGATGGTGATACCTCCCGTTTTGGTTTTATTCTTTACTATTACTTTGGCTATTAGGGGTCTTTTGTGGTTCCATACCAATTTTAGGATAGTTTGTACTAGTTTTGAGAAGTGTGCTGGTACAATTTTGATTGGGATTGCATTGAATGTGTAGAGTGCTTTGGGTAGTAATGACATTTTAACTATATTTATTCCTCCAATCCATGAGCATGGAATGTTTTTCCATTTCTTTGTGTCTTCTTCAATTTCCTTCATAAGGTTTCTATAGTTTGCATCATACAGATCTCTTATATTCTTGGTTAGGTTTATTCCTAGGTATTTTACGGTTTTTTGTGCAATTGTGAATGGGATCAATTTCTTGATTTCTCTTTCTGGTGTTTCATTGTTGGTGTATAAAAATGCAACCGATTTCTGTACGTCGATTTTGTACCCTGCACCTTTGCTGAATTCATGGATCAGTTGTAGTAGGCTTCTGGTGGAGTCTGTCGAGATTTCTATGTAGAGTGTCATATCATCTGTGAAAAGTAAGAGTTTGACTTCTTCTTTGCCAATTCTGATGCCTTTTATTTCCTTTTGTTGTCTGATGGCTGATGCTAGGACTTCCAGCACTATGTGAAACAACAGTGGTGAGAGTGGACATCCATGTCGTGTTCCTGATCTCAGGGGTAAAGCTCTCAGTTTTTCCCCACGGAGGATGATGTTAGCTGAAGGCTTCTCATAGATGGCTTTGATGATGTTTAAGTAAGTTCCTTCTATCCCGACTTTGTCTAGAGTCTTTATTAAGAAGGGATGCTGTATTTTGTCAAATGCTTTTTCTGCATCTATCGACAGGATCATATGGTTTTTATAATTTCTTTTGTTGATGTGATGTATCACATTGATTGATTTGTGAATGTTGAACCAGCCCTGTAACCCAGGAATGAATCCCACTTGATCTTGGTGGATAATTCTTTTTGTGTGCTATTGGATTCGATATGCAAGTATCTTGTTGAGGATTTTTGCGTCTGTATTCATCAAGGATATTGGTCTGTAGTTCTCCTTTTTGGCTGGATCTCTGTCTGGCTTGGGAATCAGAGTGATGCTGGCTTCATGAAATGAGTCCGGGAGTTTTCCTTCAATTTCTATTTTTTGGAATAGCTTGAGAAGAATGGGTATTAATTCCATTTTAAATGTCTGGTAGAACTCCCCTGGGAAGCCATCAGGTGCAGGGCTTTTATTTGTTGGGAGATTTTTGATCACTGATTCGATTTCTTCACTCGTTATGGGTCTGTTCAGGTTTTCTATTTCTTCCCGTGTGAATTTTGGTAGTGAGTGTGCGTTTAGGAATTTGTCCATTTCTTCTAAGTTGTCCAATTTGTTGGCATATAATTTTTCATAGTATTCCCTGATAATTGCTTGTATTTCTGAGGGGTTGTTTGTAATAAGTCCATTTTCATTCATAATTTTGTCTATTTGGGTGCTCTCACTTTTCTTTTTGATAAGTCTGGCTAGAGGTTTGTCAATTTTGTTTACCTTTTCAAAAAACCAACTCTTGGTTTCATTGATCTGTTCAATTGTTTCTTTGGTCTCTATGTTGTTTATTTCTGCTCTGATTTTTACTATTTCTCTTCTTCTACTGGGCGTTCTTCTACTGGGCGTTCTTGTTGCTCTGCCTCTAGTTCCTTTAGGCGAGTTGTTGGAGTTTGGACTTGCGCTTTCACTAATTGCTTGAAATAGGCCTGGAGTGCAATGTACTTTCCTCTTAGGACTGCCTTTGCCGCATCTCATAGAGTTTGGATTGTTGTATTTTCATTTCATTTGTTTCCATATATTTTTAAATTTCTTCTCCAATTGCGTAGTTGGCCCATTCATTGTTTAGAAGGGTGTTCTTTAACCTCCATGTTTTTGGGGGTTTTCCAGACTTCTTCCTGTGATTGATTTCAAGTTTCAAAGCATTATCATCTGAAAGTGTGCATGGTATGCCTCATTCTTTTATATTTACTGAGGGCTGCTTTATGTCCCAGTATGTGATCTATGTTGGAGAATGTGCTATGTGCACTTGAGAAGAAAGTTAATTCCATGGCATCAGGATGCAGAGTTCTAAATATATCTGTCAGATCCGTCGGATCCAATGTGTCTTTCAAGTCCATTATTTCTTTAGTGATTTTCTGTCTGGTTGACCTATCCATTGCTGTAAGTGGAGTATTAAAGTCCCCTGCTATTAGCACATTCTTATCTATAAGCTTGTTTCTGTTTGTGATTAACTGTTCTAAATATTTAGGTGCTCCCATATTCGGTGCATAGACATTTATAATTGTTAGTTCTTCCTGATGGATGGACCCTGTAATTATTATATAATGCCCTTCTTCGTCCCTTGTTATTGTCTTTAATTTAAAGTCCAGTTTGTCCGATATAAGTATAGCTACTTCAGCTTTCTTTTGACTTCCCGTAGCATGATAGATATTTCTCCATCCTCTTACTTTTAAACTGAAGGTATCTTCCAATCTAAAATGCTTTTCTTGTAGACAGCAAATAGATGGATTTTGTTTTTTTTTTATCCATTCTGCTACCCTATTTTTTTTATTGGAGCATTTAGCCCATTTACATCCAGTGTTATTACTGAAATATATGGGTTTAGAGTCATTGTGTCCATTGTGCGGTTCATGCTTTTGGTGGTGTCTCTGGTGTCTTCGTTCCTTGCAACATTTCCCTCAGAGAGTCCCCCTCAGGATTTCTTGTAGGGCTGGCTTAGTGGTGATGAATTCTTTCAATTTTTGTTTATTTGGAAAGACTTTTATCTCTCTTATTTTGAATGACAGGCTTGCTGGATAGAGGATCCTTGGCTGCATATTTTTTCTGTTCATCGCATTGAAGGTCTCCTGCCATTCCTTTCTGGCCTGCCAACTTTCAGTAGATAGGTCTGTCACCAGTCTGATAGGTTTCCCTTTGTATGTTAGGGCCCTTTTCTCCCTAGCTGCTTTCAAAAAATTCTCTCTTTGTCCTTATATTTTGCCATTTTCACTATGGTATGTCTTGCAGAAGATTGATTCAAGTTACATCTGAGGGGAGTTCTCTGTGCCTCTTGTATTTCAACGTTTACTTCCTTCCCCTGGTTGGGGAAGTTCTCTGTTATAATTTGTTCCAGGACTCCTTCAGCACTTTTCCCTCTCTCTTTCTCTTCTAGGATTTCTATGATATGGATATTGTTGCGTTTGACTGTATCACTGAGCTCTCGAACTCTTCTTTCATGTTCCTGGATCAGATTGTCTCTCCCTCTCTTTTTTTTTTTTCTTCAGCTTCTTGTTTTTCTATAATGGTGTCTTCTAAATCACTTATTCTCTTTTCTGCCTCTTCAATCCGTGCATTGGACACCTCCAGTTTATTATGTATTTCATTTAACACATTTTTTAATTCATCATGTGCATTTTTGTTCTCCATGTTGTTTGTAGCCATAGTTTCTTTGATGTCCTCTATGCTTTTTGCAAGCCCAGAGATTAATTTTACGATTATTGTTCTAAAATCTTGTTCAGTTATGCTGCTTATATCTGTTCAACAGTTCATTAGCTGCCAATTCTTCCTGGAATTTCTTTGGAGGAGAGCTCTTTCGTTTCTTCATTTTGGTTAGCTTTCTGTCTCTTGTTAGTTTTAAAGACTTGTTATGCTCTCTGCACCTGTGAGCACTGCTGTACACAAGAAGACTCTTTGACTGTCCAGGGCCTATCCTTTCAGAAAGTGTTCTTTGAATAGTATCTCTTGGTCTCTCCTGTTGAGACCTTGGTTATTTTATTTTCCTACTCGTAGTGGTATTTGGGACTGACTCTCCACCATTTGTACTTTAGCTTGTTTCTTGAGGTAGCCCTGGAGAAGAAAACATTCAGACAAACACCTAGGGAGCAGAGGGACACAAACGCACAGACAAATCCAACAATCATGCTAACTGAGAGGGTAAACTAAAAAGTAATGAGAAAAGACAAAGGAGGGAAGGCAAATGATAGGAAAAAAATACATTAAAAAGGCAGAAGAAGAAAAGGAAGAAAGAAGAAAACTGATAGACAAAGATTGGTTTAAAGCATATAACCAGATTTCCCAGCTACAATTAAATAACCGGGTGTATGCAGTGCTGGTTGAAGAGTATAGAGAAAGAGAGAGAAAAGGAAGAAAAAGAAGAAGAAGGAAGAAAGAAGAAAACTGATAGACAAAGATTGGTTTAAAGCATATAACCAGATTTCCCAGCTACAATTAAATAGCCGGGTGTATGCAGTGCTGGTTGAAGAGTATAGAGAAAGAGAGAGATGATAGGGCAGAGATGAGGCAAAATTGGAAATAGAATGAGCAGGCAGAAGGGATAAGAAGCTTTTTTCAAAGATCTAAAGGGTGGAATATGGTTGGAGAGGTGAAAGAAAGATGGTGGTGTTATCCAGAGAAACTATCTAGTCTGATTACTCCTGAGAGGCTTTGTTATACCGCCATTAACAGTTCCGCTGGTAGCTGCTTCCCTGTTGCCGGGGTTTGAGTGGAGGGTGGGGAAAGTGTCCTGCCTCACATCCGCTGGGGTCAAGCCGCAATACAACCCGAGTGCGTTTGGGGAACATAGCAACTTCAGGTCCACAGTGTCTGCGTCACCTCACCCCGCCGCAACCGCTTTACCGGCCGCCGCTGCTTCAGCAGACAACTTTTCGCTCACGCAGCTGCCGCTTCACCAGACGCTGGCGCCACTTCACCAGGTCGCCACCACCGCTGCTTCAGCGGGCCAATGTTACGCACGCCACTGCCGCTTCACCCAGCGTCGGGACAGACTCCGCAGGCGTTGCTGAGGGTTCACCGGGCCGTGGCGGCCATGGATGGTGCCGGGCGCATGGCAGTTCAGTTTTTCTTGGCGCCTTCTGGGACCAGGGCGCCTAGTTTAAAGTCAGCACCCCAGCCAGAGCTAAAAAACACTGTCTTTCCAAGCCAAGGTTTTTTCTCTTCTCCAGGGACGGTTCTATGAGCAATCTCAGCTTTTCTTTCCTTTCCCCTGGACTCGGGGCAGCTCGCCACCACTCGCCGGTTTATCACTCACTGCAGCTGCATGCAAGCCATGTTCTGTCCCCTTCCTTCGTATCTCTGGGTCCTGTCCCGCTTTTATCTTCCCCAGTTCACACTCACGCACTTATGAGGTTTCCTTCCCAGTACTCTGTCTCTTTCTCTTCCCAAACTCCTGTGGCTCAGTGTCCTACGACTTCAGGCCTTCTCTGTTTGAGAGATGAGTGTGGGTGAAATCCACGGTGCTCCCTACTTCTCTGCCAACTTGCCTCCTTCCCCTTTAATATTTCTTGTAGGGCTAGTATAGTGGCCATGAACTCCTTTAGTTTTTGTCTTGTAAACTTTTTATCACTTCGTCTATTCTGAATGATAGTACTGGATAGAGTATTCTTGGCTGCAGATTTTTGCCTTTCAGCATTTTGAATATATTATGCCACTCCTTTCTGTCCTGCAAAGCTAAAAAAATTTTCTGCTAAATAATCCACTGATAGCCCTATGGGGTTTCCCTTATATGTAACTGTCTTCCTTTTCTCTTGCTACTTTCAAAATTTGTTCTTTATTACTGCTTTTTGTCATTGTAATGACTATGCATCTTTGTGTGGACCTCCTTGGGTTGAATTTTTGGGAGGACCTCTGTGCCTCCTGTATCTAGATATCTGTTTCTTTCCCCAGATTAGAGACATTTTCAGCTATTGTATCTCCATATAAATTTTCTGCTCCCGTTCCTCTCTCCTTCTAAGATCCCTATAGGCAAATGTCATTATGCTTGATGTAGTCATTGACCTCCCTAATACTATTTATTCTCACTTTGCATAATTTTTCTTACCTCTCCTTTACTCAGCTTGGTTACTTACTATTCGTCTTCCAGATCGTTAATTAGTTGCTGTACTTCATCTAGCCTATTTATTCCTTCTGGTGTATTTTTAATTTCATTTAATATGTTCTTGATCTCTGGCCAATTTTTTTAAATCTGTGTATTAAGGGTCTCACTGATGTTCTCCACCTTTTTCTCAAGTCCAGTGAGTATCTTTACAATCATTACTTTATATCCTCTATCAGGTTGGGGCATCTGGGTGGCTCAGTCAATTAAGCAGTTAAGCATCTGACTCTTGATTTCAATTCAGGTCATGATCTCACCGTTGGTGGGGTCAGGCCCCATGTTTGGTTCTGCGCTGACAGCATGGAGACTGCTTGAGATTCTCTCTCTCCCGCTCTTTCTGTTCCTCCCATGAGCTTGCGCTCGTTCTCTCTCTCTCTCTCAAAAAAAAAATTATTCCCTATCAGGTATATTATTTATATCCATTTCACTTTAGTCTCTTCTTGTAGTTTGGTTCTATTCTTTCATTTGGAAGTTATTTCTCTGTCTCCTCATTTTGTCTGACTTTCTGTGTCTATTTCTGTGTGTTAGGAAGGTCAGCTACTTCTCTTGGTCCTAAAGATAATAGCCTTATGAAGAAGAGGTCCTGTAGTTCTCTGAAGTGCAGTATTTCTTGTTCCCTAGTGCTTGGCACTTCAAGGAGTGTCTCCTATGAATATTCCATGTGCTCTGCTGTTGAGTCTTAGCCCCTTTTTCTTTCAATATAGTTGTCTTCAGAGGTTCTCTCCGCCTATTGTTAGCAGTGTTTTGTTCCTAGAAGGTGTGGGGCACATTTTTTACAAAGTGTATTGTAGTATGCCTGCTAAATAAGACCTGCCTCCATGGTCCTTCAAAACACATGGGTAGGAAGATGCGGGTTTTACAGGGAGAGGGTTTGTAGTGCTGGGACTGAGGCCAGTATGACTGGTAATGGTGGATCCAATGAAGTACAGTGGGGAAGGGCTTGGTACAAGCAAGTTAGGTAAGGAGTGGTGAGGATGTGATGGTTCCTACAGGTGGCCATTGTTTGTGCTGGACAGGGAAGGTAAATGGCACTTTTTTCTAGCTCCTTTGTTCCTGGAGGGGTCTCTCTGTGATCTATGTCTCTCTGGGCCATGCTCTGAAATTAGCAAATCAGTCTCCCTCCCATTTTCCCCTAGCATTTTTCACACTGCTGGTTCTACACAGTATCTTCACAAGATACTTGTCATGCTGTCTCTTTAAGGGAAAGGACTCTGCTTCCTAATGCCCTCCAAGCTCTCCAGAACTGAGCCTGCCAATTTTTTAAATTCCAGGGTTTAAGTCCTGTCGGTTGCAAGAACTTGTGAAATTTGCCTTGTCTTGCTTTCAAAGGCAAATATTATGGGGATTCATCCTCCCCATTTGTGGGGTCCCCAGTGTGAAAATCTGTTTTCCGTCCTTCTCCATGCCACCAGCTCCCTTCTCCACTGTGGATGGCCACAGTCTCTTCTGTTCCTAGACTGTGTCGTCATCCTTCCTAACTTCTTATATGTGGCCTCTTCTCTACCTTTAGCTGTGGAGTTTGTTTTGCCAATCTTTGGGTTATTTTCTGGGTTACTTAGGCTGATGTGAGTGTTATCTAGTTGTATCTGTGGCATAAGGTAAGCTTAGGGTCCTCCTAATCCTTCCCAGCCCATGACTACTACCTATCCTTCAAAATATCCCACAGGCCTGTCCTGCAGATCCCGAATCAGGCTCCCACATGCATAAGTTTGGAGTCCTTTCTCTGTCTTCAAGGCTTTCTGTATACACTGAAATCAGAGTTCTTATATGAAACTAGGGATCTGCTTCTTTGTCTCTCTCACCCACCAGGTCATGATCTCTTTATGAATAAGGAATACATCTACTCTACATATATATCATATAGATGCCAAACACAGAGTAGAAACACAATCAATGTTTATTTATTAAATGAATAAATGAGAGTAAAAATAAGCATATTTATTTCTAATAGGTTCAGACAAGAATTGAAATACAAATTTCAAAAAAGGAAATATGATACCATTCTACTGTGTTATCTAGGTTTGTTGTCAACACAGTAATTTCCCTATAAGAGCACTACCATTTCTATCATTTATATATGCAACTAAACTTAAGGAGTGTGTTGTTTTCATCTAATTAAGAAATGGGAAAACACCAAGCCACGAACCACATTAGCAGTTGTCAGATAAGTAATCTAGAACATGGTGTACACTGAAACAACAGCAATGAAAAACAAAATCCATGAAGAGCTTACTGTAAACATGTATACTGGAAAATTAAAAACAGACTTAGGAAGTTAGAAGTCTTTCAGTTAACGCATTTTTTGTTGTTGTTGTATTGGGTTTTGGTGGGGTTGAGGGGAGTCTGAAGTAAATGTTTTTTGTTTGGTGAAGATTATGGAATCTTTTATTTCTGAAAGCAATCGGTGATTAATAGAAATAGTTTCATCTTTGTTTCCTATAAGTTTCCATTAACATTATTGGATTGTCACTTCCAACAATTCTGAATAACAGTTCTCATTTTGAAAGCCATCGGGTAATATTATTACATGTGATACTAGGTAAAATATTAAGTTAAAAGTAGAAAACATAAAAATTACTATTGCCTTAATAGCAGAGACTATCTTTCTCATCAATGTGTGTGCCCAGAATTTAGAAAAACATTTGAAAGATTTAATATTTGTGGAAGGAAGGGAAAAGAGATAGAGAGGGAAAACACAGAAGGAAAATAAGGGAGGGAAAGCAGAAAGAATTACTTCAAAGATAAACAAATTTAGAAGTAGAGTACCGCAAAATAGAGTAAGGCATGAAGAAACAAAAGAAAAAGAATCCGTATACTTTTTGTCTATTTAAATCCATTTCCTTCTTCCTTGACATACAGCTTAACTATATTTCCAAATATCCCTTGCAATTGACTTACAGTTTTCCTTATAACCTGCCTGTGACTGAATTCTAGGCAGTGGAATGTGAGCAGAAGTGACCTGTGCCATTTCTAGACTTGGTCTGTATAATTTCTCACACGTGCGGCCTGCCTGCTCTATCACTTTCCACTTGATAGATCTAATCATAGTAAGCACCTAAAGCTAATAAATGCAAACTAGCAAAAACCTTGTCCCTAAGGATAACAAATCCAAGTATCTGGGTATCTGAGTTACTCACAGACAAGAAACAACACACTACCCTGAAAATCTGCCCAGGATGGACCTTTCTACTGTTTGCACCATTACATGTTTCATTGTACTTATTTCTATATATTAGTAAAAATAGTGGGACTTTGCAAAAGAGAGCTGCTGTAATGAAAATTTGACTTACCAAGATTAGGTAGCCAGGAAGCAAATATAGCAAGTCCAAAAGATCAAGACTCATATCATGCAATAGGCTGTATATTGTGTAAGCCTGCTTCATGTGATACCTTGTGAGGCAGACTAAGTGCCTTCTGAGAAGAGAAGCTACTAGAAGGAGCCAAAGTGTTTGTTCATATTAATTACTCCTTGTTTCTTTTTTTTAAATTTTTTATTGTTTTATTTATTTCTGAGAGAGAGAGAAAGAGGCCGTGTGATCAGGGGAGGGTCAGAGAGAGAGGGAGATACAGAATCTGAATCAGGCTCCAGGCTCTGAGTTAGCTGTCAGCACAGAGCCCAACATGGGCTCGAACCTATGAACCATGAGATCATGACCGAGCCAAAGTTGGATGCTCAATTGACTGAGCCACCCAGGTGTCCTGATTACTACATGTTTCTTAAAGCACGGTATTTAAGAAAGAGATGAGTTCACATAAGAAATTTATCAATTTGCAAGCAGAAACAGAATGAATTAGAGAGAAGGTAGAACTCTGAGTCTTTTAATGTTTGAAAAAGCCAACTGTTTTTGTAACCTGAACAATAGAATAAACTGAAAAGGCTCTATGGAAAGAAAGAAAGGTCACTAATAATTTTCAGTTAAGCTAATTTGCTCAGTGATTTCTGTTTCTGCTATAAAAGAAGTAACAAAGTTCAAACATGACTTTCTCCTTATAAACTACTAGAAAACTGATAAAATATATGAAACAATTGTTTTCAGACAGGAAACAATGGGTTGCACAGGACTGTGATACCTCGGAGTAGAGATACAAAAAACATAAGCCATAAAATTAACCAATTTCTGCTTGGAGAAAATTTTTGGACCATAGTTCAAGGAGGAAAACTCCAAAGAGAGCCAGATAGTCATGCATAGTTGAGGAGACATAGCTTGGATTTCAAGGAGGTCAGGACAGCTAAAATATATATAACAGTGTACCAGATAAAAGGGGGCTATGAATAGAAAGAGCTCTATATGCTTAAGGGTCCCATTGAGTCTTTGAATACATGCATGCCTAAGGTAAAATTCCACCTGGTTGAGCAAAAAGCAACTTCCAGATTGCTGTAAACCAAACAAGTCCAAGAGCTCACATAGGACTAAGAATCATTATAGTCCTACCAGCTGGAGTGGAGAGATCTGTTGAATATGAGGCACCAAAAGTGTCAAATCTCCATACAGATTACTCTGGACCCACTTTTTACATTTTTTAAATTTATTTTTTGAGAGACAGAGCACAAGTCAGGGAGGAGCAGGGAGAGAATGAGACACAGAATCCAAAGCAGGCTCCAGGCTCTGGGCTGTCAGCACAGAGCCCAATGCAGAGCTCGAACTCACAAGCTACAAGATCATGACCTGAGCCAAACTAACTGAGCCACCCAGGCGCCCCTCCAGACCACTTAAAAAAAAAAAAAAAAAAACTAAAAATGAGCTTCAAAAAATCTAACTATCTGCAAGTAATGTAACCTGTCCACTAAAATAAAGTCCAACACATTTTAAAGAATACAGGAAAACTCAGCACCTAACAAAGTAAAATTCAAAATATCCATCATTGAAACAAAAATCACTAGAAAAACAAAGAAGAAGAAAAATATGACCACAATCAGGAGAGAGGAAAAATCCACCAATAGCATCTCACTTTGAAACAGTGGAATTCACAGCCTATGCTAAAATAGCTATTATAAATATGCACAAAATGCTCAAGGATATAAAATAAAATGTGAAGATGAGTAAATAAAAAGAATATGTGAAGATGTCTATGAGACTTCTATAGAAAAGCCATTCAACGATAGTAGAATATACATCCTTTCTAAACACACATTGGTCATTCATCCAAATGGAACATATGTACTATAAACAAGCAAATCTCCACAAATTGAAAGGGAATAAAATCAGGGGTGCCTGGGTAGCTCAGCCAGTTAAGCGTCAAACTCTCGATATTGGCTCAGGTGGTGAGATTGAGCCCCACATTGGGTTCCATGCTGAATGTGGAGCCTCTTGGGATTCTCCTTCCTCCAAATCCCTTCCCCTGCTTGTGTGCTTTCTGTCTCTCAAAATAAATAATAAACATTTTTTAAAAATAAAATAAAAGCAGTAAAATCATATCAGAAAGTTAATTTCCAAAAAAATAGGAAATTAAACAACATATTTCTAATGTACCAAAAATTAAGCCATAGGGAAACTTAAACATATTTTAAATTGAATAAAATAAAGGCACATGTCAAATTTTATAGTATACAACCAATTAAATAGAGGGAACCCTGTAACTTTAAAATGTTACTATTACCAAAAGGAAAAAGTTTAAAACCAATAATCTAAGCTTCGACCTTAAGAAACTAGAAAGAGAATAGCAAATTAAATCCAAAGTAAGAAGAAATAAGAAGATAATAAAGTAGAAATAAATGAAATAGAATACAATCAATAAATATAATCAATTAAACTAAATGTTGATTATTTGAAAAGGTCCATAAAATTGTCTATTCTTTGATACAACCTTCTACTGGAAGTCCCAGCCAGAGAAACAAAGATTAATTGATTCAATTGTATAAAGATGGTAAAGAAAACAGTAAAACTATTCACATACAGAAAGATTGTTAATATAGAATATTTTTGAAAATCTATAAGGTTTTGTGAATGGGTGGCCCAGTCAGTTGCACATCCAACTCTTGATTTTAGCTCAGATCATGATTTCTTTCTTTTTTTTTTTTTTTTACAAATAGTTTATTGTCAAATTAGTTTCCACATAACACCCAGTGCTCATCCCCACAAGTGTCCTCCTCCATGCCCATCCTCCCTCCCCCCCACATCCATCAGTCCTCAGTTTTGTCAGCATTCAAGAGTCTCTCATGGTTTGCCTCTCTCCCTTTCCCCCACCATTTCCCCCCTTCTTCTCCCCCTTGTTCCTCCGTCAAGTTCCTCCTAATCCTCCTATACGTGCAAACATATGATATTTGTCCTTGTCTGCCTGACTTATTTCGCTCAGCATAACACCCTCAAGGTCCATCCATGTTGCTACACATGGCCAGATTTCATTGTTTCTCATTGCCATGTAGTATTCCATGGTATAGATAAACCACATCTTCTTGATCCATTTATCTGTTGATGGACACTTAGGCTCTTTCCATGTTTTAGCTATTGTGGAGGTGCTGCTATGAACATTGGGGTACATGTGCTCCTATGCCTCAGCATTTCTGTATCCCTTGGGTAAATTCCTAACAGTGCTATTGCTGGGTCATAGGGGAGTTCTATTGTTAGTTTCCTGAGGAACCTCCACCCTGTTTTCCAGAGGAGCTGTACCAGTTTACATTCCCACCAACAGTGTAGGAGGGTGCCCGTTTCTCCACATCCTCGCCAGCATCTAGAGTTCTCTGATTGGCTCATTTAGCCACTCTGACTGGCGTGAGGTGGTATCTCAGTGTGGTTTTGATTTGTATTTCCCTGATGAGGAGCGATGCTGAGCATCGTTTTCATGTGTCTGTTGGCCATCTGGATGTCCTCTTTGGAGAAGTGTCTGTTCATATCTTCTGCCCATTTCTTCACTGGGTTGTTTGTTTTTTGGGCATGTAGTTTGGTGAGTTCTTTATAGATTCTGGATATTAACCCTTTATCTGATATGTCATTTGCAACTATCTTTTCCCATTTCGTTGGTTGCCTATTAGTTTTGTGGGTTGTTTCCTTTGCTGTGCAGAAGCTTTTAATCTTGATGAGGTCTCAATCATTTATTTTTGCTCTTGATTCCCTTGCTTTTGGGGATGCGTCAAGTAAGAAGTTGCTGCGGTGGAGGTCAAGGAGGCTGTTTCCTGCTTTCTCCTCTAGGGTTTTGATAGTTTCCTGTTTCACGTTCAGGTCCTTTATCCATTTTGAATTGATTTTTGTGCATGGTGTGAGAAAATGATCTAGTTTCATTCTTCTGCATGTTGCTGTCCAGTTCTCCCAACACCATCTGTTAAAGAGGCTGTCTTTTCCATTGGATATTCTTTCCTGCTTTGTCCAAGATTAGTTGGCTGTATACTTTTGGGTCCACTTCTGAGTTCTCAATTCTGTTCCATTGGTCTATATGTCTGTTTTTGTGCCAATACCATACTGTCTTGATGATGACAGCTTTGTAGTAGAGGCTAAAGTCTGGGATGGTGATCCCTCCCGTTTTGGTTTTATTTTTCAGGATTACTTTGGCTATTCGGGGTCTTTTATGGTTCCATACAAATTTTTGGATAGTTTGTTCTAGTTTTGAGAAGTATGCTGGTGCAATTTTGATTGGGATTGCATTGACTGTGTAGAGTGCTTTGTGTAGTAATGACATCTTAACTATATTTATTCTTCCTATCCATGAGCATGGAATGTTTTTCCATTTCTTTGTGTCTTCTTCAATTTCCTTCATAAGTTTCTATAGTTTTCATCATACAGATCTCTTGTATCCTTGGTTAGGTTTATTCCGAGGTATTTTATGGTTTTTTGTGCAATTGTGAATGGGATCAGTTTCTTGATTTCTCTTTCTGTTGCTTCATTGTTGGTGTATAAAAATGCAACTGATTTCTGTACGTTGATTTTGTACCCTGCAACTTTGCTGAATTCTTGGATCAGTTCTAGTAGGCTTCTGGTGGAGTCTGTCAGGTTTTCTATGTAGAGTTATCATGTCGTCTGCAAAAAGTGAGAGTTTGACTTCTTCTTTGCCAATTCTGATGCCTTTGATTTCCTTTTGTTGTCTGGTGGCTGATGCTAGGACTTCCAGCACTATGTTAAACAGCAGTGGTGAGAGTGGACATCCATGTCGTGTTCCTGATCTCAGGGGGAAAGCTCTCAGTTTTTCCCCATTGAGGATGATGTTAGCTGAGGGCTTCTCATAGATGGCTTTGATGATGTTTAAGTAAGTTCCTTCTATCCAGACTTTCTCGAGGGTCTTTATTAAGAAGGATGCTGTATTTTGTCAAATGCTTTTTCTGCATCTATTGACAGGATCATATGGTTTTATCTTTTCTTTTATTGATATGATGTATCACATTGATTGATTTGCGAATGTTGAAACAGCCCTGTAACCCAGGAATGAATCCCACTTGATCTTGGTGGATGATTCTTTTGATATGCTGCTGGATTCGATTTGCAAGGATCTTGTTGAGAATTTTTGCATCCGTATTCATCAAGGATATTGGCCTGTAGTTCTCTTTTTTGGCTGGATCTCTGTCTGGCTTGGGAATCAGAGTGATGCTGGCTTCATAAAATGAGTCTGGGAGTTTTCCTTCGATTTCTATTTTTTGGAATAGCTTGAGAAGAATTGGGATTAATTCTGTTTTAAATGTCTGGTAGAATTCCCCAGGGAAACCATCAGGTCCAGAGCTCTTATTTGTTGGGAGATTTTTGATCACTGATTCAATTTCTTCACTCGTTATGGGTCTGTTCAGGTTTTCTATTTCTTCCCGTGAATTTTGGTAGTGAGTGTGTGTTTAGGAATTTGTCCATTTCTTCTAAGTTGTCCAATTTGTTGGCATATAATTTTTCATAGTATTCCCTGATAATTGCTTGTATTTCTGAGGGGTTGGTTGTCATAAGTCCATTTTCATTCATAATTTTGTCTATTTGGGTGCTCTCTCTTTTCTTTTGGATAAGTCTGGCTAGAGGTTTGTCAATTTTTTTTACCTTTTCAAAAAACCAACTCTTGGTTTCATGGATCTGTTCAATTGTTTCTTTGGTCTCTATGTTGTTTATTTCTGCTCTGATTTTTACTATTTCTCTTCTTCTACTGGGTTTAGGGCGTTCTTGTTGCTCTGCCTCTAGTTCCTTTAGGTGAGCTGTTAGATTTTGCACTTGTGCTTTTTCTAATCTCTTGAAATAGGCCTGGAGTGCAATGTACTTTCCTATTAGCACTGCCTTTGCCGCATCCCATAGATTTTGAATTGTTGTGTTTTCATTTTCATTTGTTTCCATATTTTTTTAATTTCATCTCTAATTGCCTGATTGGCCCATTCATTCTTTAGAAGGGTGTTCTTTAACCTCCATGTTTTTGGAAGTTTTCCAGACTTCTTCCTGTAATTGATTTCAAGTTTCAAAGCATTGTGATCTGACAGTGTGCATGCTATGATCTGTATTCTTTTGAATTTATTGAGGGCTGCTTTATGTCCCAGTATGTGATCTATCTTGGAGAATGTGCCATGCGCACTTGAGAAGAAAGTGAATTCCCTGGCCTCAGGACGTAGAGTTCTAAATATATCTGTCAGATCCATCTGGTCCAATGTGTCATTCAAGTCCATTGTTTCTTTAGTGATTTTCTGTCTGGTTGACCTATCCATTGCTGTAAGCAGAATATTAAAGTCCCCTGCTATTAGCACATTCTTATCTAGAAGCTTGTTTCTGTTTGTGATTAATTGTTTTAGATATTTAGGTGCTCCCATATTCGGTGCGTAGACATTTATGATTGTTGGTTCTTCCTGATGGATGGACCCTGTAATTATTATGTAGTGCCCTTCTTCATCTCTTGTGATTGTCTTTAATTTAAAGTCCAGTTTGTCTGATATAAGTATCACTACTCCGGCTTTCTTTTGATTTCCTGTAGCATGATATACATTTCTCCATCCCCTTACTTTTAATCTGAAGGTATCTTCCAGTCTAAAATGAGTTTCTTGTAGACAGCATATAGATGGAATTTGTGTTTTAATCCATTCTGCTACCCTATGTCTTTTGATTGGAGCATTCAGCCCATTTACATTCAGTGTTATTATTGAAATATGTGGGTTTAGAGTCTTTGTATCTTTTGTAGGGTTCATGTTTGTGGTGGTGTCTCTGGTATCTTTGTTCCTTGCAACCTTTCCTTCAGAGCATCCCCCTCAGGATTTCTTGTAGGGCTGGCTTTTTTGAGCAGTTCATTAGCTGTCATTTCTTCTTGGAGTTTCTTTGAAGGAGAGGTCTTTCGTTTCATCATTTTAGTTAGCTTTCCGGCTCTTGTTGGTTTTAAAGACCTGTTATGCTCTCTATTTCTATGAGCGCTGCTCTATCAAGAAGACTCTTTGACTTTCCAGGGCATATCTTTTCAGAGAGTGTTTTTTGAATGGTATCCCTTGGTCTCTCTTGTTGGGACCTTGGTTATTTTATTTTCCTATTCGTAGTGATATTTGGGACTCTCCACCTTGTGTACTCTAGATTGTTTCTTGAGGTAGCCCTGGAAAAGAAAACAGACAGACAAACACACAGGGAGCAGGAGCACACAAATGCACAGGCTAATTCAACTAACATGCAAAGCGAGAGCGAAAACGAAAAAGTTAAGAGAAAAGATGGAGCAGGGAGAGCGAATAATATGGAGTATAAAGTACATAAAAGGGTCAAAAAAGGGTAAAAGAAAAGGAAAAAAGAAGATAACCGATGGACAAAGAACGGTTTAAAGCATATACCTGGATTTCCCAGCTACAGTCAAATAGCCGTGTATATGCAGTGCTGGTTAAAGAGCATAGAGAAAGAGAGAGAAGGCAGGGCGGGATGAGGCAGAATTGGAAATAGAATGAACAGGCAGAAGGGATAAGAAGCTTTTTTCAAAGAGGTAAAGGGTAGAATATGGTTGGATAGGTGAGAGAAGGATGCTGGAATTATCCAGAGAAACTATATAGTCTAATTACTCCTGAGAGAAAGAGCTGAAAATGTCGGTAGGTGTAGAATTTACATTTACAGAATGGACTCGTTGTGATTGTTTAAGCAAGCTGGCGACCAGAGTTAGTCAGGTCAGTGTTCTGGGGAAAAATAGAGAGAAAAGAGAAAGAAGAAGAAAAAAAGAAAGAGGAAAAAACAGGGAAAAATAAAAAAGAAAGAAAAAGGAAAAAAAGAAAGAGAAGAAAAAACAAAAAAAGGAGGAAAAAAAAGGAAAAAGAAAAAGAAAAAAAAAAGGGAGGGCACCTCTCAGGCAGGGATGGGCGTGGCGTGATCCAATGCCTCAGGCGGGAGCTGTGGCTTGGCGGTTGTGGGGAGGAGAGTGACGGTGCTCCAATCCCTTTTTGAACCAAGAGCTGCACCTCGCTCTTTTGGGCGTGTAAACTCCCCGTACCGGGGGCGCAGCCGAAGTTGGTTGCACTCTTCGACCCAGGGCAGTTCCAATCTCCAAATCCCAGTCCGCATGCTCTGCTGAAGTTGCCTTATACACAGCTTCCCAGGCAACCCCCTCGGGCAATTCCAGGCTCCCTGCCAAGCTCTGGGGGCGATGTCAGAATCGCTGCTTCCTTCTCTGGGTCAGGCTGGCGCGCATGGGTGGGGGCTTGCCTGCCGGGTGCTCTGAGCCTGAGTCCAGTTAGAAGGCTCTCTCAGGGGATTCTGCATCCTTTTTCTCCCAATCCCTCAGGTTTTGTAAGGTTTCCAATGGCTTCAGATCTTTTCTGTGTGATGTATGGGCGCGAGTGCAAGTACGGAGCTCCTTACTTCTCCGCCATCTTGCCCCCTTCTGCGTAGATCATGATTTCATAGTTGTCAAATCTACTCCACATGGGGCTCTGCACTAAGCATACAGCCTGGATAGGATTCTTTCTCTCTGTTTCTCTACCCCTTCCCAGTTCATGCTCTGTCTCTCTCAAAATAAAAAAATGAACTTAAAAAAAATATATAAAAGGCTACCAGAAGTAATAAGTGGATTAGCTTAGATCACAGATTATAAAGTCAGAATACAAAAATAAATTATGCAGGGGCGACTGGGTGGCTCAGTTGGTTAAGGAATCACTCCTTGTATCAGGCTCTATGCTGATAGCACAGAGTCTGCTTTGGACTCTCTCTCTCTCTCTCAGCCCCTCCCCAACTCATGCTCTTTCTCAATAAATAAATAAATAAATAAATAAGAAAACAAATTTAAAACATAAAAAATAGTACACATCTATATATTAGCAATAAAAAATTGGCAAACATTTCTTTAAATACTATTTAATATTTAAATATTATCCCAAAATATAAGATATATAAGGATAAATTTCATAAATATATACAAAGACATGTCACTGAAAACTATAATATACTACAAGTGACCTAAATAAATACACAGAAAAACCATGATTACTGACTGAGACATTCAATACTGTTAAGTTAACTGTCTCCAAATTGGTCTATAGCAGCACTGTTCAATAGAACTTTCTGCCATCATGGAAATATTCTTTATGTAGGCTTACCAATACAGAAGCCATTAGTCACATGTGGTGATTTAGTACTGGAAATGAGGTGTGGCTGAGAAAATAATTTATTTTATTTTGTTTTAATTAATTTTAACTTTTAAACTAATTTTAATTTTAATAGCCAAATGTTGCTAATGGCTAGTATATTAGACAGCACAGCTATACATTAAATGTAATACCAAATAAAATCCCATTAAGTTTTTTTGTAGAAGTTGACAAGCTGGTTTAAAAATTTAAATGAAAAGATAAGGTGCCTATTATAACCAAAGTAATAGAAAGAAAAATTTTACACTATCTGATCTCAAGGCTTATTATAAAGCTACAGTAATTAAGATACTGTGATGTTGGTATAGGAATAGACATATATTAAATGGACCAGAAAAGAGTCTAGAATTAAAGATTACACACACACACACACACACACACACACACACACACACACACACTTGGTTTTGGACAAAGATGCCAGTTTAATTCAATGGAGAAAGTAGAGCCTGTTCAAAATAAATGGTGCAGAAACTATTGTATATCCATATGGAAAATAATGAACTCTGACCCTCCCTTATTTCACACCATCCACAAGAAAAGGTTCACAGACCTAAATATGTTTTTTCAGACCCAAATTTAAAACTAAAACTACAAAACTTCTAAAAGAAAACATAGGAAGAAAATCTTTGCCAACCTCAGTAAGGTGAAGATTTCATAGAAAGGATGTTTTATCCACAAGATAAAAACTTGTGGATAATATTTTAAACATTAATAAGTTGTATATCATCTACTGAAAACTTGTTCTTTGAAAAACCAAAAATTAAAAAAGCTTTAAGAAACAAATAATTAAAACTTATTCTTTAAAAGATATGGTGAAATAATAATTTAAAAGTAAGCTATAAACAAATAAACGGTTATAGTATATGGTAAAAGATCTGTGTCAAAATATATTTTTTAATCTCATAACAATACTAAGAAGACAGATCATTTAATGGGCAAAAGATCAGAATGACACTTCACAAAAGCAAATTTATGAATGGCCGATAAGGACATGAAAACATGCTCAGCATCATGAGTCATCAGAGAAATGCAAATCAGTACCATGACACAGACATTACAGTGATTGCAATTAAAATAAAACTAAAAATACCAAATGCTGGTGAATATGTGGAGCAACTGAAACTTTCATATACTGCTGTTAGGAATAAAAGTTGCACATCACTTTGGAGAAGAGCTTAAGGTTTTCTTAAAAATATTAAACGTACACTTACCCAGCAATTCCACTTTTATGTATTTTCTCAAATGAAAACATGAATAGAAAAAACATATATAAATATTTATAGCAGCTTTATTTGTAATCACCTCTTAGGAAATGAACTAAAATTCCATCAACAGGTGAGCAGATCAACTAAATGTGGCAGATCCACATTATGAAATACTCTTCAACAATTTAGAAGAATGAACTACTGAAAAATACAGCAGCATGGATGGATATCAAGAAACATGCTAAGCAAAAGAAGTTGGGCACCAACAGTACTTTCCATATGATTCCACTGTAAATGAAACTCTAGAAAAGACAAATCTAATTTATAGTGACAAAAAGCAGATCAGTAGTCTCCCACAGCAAGGAGTGGGAGGGGAGGGTGAAACGATGAAAAGGAATATGAGGAAATATTTACAGGTGATGGAAATATTCTTTATCTTCATTGTGGTGGTAGTTGCGTGAGTGAATATATTCGTCAAAACTCATCAAACCCTATACTTAAAATGCATAGCCCCCATCCAAGCCTATAGTCTCAGGTACCTTCAAGGTAACCCCAGTAAGTTGAAAGAGAAAGAAAGGGGTTGGGAGAAGGGTACTGGTGGTAAGAAAACAAAGAAATAGTATATTTAGGATTTATGTCTAGGAAGTTTTGTACACAGAATTATTTGTACATGGAATGAACTAGAAGCAGATAATTAAGCTTACTGAGTTTTTAAAGAAACTGTATTCCCAAAGAAACAAAAAGCTTGGCCTAAAAAAGACTTTGATAATATTACTCTTTAAAGCAACATTTATGGCCCCAAGTGTTTACAAGTAGACAGCAGGATGTAAAAGCTGTGCATCTCCTGAGTAGGTCAAAATCCCTCATTTCCACTTCATATTTGTCAGATTTGTCATAGAGGGTAACAGACAAAGAACAAACTGCCAGAAAGAGGAGTCCTAGGAGAACAAATGAACTATATACCAGACATTCCTCCAAGCACACCCAGGATTTAATCAAGAAACTTCTTTCACTACCAGGGTAGTAGCTGGAAGTCTTCACAGTGTCTGCCCAGCAGGATTCTGTCATTGCATGGTCCTGGGGCTATTAGGTATTTCCTACTCTTACCTTTCTCATACAGTTTTTACTGTAGACAACAACTAATCATGCTCCACACACAGTCCTTAGCAATCTATTTGGCATCCTGAACAGATAACTCAAACTGCTGACTGCTGACCACAAAATGCTCTGGCCCAGAACACCATCCAGGAACTCTATTGGCAACAGCATGGAATGGACACTCTTTTAACTGGAATCCTAGCTAGTTAAGTTGGGACTAGTTGAAAGCCACCAGACTGCTCTTTTGTAATGTAACCCTTCACTATCAAACCAAATCTAAGATCCTGTGAACAAGAATTTCTCCCACAGCAAAAGTTTCCATTAAGGCCTTCTGCTCTGCTGGGACCTACTGAACAGGGAACATGATTTGCATTATATAGACAGCTAGAGACACCATTACCAGAAATTGTGGTTTACACACGTGCACACAATTACATAAGTAATACAACTGCTTTTTGAATGGGTGGTGTATCATAATGGGTTATAAAGACAACACATGAATGCAAGGAACCTTTCACAAGTGATAATGTTGACAACCATAAGAAAAGACAGGTAAGAAGGAAGTGGACAGCAAGGGTTAACTTTGCTGAGAGAGATTTAAATTTAGCATCTATACACTCCTGAAAATACAACAACTATCTGTGGATTTTCTAAGGTCTTTTACAACAGAAATTCCTGCAGTAAAAAATGACTTTGCAAGTCTGAAACTCAACAGCCACAAACCCATTTTTTAACCAATGAAGGAAATTAATTTTATGTAATGTTTTTATAGAGCTTATTCTGTGACAGGCACTTTTCTAAGTACTTTACAGACATTTACTCATTTAAATTCATAACAATCTAATAAAGAAGGTATTATTCTTATCCCCATTTCATAGATACGGAAACTCAGGCATGGATAGATATAAGAAATTTGCCCAAGATCACACAGCTAGTAAGTTGTAGAGCCAGGATTTAAATCCAAGCAGTTTGACTCCAGAGATTCTGCTATTATCCACTAGGCTGCACTGCTTTAAAATATAATTGTATATGTCTTATGTTTTTATTAATATAATTTCTTATTAAGGCAAGGTTTCTTAAGAACATTTCTTGGTTATTTCAGCAGAACAGCATGTACCTTAATTCCAACACACTCTCTGCTTCTTCCCCTTGCTGCCTTTGTGCCAATCTTGTTCACTGTGCCATCTGGAACCACCTTTATTGTCATCAAATTATACCAACACACTCATGCCCTGGTCTAAACAATAACTCTCACGTCTGCCTTCATTTAAACCCAGACCTCTCCTTCATGTCTCTCAGGTGGAAACTGTAAACTGCATATTTCCCAGGCTCCACAGAGCCCAAGGTTGGAGGAAAAGAGAATGAAAGTTAATAAAGTTTTCTTAATCCTCAATGCTGCTCCAAACCAAAATCTTCTACCTTCTCAAAAAAACATTGCTTTGGAGACTTACATCATCTGGATACAGCACCCTCTATTACACTTTGTTGCTGTCTTCTACCAAATGTTGAGACATCCATCTTACACACACACACACACACACACACACACACACACACACTTTATTGAAGGTTTTAGAATCATGGTACTTCTTACTACCTTTACGTCCACCATTATCTGGGTGGCATCAGTGTGTGTGAGGATGATGTATCCAGTTCTCTTGACGTTTTGAGTCTCTCGACCTCTTCTTTTCAATGATTTTCACCTGCATGCCATTTTAGCAATTTCCTTCCATGACCACATCCTGGATATTTATAACCTGAACTTGTTCCAGCTATAAATCATAAGCTCCAATACAGACCACAAACTCCTAGTCTTCCAATACTTTTATTCACTTACTATGAATAATGCATTGCTATTTCCAATCTCATGCAGAATTCTATCACTGAACCACCCATTTCCCCCCAAATTTACAGGTCTTTTTTTGGCTTCATTTTCTTCCCTTCTTGGAGGGATTTTACAGTCCAGCTCCCCAATTATTATTTTTCCAATATCCTTAACTCTTTTGCCCATTTTGTCTTCCATCCAACTAACCCTTCAAAATTCTAACCCAAAAGTAATCAAAATATTTGCCTCTGTTGACCCCTTTCCCTCCAAGTGTTTCTGGGAATCACATAAGCCTGAAGCTTGGTGCAGATCGACTCTGACCTCAGTGGAGTTCTTTGCTGTTGGGCCACTTTCTCCTTTTCCTTTCTCCACAGTGGCTGTTCAGAATACCTCTCCTTACAAACATCTTATGCAACCCCGGCCTCTCCTATCCTCCTTCCTCACCCCACTCCCATTTCTTTCTCAGCCAATAGACTTGTTCTGACTTAGAAAAATCTGTGTTAACAGGCAATAAATTCTTCAAATGCCTCTCCAGATATCTATAAATTAACCTTTATATGCATGTACTTTCTTATTTCACTCTTGTCTCTGTGGAAGAAATAGTTCTTCTACTCATGGATCATATCAAGCATTCAAGAAATGTTGGAGAGAAAGAACAAAGAGAAGAAAAAAAGGAAGGAAGAGAGAGGATAGGAGGTAGGCTGGGCAGGGGGTGGGGTGAGGAAGGAAAGGGAAAGACAGGGAAAATGAAGTCCTTATAAAAATTTAGAAGAGTTTTGTTTTTATTTAATGGCCATATTTGATTTATACTGCCCACAAAATAACTATATAGATCTGATTAAGATAACATTCAGAGAATGGCTTATAGAATATGTCTTTGTAGCAACTTTTTATAAAGCTATTATGCTAATGGGAATGTTACATGTTCATGATCCTATCAGAATTCAGGAGTCAGATTTAATTGCACAGGTTACTATTGATTGTGTTTTAATTGTCTTTGAATTTTGGAACAAGGAAGACATGACTAGCAATGCAACATTCATCCATGTATTAATACAAAGAGAATTGTTGAGAAAAAAAAGATTCATATAACCAGTATGCAATTACAATCAAGGGAAAAATATGTTTGACTACTTTTTTGCTTTTTTTCTTTTTACTTTTTTTATTGAAGTGTAATTAACTTGCAGTGGTATATTAGCTTCAGGTGTATAATAGCATGATTCAACAATTCTGTACATTCCCTAATGCTTACCACAGATAAGTATAGTCACTAAACTATATGTTTAGTGACCATCTGTCACTAAACAACATTATTATTATCTTATTGACTATATTCTCTATGCTGTACTTTTCATCTTTGTGACCTATTTATGTTGTAACTGGAAGTTTGTATCTCTCAATCCCCTTTATCTATTTCATTCATCCCTTCCCCCCAACTACCTTCCCTCTGGTAACCACCAGTTTACTCTCTGTATTTAAAGGTCTGTTTTATTGGGGTGCCTGGGTGTCTCAGTCAGTTAAGCATTCAACTTCTGCTCAGGTTATGATCTCTTATTTTGTCAGTTCACATTAAGCTCTGTGCTGACAGCTCAGAGCCTGGAGACTGCTTTGGATTCTGTCTCTGTCTCTCCCCATCTCCCACTCATATTTTCTCTCTCTCTCAAAAATTAATAAACATTAAAATAAATAAAAGTCTGTTTTGTTTGTCTCTTTTTTCTTTGCTCATTTAATTCTTAAATTCTTCAAGTGAGTGAAATCATATACTTGTCTTCCTCTGTCTGATTAATTTCACTTAGCATTATACTCCTTGGTTCCACTCATGTTGTTGCACTTGGCAAGATTTCATTCAATTTTATGGTTGAGTAAATTTAATTGTGTATATACACTACATTTTCACTATCCATTAGTGGACACTTGGGTTACTTGCATATCTTGACTATTGTAAATAATACTTCAATAACATGAAAGTGCATATATTTTTTTTTCAAATTAATGGTTTTGTTTTCCTTGGGTAAATATACTCAGTAGTAGAATTACTGGATCACATGGTGATTTTATTTTTAATTTTTTGAGGAAACCGAATAACATTTTCCCCTGTCCCTATACCAATTTGACTACCCAACAGTGCATGATGGTTCATTTTTCTCCATATCCTTGTCAACACTTGTTATTTCTTGTCTTTTTGATTTTAGTCATTCTTGCAGGTGTGAGGTGGTATCTCATTGTGGTTTTGATTTGCATTTCTCTGATAATTAGTGATGCTGAGCATGTGTCTGTTGGCCATCTGTATGTCTTCTTTGGAAAAGTGTCTGTTGCTAACTTCTGCCCATTCTTAGTTGGATTATTTGGTTTTTGGCATTGAGTTGTGTAAGATCTTAATACATCTTGGATATTAACAACTGTAACATATGCAAATAACTTCTTCCACTCAGTATATTATCTTTTCATCTTGTTGATGTTTTCTTTTGCCGTGCAGAAGATTTTTATTTTGGTATAGTTCCAATAGTTTAAGTTTTGCTTTTGTTTTCCTTATCAAAAACGTTTCTATGGTCAATGTCAAAGAAATTACTTCCTGTAGTATTTTCTTCTAAGAATTCTAATGTTTTAAGTTTCACCTTTAGAGCTGTAAACCATTTTGAGTTTATTTTTATAGGAGGTAATCCACTGAGTTTATTTTGTATGATATGAGAAACTGGTCCAGTTTTATTTTTTGTATGTAGCTGTCTAGTTTTCCCAACAGTATTTGTTGAAGAAACTATTTTTTCCAATTGTATATTCTTGCCTCCTTTGTTCTAAATTAATTGACCATAAAAGCATGGGTTTATTTCTGGACTTTCTGTTCTGTTTCATTGATCTATGCTTTTGTGCCTGTACCATACTGTTTTGATTACTACAGTTTTGTAGTATATCTTGAAATCTAGGGTTGTGATACCTCCAGCTTTGTTTTTCTTTCTCAAGATTACTCTGACTCTTCAAGGGTCTTCTGTGATTTCATACAAATGTTAGCAATATTTGTTCTAGTTCTATGAAAAATGCTATTGGTATTTTGATAGGGATTGCATGAAATCTGTAGATTGCTTTGGGTAGTATGGACATTTTAACAATATTGGTTCTTCCAATCCATGAGCATGGAATGTCTTTCCATTTGTTTGTGTCATCCTCAATTTCTTTCATCAGTATTTTATAGTTATCAGAGTACAGGTCTTTCACCTTCTTGGTTAAGTTTATTCCTAGGTATTTTATTCTTTTTGATGCAATTGTAAATGGGACTTTCTTAATTACTACTTCATTATTAGTGTATAGAAATGCAACAGGTTTCTGTATATTAGTTCTGTATCCTGCAACCTTACTGAATTCATGTATCAGTTCTAGTAGGGGTTGTCTGTATGTGTGTGTGTGTGTGTGTGTGTGTGTGTGTGTGTGTGTGTGTGTGTGTTCTTTAGGGTTTTCTATATATAGTACATCATCTGCAAATAGTAACACTTTTACTTCTTTCTTACCAATTTAGATGCCATTTATTTCTTTTTCTTGCCAGATTGCTGTGGCTATGACTTCCAATACCATATTGAATAAAAGTGGTGACAGCGAACATCCTGGTCTTGTTCTGTTTTTAGAGGAGAAGCTCTTGGTTTTTTCACCATTGACTATGATATTAGTGGTATGCTTTTCATAAATGGCCTTTATTATGTTGAGGTATATTCCCTCTAAGCCTATTTTGTTGAGAGTTTTCATCATGAGTGAATGCTGTACTTTATCAAATGCTTTTTCTGCATCTAGTGAGGTAATCACATGGTTTTTATCCTTTCTCTTGTTAATGTGATGTATAACATTGATTGATGTGTGAGTATTGAATCACCTTTATATCCCTGAAATAAACCCCACCTGATCATGGTGAATGATTTTTTTAATGTATTATTGATTTTGGTTTGCTAATATTTTGTTGGGGATTTTTGCATCTATGTTCAGAGATATTGGCCTGTAGTTTTCTTTGTTTTTGGTGTATTTATCTGGTTTTATTATCAAAGTAATGTTGGCCTCATAGAATTAACTTGGAAACATCCTTTCCTTTTCTATTATTTGGAGCACTCTGAGAAGACAGGTATTAACTCTTCTTTAAACATGTGGTAGAATTCACCTGTGAAGCCATCTGGTCTTGAAGTTTTGTTTGTTTGGAATTTTTTAAATTAATAATTCAATTTCATTGCTAACAATGGGTTTGTTCAAATTTTCTATTTCTTCCTGATTCAGTTTTGGGAAGGTTATATATTTCTGGGAATTTTTCCATTTTTTGTAGGTTGTCCAGTTTGTTGGCATATAATTTTTCGTAATAGCCTCTTCTCTTATAATCCTTTTTATTTCTGTGGTATTGGTTATTATTTCTTCTCCTTCATTTCCTATTTTATTTTTGAGACCTATCTCTTTTTTCTTGATGAATCTGGCTAAAGGTTTATCAATTTTATTAATCTTTTCCAAGTACCTGATTTCACTGATTTTTCTATGTTTTTCTAGTCTCTTTTTCATTTTTTTTTTCCTGCTCTAATTTTTATTATTTCATTCCTTTTACTGGTTCGGGGCTTTGTTCTTCTTTTCTTAGCTCCTTTAGGTATTAAGTTAGGTTGTTTTATTGATTTCTTACTTATATTTTAGTCATTCTCATAAATAATGTTTTTCTCCACATTCAAATATCATTCAAATTTCACAAAGAGCAACCCTGGGAAATTTTAGATTTCTTCAAGCAATGTCTTTACAGTGACCCCCAGTGGCAAAAGGGATGAACGTGTCATTTTTAGGAATCCATATCTCCATGGCTTGTTACATTGATAAAATCGTGATGACAATAATAACACTTTAACAATGTATTTGCTTTTATCAAAATGTCCTCTAATTTTTCTCTTTTTTTCCTATTTTTTAAAAAGAATTCAAATGTTACATATACATATGCATTTTCAAGTTCTAAACCTACTTGTTTTGATGGTAAGTTTTATAATCCAGGCCATTTTATTATTCCTAATAAAAATACTATGTAAAAAACACACTTTTATTAAAAATGCTTTTTTGAAGACTATAAGATAAATATTTTTGTGGTCATGTTTCTGATTCTAAGAGTCAACATACTTTTTATATCTATACATAAATATAAAGAATTATGTATGATATATATAAATGTAGATAAATCTTATATATAATTCTAAGACTCAACAAACTTTTTAAAGCTGAAATAGAAGTTCTGTACACTTTGGCAAGCCCATTTAACCAATCTACAGATGCACTACTCTCTCTGCAAAGGGGCTGATTTCTAATATAATTGGCAAACTTACTTAAATTGCATATGCATGTAACTTCTAAATTTCAAGTATATACAATGCAAGATAGTAACATGTATTTGAAATGTGCACCTGTAATTCTCAGACTTCAGAGTATAATACTATGATGATATACTCCATAAGCCTCCTATCAAAGTTTTGATCACACAGGACTGCAAGATCATGTGTACCTAAGGGCTATGCTCTGTTTAGAGTAGATTGTCTAATTTAGACATTGTTCAAACCTAGAACATAATGATGCTCAATTTAAAAGATATATTCATTGAAGAGAACTGATATAAATCAACTTTTTCAAAGACCACAGATGCTTTTGTTTTAGCCTCTGCTCTTAGCTCTTTGTCCATTTGAAAAAAAAAATTAATTGATTTTAGGATTTGCATTCATGTTAGAAATAAGCTCAAAAATATATTCCTTAAGAAGTTAAAACATGGCTTCTATGAAACACACACTGAGTTATTTCTTCTTAAATAATGATATCTTCACACATATTAATTGATTCCATTAGTATCAGGTAGGATTTGAATTCTTGATGCAATTATTTGAGATCTATTAATTTTTTAAATGGTCAAATATTTATGCTAAGAATTTCAAGGTAAAATGAGAATCCAACTCGGGGGAAAGAATACCTACAGAGAAAGATACACTGCCTGAAAAATAGGTTTTTTCCCCATGGATTGCTCTTATATTTGCATTTTATAAACACATTCACCATATTCTGAATACTGGTTTAATGCCTGGAAGCTTGAAGCTTCTGTTCAACTTAACAGCACCTCCATGACCAGACAGAAAAGTAAATGTCTGCTAAGTGTTGCTAAAGGTCAATAAATATCAACTTACATAACCCATGGACTTTAACTCTTTCCAGGTTGAAGAGGGAGACTTGTTGAATGGCAGAAGCTTAAAGATGTAGGTTAAACACAACTCCAGAAAAAAAAATAAAGTCTGCCTCCAGCTTCATGGAAACTCTGACCCAATTCACAAATTTCATCTCAAAAGAAAATGGTACTCTCTTCCCAATCAGAGGTCTTACAGTCCTCATAGAGTATTTTTTATACTATAGAACACCTCTGGTCATGAAATGAAATTCATTTGCTGTGAAATAAATCACCATGAAGGGAATTTCTTGACACACTTGCCTCCCTAGTGAGGCCTTTGAACAGTCCTCTATTGTAGACCACAAGTTCAATGGGTGATGCTAAAATATTGCTGTGCCCAAAAAATAAAAGGCACAATGAGGGCCTCCATGGGTAATGAACTCATGCTCAAGTAATAAATCAATACCACTGTTGGGACTGACACCTCTGCTTTCTATACAGAAAATGTGAGTGTCTCTATGATGAATGGTTCAGCTAGGGTATAGCAATGTCTATAAAAATATGCAGATGTTGGACAGTAGTGTAAACATGGTGTCTTTATTACATGACTATTAAAACCTATCAGGATAGATGGGTATTATACCATCATAAAAAAAAAAAACTCAACATGAAAAAGTGCTCTCCCGACCAATCAATCTAATCAACTAACCTCATCTGTATCCATATTCTATACTTCACTACTGTCAAAATAGAGAGACAATCTAATTCTCTCCTATCTATGGCACCCACAGGTATCCTATATTATATCTCCACTCCCTGAGAAAATTTAGGGGTCCACCCTCAATCTAGGATGATCTCATCCCAAGACTCTTAATTACATCTGCAAAGATCCTATTTCCAAATAAGGACACATTCACAGTTATGGGAGGTTAAGCCTTAGATGTGTCTTTTGGGGGAGATAGTTCAATTCACTACACCACCCTTAGGCTGATGTTTACCACATTCTTAAATCCAGCATGAAACTCGCCCTTGAATTTGTCTCTAACATCGCTACTTACCTGTTTAATAAATATCTCAAATTTTACGTGTTCATAATAGAACTCTTGAGTTCCCCAAACATTTTCCTCTCTTAACATTCCCAATCTTAGCAAATGGTGTTACCATTTAACGTGTTCCTTTGGTTAAAACCTTTGAAGTCAGTCTTCAAAGGGTTTTTTGTTTTGATTTTTACAGCAAACCATTAGTACACTCTCAGCTCTACTTTCTTTTTTCTTTCTTTTTTTTTTTTCAAATGTTTACTTATTTTTGAGAGAGACAGAAAGTACAAGCAAGGGAGGGGTGGGGAGGGGGAGATGCAGAATCTGAAGCAGGCTTCAGGCTCTGAGCCATCAGCTCTCTCAGATCTACTTTCAAAAAATATCTTGACTCTGACAGCTCCTTCCCTCTGTACCATTACTCTTTATTCCAAGCCACATCCTCTATCTCCCCACAAGATCTCTTTATAGGAATAATCTACCTGATCTCTTTGTTTCTATTCAGGTCCTCCTTTTAGTCATTTGTTCTCATAGTGGCCAGACTGACCTATGAAAATATAAATCAAATCTTGTCACTCTATATTCAAAACCATCCAATGGCTGCTCATCATATTTGGAACAAATACATAGTTTTCATGACGTCATAAAAGGGCCCACATGACCTGGGCCCTGCCTACTACGTCTCTGAATCTAGAACCTGCTATTCTCTTCTTCTCACTGAGCTCCATCCTCAGTGGCCTCCTTGCTGCTCCTTAACACATGAAACCAGTTCCACTCCAGTTCTTTGTGCTTACTCTTGTCTCTACCTGTAATGCTCCACCTCCAGATATTCACCAGGCTTGTTCCCTCACTTAGCAGTTCTCTACTCAAGTGCTTCTTCCATTGTCTAAAATAGCATTCCCAATCCCTCTCTCTTCCCTTATTCTGATTTAGTTTTCTATCATTGGCATTATATTAACCTGATATTAAAACAATTGTTTATCTCGGGCACCCTCCTACACTGTTGGTGGGAATGTAAACTGGTACAGCCCCTCTGGAAAACAGTGTGGACGTTCCTAAGGAAACTAACAATAGAACTCCCCTATGACCCAGCAATAGCACTGCTAGGAATTTACCCAAGGGATACAGAAATGCTGATGCATAGGAGCACATGTACCCCAATGTTCATAGCAGCACTCTCCACAATAGCTAAAACATGGAAAGAGCCTAAGTGTCCATCAACAGATGAATGGATCAAGAAGATGTGGTTTATCTATACCATGGAATACTACATGGCAATGAGAAACAATGAAATCTGGCCATGTGTAGCAACATGGATGGACCTTGAGGGTGTTATGCTGAGCGAAATAAGTCAGGCAGAGAAGGACAAATATCATATGTTTGCACATATAGGAGGATTAGGAGGAACTTGACAGAGGAACAAGGGGGAGAAGAAAGGCAGAAATGATGGGGGAAAGGGAGATAGGCAAACCATGAGAGACTCTTGAATGCTGACAAAAACTGAGGACTGATGGATGTGGGGGGGAGGGGGGATGCGCATAGAGGAGGACACTTGTGGGGATGAGCACTGGGTGTTATGTGGAAACTAGTTTGACAATAAACTATTTGTAAAAATAAATAAATAAATAAATTAATTAAATAAACACATTTAAAAATTTTAAAAAAATTTTTTTAAAAACCCAATTGTTTATCTGTCATCTCTTCCCTCTATTAGCATATAAGCCACAAAAGCCTAAAATTTTTGTTTTGCTCACCAATTGACTCATGATGCTCAGAATGGTGCCTGGTCTAGTTGCTCATTAACTATGTGATGAATAAATGAACAAGCAACTAAAATGATCTCTTAAAATTAAAGCAACGTAGCCACATTAAAAACTGATATGAAAAATGAAAATCACATGAAACCAGTTGCAGATAATGCTCACTAAGTGCTCTGGGAAATAATGAAAAAGCATTCATATGAGAATAAACATGAATTCTTCCAAAACAATTATTTCCCCAGTAGTTATAATATTTGCTCTAGGAATTGAGTTTTTAAGTTTGCCAAGGGGTCTATTTCTTACACATATTGATGCAGAGATGTTCCAATAACTTTCTGCCTTACAAAAGAAGAACTGTAAGGCAAAACCTAATTCTATGTAACTTTAGCAATGTTTTACTGTGTTTAGTACCATAATACTTCATTAAACAGGTTTCACTTCAGTTTTATAAAATTCTAATATATATTCATTATTATCCTTGAAAAAGTGTTTATAACAGTTGGTGTGAGAAAGATAGATGATACAATGGCAACCCAGACCAGATGGTATCAGAGATTTGTGGGCTTATAGCATGTTTCTGCTGCTTACCAGCTGTTTGACCATGAGCAAGTTTTCTAAGCTCAGTTCCTCCTCTATAAAACTGAATAATGTCACCTGCTTGACAGGATACTTGTGTTTAAAACATATGGCACAGTGTTACTACACAACTCATTTTTCTTGAACTGAGAGATTCTGTGAACCAAATTAGACCCCCTAAAATATGAAAATGTTTAGTTCATAAAGCAGATCTTCTGGAATACCTTTCTCTGGGAATATCTACGTCCTTCCACATAAGGAAAAATGCCATACAAGCAAATAGCTTATTTTTTTAATGGTGGAGAGTAAAAAAATTATCAGAAATATATACTGAGAGGCTGATATATGTATCAGAAATATGACTGAGTGGCTCTGTTGGTTAAGTGCCTGACTTGATTTTGGCTGAGGTCAAGATCTCACAACTCATGAGTCTGAGCCCCACATTGGGATCTGCACTGACAGCATGGAGCCTGATTGGGTTTCTCTCTTTCCCTCTCTCTGCTCCTTATCTGCTTGTTCATGCTCTCTCTCTCTCTCAAAATAAATAAACATTAAAAAAATAATACATAGTGAGCATCTATGTAGTCTAGTTTCCTACCACGTGGTCTAGCATATAGAATTTACACTACTGACCATGAGCACTTTACCTAACTCAAAAGATTAACTATAAATGTCTGCTGAGCAAGAAATCAGTAAACTAACTAACAAAGGCAATGACTGAATTTTTAATGTATCTGAGTAGAAATTCTTAATAGTTACAGGAGTGTTTGTTAGAAGAATCAATGTAGTCTCCATCGTGAGGTCGCCCTCAGAATCCTAGTCTGCCCTCTCACTCTAAATCTATGAGTGGTAGCTGGCACAGTGTGTTAAACCCATCAAGCCAAAGTAAAGACCCCTCCTTCCACCCTACCCCAGCTCCAACCTGACCCAGCTAAAATCTTCTTTCACCTGCAGTTAATCTAATAATTTGCAAATGAATGTGAAAATATTTTTATTTTTATGTTACATTATTAAAATACTCAAAATAATTCTATTATAATTCTATGTGTTATGAAGCTTCATTAATTCATATTAGTACAGGCAGAAGTTTGGGTTTCAGAAGGCTTCTGATTGTTTTCTAGGTTTTTCATTCCCTATAAATTACGTACAATAAAATAACAAAGTAGTGTCCTTTGAATCTTTACAAGAGGAAAATAATTTCTAGCATTTGGTTAGTAGTTTAGAGTTATCTTTCCAGATAAATTTATCTTATTATAGCAACTTTTTGTGGTAAGGTTTATGATAACTTCATTTTATTTTCTGGATGAGGTAATAAGGCTCAAAGAAGTTAAATGACTTGCTCAAGGACATACAGCTGGGAAGTGACAGGTCTGCTTCCAAGCTCTCTGTTCTTTTATGTACACCAATAAAACAATTGAGAAGCGGTCTAATGAGGTGGAAAGAGTAGTAGATGAGGAGGGAGGGGCTACCACAAGTGCACTATATGGTCACAGCCATGTTATTCAACAATGTAAATCACCAACATCTGCATAAACTTTTCATCCCAAAATAGAGCCTCTCAACAAACCAACCTCATAGTATTCTGGTGAAACTAAGAATATGTAAGAGCACTTTAAAATGTTAAGACAATGATACAGGGAAAAATGTATGTAAAACATTATATAATTCTAATGACAAGGACTTTGACCTTGTAAATAGTATAGCCAATCCCCTTAAAGTTTTACTAAAAATCCTCATTTATTCAGTAAAAATACTTTTCACAAATGATACAAAAGATAAGCTTGACCTTTCTCTAGCCACAAATGTGTTACATTCTACTATACAGGGAGAATAACTCACCGTTACATTTGTTTTAATATAAGACATATATAAATATATCCCAGCATTATAGTAATATTAGTTTCATAAAAGGTTTTATTTTTAATATCATTGAACAAACATAAACTTCTCAAGTATATATTCAAATATATACTGCCCAGTTAAAAATGGCCTATCTATGTCAAAGAGGCTTAATTTGGTACAAAGTCATGACTTCCTAAAATAGATCATCTCTCAGAAAACTATATAATTATGTACCTCGGTGGATAAGATTATATTTCAGATACCTTGAATAAAGAATGGCCCTCTATTATCTAAATAGGTCATCATCATTAGCTAAGGGCAAAACTTCAGGAAAGCTGAAGTGGTGAAAACAGGCTACTTGCATAGGCAGTGAAATCAATCCTAAAGACCAACAGGGTAACAGATGTCACAACCAGATTACTCTCAGCATCCCAATGCAAATGTCTTTTATATGACAATTTCCCAATTATTAAAGTTACAAAAGATCAGAATGAAGAAAAATGGAATAGTATAAGGACCTCTGAGAAGGCTACTCCTCCATAAAGCAATAAGAACACTGGCAAAAATTGTCAATATCAACTTTTTCAGAAGTCTCAAATTAACCAAAAGTTTGTAACAAACTGAGGAGCATTTATTCAACAAAAATGGCTGAATCTCAGTGAGATCAGCAAGAATTTGTGGTGTTTGAACTTTTCCAATTCCCATTCCCCTCTCCTTAGCTCTACAGTAGTCTTGAAAATGAAAATCCCCCAAATCACAGTGAAAACTAGCAGCCAACAGCCAATGGAGGGGACAGAATAAGGTTAGAATACACCAAAAATATCATTTTCAGAGAACTGTAATTATTTACCCTCTCTAGCAATTCTCTGAAAACACCTATTTATAGAGCTTTTCTGAATTTGATCTGACTCAGAGTATACTGAGCACAATAGCCTTTTACCCAGGAAACATGTCAAAAACAGTGGCAATTATTTAACATCACAGCTACTTCAAGCAGCAATAAGAATTGGGGCAGAAGAAGCTGACCAAAAACTTACAAGGAAAAGCTAGGGGCTGAGATGGCGATAAGGATCACTGAGGTTTGTATATATGTACAATTTAGAATCTAAAAGTCTACCTGCATGCCTGGGGATGTGCACATTCTCAGGAAAGATCTGAAAAGACCCCAGACTCTCACCTCTGGCTAACCTTAAGCCTCTACACAAGCAGGAAGTGAAAGTTAAGGCAGAATTGTAAGCAGCCTGCTATTGAAGGCATATTCCAAAACTCACATCAAGACCTTCACCAAATGCTGGAGACGTATTTGCCTTGTAAACTTAAGAAAATCTCTGTCCAGTTATTAGCTGACTAATAAGAAAATTGAGCAAAGGATCTAATGCCCATACACAATAAAGAATACAGACTTTATAGATTTATTTCAGGGAAATTACTAAGCAAACAAATATCAACAGCAACACAAACAAACATTGGAAGATGAGAGGAATCTGATTTTTGAGTATTGCCACATTATATTACTTACAATGTCCTATTTTCAATGGAAAAGCTACAAGATACGCAAATAAAGTATGGTCCATACACAGGAAATAACCATTCAATAGAAAGTATCTCTGAGGAAGCCCAGACATTGAACTTACTAGCCAAGGACTTTAAATCAGCTATTTTAATTATGTTCAAACAACTTAAAAATGCCAAATCTACATAATTTTTTAAAGTACAAGCATAATATTATACCAAATATAGAATAAAGAGATGGAATTAGTTTTTTTAAAAAAAACTAAATAGAAATTCTGTAGGTGAAAATTAGAATAATAAAAATAAAAAATTTCCTAGACAGATTCAACAGAAGATCTGAGTAGGCAGAAGAATCAGCCAATTTGAAGATACGTCAATTGGGGTGGTTCCTCCCACCTGAGAAATGGAAAAGAAAAACAAAAAAGCTATAAAGAAAATAAATGAACACAGCCTCAGAGACCTGTAAAACACATAAAGCCTACTCAAATACACTTCATGACAGCCAGAGATGAGAAGAAAAAAAGAATGCTTGAGAAAATAACACCTGAGAATGTCCAAAATTTGATGAAATACATTAATCTAAACATCCCCAAACCCCAACAAATTCCAAAAAGGATAAAATCAAGGAGATCCACACCTACACATATCATAATCAAGCTCTCAAAGACCAAGAGAAAATCTTGAAAGCAGCAAGAGAGAAAATATCCATCATATTCAAGGGGGTCTTCAATGAGATTTACAATTGATTTTTCATCAGAAAACCACAGAGGTCTCAAGGTAATGAGATGACATACTCAAATAATGGTGGGGGAAGAGGAAGACTATCACTAAGAATTTTCCTTCAAAAATTAAGGAGCAATTAAGACATTCCCCGATACATAAAAACTGAGAATTCCACACTAGCAGGCCTGCCCTACAAGAAATACTAACTAGAGTCAGGCTGAAAAGAAAGGGCACTAGACAGTAACTCAAATCCATACAAATAAATGAAGAACACTGGTAAAAGTAGGTATGTAATTAAAAGAAAATATAAATGCATTATTAGTGGTTTATAACTCTTTTTTCTCCTTTCTGATTTAAAAGACAACTGCATAAAGAAATAGTTATATTTGTTGCTATAGTTGTGATGTTGATAGGTATGTGATGTATAAAGATGAAATTTGTATAACAATAAAAGCACATAGCAAAGAGAGGGCATGGGGCTATATAGGAGGTAATTTTTGTGGACTGTTGAAATTAAGTTGTACTGGTATAAACTATATTCTTAGAAATGAAAATGTTAATTATAATTCCATGGCAACCAGTAAGAAAATAATTTTTAAAATATTAAAATAAATGACAAGGGAATTAAAATCATACAGCAGAAAATATGTTTTTAACAAAAAATCATTTCTCTACTCCTAATAAAGAAATAGACAAAAGACATAATACATACAGAAAATAAACAGCAAGTGACAGATATAAATTCTGCCTTGTCAGTAATTAAATAACATGGAAATGGATTTAATACTCTGGTCAAAAGGCAGATATTGGAGAATGGGTTTTAAAGAATGATCCAACCACACACTGTCTACATGAGACAAATTTCATGTTCAAAGAAACATATAGGTTGAAAGTAGATGATGGAAAAAGATAAACCTGGAAAACAGTAACGAAAAGAGAGTTGGAATGGTTATACTTATATCAAACAAAATGAATTTTGAGACAAGAATTGTTACTGGACACAAAAAAAGGACATTTTGTAATAATCAAAGGCCAATCCATCAAGAAGACATAACAAGTATAAATGCTTCTAACAACAGAGTCCCAAAATACATAAAGCAAAACTGACACAATTGAAGGGAGAAATAGATAATTCATCAATAATAGTGGTAAACTTAAATATCTCAATTTCAATACCAGAACAGCCAGACAGAAGACCAGTATTTGAGTAGCACAATAAACCAAATGGACCTAACAAGTATCTATAGAACTCTATAACCAACAACAGCATAATACACATTCTTCTCAAATGCACATGGAACATTCTCCAGGACAGGTCACATGTTAAGCCATAAAACAAGTCTCAAATTTTAAAGGATTGAAATGTTACAAAGGAAGTTCTCCAAGCAAAATGAAATGAAATTATAAATCAATAACAGAAGTAAATTTGGGAATTTTACCAACATGTGCAAATTAAGCAACACATACCTAAATAACTAAAGTTGATGTCACTGCTTTTTTACCAAAGCTGTAATTATAAGGAAAACTAGACCCTGAATCAGATATTTTAAAAATACTCAAAGAATGACTGGAAAGACACAGAAAGTAAATGGAAGTCTCTATTTGTCAATCCCAATACAACATATTCCTTTCTACCATATTCTAAGGACTTTCCAGCTTCTTCTTTCTCTATTAATTCTTCTACCACTAATGAAAACATACAATGTGAACTCTACTGATTTGGGAAAGAATTCACCCTCTCCCGTTAGAGCTTCAGTGATGGTCAGGACTAGTCAAAGCCACAGGATAGCAACACACCAAAATAGATCTCTGTGGGAGACATGATCACCATGCAAACTACAGATAGTTCTCAGGGTTCTCAAGCATAACAGTGTTATGGAATTTAAAAAATTTTTTTATAGTTTATTTATTTTTGAGACAAAGAGAGACAGAACATGAGCAGAGAGGGAGACACAGAATCTGAAACAGGCTCCAGGCTCTGAGCTGCCAGCACAGAACCCGATCCGGGGCTGGAACCTGCGAACCACAACATCATGACCTGAGCTGAAGTCAGACGCTTAACCGACTGAGCCACTCAGTTGCCCCTGTGTTACGGAATTTAAATAGGGATGTGAAAGCAAATTATTAAGTTCCTTGAGACTAGCAAGGAACTTTTAGTAATTAACCCAAGAATCATAGTTATTAAGAATCTTCAGGCAACGGATTAATTTGTCCTTCTTAGCAATCACCATGAAGGAATCAGTCAGACAACTAAATGGCATACAGTGGCACTGAATGTTTTCTCTTTCCTGCAAAATTATTAATTACTTGAAAAATTACCTGCCAATTATCTGCCAAACTTACAAAAATCTGTCCTCAGAACTACCGCATATAGAATATGAAAAACTATCTATATTCAAACTAGAATATGAAGGCCTATCTTTGACAAAGCAGGACTTCTACTGAACCACAAAAAATGAGGCTCATTTTGATAAGTTCATGAACATTTAGATGGCAATTTCTAAGTACTACCTAATAACAATAGGCTTATAAAATAAGCCAGGGTTATATTAGAAAAAAAAATTCAAATTTAACTTTCTGGATACAGATTTGTAGCATACTATTACCAATCCATGACTGAAACTTAATGTTGTATTTCACTTATGCTGTAACAACATGCTGTTAATACTATCAGTGAGATTATAAAGACTGATTTCTTTCTGGTAAGCTGATGATTCCCTCCACCAACATTAATTACTCCCATCTGATGTTATGCCATCACATGAGAGTTATTGCTTTGGATTATAAATGAATCTTGTTTTGAGGAACCTGAGGAGTGAGATATAGTCACTGCCATTAATAATCCCTTCCATACAGGGGGGCCTGGGTTGGTCAGTCGGTTAAACATCCAACTCTTGGTTTTGGGTCAGGTTCATGAGACTGAGCCCTGTATTGAGGGCAGCTGTCAGCACAGAGCCTGCGTGGGATTCTCTCTTTCTCTCTGCCCCTTCCCCTGCTCGTATGCATGCTGTATCAAAATAAATAAACATTAAAAATAATCCCTTCCACACAAAAAGAGTTAAATATAACATGAATATGTTAAATCAGTCTCAAGAAATGAGGACATTTTCTAGAAATATTCATTGGCCAATTTTATTTTAGTTTATATTTCTTATAAAATTCAGAATATATAAAACTAAAAGACCCTCTGTTAGCTGTTTTACTATATTTGAAGTTGTGAGGACATAAGGCAGAGGCAACTGCAACCATCTTGCCCCCTGTGAGGAGAATCTATCTGAGAAAAGAACTACCTCCAAGGAGACAAAACCAAAGACTAATGAAAGTAGAATCAGAGATTAGGGGATATCATTTGTACTCCTCCATGAAGTATCATCTCAATTTAGTGTGGACTTTTTAGGAATGTGATCATGCTGCACTTGCTAGATCGTGCTGCACTAATAAAAGTGTACCTCTGTTCCCATCAGATATTGATGGCTTTTTCTTTCATAGGACAAAGAAGGTTGCTGAGACAGGGGTGTTATAGTATCATTTTTGTAACTAGACTCCAGCCCCAATCCCTAATCTGGCTTGTCCACATCACTGACACTGGAAAGAGAGCCCTGGTGACGGTCCTCATCTGGCTATCTGTAACCTCCACCTCCTTTGTTTCAAGCACCAATGTCAGGGATATTGGAGGAAGCCACAAAGAAGTACAACAACCACTAATGAAGAACTCTGGGAAAGTGTAAGAACTAAACACACAAAGACCAAGGTGTGAGAGGAGCTGAAAATGGAAGAATTGGCTGAAAATGTCTATATGATGTTGTTAGACCTCCATACCCTTTTCTCTATCTTGCATAACCACATAGTTTACTCCTCCTTGACCTCAGCAGAATACTGAAAATTTACTTTCAGAAGAGGATATAGGGACTCTGGACTCAAGAAGACCTTTAGGGGCGGCTGGGTGGCTCAGTCTTTAAGCATTCCACTTCAACTCAGGTCATGATCTCACGGTTTGTGGATTCAAGCCCCACGTCAGGCTCTGTGCTGACAGCCAGCTCAGAGCCTGGAGCCTGCTTCAGATTCTGTATCTTCCTCTCTCTCTGACCCTCCCCTGCTCACACTGTCTGTCTGTCTCTCTCTCAGAAATAAATGTAAAATTTTTTTAAGACATTAAAAAAAAGACCTTTAGGAATGCCATTATAAAAACAGAGGGATTCATTAAAAGTCTACATGCTAAACAGTGAGAACCACCCCAGGTCCCCCTGACAACTCTACTCTTCCTCTTCAGTCTGAGACCACTGGACATCAGGCTTATAATAGACCAGCTCAGGTGGAAATACTTGTAGCATCGAATAGCAGCTAAGGAAGGCTCCTAACAAAATGACCAGCCCAATCACCCTATGACAATGCCCATTAGTCAATGAATCTCATTCCTTTATAAATAGAATTTCTGTCAGCTTATTAGTGCTCTAGTCTTGTAAGTGAATGAGCAGCAAAAGATCACCAATCATTTGAAAAAATAAGATCTGACATCAAATACAATGACCAAGAAAACTGACCAGAAAAAAAAATGGATTCAGAAACATTGTAGATTACACAAGGAAAGTTTCAAAAGAATTCTCATTAAAATCTTTAGAGAAAATAGCATACTTGCAAAGCCAAGAGGATGATGCTATTTCAAACAATAAAAATAACAATCACAAAGTGAGAAAATGCTGTTGGGACTTTTTAAATGATATCAGAAATGAAAAATTAATTAGAGGAGCTGAAGATAAAGTTGAGTAACTTTTGCAAAAAGTAGAGCATAGAGACAAAGAAACGCAATAAAAAAGGAGTTTTTTTGAAGAGAGTTAATCCAGGAGTTCTAACATGCTAATAATATTAATACCAATTAAGAGAACATGGAAAGTAGGGGCAATGAGTTATTAAAAATAATTCCTAGAATTGGAGAACATGCATCTCCACATTGAAAAGATACATCACTGAGTGCCCTTCTGTAATGACTTTAAACACACAGACATACACACACATAGACCCATTTTGAGGTCTCTGAAGATAAACTGTTATTACCCAGCTCCCAGAAAGAAAAAAATGAAAATATCAGCATAAATAAGAGCTTTTTCTGAATTCTAAAATACCAATAACAGATAACACTGCTTTTATAATATGTATTTATGTCAAATAATTATAAGCTAAATAATATTTTACATGCATTAGGGGCATCTGGGTGGCTAAGTCAGTTGAGCTTCTGAGTTCAGCTTGGGTCATGATCTCATGGGTTTGTGAGTTCAGCCCCACATCAGGCTCTCTGCTGTCAGTGCAGAGTCTACTTTAGGTCCTCTGTACCCCTCTCCCGATGCCCCTCCCTCCCTCCCTCTCTCTCAAACATAAAAGAAAAATATTTTACATGCATTAAAAGGGCTTCTTATTTTAAAGAAACAAGACATACATGAAACAGAAAGAGTTTTCACTGGGAGTATATTCAGGCAATTGTTTTAAGAACTAGGGGGACTATCTGAACTTTGTAGTAGCAGTTTACTTTATTCACTTTTAAAATAAGTAGTGCATAAGGATTAAAAATATGTTTCCTTAGATTTCACTTAAACTTACATGTATTTATATAGGTTTAGACTATATCCACTATTTTTCTTTCAGCATCTTCAGTTTAAAAAAATCTAACAATATTAGTAATGACTAATTAAATTAACAATGAAATTAAGTTATGAGACTTCGTATTACCACGAACTATACCCAAACTCTTGACATTTTAAACTAATCCTCTTTCATCTTAAAAGCCACATACTCACCTTGAGGATCAACTTCTTTAGCTAGCTTCAGTGCATCTGAGTTTGCAAGATCCGTGTTGGCTGGGGTAACAGCCAAAATCAGACAGTTCTCCCGAGTGATGAACTGCATAATCATTTCTCTGATCTGATATTCAATATCTGGTGGCTGATCTCCCACGGGCACTTTAGTAATTCCAGGTAGGTCAATAAGTGTGAGATTTAACACTGTGTGGAAAAAAAGAGTCTTACATTTACATATACCCTGAATGCTAAAAAAAAATATCAATAATGAAAATTCATCAATCTCTTTAGTGGAAGTAGAACAAGCTCAGCTTTATATACTGTGTTAAGTTAACTCCACCTCATGTGTAGAATAGAAAGCAGAGAATACAAAATGACTTTGTTAGCTTTCTTTATTTTGATGACATGATCATACTATGCCAAATAATTATTTTAACATAATTTGAGAGAAACTGATTTGCATATCTAAGAGAGAGCTGTCATATCTGTAACTAGTGTGTTATAATTCAAACACTGAACAATAAGTGCATATGCTGTCTGTCAGTGTTGTACACTGCCTTCAAATTGTATAAAAATTCTTAGGGTAAGATTTGTCCTCCCCTTCAAAAGCATCACATATTATCTAGAGAGGGTTAGCTACTAAGCCTTCTGGAAAGCTCCTAGCTATTTGTGGTACCATGAGCTTACTGCAGGCTATGTGCCCCGACTCATGGAATACCATGAGGAGGGCGGGAAACTACCCCTGAGTCAGTGACCCCGGCTGCAGCCTGGCTGTTATTCTCTGCACGCAAGGGTGGCGCCAAGATGAAAATCTACCCCACTGAAAACTTAGTCAGAATAGAGGCTATTCCCTATAACATACCATGAAATGGTTATCTAATTTATAAGTTTCTTCTGATAGTCTGAAAAAAAATCATAGTTGATTCCTCAGGAAGAGAATAAACAGATATATACAGGGCTATAAGAAAATCCAATAGGAGAAGATTCAACCACAGTACCATCCATGTACCTCTAAGATTCTTGCTAAAACTGAAAATATTTAAAATTGGAAGTTTTCATGCATATCTCTTAGAAATTCTTAGAGTTTAAAATAAAGAAAATTTTTAAGTGATTTACTCAATTCTGATCCTTTTAAAAGTCATCTTCTTCTGCCTTCCCATAAATCTGTAAGTTCTTTGGACCATACCATTTATGGTAGTATCCAAATACTATCCTAGAAACCCAGTACTTTTTAAGAGAACAAACCATCTTCTGCACAAATAATGTATGTCAGTTAATGTAAAGATTTTTGAGGACAAAAGTTTAGAATTTTGTTATTTTCCTTACCATGTGGAGAATAGACTCGTAAATTAATGGGTATGGAGGAAATGCCTTTATTCATTCCAGTCACTCGATCTGTTTCTGCTTCAATCTCATGGCGAACTTCATCAAAATCTGTAAATTTTTTTCCTTTGCAATGTAGAAATTCAGCACATTCTGCAAAAGACAAATTTACACAACTTAAATTCCATGCACTCTTGGAATAATTATAAGGAAACAATGTTTCTTTAATTACAAGGCAAAGCATCCAATATTGTCTCCATAGCCACTAAAATGAGAGAATACAGCAGCTATTAAGAAACACAGCTAACACTTTCGAAATATTAAACGTAATACAAATGCTAAGAATGCTAAATTTGCTAATTTTCAGATAAGCAATTAAGTACTAAGTCAGCTCTTAAGTCATCTATTCTATTAAAAATTTAAAGAGAATGTTGGCCCTCCAAATGATAAAGCAAACAGCATTTGACTGTCAAAGAAATTAAGTCGAGGGTGCATACAAAGCCTACTTAATCTTATTACCCATATTATTAGTATGTCCTTTTTCAATATCACCACTTTATTAAGAGGGAATGCTAAGTTATATAAATGTAGCATCGGAAAACAAGATAGTTGAGAAACAAAATTCACTTCATTCTTTAAAGATAAATGATATATGGAATATCTTAGCTTTAAAATATACTATTCAAGATACCACACCAACTTGTGTAACTGAAAAGATAATTTCTCAAGAAAAATAGTTTTAGATCATAGGAAATATTTAGCTGCAATCTAAAAAATGTTAGTATCTGTAGGAAGTAGGAAAAACTCTAAACTATCTATATATTAACAGAAAATTAAGTTTCAGTAACATCTTACTAACTGTTGTACTATCAATTTCTATTCCTGCTTCCAGAGGTGTCAGCTATATGATAGCACAACTCAAAAAGGAAGCTGATACTATTAGACTTTATAAAATAATTACATTTGGAGGTACATGGGTGCCTTGGTTGGTTAAGCACCCGACTCTTGATTTGGGATTCTTGACTCAAGGTCATGAGATGAAGTCCCTCCTGGTACTCTGCACTGAGTGTGGAGCCTGCTTGGGATTCTCTCTCTCTCTCTCTCTCTGCCCCTCCCCCACTCACACTGTCAGCCCAGGCTCCATCCACACAGTCAGAGAACAGCCCAATGTAGGGTTCAAACTCAAGAACTGTGAGATCATGACCTGAGTCAAAATCGTTTAACCAACAGAGCCACCCGAGCGCCCCTGGAACATGTTTCTTAATGATGGTATGAAATCTGCTTTCCTTTGTCCATGTGTCACTTTTGAAAAAATAGCAGGCTAAGGCTTGAGTTCATTCCTCAATGGTGTAAGTATACACAATAAAGATTCAAGAGGGCTCAGAATTCTGGCCTGCAGAGATTACTGCATCATTGGGCATGTGCTCTCACATGTTTGCCCTCATAGGTACCATTTTTATTAGCATATAAATTCCCAGAAGACTGAGCCTTTATTTTATTTACCTACTAAATGGGTTGGCTGGTATCATGTGAACATAAGAGTTTAAAGATAAGTAGAGGATAAAACAATAAGAAAAGTAAAGAGGAACAAAGGATGTCAGATCTCAGAAAACAAAAATTAATATTAAAAACGAGTCATAAATAATTTATAAGAAATGGAACTGTAATTTTTAAATTCAATACATTTTGTGGAAAATGAATACTTGAGGATTCACAGCTATCATAATTATTACTTTCATAAAATTAACAACCTTCTGGATCAGGGACTACATTTTCAATTATGTTACTATTAATAATTCAAGTGACACAAATGTAGATTTCTTTTGTTGCCACTAGAGGGCACCTACTTACCTTCTCTGTAGGAAACCAATGCCCTTCCAGAAAGAGGCAAAATCAATGCAATTTTCAAATTAGATTTGAATATTCATTCTTGGACTCCTAAAAATGCTTTTCTTTTGAAATTGAGATATTAGAATTATGCAGTACAATCTCAAACCTTTGTGTCTTTTTAAGGATAGGTCCCCACAGAAAGATTTAGAGATGCTGGTATTCATTTATTTATTCAACTAATATTTTGAGCTCTTACTATTCACCAAGCACTATTTTAGAAATTGCAGAGGACGAAGAAAAATAAGTGCCTAATCTCATGAAGTTTAAATTTGAATGAGATGAAACAGTATACAATGTGGGTGTGCCAGGTGATAAGTCCTATGGAGAAAATTGAATAGTAAAGGAGTTATTAAATGCTAGGGCAGGAGGATTGCTTTGTTATATGCTTTGGTTGAGGAAAGTTTCTCTGATATGATAAAGTGATATCTGAGCAAAAGCTGAAGAAAAGAAAGGAGCAAGCAATGCTTTATATAGGAGTATCCCAGGAGAGTACCTGAAGTTGGAAGCATACTGGAAGAAGAGCAAGGTCAACATGCCTGGATCACAGAACATATGGGAGAGAGAGACAGGAGATGAGGTCAGAGCTGTGGTACAGACCTGGATTGTGTAAAGCTTGTGAGACCTTAAATTTTACTCTGATTGAATAGCACACCACTTGAAGGGTAGAGAGACCTGATGTGACTTAGGTTGGTTGGCTGGTTGGTTGGTTGATTGGTTGGCTTTAGTTTATATTAGAGAGAGAAAGTGCACATGTGTGAGTGGAGGAGGGGGCAGAGGGAATCCCAAGCAGGTTGTGTGCTCAGGGGGCCCAATGCAGGGCTCAATCCTACAACCCCGGGATCAAAATCAAAGAGTTGGACACTCAACTGACTGAGCCAGGTGCCCCATAACCTAGGTTTTAAGTCAATAACTGTGGCTACTATGTTGAGAACGGACAATAAGGACTAAGTTAGGAAGCTGGCTACTGGGATAATGGAAGTGAGAGATGGTGGAGCTTGGACAAGGGAAGCAGCAATAGGAGTGGAGAGAAGTAGCTAAATTCTAATGTACTTTGAAGGAAAAAAAAACAATAGGAATTGCCTATGAATTAAAGGTGGGGTATAGGCAAAAGAGAGGAATCAAGAACGACTTTCAAGGAGTTTGACCTCAGCAATGGGAAGAACTTTGAGATAGAAAAGACTGAAAGGAAGAGGATGGGGAGATGAGGGTTGGGAATTAGGAGTTTGGATGGGGATCTATTAGGCTTGTGTTGCCCACTACACACCACCCTTGTGGAGAAACAGAACTGCTGCTAATGGTTGAGGGTTGCACAGATGTTAGAGATACCACTCACATTCACAGTCATCTATTAAGTGTTTGTTTATTCTGAAAACTTTCCAGAAGATGGCAGTCAAGTGCTTGAGGAAAAGAGCAGCTTTTTCTAATTAGCACAAAAAACGCCTTTGGGGCTAGACACATTAGTCTTTCATCTAGGGAGAAGTCCAAGCTAGAAATATATATTTGGAATTCATTAAAGTTAGGCAAGGGGATGATATCACTAAGTGAGAGTTAGACAGAGCAGAGGCCAGAGTACTAGGCACTGGGTGTTCCAATGTTTAGAAGTCAGGAGATAGAGTGAGCAGGAGTGGTCAACAAGATAGAGAGGAAACCAAAAAAAAGGTGATCCAAAGCCAAGTATAAAGAGTTTTTTCTGGAGTTAAGAGACCTTCCACTCCATCAAATATTGCCAACACGTCAGATAAGATGAGAACTAAGAATGGATCACAGAAATGGGCATCTTGAAAGTTCTTCAGGAGGTTGACAAGAGCTGCTACAGTGGAGTGGGGTGGCTGGTAGCCTGATTGGAATAGATTTAGGAGAGAAGGGGGGAAGAAGAAGTAGAGACTGACTGTAGACATTGTTTTAAGTTTTTTTTTGTAAAGGAGAAGAAAGAAGTGAAGGGCAGCTAGAGAGGGATGTGAGGTCAAGGGAGGGTTTTATAAAGATGGGTAAATTAACATGTTCATAGGTTGACAGTATTAACCCAGTACTATGGAAAAGTTGGCAATGCAGAACCAAGGAAAAACAAGTGTTGATCTGATATCTTAAGGAAGGGACAGGAGGCATCAGAAAGAAACATCCCAATTCCTCCAAGGGAACAGAAAAGAAACAGAACAATGAGAGTTGACAAACAAACGAGTAGAAGTGATGGTGGTGAAATTCATTAGGTAAGAAAGAGTAGGGACTTACTGTATTTGTCTAAAATCATTTTAGGTCTTAAAAAATATTTCTGTATATATTCTCACTGGTTAGACTCTACAAATACTATTATTCTACCACAAAATATGTAACACACACACACACACACACACACAATGATCCCAAATGAGTGACCTAAGAGTAACCATCACAGGGATGTCAACTGGGTCTAATCTATGTCCATCAATGGGACTCAGACCTGCCCAGCATATTAGAAGAACCAGTGGGCAAGAACCACAAAATCATCTTTTCTGTAGGTCCCCAAGAACCTCTTAGAAGACAATTGATCCTACAGTATGGAATCCAGGCAAAACTTACTCTGAGGTGCCAGAAGGAAGCTACCTATAATCTATACCTACCCAGTTCTGGAGTAGCTATCTCCCCACTAACAGTATAGTGATAGACCACACATCTTACTTCTTCATTAGACAAACATGTTATAGGGGTGCCTGGGTGGCTCAGCTGGTTAAGTGTCCGATTTCAGCTCAGGTCATGATCTCACATTTCGTGAGTTTGAGCCGCACATCGGGCTCTGTGCTGACAGCTCAGAGCCGGGAGCCTGCTTCAAATTCTGTGACTCCCTCTTTCTCTGTCCTTCCCCTGCTCATGTGTTCTCTCTCTCCCTCAAAAATAAATAAACATCAAAAAAAGAAAAATATTTCATAATTCATAGCTACAGGTTTATATTGCCAATAAAGTGTGTCTCACTAGCAACAAGATAAGCCAGTCCTGTCATGGGATCCCTGCTCCCTACCGAGCAGACTATAAACAGGCGGATAGGAGAGGTGGCATGCATGTTTTTGAACTGACCACAGTTGCTATTGAGTAGGATTATCAGTCAGCTTATATCATCACAGAATCTTAAATGAATCTTTATTAGCAATGCAAATTTTAAAAGTTGACAGCTTTACTTCTCTGCTGTCCAAAAATACAATTGTAGATGAAAATCTTAAAAGGATGATCACAAGAGTAATCCATCACTTACTATACTCACCTCTAAGAGAATGTTCACCTGAGTTTTGGGGATGAAGGAAATTCTAAACCTAAACCAAAACCTACAGAACAGGCTATACTAGCTGATCAACAGCTAGACTTTTTAGAGCTAGTAAATGTATGTCTTCTGAGACATTTACACTATGGTAAACTAATATGTCTAAAGGTCTAACAATCTCATCTTATGGCTGAGATATATTCTTTTTCATAAAAGATACAGTGTGCAGTGGCACACCTCCTCTTGGCATGTTTTCAGTGTTTCTTTCATTCTAAATGCTTGGTGGTTGGGTGCATGAAATGGTCTCTTCCTCAAAAAATCCCAGACTCCAGCCCAAGTTCCACCTGAATAAAAAGTGATTAAATTTCTTAGCCACAAGCTCATATAAAAGATGAAGTTTATGTGCACATTAGCACTGAAACCCTGATAATGCATCCATGAAATTCTATGGTCTCAGTATAACCTGTCTGGCTGAAGTTCATAGTATGTTATCATTTTTGCAAAATAAGACTCCTAGTTTTAAAAATCATTCCTGTTTCTCCATCATTAAAAATAGCCAACATTTGAAGCAAAGATTAAGATACATTTTTATATCAAAGAATGATGGGGGAGGAAAGAAGAATATTAAAAAAACAGAGCTATCACCCTTTATTTTTATTTCCCTGTAAAAGATCTTAGCACTGTCATTCCTAATGGTCATGAAAAATAAATCATGCTAGGTGAAACAACTGACAAGTTGTTTGGGGGAAGGATGAGACGGTTGATGCCTGGGCAGCATTCCAATCATCTGCAAAAAGCACAGCATGACCATAAGAATATAAATATTTCCAATATGCCCTTTTCATGTGGAAAAACATGCATATATTTCAATTAATCAAGGTTAAGTAAAAAAAGAATAGTTATGGAACACATGCACATAACCTTTGCCAATCTTTAAGAACTGGGGTCCTCAACATCCAGATGGCCAACAGACACATGAAATGATGCTCAGCATCCCTCCTCATCAGGGAAATACAAATCAAAACCACACTGAGATACCACCTCATGCCGGTCAGAGTGGCTACAATGAACAAATTCAGAGACTATAGATGCTGGCAAGAATGTGGAGAAATGGGCACCTTCCTACACTGTTGGTGGAAATGTAAACTGGTGCAGCCCCTCTGGAAAATAGTGTGGAGATTCCTCAAAAAATTAACAATAGAACTCCCCTATGACCTGCCAATAGCACTGATAGAAATTTACCCAACGGATACAGGAGTGCTGATGCATAGGGGCACATGTACCCCAATGTTCATAGCAGCACTCTCCACAATAGCCAAAACATGGAAAGAGCCTAAGTGTCCATCAACGGACGAATGGATCAAGAAGATGTGGTTTATCTATACCATGGAATACTACACGGCAATGAGAAAGAATGAAATCTGACCATGTGTAGCAATGTGGATGTAACTTGAGTGTGTTATGCTGAGCGAAATAAGTCAGGCAGAGAAGGACAGATACCATATGTTTGCACATATAGGTGGATTAGGAGGAACTTAACGGAGGACTGTGGGGAAGAAGGGGGGAAGTAGGGGAGAGAGGGAGGGAGGCAAACCATGAGAGACTCTTGAATGCTGAGAACAAACTAAGGACTGATGGGTGTGGGGGGGAGGGGAAGGGGGGTGATGGGCATGGAGGAAGGCACTTGTTGGGATGAGCACTGGGTGTTATATGGAAACCAACTTGACAATAAACTATTAAAAAAACGAACTGGGGTCCTCAATACTTTAACTGTGATCTTATTTCTGAAGTGTTTTTTTTTTTAAACATTTATTATTGAGAGACAGAGCAAGAGCAGAGGAGAGGCAGAGAGAGGGGAAGACACAGAATCTGAAGCATCCTCCAGGCTCCAAGCTGTCAGCACAGAGCCCTACACGGGGCTGGAAATCATAAACCACGAGATCATGACCTGAGCCGAAGTCAGACACTTAACTGACAGAGCCACCCAGGCACCCCTGAAGTGTTTTAATAGCAATGTTTTGTGAGCTCCAATGAAAATAGAGCACCTGAATCATATAATCAGGGAATAGTTTTCAATGCAACCAGCTATAAAGTATCTATGTAGGACTATATTTAAAAATATATTTCTTTAGGGTGCCTGGGTGACTCAGTTGGTTAGGCGTCCAACTTCAGCTCAAATCATGATCTCAGTCTGTGGGTTCGAGCCCCACATCGGGCTCTGTGCTGACAGCTCAGAGCCTGGAGCCTGCTTCAGATTCTGTGTGTGTGTGTGTGTGTGTGTGTGTGTGTGTGTGTGTGTGTGTCTTTGCCCCTCCCCTGCTCGCTCTCTGTCTCTCTCAAAATAAAGACAAAAAATAATTAAATTTTTTTTCCTCAAGGAAAGAGGCCACATTTTACTCCTCTGTGTTTCCCTAATGCCTATTATATTTAGAGTAAAGAACATCTGTGGGTTTCTACCTGCTTCTTCAAAGCAGTCCACTTTGCATACCACTGATCAGTGTCAGTTTTGGGGGAAAAAATGCTTTAATTAACCCTACAAATCATTTCAGATTGAAGACAAGATGCTAGAAATGTGGCTGAATAGGTCACAGGGTGAGTTAATATGAATTATATAGACCCAGATTTGAAGCAAAACTCAATTGTGTCCCTAAGATAAACATGGGAAGTCTATCAATCAGGGAAAAAAGGAAATCTAAAATAGCAAACAACCTGAAAGAGTTCAGCAATGGGTGAAAAGTGCAAGTCTCAGTAGAAGGGCACCTGAGCAGATGGTGGCAGTGGACAGATTCCTAGATGTGGAAGTCCTGAGTCACAGGCTCCCCCAAGTATGAAAAGTGAAAATGCCAGCCCAGGGCTACCTTCTAGAGACAAATAAATGCAGTCTTGAAAGTTTAAAAAAAAAAAAAAAAAGCTGGAGCTTTCCTGTGTAGGTAGGTGTTCTCAAGGCCTTAGTTCCTCCTGGAGTGGTTGAGCAGAAGGTACTGGAGGTACCCAAAGGCTGGTCTGGCATCGGTGGCCGGCTTCCAATAGGAATGGAACCCAGAGATTGAGGACGTGTTCTTTGCAGGGAAACAGGGAGACGAGAGTCCCGTGATGCCCTGATTTGCCAGCACTGGGGAGCCTGTCAGAGTCAATGAGCGTCTCTCAGTTTGGCTTCTGGAGAGCTCTGTGCAACCTCATGATATTGACAACATTTACCCCTGTGGATAATAAGATGTTCATGCCCTGAATCACAGCCAGTCATACAGCCTGCTCTTCTGTACCCCAACCAAAGTCTCTACAAGCTGGCAAATGGCTTCTCCACTGACCTCCTTTTCTGCTGCTCTAATCTTGCCAGCTCTGGTAGTCAGGAATCCTGGTGATGACACCCTGCATAGGGACTCCCTTGGGCCTCTCTGGAGAATGACTGATGGGAGGGCAGGATTGCCTAAACTCTGTGGCATCTCCCTGGAATAAATGATGGGCCTTATTTTTGACCAATGGGTTCAGGTTGGTAAAAATGGAACTTAAACGCATTTAGCCAATTTCCTCTCCACCCCAGCCCCCACTACCACTAAATGTAAACATAAATCTATGTAATAAATGTACAGATAGCAAAAAAAAAAGAAAAAAAAAGGCACCTGGGTAGCTCAGCTGGTTAATGTCTGACTTTGGTTCAAGTCAGGATCTCACGGTTCTGTGAATTCAAGCACCACATTGTGCTCTCTGCTGTCAGCACAGAGTCTGCTTCAGATCCACTGTCCCCTTCTCTCTCTGCCCCTCCTCACTTGTTCTCTCTCTCTCTCTCTCTCTCTCTCTCTCCCTCTCTCTCAAAACCAAACATTGAAAAAAGAAGAGTTAACAACAACTCTAGGGTGAGGTGGGATTAAATAGGGCCAAGATTTCATGTAGACAAAAGGTGGGTGCTAAGCAGGTATCAGAGATCAGATGCAAACACTAGCCTTTAGGATCAGAGGCAGAGGAGGAGATCAAAACAGAACTCCAGACTCAAGTGAGCCAGAAGATACCAGGTAGAAAACCAAGACACAAGCTGAGTCACGGAATGAAAGAATAGAGACTTTTTCATAAGATACAAAGTCAAAGCCACTTACATGGACTTCAGGGTGAAGAGAGGTTAATATCAATGCTGCCTTGATATTTACAGCTCAGTAATGGCCTTTACAGTTTTCTTGCGTAAGAGCTGAGCTAGTTCAAAAGCCTAGGTTAGGCTGAACCTGCTAGTGAAGGTTAAGTGTCCCAGATAACTGAAACCAAAGCCAGCCAGCACTAGACAGAAATCCCTCAGCAATAGGAACCTATTTGAAATATTCTACAACATGTATCAAAAATAATCAGAATCAGTAGCTGTAATATCTAAATAGCTCGATTTAGTTCCATATTTTTTCAAAGGATCTTGAAGAGTCTAACAAAAATCAACTCTATTTCATTCTCATGGTTTTCATGTGAAACACAATCAAGAGATAAACTATACTCCAAACACAGAAGCCAAAAAATAAGCATGTTAATCACTCGGCCAAAAAATTGCAAAATGAATAATTATTCTAACTGTCAGCAACCTCTCACATTGTTTTCCTCTTCTACCTCAAAACAGCCTCTTTTTATGGACTCCCATTACTCCAACTTTCCTGACTTTTCTCTTTCTTCCCTGATTACTCTTTTCCACATTCTTTGCCCACTGCTCCTCTTCTTCTCTTCTACATTTCCAAATATCAATTACTGCTATACTTCCCTCTCTAGACCTTCTCTTCTTTGTCATCTCTATTGTCTCTCTAGGTGATCTCATCTACTCATACACATAAATATAAATTCGAACTCATCTCAAGCACTCATTTTCCCCCTGAACTTCTTGTATCTAATTCTAATGCTTGTTAGCATTTCTGCTTGGATGTCTAATAGATATCTCAAAATTAGCATGTCCAATCCAGATGGCCAACAGACACATGAAACGATGCTCAGCATCGCTCCTCATCAGGGAAATACAAATCAAAACCACACTGAGATACCACCTCACGCCAGTCAGAGTGGCTAAAATGAGCCAATCAGAGAACTCTAGATGCTGGCGAGGATGTGGAGAAACGGGCACCCTCCTACACTGTTGGTGGGAATGTAAACTGGTACAGCCCCTCTGGAAAACAGTGTGGACGTTCCTAAGGAAACTAACAATAGAACTCCCCTATGACCCAGCAATAGCACTGCTAGGAATTTACCCAAGGGATACAGAAATGCTGATGCATAGGAGCACATGTACCCCAATGTTCATAGCAGCACTCTCCACAATAGCTAAAACCTGGAAAGAGCCTAAGTGTCCATCAACAGATGAATGGATCAAGAAGGTGTGGTTTATCTATACCATGGAATACTACATGCCAATGAGAAACAATGAAATCTGGCCATGTGTAGCAACATGGATGGACCTTGAGGGTGTGATGCTGAGCGAAATAAGTCAGGCAGAGAAAGACAAATATCATATGTGTGCACGTATAGAAGGATTAGGAGGAACTTAACAGAGGACCAAGGGGGAGAAGAAGGGGGGAAATGGTGGGGGAAAGGGGGAGAGGCAAACCATGAGAGACTCTTGAATGCTGACAAAAACTGAGGACTGGTGGATGTGGGGGGGAGGAGGGGTGGGCATGGAGGAGGGCACTTGTGGGGATGAGCACTGGGTGTTATGTGGAAACTAATTTGACAATAAACTATTTGTAAAAAAAAAAAAATTAGCATGTCCAAAACTAATCTGTAATTCTCCACTGATTTCTCCTCCCATCATCCATACCTGCTCCTCCTCACAGTCTTCCACATTTCATTTATTGATACTACCATTGAATCTGGTGCTCAAATACAAAACCAGAGCTATTTTTGCATCCTTCTTTTCCTGGACTCTCTCAAACTTCTCACTGCTTCAACTGTGGCCATCCTCCTACTAAGCTAGCACCACCTCTTACCTGAACTACCATAAAAGCATCCTAACTGGTCTTTCTGATACCACTATTGCTCCAATGAATCCATCCTTCACTAATCAATTAGAGAGATCGTTCTAAAACCCTATGTCAGACCATGTCTCTGTCCTTTTAAAACCTTTTGTTAGTGTTCTAGTGCAGTCAGAAATATCTAAATTCCTCAACCCGGTATTCCAAGGCTTAGACAGTCTGGCCCCCTGTCGACCTCTCTAACACTATCCCCACCTGCCAGGTTCAAATCACTCTAGCTGCAACAGCCTCCTTTCTGCTCAAGCACACCAAAGCCATTCCCACCTCAGGGCCTCTCTACAAACTGCTCCTCTTCTGGAATGACCTTTTGCCAGACCTCTGCATGTGGGGGGTCCTCTCTGTCACTTACAGACATCACCTCTTTAGTGAGCCTTCCTTGACCAAGCAAAGAAAACCAGCAGCTTAGTCACACTCTATCACATCATTCAATTTATTTTCTTTAGTATAGATAATCATGATCTGAAGTTTTTCTTGTTTTTTGTTGCCTCTCTTTATCCACTGGAATATAAGCTCCATGAAAACAGGAACATTAGCTGCTAAACTCCAAAGTGCCTAAAACAGTGAACTACATCTACTAGACACTCAATACATGTTTGTTGAATTAATGAATAAAATGAATGGGTAAGTAAATGAATGAATCAACATATAAACACTGGAAGACATGAAGTTTGTGGATGTGGAGAAGAAAATTATCGTAAACATGACTTTTGACATATTCAGTTTGATATCTTTGCAATATTCAAGTAGAGTGTCAATAAGTCAGCTGGAAACATGGGTTTGGAGTTTAGCCCAGGAGCTATAAATTTGAGAGTCATAGGCATATAAGTTGTATACATAAGAGATTGCCTAAGGGAGAATATGAAATGACATAGAAAGGATACTTAGGTAGGTGCAGATTTTAGAAGCCCGGTAGAAGTTAATGCATCCATGAAAGAGGCAGAGTGGCCAGAGAGATAGAAGGAAGACCAGAAGTATTTGGCATGGTCGAAGCCAAAAGAATAAAGTATGGTTCAAGAAAGACGAGCAACTGATAATGTTAAAAGATGTTGAAAGGGCAAGGTAAATACTGACAAATGGCTATAGGAATTTACAGAAATTGAGCATGTTATATAGTTTCCTGTACCCTTAAATTATGTTCTGTAAGTAATCTGGGATATTTATTATTTCAATGATTTTTGCCATAGGTTGCTCCATTAAAAATTGTTTTATCTTATTGAGTTTTTAATTTTAATTCTAGTATAGTTAACATACAGTGTTATATTGGGTTCAGTGTACTGTTTTATCCTTTTTATTATTTTTTGTGGGTGTCTCTTCTCTTGCTGTCAGGTCTATAATTGTCACTTCTTACTGTTAGCAATGCTCTGCTTTTAAGAATATACCCATTCTAACTTGTAGCTTTATATTTTACTCTAGACTGAAGTCCAGTAACTCAGTATACATGGTCTGAGTCTAAAGAATGGAAAACCTCACAATAAGACCATGACCCTACAATGCTTTAGATCATAGACTGTAATATTATTTTTGACCACTGAAGGCTCTTTTTGCCTTCTTCCAATAATCAACAAAATTTAGAAACTGGAAATATAAAAAGATGTTTTCAAATAAATATGTTATTACAATGATATTTAAGAAAAATTGAATATAAAAATTCAGAAACAGCAAATGCTGCAATGTCATTTCTTGTTTTAATAACACAAAAAAGAAAGTCATCTGCCAAGTAAAAATCTATAGAGTGATTAAAAGTGAAATGACTAGACTTGATCATGAAAATTCAAATAATCAAATTTCAATACAAAAAGTACAACTCAAAGTCTAATTTACAAAATGAAAACATTATTTTCACATAAAATCTTATACACAAGAAATGTAGCTTACAAATGAGATCTTAGTAGTAATCATACCAAATTTACAAGTATATAAACATGCAACTAAAAAAATATTCTCCAAGAAAATATTTGAGCTACAATATACATTGCTGGATACATATTATAATAACTGCCTGACCAAAAAAACTTTTTCCATAAGTATGCACTTCTATGCACAAGTTGTAAGCAATAGTATTCCATCTAAATATTATACAAGATCTTAGCATATTAGTAAGCTCTTCAAATGTCTTCAAGACAAATTCTTTTTTTTTAACGTTTATTTATTTTTGAGAGACAGAGAGACAGAGCATAAATGGGAGAGGGGCAGAGAGAGAGGAAGACACAGAATCTGAAGCAGGCTCCAGGCTCTGAGCTGGCAGAACAGAGCCTGATGCAGAGCTTGAACTCATGGACCACGAGATTATGACCTGAGCCAAAGTCAGAGGCGGTTGACTGAGCCACCCAGGTGCCCCTTCATGACAAATTCTTAAAAGTCATGAAGGGTCAGCTAGAACCATAGCCAACTTAACTTTTGCATATGGTAAGGGTATAAATAGAAGTTCACTTTTTACATATGGATATTCAATTTATCCAATGCCAATTGTTAAAAATACTATTCTTTCCACTGAATTGGTTTTATACCTTTAACAAAAATCACTTGTCTATTTATCTGTAGGCCCATTTTAGACTTCATTCTCTTCTGTTGGCCTAGTTATCTATCTTTAATGCCCATGTCACACTATCTTGATTATTGCAGCTTTATAATCAGTATTAAAATCAGGTAATGTTCATTCTCCAACTTTGTCATTTTTTAAAGTCGTTTTGGTTATTCTGGTTCCTTTACATTTCCTATGAATTTTAGAGCCAGCTTGTCAATTTCTACAAAACAATGTAATATTTGAATCTATGCCAATAGCAGTCTTCATAATATTACTCAGAAAAGGTTTCCTTCCCTGACCAACCTTGTATATACACACATGGCATGTTTAGCTAAAAGCTTAAGAATTTTCCCTTGAATGCGTACTCTGCTAAATGCATTTAACTTTAGTAAAATAACAGATTCTTATAACAGGGAGGTACATCTCTAAACTCTTGTCTCATCAGATCAATCACTTCAATGCTGTTGGGGGCCATACAAAAATATTTTTTATCAACTATGGCCCAGGCACCATCTAACTAATCAATATGGTATAGCTTGATAATGAGAAGACATATTTTTACAACAAAAGTCTGAACAAATAAAAATAAACATTTTTTCTTGAATATATGAAAATTCCTGAACATGATAGAGGAATACCTCATTTTACTGTGCTTTGCTTTACTTCACATGGCAGATGATGTGCTATTTAGAAACTGAAGGTGTGTGACTGCCCTCTATCAAGCATGTTTACAGGTACCACTTTTCCAATAGCATTTTCTCACTTGTGTCTTTGTGTCACATTCTAGTAATTCTCATAATATTCCAAACTTTTTCTTTATTGTTATATTTGTTATGATGATCTGTGATCAGTGATCTCTGATGTTTTGGCATGCCATGAACCACAGAAATAAAAGATAGCCAACTTAATTGAGAAACACTGCATGTTCAACTGCTCTACTGACTAGCCTTCCCGCCATGTCTCTCCCTCTCCATGAGCCTCCCTATTCCCTGCAACACAACAATATTGAGATTAGGACAATTAATAACCTTACAATGGCCTCTATAAGTGTCCAGGTGAAAAAGTCAAACAATTCTCACTTTAAATCAAAAGCTAGAAATTATTAAGCTCAGGGAGGAAGGCGTGGTGAAAGCTGAGACAGGCCAAAAGCTAGGCTTCTTGCCCTGGACAGCCAAGCTGTGAATGCAAAGAAAAAATTTTTAAAGGAATTAAAAGTGCTACTCCAGTGAACACAGGAATGGGAAGAAACCAAAATAGTCTCATTGCTGATATGAAGAACGTTTTAGTGATCTTAATGGAAGATCAAATCAGCCATAACATTCCCTTAAGCCAAAGCCTAATCCAGAGCAAGGCCCTAACTCTCTTCAATTCTTTGAAGGTCCAGAGAGGTGAAGAAGCTGTACAAGAAGAGTGTGAAGCCATCAGAGGTTGGTTCATGAGATTTAAGGAAAGAAGCCATGTCCATAACATACAAGTGGAAGGTGAAGCAGCAAGTGCTGATGTAGAAGCTGCAGAAAATTATTCAGAAGATCAAGCTAAGATAATTAATGAAGATGGCTTCATTAAACAACAGATTTTCAGTGTATATAAAATAGTCTTCTATTGGAAGAAGATGTGATGTAGGACTTTCATAGCTAGAGATAAGTCAATGTCTGGCTACAAAGTTTCAAAGGACATGGCTGACTCTATTAGGGACTGATGTAGCTGGTGACTTTAAGCTGAAGACAATGCTCATCTACCATTCAGAAAATCCTAGGACCCTTAAGAATTATGCTAAATCTACTCTGCCTGTGCTCTAAAAGTGAAACAACAAAGCCTGTATAGCAGTATATCATCTGCTTACAACATGGGCTACTGAATATTTTAGCCCACTGTTGACACCTACTGCCCAGAAGAAAAGACTCCTTTCAAAATATGACTATTCATGGACAATGTACTTCATCATCCAAGAGCTCTCATGGAGACGTTAGACAAGACTCATGCTTTTTCCATGACTGCCAACACAAAACCCATTCTGCAGTCCATGGATCAAGCAGTCATTTTGACTTTCAAGTCTTATTATTTAAGAAATACATCACTTCTCGGCCTTTTGGTTAAGATCACGTGAAGAAATACATTTTGTGGGGCACCGGGGTGGTTCAGTCAATTAAGCAGTGGACTTTTGATTTCAGCTCAGGTTACGATTTCACAGTTCCTGAAGTCAAGCCCTGTATCAGGCTCTGCACTGACAGTGTGGAACCTCCTTTGGATTCTTTCTCTCCTTCTGTCTCTCTCTGCCCTGCCCCTCTCTAAATAAATAAATAAACATTTAAAAAAATACATTTTGTGAGGCTATAGCTGCCATAGATGGTGTTTCTTCTGATGGATCTAGGCAAAGTCAATTGAAAACCTTTTGGAAAGGATTCACCATTCTACATGCCAGGAAGAATATTCGTGACTTTGTTTGGGGAAAAAACCCAAATTATCAACATTAACAAGACTCTGGAAGAAGCTGAATCCAATCTTCATGGATGACTTTGAGGGATTAGAGACTTAGTAGAATAACTGCAGATACGGAAATATGAGAAGTCGAGTTGGAAGATGTGACTGAATTGCTGCAATCTGATGACAAAACTTTAAAAAATGGACAAGGAGTTACTTCTTATGGATGAGCAAGGAAAGTGGTTTCCGCACTCCTGGGGAAGATGCCATGAAAATTGTTGAAATGAGGGGCACCTGGGTGGGCTCAGTCGGTTAAGTATCTGACATCAGCTCAGGTCATGATCTCACAGTTTGTAAATTCAAGCCCCACTTCAGGCTTACTGCTGTCAGCGTGAAACCTACTTGGGATTCTCACTCTCTGCCTCTACCCCGCTTGTGCTCTCTCTCAAAAATAAAATAAATATTTGAAAATAATAAATAAATAAATAAATATCTTTTTAAAAAGGAAATTATTGAAATGACAACAAAAGATTTAGAATATTACATAAACTTAGTTGAAAAAGCCACAGCAGGGTTTAAGAGAATTGACTCTATTAAAGAAGTTCTACTGTGGATAAAATGCTACAGAGAAATTTTTCCTGAAAAGAACAGTCCGTTGATGTGCAAACTTCATTGTTGTCTTATTTTAAGAAATTTTCCCAGACACTTCAACATTCAGCAACCACCACCCTGATCAGTCAGCAGCCATCAATATGGAAGCCAAATCCTTCACCAGCAAAATGCTTACAACTTGATAAAAACTCAGGTGATGGTTAACATTTTTAGCAATAAAATATTTTTAAACTAAGATATTCACACATTAAGACATGGGATATTTTAGATATAATGCTGCTTGCCACACACATAATAGACTATAGTGTAGTGTAATAGTATAGTGCAGACATAACTTTTATATTCACTGGGAATCCAAAACATTCATTTGACTCACTTTATTGTGATATCCACTTTATTACAGTGCTCGGGAACCAAACCCTACAATATCTCTTAAGGTATGCCTGTACTTACAATTGATGGCATAAAACTAAAATGTAAAGTAACTTCCATTGACAAGATGCCTTTCTTTCACAAATTGAAGAAATTATTCTATGACCCAGACAATACTCAATCCAATCAGTTCTTAAAAACTTAAAAAAAGAAAAAGAAAAAATTGCTCCTAGTATAAGGAAAGTTTAACTAATAAAACAGGTCAACTAGTGTATAAAATATCTAAATGAATATAAATAAATTTAAATATTTAAGGTTTTCCTTAAGTGATTTTTTTAATCCTAAAGGATTTTCTAAGAACATCCAACATTTAGCAAAACACAATGCATTTTGTGATCAGCTTAAATGATGCTAACAAAAATATACCTAAAAAGAAAAACAAAATAAAAATCTGATCCAAAACTCAGTAATGTGGTTTTTACAATTCAGATTGCACGTAAACTAATATTTAGCTGCAATGGTCACCAATAGGAACTTAAATAATAGAAAACTTTCTCACAAGGACCCTCCTTTAAAATGAATTCAAACATGGGGATAATCAATTACTCTTGCAAAACAGAAATTTAAAGGAGTTAAAGGAAAATTGACAATCAGTAAAAAAATATATATATGAGGAAAAAATATTATCTGGCTTGGAAAACAAAGTACATTCATTTGAGAGGGTCTTGAAATATGAATATATTGCATGGATCACAATAAATAATACAATCTCAATAACAATGTATTAACTATTTGACCATCCAAATGTGTCATCATACTAAAAACTGATTTGAAATAGGCTCTATTATTTGACAACCCCTCTTAGTAAATTCACTGTTAGAAAAGCCGATCCAAAATACCTGAATCCTTCCTCTTTAAACCAAGCAATCTACATGTAAATCATCCTTAAATTAAAATAAGTTTCTCCTTGTTAACATTCTCGCAGAGTTAGCTATGCCTATACAGTATTCTGTAGTCAAAAATATGACCGATTACGACTTTGTGGAGTCAGACCTGAGTTTGAAGTTTCTACCATTTCTTTATCACGTGACTTGGAAAGTCTTTTAACTTGCCCACACCTCAGTTCCCACCTCTATAAATGGAGTCTCTTTCACAGGTTGCTGTGAGGAAAAGAACATGGCCATTTCTGCTTCTTTCATTCAAAGTTCTCCCAGTGGCTGGTTATATGAGCCCAACAAATTTATATTACATCAAAGAATAAATGAATTAAAGGATTTAACACATAGTAAGCTCTCTTTTTTTTTTTTTTAATATTTTTTATTTATTTCTAGGAGAGAGAGAGACAGCGTGAGCAGGGGAGGGTCAGAGAGAGAGGGAGTCACAGACTGAAACAGGCTCCAGGCTCCGAGCTGGCAGTCAGGCACAGAGCCCGACGCGGGGCTCGAACCCACGAACCGCGAGATCATGACCTAAGCGAAAGTCGGACGCTCAACCGACTAAGCCACCCAGGCGCCCCAAGTAAGCTCTCTTAAAAATATTCAAAGAGGGGCGTCGGGCTCTGTGCCTGACTGCCAGCTCGGAGCCTGGAGCCTGTTTCAGTCTGTGACTCCCTCTCTCTCTGACCCTCCCCTGCTCACGCTGTCTCTCTCTCTCTCTCTCCTAGAAATAAATAAAACATTTAAAAATTTTTGAAAAAAAAAATATTCAAAGAAACTTTAAAGGAATATGTAACAGCTAATCTACATAGAAGAGGTCTTACTCTAGAGATTAAGTAAATTCAAGGTCTCACAGGTAGGGGGTGGCAGTCCAGGGTTTAAATCTAAACATTCTGACTCCCAAGGACAATATGCTAACCATCCTATCCCAATTGCTTCTCATTATTTCAAGCCCCACTCCCCCAACCTCCCACCTCTGCCTCCTTGGAGCTTCCAATTTTCAGATTTTCACAGATTCTTTATTCTCAACAGTTCCTCTTTCCACCTACCACCCCCCTAGGTGGGCATTTCTCTAAGTCCAGGAATTACATATGCTACTCTCTCTACCATGGTTAATGTTTCTGGGGACCCTGGAACATTTCTCAACAAAAATGTACAAATTTACATATATACAAAATTTGGGGGATAATTTTAGGGCATTCACAGATAACTCCACCCTCTTCCTCACAGCTGTACTTAAAGCACCCAGTACTGGCTCCTGCATAACAAACAACAAATGGTTTGTATCATTCTAATGATTACAATCTGTGCTTATCAAAACATTACCTAACAAATCCCTACTTAAAAATCATTTCTACTAGAAATTTCCTTTGACAACTTCATTGACTGTGAAAAATGCTTTTTCTTCTCTGGAATTTTTAGGGCTCTCTGAATGTACACTACTCATGTGATTTTACAGGCAGAAAGAACCTTCAAGAATCTCCATTCAACGTTTAAGAACATTCACACAGCATGTATTACATAGCATAGTCACTGTTTATACACCTCCAATGCAACAATGAAAGTACCTACAGAGTAAGAACTGTACCTTCTACATCTTCAGTGTAACATCCTTTAAGGATACAAGAATGAGTTTTTTTTAATAAGTGAAAGAATGGATAATTTTGAGCTTAAACTAGACTGCTATTCACTATTTTCAGATTCATGAGGACATGAATGTCTATTTCAGCATTTTAGAATTTCTAGTATTTTTCCTCATTCAGCATGAATCAGCACTGTGGAGCAAAATCTTTTTCTGCACATTCTCTGTAGGATCTTTTTATTAGCCATCTCCTTCCATTCTGGTCTAATCAGTTAGAGAGTAGCCTTGGATAAGACTCTTGAGAGTATGTTATTGCTCCCTGGACTTCATTTTAGTAAGAAATTTAATACCACAAAAATATTATATTTTCAGTCTCCCAAAAAATGTTCTGGCTTTTGTGATAAAGTTTTCCATTTCCTTGTGAACAAGTCTTCAATTACACATTGTGCTTCTTAGGTTACAGAACAGTGACTGTTTTCCATTCTGTAATATAATATATCCTTTCAAATGAGAGTTGATTTTTTTTGGCCAGACAAAAATCTATTACTTATTAAGAAACCGTAAGGGACACGAACTGTTAAAGCAATCACTCACAATCTTGAAAACTTACCCAAGTTAGAAAAAGAAGATAAAGTTGTGAAAATTAAGCAAAAAGATTTAAATAAAATTTCAAGATAGAAAACACTGTCATGGGGCGCCTGGGTGGCTCGGTCAGTTAAGCGTCCAGCTTCGGATCAGGTCATGATCTCATGGTTCGTGGGTTCGAGCCCAGCATCAGGCTCTGTGCTGACAGCTAGCTCAGAGCCTGGAGCCTGTTTCAGATTCTATGTCTCCCTCTCTCTCTGACCCTCCCCTGTTCAGGCTGTCTCTCTCTCTCTCAGAAATAAGTAAAACATTTAAAAAATTTTTTTAATCAAAAAAAAAAGAAAACACTGTCATAATTGAGCAATAATGGAGTACCTTGATGCTATGAGGATTTAGCAAAAGGAAGAGTCTTTGGGCTGGGGTGGTCTATAAAGGATTTATGGAAAGAACTGAATCTGAGTAGACTTAGGAAGATAGGTAGAATTGGACAAAAACCAAGAAGAATAAAGAGAAAGTTTAAAACTACAAACAAATGACAACAAAAGTACCAAAGTGAAAAAGCAAATGGGAACTGGGGACAAACCAGTACAGCAAATAATAACAAAACATCCAGGTAAAAAATATTTTTGGAATGAATGAAAACATAAAGCACTTATGGAGAAGTATGAGACAGAATGCACACCTCTTTGTGGATAAATGTTGAATGAGAAAGTTGCATATAAAGCATTTAGCACAATGTTCTTTCTATATTAAGCATGTAAAAAACTGGAGGCTATTAAGAGGGGAAGATGGTGGCAGAATAGGAGGACCCTATGTTCTCCTCATTCCATGAACACAGATAACTATCAAATCATCCTAAATACCCCAGAAATCTATGTTAATACGGGCAGAACAAACTAAACAAACTCCACAACAAAAGGTAGGGAAGAGGCCACACTGAAAAAAGTAGGAAGTGTGGAAACGCAGTTTGCCAGAGAAATGGATTGTAGCTACAGGGATTGAGAGGGAGCCTCAGTCTGTAGAAGAGCAAGAAATAGACTAGCATACAGGGTAGTGCATGGGGAAAACAAACCCCCCACAGCAATTTCTTGGAAAGCAAAAGGACCTGCATTTCATGAGTTCTTATAACCAGTGGAGCTTAAAGCCTGGAGTTTTAGAAGTCAGCATGCTTAGCTCTGGGAGAACTCAGAGGACATCGATGCTGCTCTTGGAGAAAAGACAGGGCAAATAGCCTGTGGACATACAGCATGGAAACAGCGATCTGAAGAGCACCTGCAGTACACAGTGGGGAGGTTATTTGCTCTTCTCAGAACATGTCCCAGAGAGGCAGCACTCACAGAGAGACCCCTCTGGGAACAAAGAAACTGGCAGGTGCCATTTCCCTCCCCCACGCCTCAGCATAAACACAGAGCTACCTATGAACCAGCATAGCACCAACATTCACTACCTAACTTGCTTACACCAAGCCCTGCCTCCCCACTCCAGAAGAACTGCCTCTCCCAGCCACACTTGCCTTATTCCTTGTGAGGCAGGACCCTAACCCAGGAGACCAACCAAAACCCTGCCCACACTGTGTCTCAACCCAGGAGTTTTGTAGGACCTCCATTCTGGCAGCAGTGTTGACAGTTCTCATTTTACAAGCAGGCCAGAATGCACCTAGTTAAAACTCACATACAGACCAGGAACAAAACACTGCCCACAATAGGCAAAGAGAGCCTCTACAGACAACTGGCCTGAAGGATAAAGTGGCCAGGATGCAACAGCAGGGCACATACAGCACACATTGGAGACAGTCCTGGAAGCACCAGGCCGCGGGGTACAGGATACATTACATTGCAGGGGACTTAGGATCACTTATTCATAAAGCCATTATCCTCAAGAACAGGAGATGTAGCTGACTTGCCCAACACAGAGAAACAGACACAGAGACTTAGACAAAGTGAGAAGACTGAGGAATTTGTCTCAAGTGAAAGAACAGGACAAGGTCACAGCCAGACATTTAAACAAAACAGAAACAAATACCATGACTGATGGAGAATTTAAAGCAATGGTCATAGGGACACTCCCTGGACTGGAGAAAAGATTGGAAGACATCAGTGAAACCATTAACACAGAAATAAGGAATAACATAGTAGAGAGAAAGAGCTCAATAAGCTAAATGAGAAACTCACCTGATCAAAAGAACAATAGGCTGGAAAAAACAGAGGGATGAATTAATGACCCAGAAGATAGGGTAATGGAAAGCAATCAAGCTGAACAAAAGAGAGAAAAAAGAATTATACAACACAAGAAGACTTAAGGAACCCAGTGATTCCATCAAAGGTAATAACATTCATATTACAGGAGTCCCAGAAGATGAAATGAGAAAACAGGGGGAGGGGCAGAAAATTTATTTGAAGAAATAATAGATGAAAACTTCCATAATCTGGGAAAGGAAACATATCTAGAGACAGGAGGCACAGAGAACCCCAAACAAAACCAACAAAATCAGACCGCACCAAGACATATTATAATTAAAATGTCAAAATATAGTGCTATCAATCATATTAAAAGCAGCAAGACAAAGGAAGATAGTTATGTACAAAGGAAACTCTATAAAACTTAAGTGATTTTTCAGCAGAAACTTTTCAACCGAGAAAGGCGTGGTATGACATCTTCAAGGTGCTAAATGGGAAAAACTTGCAGTCATTAATACTCTATCCAGCAAGGTTATTATCACTCAGAATAGAAGGAGAGATAAAAAGTTTCCCAGACAAACAAAAACTGAGCTCATGATCACTAAACCAGCCCTGCAAGAAATATTAACAGGAGGAGTCATGATTTAAGCTCAGGTCAAGATCTCACCTTTCATGAGTTTGAGCCCACATTGGGCTCTGCGCTGATAGTGCAGAGCCTGCTTGGGATTTTCTACCTCTCCCTGTCTCTCTGCCCCTCCTCCGCTCAAACTCTCTCTCTCTCTCTCTCTCTCACTGTTTCAAAATAAACAAACTTTTTAAATTTTTAAATAATATAAAGGTACAATCCAGAAAATGTAGGCTATTATTATGATTCTTATATTTCTTTTAAAGGATCAATATAAAATTGGAGCTTGAAATTTGACCCATACTTCATTTGATTTTAAAACCTGTTGGGGGGGCGCCCGGGTGGCTTAGTCGGTTAAGCGTCCGACTTTCGCTCAGGTCATGATCTCGCGGTTCGTGGATTCGAGCCCCGCATCGGGCTCTGTGCTGACTGCCAGCTCAGAGCCTAGAGCCTGTTTCAGTCTGTGACTCCCTCTCTCTCTGACCCTCCCCTGCTCACGCTGTGTCTCTCTCTCTCCTAGAAATAAAAATAAATAAATAAATAAATAAAATAAAATAAAATAAAATAAAATAAAATAAAATAAATAAATAAATAAATAAATAAATAAATAAATAAATAAATAAATAAAAAAAACCTGGTGGGGAAAGAAGTTTCCACAGAAAACAAAACTGAATTCTGATAATGGCTACCAAATTATTTTCTGTTAACATCCTCCAAGTAGAAATTCAAGAACTAATTGAAAGCCATTGGTAAAAACTGAGCAGCAAAAGGTTAGAAGAAATGATAGTTGTGTACACAGAACCATATATATATATGATGGCAAGTTATGGTCCTGATGGTGATTTTAACTAAAACCCGTCTTGGCCTTAAAGACCAGTTTTAGAATGCAGTACCGGGGCGCCTGGGTGGCTTAGTCGGTTAAGCGTCTGACTTTCGCTTAGGTCATGATCTCGCAGTTCGTGGGTTCGAGCCCCACGTCAGGCTCTGTGCTGACTGCCAGCTCAGAGCCTGGAGCCCCTTTCAGTCTGTGACTCCCTCTCTCTCTGACCCTCCCCTGCTCACGCTGTCTCTCTCTCCTAGAAATAAATAAAACATTAAAAAAAAAAAAAAAAGGCCCCAGTCATAGAATGCAGTACCAGTAGACTAAGATGGAACTGTATTACATTAAAAAATTCATACTCACCCCAAAGAAAATTTGAAGGGTAGGTATACTTTTTTTTTTTTTACTAATAGTTTATTGTCAAATTAGTTTCACATAACACTCAATGCTCATCCCCACAAGTGTCCTCCTCCATGCCCATCCCCCCCCCTCCCCCCACATCCATCAGTCCTCAGTTTTTGTCAGCATTCAAGAGTCTCTCATGGTTTGCCTCTCTCCCTTTCCCCCACCATTTCCGCCCTTCTTCTCCCCGTTGTTCCTCCGTCAAGTTCCTCCTAATCCTCCTATACATGCAAACATATGATATTTGTCCTTCTCTGCCTGACTTATTTCGCTCAGCATAACACTGGAGGGTTAATTCTTAGGTTGACCTCCCACGCTCTATCTATTGCAGCTTTAGGTTGTGTTTTAATATGACGGTTTAGACCCCACTTGTTAATTGTTTTCCTTTGCTCTTGCCTTAACCTTCCAATAATGTCCTTTCCTCTGCTTTATGCACAAATAACAGTTTGCCTGGGTGTAAATTGTTAACTCAGGGCTTCTGCTCTCAAAATCCTTCAGATTGAGTGTTATTCTTAATTTTTCTTGGAGAAAAATTTGTGGCCTATTGTGGTTAACTTTTATTTTATCTTCCTGGATGTTCCCAGAATTTAGCCTTCTAACCTAGAAACTTGAAGAACACTTTCGATGCCAAATAGTTGCCTCAACTAGGGGTTTTTTAGTTTCTTGGGAAAACCATCCATCCTAGGACCCATTCTAATTCCTTCTTTTCCTTGTTTGTCATCTCCTTTGCCTTCTGGCCTTTGGCCCTTTGCTCTTTGTTGAATAAGTGAACTGTCTAACACCAACTCTGATGGTGACCACCATGCTATGAGCTCCCTGAACCCTTTCACTTCCCCTCTACTGTAATAAGGGACTCTCCAGGCATGGCTCTATTTAGGCAAGAAAGATTTAAGGTCTTCTTCAGTGCCATGAACCTTTAAAAACTAAGATTGAGGACTGACTGCGGAATCTACTTGCACATCTCTAATGCCGTGAGGGCTCTGTGCTACATCTGCCGAGTCACCATGGTCCTGCATTGAAGGAGTCCCCTCCCAGTTTACAGCAGGTGAACTAAGAATCGTCTGTAGCCTCTGGAGATGTGACAACTCCAAGGTGAAGGCAGAGGCTAGGTTTCTTAACTCCTGGTTCTCAACATGGCTTCTCAACAGAGAAAAATAGATATCATATATTTTCACTCGTATGTGGATCTTGAGAAACTTAACAGAAGACCATGGGGGAGGGGAGGGGGAAAATAGTTACAAACAGAGAGGGAGGGAGGAAAACCACAAGAGTCTCTTCAATCCAGAGAACAAACTGAGGGTGGATGGAGGGGTGGGGGAGAGGTAAAATGGGTGACGGGCACTGAGGAGGGCACTTGTTGGGATGAGCACTGGGTGTTGCATGGAAACCAATTTGACAATAAATTATATTGAAAAGAAAACCACAAAAGCATACCTTACAAAACTTCCCTACATCTCCAGAGGTTTCCTACGGGTGCATGATGACCTCTTCTGATTCTCGAGTCTCTATCCCTGGGCTGAGTTGTTCAGCAGACAGCGTGGGCTACCTCGTGTTTTCTGTCCTAATGGGTCTGTGCCCTCACTGGCCAAGGTCCAAGACCCTCAGTGTGGCTGCCACCAGTGTCTCAGGCCTGCTTCTGTCTCCAGCTACAGTGAACCAACTGCCCGCCCTTCTCTTGGCGCCTTGTGCTGGCTTGGCTGGCCGTGGACATCTGACAGCCAGTCCCTCCTATTGCTGGCACCCAACACTGCCACCCCCAGGAAGTCCCCCTGCTGTGCCCCTACCATCTCTGTCAGTCTGCCTGGGATCTTGTGTTCCCTGTGCACCCAACACCAGGGAGCCTGGGAAGGTTCTGGGCAAGTCATGTCCTGTTGCTGCTCGAACAGGCTTCCACCTTCATAGCAGCTTATAAACTCCATGATCTTCTTCTTCTCTTCCAGTTCTTTTGGTCACAAGCTTGAAACAAGGCCCTGCTGCACAAAAAGTGAAGATGGTGGGGCACCTTGGTGGCTCAGTCTGTTGGGCAGCCAACTTCGGCTCAGGGTCCTGATCTTGCTGTTGATGAGTTCAAGCCCTGTGTCTGGCCCCGTACTGACAGCTCAGAGCCTGGAGCCTGCTTCCTATTCTGTGTTTACCTATCTCTTGGCCCCTCCCCTCCTTGCATTCTCTCTCTCTCTCAAAAATAATAAAACATTAAAAAAAATTTTTTTAATGTTTTATTTATTTCTAGGAGAGAGAGAGAGACAGCATGAGCAAGGGAGGGTCAGAGAGAGAGGGAGTCACAGACTGAAACAGGCTCCAGGCTCTGAGCTGGCAGTCAGCACAAGGCCCGACACGGGGCTCGAACCCACGAACCGCGAGATCATGACCTAAGCGAAAGTTGGACGCTTAACCGACTAAGCCACCCAGGCGCCCCTAAAAAATTTTTTTTTTAATGAAGGTGTTGGCAGGGCCAGGTTCTTTTCTCAAGGCTCTAGGGCGTGATTCATTTCCTGGCCTTTCCCTGCTTCTGGAAGCCACCTGTAATTTTTGGCTAGTGGCCTTTCCTCCTCCAAATCCCTTACCTTCAGGTAGAGTCCTCACTGGGCCCCTCTGTCCCCTTCAGTCTCCCCCTTCTGATCTACAGGATCCTGGGGTTATGTCGGGCACAGTAACTCCATCTGCACACTTCTCCCCCCTCACCACATGCAGGACCTAACACCCTGCCCCCGCCCCCATTTGGGGATGAAGATGTACATATCTTGAGGAACCATTTTTATACCTATCACAATTTGTTATTCGACTTCATGTTTGCCAGCATGGCGTGCATGAAGTGGATCCTCTTAACTTGGATTTGCTGGAGGTGTGTTTTGGGCTTAGAGGCAGCAATACCACACTCTTAAGTGTTGTTGACATTTGGGGCATCTTCCTGGCTTGGATCCCATGACGTTTGAGGCATCTTCCTGGCTTGGACTATGTGGGAAGAACACCAGATGTGCAGTTGAAAGCCCTGCATTTGAATTTGGAGTGATTAGCTGTGTGGCCATGGACCCAAACTTACTGAGTTCTCTTGTCCCCTCAGAGTGGTTTTAAGAAGTGTGTCTTTAACTGACCTAGCCAAACCAGGGAACGTGAGCAGGATCAAATTGGAGTCTTGTGTGTGAGAATGAGGGCAGAAGGTCCCTGAGCTAAGCCGTTGCACCTCTGAGAACCCCACAAAACCAAGGCCTGGCCCTCTGCCTGGGCTTGGTGCTACCTTGATCCTCTGTGCAAAGGGATGAAGCCCTATGACCCTTGGGGCCAGGCCAGTTACACATCATTAGTGTCCTCCACACAGCAACCCCTTAGCCATTAGCCGGGGGTGGATATTTTGTTGTCGGAACAGGTCTTTCATCCGAAGTACAGTTTCATAGAGGCTTGCTTACCGTAGCCAAGCTCTACATGGAAGACGGAATTCTGATGGCTTTTATTAGCTCCCCTCGGTGGAAATCTGTGGCTCTGTAAAGGGTGCCACATGTGATTGGGGAGCTGACCTGAAGCTCTAGGATACCTTGTCAGTGCAACAGGTGGAAGATGAAATCCAAGCCCTGTTCTGCTTGCTAGGCCAGTGCATGGGTGCATGGAACTTCCTCTGCCAAGGGGAAGGATTCCTTCCCCTTGGCACAAAGGCATGTTATGGGCAACTGAAGCGCTCCATGCATGTATGGTAGCATGGCAAATTTCCCCCCAATCTCCAACAGAAATCTGGAAAGCAAGCCTGCCCTCCATCTACCCAGGAAGGGGCCGTAAAGCACTGTGGTTCTTATTTTGGGCCACATGTAGCAATGGACACAGACATTGATGTGCTTAAAAATAATGGACTCATTTTGGTTTTATTTTTCAGGATTACTTTGGCTATTCGGGGTCTTTTGTGGTTCCATACAAATTTTGGATAGTTTGTTCTAGTTTTGAGAAGTAGGCTGGTGCAATTTTGATTGGAATTGCATTGAATGTGTAGAGTGCCTTAGGTAGTAATGACATCTTAACTATATTTATTCTTCCTATCCATGAACATGGAATGTTTTCCATTTCTTTGTGTCTTCTTCAATTTCCTTCATAAGTTTTCTATAGTTTTCCTCATACAGATCTCTTGTTTCCTTGGTTAGGTTTATTCCAAGGTATTTTATGGTTTTTTGTGCAATTGTGAATGGGATCAGTTTCTTGATTTCTCTTTCTGTTGCTTCATTGTTGGTGTATAAAAATGCAACGATTTCTGTACGTTGATCTTGTACCCTGCAACTTTGCTGAATTCTTGGATCAGTTCTAGTAGGCTTCTGGTGGAGTCTGTCGGGTTTCTATGTAGAGTATCATGTCATCTGCGAAGAGTGAAAGTTTGACTTCCTCTTTGCCAATTCTGATGCCTTTGATTTCCTTTTGGTGTCTGATGGCTGATGCTAGGACTTCCAGCACTATGTTAAACAGCAGTGGTGAGAGTGGGCATCCCTGTCGTGTTCCTGATCTCAGCGGGAAAGCTCTGAGTTTTTCCCCGTTGAGGGTGTTATGCTGAGCGAAATAAGTCAGGCAGAGAAAGACAAATATCATATGTGTGCACGTATAGGAGGATTAGGAGGAGCTTAACAGAGGACCAAGGGGAGAAGAAGGGCGGAAATGGTGGGGGAAAGGGGGAGAGGCAAACCATGAGAGACTCTTGAATGCTGACAAAAACTGAGGACTGGTGGAGGTGGGGGGGAGGAGGGGTGGGCATGGAAGAGGGCACTTGTGGGGATGAGCACTGGGTGTTATGTGGAAACTAATTTGACAATAAACTATTTGCAAAAAAAAAAATAAATAAAAAATAAAAATAAAAATAATGGACTCAGTTCATAATTGATTTCCAAAGAGAAATGGGAAATTTACATACTGATGCCCCCAGACTTGAGGGTTCTGAATTCCTTCCACAATGGCCTGCTGTATAGGGTTTGTCCCTCATTACTGAGTGGGGTTGTGAGAGGACTCATTATGGCCGAAACACATCCCCTGAGGTCCCCAGGCAAGAAGGGGCATTCCTCACCAGTCAGGGGGTCCCACCGTGTCCCTCTTCCTAGGGGACCCACACAACATGAGCTCCACAAAACCTGTGTTTCACTCTGGGCTTGACCAGCTGTAAGCCCATAGCCTTAATTCATGAACCTGACGTACAATACAAAGCGTGACATCACCTTGCCAGTGGCAAAGCCCTGTCCTCCCAGGAACTAGGATCACTGTCATTAACTGAATATCTTCATTAAGGGACTCCTAGGTGAGGCCCTCAGTGTGAATGTGTGGGTCAGCTTTTTCCATCTGTAAAAGGAAAGTGAATGTTACAGAGACTATTCCTTAATATTGGGTGGTTATTCTACCTGAGGCACTTAGAATAGTGCCTGGTACATAGTGCCTGCTCAGTAAGGGTGACCTGCTGTGATGAGGAGTCTAGGATCTGGTGCATTCTCTGTGTAGGAATCTCTGCTCGAGACAACCTGAAACCTTACAAGTGGGAACAGTATTTTTTTTTTCCATTGAAAAGTTTATTTAGAGGGTGAGCAAGCACAAGTAGGGCAGGGACACAGAGAGAATCCCAAGCAGGCTTCTTACTGCCAGTGCAGAATCTGATGCAGGGCTCAATCTCAGGAGATCATGAGCTGACATCAAGAGTCAGATGCTCAACTGACTGAGCCACCCAGGCAGCCCCTCTAGTTGTTGAGGAGTATTGCAATGTATGAACATTATTTATTTACCAGTTCTTGGACATCGGGTTGTTCTCAGCTTTGGGCTATTTGGACACAGCACCTTTATTCCGTTCTTGTACAACACTGGTTTTGGATACAGCTCTTCATTTTTCAAGTGACTACTGAAGATTTCTTCTGTTTTCGTTTTCCACACCTCTACTGGCGGTGTGAGTGGTAAATGGCTCCACATGTCTGCCCACATGTGATGTTTCTGGTCCTAGATCTTCCTTTGCAAAGAGGCCTTAAGGTCTTTGTTCATTTCTTTTTTGTCTTTTTATTCATATGTAGTATTTGTTTATAGATGTGAGTCTTTTGTCAGGTATATATGTTGACTTTCTTTTCTAGTTAATGGCTTACCCTTTTACTTTTTTACCGGTGTCCTTTGATGAATGGATATGTATATGTTATATTTTTTTGATGAAGTATGTTTTAACATTTTACAACTGTAGTGATTATATCTTTTTGTTTTCCTCAGCTAAGAAATCTTTATCTCAAGGTCATGAAGTTATGTTCCTATGTTTTCTAGAATCTCAGTGGATGGTCTTTGGTCCATCTTGTCCTAACTCTTGTATGTGAAGTGATATATGAATTCAAAGTTCACTTCTGTTCTACAGAAATACCTAGCTGTTCCTACTCCCCTTGTTAATTATCCTTTCCACATTAAATTGTCTGACAATTTCTTTTTGGAAATTTATTTTTTAAGTGTGGTTCTATTTCATGGCTTGTTATTCTGTTGGTCTGTTAGTTGTTATGTCAGAACTATGATTTCCAAAACTGTTTTGGGTGCTTTAGGTCACCTGTTTCCTCCTGTAAAACTTACATTCATCTTGCCAGTTTCTACAATAAAATCTTGCTGTACTTTTTTTTTCTTTCATAGTTTATTGTCAAGTTGGTTTCCATATAACACCCAGTGCTCATCCCCACAAGTGCTCTCCTCCATGCCCACCACCCCTCTACCCCTCTCCCCCACCCCCATCAGCTCTCAGTTTGTTCTCAGTATTCAAGAGTCTCTCATGGTTTGCCTCCCTCCCCAACTATTTTCCCCTTCTCCTCCCCCATGGTCCTCCATTAAGTTTCTCCTGTTCCACTTATAAGTGAAAACATATGGTATCTGTCTTTCTCTGCCTGACTTATTTTGCTCCCTTGCTGTATGTTTTGAGATTGTTTTAGGTCTGCAGGTAAATTGGAGAAAAAATTGACTCTTTTTTTTTTTTTAAGATGTGATTTTTTTTTTACAAATAGTTTATTGTCAAATTAGTTTCCACATAACACTCAGTGCTCATCCCCACAAGTGTCCTCCTCCATGCCCATTCCCCCTCCCCCCCACATCCATCAGTCCTCAGTTTTTGTCAGCATTCAAGAGTCTCTCATGGTTTGCCTCTCTCCCTTTCCCCCACCATTTCCCCCCTTCTTCTCCCCCTTGTTCCTCAGTTAAGTTCCTCCTAATCCTCCTATACGTACAAACATATGATATTTGTCCTTCTCTGCCTGACTTATTTCGCTCAGCATAACACCCTCAAGGTCCATCCATGTTGCTACACATGGCCAGATTTCATTGTTTCTCATTACCATGTAGTATTCCATGGTATAGATAAACCACATCTTCTTGATCCATTCATCTGTTGATGGACACTTAGGCTCTTTCCATCTTTTAGCTATTGTGGAGAGTGCTGCTATGAACATTGGGGTACCTGTGCTCTTATGCATCAGCAAGCAATCGACTCTTAACGTTGAATCTTCCAATCCATGAGCAGAAGGGATCTCTTCATTTAGATCTTTCCTAGTGATGGGATATAATTTTCAGTGAAGCTTCCTCTACCTCTTGAAAGTTACCTGAGTGTTTTCTTTTTTTTTTGATGCTATTTTTTAAAAAAAGTTTTAAATGTTTTTTTTTTTTTTTTTTAATTTTGAGAAAGAGAGAGACAGCGTAAGCAGGGAAGGGTCAGAGAAAGAGGGTGGTACAGAATCTGAAACAGGCCAGGCTCTGAGCCAACTGTCAGCACAGAACCCAACGCGAGACTCGAACCCACAAACCATGAGATCATGACCTGAGCCAAAGTCAGATGCTTAACCGATTGAGCCACCCAGGCACCCCTTTTTGATGTTATTTTAAATGGTATTGTTTCATTTTTCAACTATTCACTGCTCATATTATAGGAAAATGGATTTTTGTCTGTTGACCTCCTATCCTGCAGTGTTGCTAAATTTGATTATTAAATTTAGCCAGGCTTTGTTCCGTTTTTGGTAGATTGCTTAGGCATTTTTACGTACACAATTATCATAACTTATAAATAAAGTTTTAGTTCTTGCTAACTTTTGTCAGTTGGATGTACTTCTCTTTTTATTGCATTAGCAATAACCTCTAGTAAAAAGTGAAATACAATTGGCCAGAACAGACATCTTTTCCTTGTTCCCAATGTTAGGGGGCGCAGTCTTTTTACTATTATGATAGCTATAATTTTTTTGTCGCTACACTTTGTCAGGTTTTCTGAGAGTTGTCATAGTGTATGTTGATATTTTTTCAAACCTTTTTCTGCATCTATTGAAATCATTCTTTGGTCTTACTCCTTTATCTCTTAATGTGGTGAATTGCGTTAATTTTCAGGTGTTCAACCAATATTGTATTCCAGGATCAAACTTCACCTGATTGCGAGATTGAAATGTCTGAATATTTTGTTGAGAATGTTTGTGTATATGTTCCCGAGCAGTAGTGGTCTGCAGTGTCTGTTTCTTGTAATGTCTTCGCTTGGTTTTGTGTTGGAATGATGCTGGCTTCTTAACATGAGTTGGGAATATTCTTTCATGAATGAGTTGCTGTAGCATCCTTTTTGTCTGATAAAAGTCCTTAGGGGCGCCTGGGTGGCTCAGTCGGTTGGGTGTCTGATTTTGGCTCAGGTCACGATCTCACGGTGCACGACCTCCGCATCGGGCTCTGTGCTGACAGTTAGCTCAGAGCCTGGAGCCTGTTTTGGGTTCTGTGTCTCCTTCTCTCTCTGACCCTCCCTTGCTTACACTGTCTCTCTTCAGAAATAAATTAATAAAATAAAATAAAACCTCCTTAAATGATGGACAGAATTCACCAGGAAAGCCCTCTTGGCATGGAGTTTTCTTTGTGGGATGCTTTTAAATTATGTATTCAATTATCTTAATACATAAAAAATCTCTTCAGACTTTACATTTCTTCCTGGTCAGTTTTGGTAATTTGTTTCATTCCAGGAATGTATTGACTTTTATTTTTATTTTTTTTTATTTTTATATATTTTTTTTACAAATAGTTTATTGTCAAATTGGTTTACATATAACACCCAGTGCTCATCCCCACAAGTGCCCTCCTCCATGCCCATCTCCCCCCTCCCCGTCCACATTCATCAGTCCTCAGTTTGTTTCCCAGCATTCAAGAGTCTCTCGTGGTTTGCCTCTCTCCCTTTCCCCCACCATTTCCCCCCTTCTTCTCCCCCGTGGTCCTCAGTTAAGAGGGATGTATTGACTTTTTAAAAAAATTGTCAAACTTCTTTTTTTTTTAAAATTTAAATGTTTTTTATTTATTTCTGAGAGAGAGAGGCAGAAAGACAGCATGAGCAGGGGAGGGTTAGAGAGAGAGGGAGATACAGAATCTGAAGCAGGGTCTAGGCTCTGAGCTAGCCGTCAGCACAGAGCCTGACACGGAGCTCGAACCTACAATCCGTGAGATCATGACCTGAGCCGAAGTTGGACGCCTAACCAACTGAGCCACCCAGGCACCCCTTGTCAAACTTCTTGAAACAACTGTTCATAGTATTTAGTTTCTTTAAGACTGTAGTGATATGTTTTCATTTGTAATATTCTCTTTACACTTAATCCTTCTAAGCTAGTAGCATGTTAATGTTCACTTTTTCAGGGAATCAACTTAAACGTCTTTCCCTATTATGTTTTCTGTTTAATTTATTTCCATTCTTGTTTCCTTCTTTCTGCTGGCTTTGGCTTTACTCTTTTTTTTTTTTTTTTTTTACTTAACATAAAGACTTAAGTCATTTCACAGATTTCATCTCAAGGTATATGTCTCCATCTGAGCCCTGCTTTACATCTCAAGGTATATGTGTTCATCTGAGCCCTGCTTTAGAATGGAAGCCTGTCTGCATCTTTGTTCTCCTTCTGACACTCCCATTGCATATATGTTAGATGGCTTGATACTCTCCCACGGATCACCAAGGTGAATTTTTTTTCTCTCTGCTTCAGCTTGGATCATTTCTTTTTTATTCAAGAGTAATTTAAGTGTTAGATTAGTGTCAAGTGTACAATGTTTCAGCTTTGCTGTGCATTACTCAGTGCTCACTATATTAAGCGTTTTCTTAATTCCTTTCACCTATTTTACCCCTCCCCTCACCCACTTCCCCTCTGGTGATCATCTGTTCTCTATATTTAAGACTGTTTTGTTTCTCTTCTTATCTGTGTTCATTTGTTGTGTTTCTTAAATTCCATATATGAGTGAAATCCTATGGTATTTCATTCTCTGACTCCTTTCACTTAACTTTATACCCTATCCAACATGGATGGACCCATACTAGCATTATTGTTTCCATTGCTAAATTACCCAGTATGAAATTAGGAGGTGGTTGCATTTTTTTCCTATTAAGTTCTTAAGATCATATATGAATGCCTGAGTCCTTATAAGAACTCATATCACCCCATCCCTAACAGCCGCCTACAGTGCACGAAACATATTCTTCTCCCATCAAGGACAGCCTTGTTTCAAGTCCTTGGACACCCTGTCAGCCATGGTAGGGTGTTACCCTTGTACCCCTCAAGCCCCCTGTGGACAAGGGAGGGTTGTTACAATTGCACACCACATTCCGGCATCGAGGATGGAGGGATGTCACTCTGGCACCCTCCCATCAATGATGGGGGCACTCTCCACCCAATGATGGATGGCTTTCTCTCCTGCACCCCAGCATCAACGATAGGGGCACCCTCCCAAAGACGATGGAGAAGTGTCACGCCAGCATGTCCCCATGGATGATGGGGGCACCACCCCATCTATGATGGACGGATCTCAGGTATGCACCCCCCATATCAATGATGGAGGCACCCCCTATTGACCATGGAGGGCTGTCACGTCTCCCTCCCCAATGAAGAAGGGGGCACCACCACTTGGACGATGGGGGCAGCCCCCATCAATGATGGAGACACCCCCATTGATGTTGGAGGGATATCACACCTTAAAACATTATCGACCAAGGGGCACCCCCAAATTGATGGAGGCACCCCTACATTGATGATAGAGAGATGTTATGCTTGAACCCCCATATTGACAAACGAGCCTCCCAAATCGACGATGGGGGCACACCCATTGATAACAGACGGACCCCCCCCCATCAACAAAGAAGGGGTGTCACACCTACACCTCCTCATCGATGATGTGGGAACTTCACACCGAGGACAGACAGGCATCACATCTGCACTGCAGCATTGAGGATATGGGCAGCCCACAGACCACGATGGAGGGGTGTCAACACTTACACCCCCTCACCCCCACGGTGGCAGAGTGTGGGACTTGCACCCTTCCACCGACGGTGGAAGGATGACCTCCCTATCAAACCAGATGTTACTGTGTGAGTTCGAGCCCCACGTTTTCTTCTCCTAATGTGTGAGTTCAAACCCCGCATCAGATTTCTACCATCTGAGAGTTAGAGCCCTGCGTAGGGTTCGAGATATCTGCAGCTTCAAGCCCCTTGTTAGGCTCCCGCCTTCCGCAAGTTCCAGCCCCAGGCTGGGCTCCTGCAGTGTGCAAGTTGGAGCCCTGCGTTGGATTTTCCAGGCCTGTGCGTTCAAGCCTCGCATAGGGCTCCCCAGGTGTGCAAGTTTGAGCCCTGCTTTTTGCTTCCTCTCTGTGCGAGTATGAGTCCCACGTCGGGCTCCGACAATTGTGAGTACGAGCCCCGCTTCGGGCACGTGGGGTGTGCGAGTTTGAGTCCTGGGTCCGGCTCCCGCTGTGTGCAAGTTTGAGCCCCACGTCATGATCACTGGGTGTGCGAGTTCGAGCCCCGCTTCTCTCGCGCGCGTGTGTGAGTACAGGCCCCTTGTCGGGCTCCCCTGGTCTGCAAGTTCGAGTTGGCGAGCAGCTTCCGTGATGTGCGAGTTTGAGACCCACTTCAGTCTCGGGGTGTGTGTGAGTTTGAGTGCCTTGTTCGCCTACCTGGGTCAGTGAGTTCGAGCTCTGCTTTGGGCTCACGGGGGTGAGAGTTGGAAGCCCTTCTCGTGCTCACCCGGTGTGTGAGCTCCAGCCCTGTGACCAGTGTCCTCGGTGTGCGAGTTTGAGCCCCGCGTCGGACTCCTGAGGTGTGTGAGCAGAGAGCCCCGCGTTGGGCTCTTGCAATGGGCAAGCTCGAGCCCTGCGTCGGGCTCAAGGGGTGCGCAAGATTGAGCCTCGTGTTGGGCTCCCCCACTGTACAACTCCGAGCTCCGAGTCAGTCTCCCGGTGTGTGCGAGTTCAAGCTCCAAGTGTGTGAGTTCGAGCCCGCATCAGATGTTCCTCCAGTGCGGGAGACCAAAACTGCACAGGTCATCCCTGATGGCAAGGCCCAGGGAAAAACCTGTGGGAAAAGACTGCAAGGCAGCCAGAAGAACCTGCTGAAGAATTCTTCTCTGCTTAATCTGTGCATTTTACTGTCCCTTCTGCTGTTAGTCTCTTCTAGGGTTAATATGAAGCCAGAATTGCCTCAAGTTCCCCCTCTTCCTCCAAAATGGAATGTACCTAAATATCATGCCCGTCCCCTCAATAGGATGTTGTCTTATGCTTATTGTAGTAACTGGCATAATTGGGGACAGTCTGGCATGCATGGGGTCTATAAGAGACCTGGAACTCATTTTCCTTGTAGGGGTCTAATTGCCAATAATACTACATATTATGCTTTAAGCAGAGACAAAACAAAACTTATTAGTTTTAGAGGACTTTCTTGGAAAAGTATTAGAGAAATATTTGCCTGTGAGGCAACTTATGGATTGTTCTGGCCACAGAATGAGACCTGTAAATGCAGAGACCAAACTCTCTTTGATCCACGTAAAACAATTCCACATGTCCTGTATGATAAATGTTGATATTGTTCTTTCTTAGTAAGGGGTTGTGAAAATCTGTCATCTATAACTGTGGGTACAAGTATATCCTGTTCTTGCTTGCCCACTAAACTTAAACAATTAAAGGGCACTGTGTTCTCATGTATTCTAGCTATATGCTTCACTTATTCTTAGATACCCTGCCATATGTCATAAAGAATATGTAAAACTTTCTTATGACTACCTGGTTAAATTTTATTGGTTTAAGTGGAAATCATGTACCGTGAAATCACTGTTGCCAAGAAAACTTAGAGATGTTAAGTCCCATGACTGCTTTCTAAAAATGTAGATTGTTTAAGCATGATTGATTGGATTTGCTATAAAAATCCTAAACTGAAAAATCAGTTTGAGCAGTCCACCTGAAGAGGCTGGCTCCGTGTCTTCTTCGCTGACTCCAACCCTCACTCTCCGGGTCCACCCTGGCTTGCAGAGGCTGGACCCCTGCACTCCAGTGTGCAGGTTGGAGCCCCATGTAGGGCTCTGATGGTATGTGAGTTCGAGCCCCGCGTCAGGCTCCCGAGTGTGCGAGTTGCAGCCTGGCATGGAGCTCCCATTGTGTACCTATACAAGTCCCACACTGGGCTCCCATGCTGAGTTCGAGCCCCGCGTCTGGCTCCCAGGGTGTGGGAATTGGAGCCCCGCATCTGGCTCACAGGGCATCCGAGCTTGAGCCCTGCGTAAGGTTCTCTTGGTGAGCAAGTTTGAGCCCCATGTCGTTCTCCCTCATGTGCGAGATCAAACTCTGCTTTGGGGTGCCACGGTGTGCGAGTTCAAACTCTACCTCCAGCTCCCGTGGTGTGCGAGTTCGAACCCGGCATTGGGCTCCCACGGTGTGCTGTTCAAGCCCCACATCGGGTTCCAAGCTCTCCGAGTTTGAGCTCCGCTTCGGGTTCCCCTTTTGTGTGAGTTCAAGCCTCCGGCTCCGGCTCCCCCTTTCTGCGAGGCATCAGTCTCCCTCTGTGTACTTGTTCAAGCTCCACGTTGAGCTCCCACGCTCTCCGAGTTTGAGCCCTGCGTCAGGTTCCCCTTTTGTGCGAGTTCAAGCCCCGTGTGGCGCTTGCTCAGTGTGCTAGTTTGAGCCACGCTTCTGGCTCCCGGGGTGTGAAAGCTTGAGCCCTGGGTCCGGCTCTCCTGGTAGGTGAGTTTGAGCCCCTAGTCAGGCTCCCAGGGTGTGCAAGTTTGAGCCCCGCGTTGGGTGCCCGCGATGTGTGAGCCCGAGCCCCGTGTCGGGCTTCCCCCCCCCACCCCCCGTGCGAGTTCGAGCCAGTGTTGGGCTCCCGCCGTGTGCCTGTTCGATCCCCGCATCAGGTCCCACACTCTTTGAGTTTGAGCCCCACGTTGGGCTCCCCTTTTATGCGAGTTAGAGCTCCTCATTAGGCTCAGTGCTATCGCTTGGAAAATTGAGCCTGCTTCAGAGCCTGTCTTCCTCTCTTTCTGCTCCTTCCCCACTTGTGTTCTGTCTCTGTCTCTCTCTCTCTCTCTCAAAAATTAACATAAAAATATTTTTAAATGTATTTTTATTAAAATATTTTTTTAAATGTCTTTATTTTATTTTGAGAGACAGAGACAGATAGCGAGCAGGAGAGGGGCAGAGAGTGAGGGAGACACAGAATCTGAAGCAGGCTCCAGGCTCTGAGCTGTCAGTACAGAGCTGGACACCAGGCTCAAACCCACGGGCTGTGAGATCATGACTTGAGCCGAAGTCAGACACTTAACCGACTGAGCCACCCAGGAGCCCCCATAAAAAGATTTTTAAATCAGCTGTTTCCTGGGTGGCTCTTTTCACTTTCACTGCTGAAGAAGCAGGCATCTGTCTCATCCATTATTCTTCTGTGATGTTTGGGATTCTTGACGACGCATACTGGATTTCCCCAGCCAGCATCGGGCTGGGCAGAATTTCTTCTGCCAGCCGGACACCTCTCATACACTGAGACACTGGATTCCTAGAGCGCATCCCTCATGCTCCCGGAAACTGGGCTGTAACCATGGATGACAGCACTGTCCCATCATCTTCTGATGGTATTTCAGTGGGCTCGTCATTCTCATCTTTAGTTACCTGATTATCTTCTAACATCTCTTCTTTTCCCATTAGGCTGCCCCTAGGAAGCTGCAAGCCGAAGCAGCAAGGGATCCAGAAGCAGCCCAGCTACCACTTCGTTCCCACCAAATGGCTGCCTTGTAACTCTTTATGGAAGAGAACAAAACACCACCGCCACCACCAGTGTTTAATAACCCTGCACTAAATGTTGAGAAAACAACCACCCACCCCCAAAAGGAAACTCCGCAGGTTCAGGCAGGTTTGTGCAGGTTTGTGTAGAGTATGTACTGTGTTGATCAAGTATTTTGTATCAAGTTCTTAAGATTGTGTAGGAATGCCTGGGGGAACTGTGAGCAGCAGGTCCAAGAAACAAAAAAGCCAGTAGATAGGGCGGGTGGTGTCCAGGGCTGCTTCCTCAGTAACCTCATTGCCTTACTGGTCAATGAGCCATGGCCAAGACTTGCAGACGTGGGTGCCAAAGCCCCCCTGGGACCTGGGATTGCCCAGGCATCTCTACCGTGTGCTCATCAGCCATAATTCAAGCTGTGTCCTTCTCACCTTCTGAGGAGCAAGAGTATGAGTAGTCCCTGAAAATTACATCCTAGGTCTTCACAGTTTGCAAAGGGAGGACACTGGGGACCCAGCTTCCCAGTGCAGTACTTTCTGACCTCAAGCTGTCTTCTCATTGGCAACCTGGGGAATTTTGCAAATAGGGCCCATGTTTGCTAAATCAGCCACATAGAAGTTAATAAGATCAAAAAAGGTCCTTTCATATTACATTAGTTGACCTCAAATCCACTTAGATCGTTCTGAAAATTGGAGCTGACAGAGAAGGCTGCTCCCACCACTGAGTTTTCCATAAAATGAACTCTGACTCCTGGAGCAGCAACTCACAGATTCAGCTTGTAGTTCAGACCCTCCTGTAAGCTGCCTTCCCATGGCTTGTGTCAGGTCTCCTGCAGCTGCCATGTGGGGATCAGCCCCAGGGCTGGCCTCCTGTCCGTGACATTGTACACGGCCTCAGCACAAGCAGATGGGCCGCTGGCATGGAGGCTGGAACAGGGAACTAACAGCATCTCATCCCAGATGTAATTTCTAAGGGGATCAGAATGCAGAGCAGAGCCACCGGGTATGTGGTGCTGATGTAGAGAGAAGTCCATATTTTGGGAACACCTCCCAGAAACCCCCCATCCCACCTCCTCCTGCTACCAGCCGATACTGAGAAACTCCATTACCAGGTGACTGTGGGGCATCAGCACAGGAGGGTGGAGGACAGCAAATTGCTCCCCACTGTGGGTCTATCCATGGAAACATCAAGACATCTTTGGCCGCAACCACTATTTCAGGAAAACACTTGAAAAATCCAATCTCAGCATCTATTTCCAAGGTTCTAAGACACATCTGAGGAAGAAAAGATCAACAACAATGCAAGAAGAGCCTCTCAGCTCAGCCCTGCTCCAGCCCTGAGGTCCAAAGGTCCAGGGGTCCAGAGGGAAAGACTCGTGGGGTGGGGGAAGACAATTTCCTCAGAATTTCCTCCACAAGGGTGTCACTTTCTAGGCTTATCCCCCTCCAGCAGATGTCCAACAGAATATGTGGGCTTCCTGGAAATGTGAGGGCTGTAGTGGGTGGTGGGGGCATTCTAGACCTGTTGTTTTGAGAAAAGATGCCGCACAGTTAAAACCCCAAGCCTGGGTGCTCTGAGGATGGGTTGGCTGTAGGTGTGTTCAGAGGTCATGGACAATGAGCAGGACTCTGTGGTCAGTGATCAGCCTGGGGTCATTGGGGCCCTCACAATGACCCTCCTGCACAAAATGGGGGTTTTCTGTCTCTGTAACCCCAGTGACTGGCTGCAGTCTGTGCCATGGTAGGTGCTAAGGAGATATTAAAAATAGAATATTAGAACTAGTCCAGCCCAGTGCGCTGGTGCCACGCACCCACCCACGCTGCTCTGGTATCCCCCTTGAGGCCTGCTTGGCACCATGCATCTGGAGGACCAGAAGTGGTGCCCACCAGTGGTCAACAAGAATTCCTTGAATGCCTGATGTGTTAAGGAACTAGTCTTGATCCCAGTGTGAAGGCTGAGGAGATAGTTACTGGGATGGGGGGGGGGTCAGAGTGGGCAAGGGAAGAGATTGGGTTTAGTGGCTGGAATCCCCAAGACTCTGACATGTGGAGGGGCCCAGACATGGTATTTGTGGGTAAGGTGCGCATCTTCCCTCCAAGCCCATCTTATCCCTCTCTGGCCCGCCTCTCGGAGGTCTTCATGGGAGTGCCCGCTTGTAGGTAACTTCTGGTGTGTCTGATGACCAAAGTGTCACCTGGAGCACATGCCTGGGCAATGGGTCCCCCATCAGGATCGTGACCCTAAACCATGAGATTCTTGTGCCTACTTGGGACACCCCTCTCCAGGACAGCATCCTCAGCCGGGACTGAGAGAAGGAGCCCTCTGGCATGGAGGCGGGTGCTACGTTCTTGTACCCTGAGATCAGGGCCTTTCCCACGTGCGTGGGAGGCACTGGGTGTGCTGTTGTCCATCACTTCCCTGCTGTCCGGTTCTTGCCTCTCCCCACAGGGGCTCTTGCAGGGAAAGCTCCTTGGGGTTCATCCCTTTTAATTTCCTTCTTCCTTGCCTCATGGGGGAAGGTTCTGAAACAGAGTCTCTTGTTCTCTTATAAAGCCATTGTTTCAGAGTTGGAAACATCACCAGGAGACACCCAAGCCCAGTGTTGCCTTTGCTGGAACGTAATCAGAGGAGCTCAAGAGGAAATCAAAATCATTGCAGGTCCCACCGGTGTCTCCACTGGAAACGGATCCTGTCAGGGCCCCGGGGCTCATGGACTTCCGGACAGCCCTGCCCTCCGTGCCAGTGCTGCTCCTTCCTCTCAGCTGTTGTGGGTTTTTAGTTAGTTTTCGTGTGTGGTGTAAGATAGGGGTCTGGTGTTATGCTTGGGGCTGTCCAGTTTTCCCAGCACCATTCACTGAAGGGACTGTCCTTTCACCATTGTGTATTCTTAGCTCCTTTGTTGCACATTAACTGATCACATATGTGTGGATTTGCTTCTGGGCTCTCTGTTTAGCTCCATTGGTCTTTCTGTCTCTCAGCCCATAGCATACTGTTTTGGTTACTCTAGCTTTGTAATATGACTTAAGATCAGGGAATGTGATGCCTCCTGGTTTGTTCTTCTTTATACAGATTCTGTGGCTATTGGTGGTCCTCTGCTGTTTCATACAGCTTTTAGGATTTTTCTAGTTCTGTGCCAAATGGTACTAGAATGTTGATTGGGAGAGATTCCATTGAATCTTTACATCACTTTGGGTAATATGGACGATTCTATAAATGGACATTTCCAACATGGGGAAATCATTATGCTTTCCCCATTATAATCCAATCCAGAGGCTCTGTCAACTGTCATCACCTGCCTGAACTCTGTGACTTTTCCTGTTGTGACCTACTTTACTATTCCCAAGACTTTCATTCACTGTACAACCATGATTGATTTAAAGATCACAGAGGGCTCAATCTGGCAGTCTTTCTGTGTGAGTTCTGTAATTTAGTATGTTTTCAGTCTGCATTCATTTTGTGACATGTTTTAGTACTTCAATCATGACTTTAATTGTGGTTCAATTTACAAAACATAACAGCGACTATTTAAAAGATTTTGAGTCTACAGTGTATGCCACTAAGTATATTCCTGTTGTTCACACATCACCACTTTCCACCTTGAGAATGTTTAAATTTTGACCTAGTGAAAGTCTGTGTATATCAAATATTAACTGCCCATTTCCCTTTCCCCTCTGCCTGGCAACTATATTTTACTTTTTGTAGGTGAATTTGGTTATTTTGGATACCCCAAACAAGTAGAATCTTATAATATTCTTTTCTGTGATTGGATTATTATCCTTGTCATAGTGAATTGGAGGTTCTTCCAAATTGTGATATGACTCAGTACTCTAGTCCTTTGGATGGCTGGTAATATTCCATTGTATATACATCACCCATTCACCCTTCAATGGTCCTTTGGTCGGTTTAGCCTTTTGACTATTGTGCATAATGGTTCAATGAATTTGGGGAAAGAAATACAGAGTGAGTCCCTGCTTTCAAATATTTGGGGTATATTTCCGAGATATATTAATTAATTCTGTTTTTAAGATTTAGAGGAACCATCATTCAGTTTTCCCCAGCAGCTGTACAATTTTACTTCATTCCTTGATGTGTTGGAAGAAGATTTCAGTTTATAGATCTACCCCGTGTTGTATATTCATCTACATTTTGTGGAATGTTTGCATATTTTGTACCATTTTCCAATTGTGACTAGCGTTGCTATGAATATTTATGTTGCTTTTGTTTATCATTATCATTCTGGATCATGATGTGTGGGATCATGGTTATGGTTTATTCCTATGACTTACAGTATCAAGTTAGAGCTGATGGTATGTGGTTTATAGATTACAGCTTTATGATTCTGTTGTTTAATCGTGTCTGGTTATGGGTTTATGGCATATGTTTTTTGGCTACACACCCTATGATTTGGATGTTTTAGTGGAAGGAGGTGGGAAGAAGAAGGAATGAGTATTATTGGGTTTGAGGCAAAATGTTTTTGAGGAGTGAGTGGATGATGGGTTGAGGTGGTGTTTGTGGGGGGAGGGATTAGGAGGTTCAGTGGGTGGTCTCTGGGAAGCTAGTGGGTTCAGAATTTGGAGGGTGATGGTTTAAGGGTGAGTGAGTGAGGGTTTGAGAGTGCTTATGGGTGAGTGAGGGTTTGAGAGGGCACTTGTTTAGGTGGTATTGGGTGTATGTGTAGAAGGTTTGGGGGATGATTGCTTATTAGTTGAGAGATTAGAAGGATCTGATGGTAGTGGTTTAGGGAATGAGAGTTTAGGAGATAAAAATAGTGCTGGGAGCCACACCAGCCTCGCTGGATGACAGTCACTGCAAAGAAAGAGGCAGCGTTTGCACAGCTCCTGCCATGAGAAATGAAAACTGGTATCTCCTTCTGCTACTACTGGCTCATGTTGGAAATGAGCCTGATGGTATTGACCAGGCCTCACAATATTCCAAATCATGCCGATATTCCCCACACAGATACCTCATAAGGAAAAGCATGTTCCTGCCTTTTCAAAAGAGATTTTAGATGAAAGCACTGTGGATGGTTGTCCTATGGGCCTTGTGGATCCTAGACTTAGAAAATAAAGGGGGTTAAGAGCACAAGAGCTACAATTGATCCTGGCCCCGAGACAAAGAGCCTAATTTAGAGTTAAGGAACAGATAAGGGCAGAACTTAAGTTAATACTGTAAGGTTGAGATAATAGCGGGTGGTGAACCAAAGAGTTTGGTTTTGTTGCTGGAAAATGAGACAAAGAAGTCAAGGCAATGGGCTGAGCACACCTTTATTGTAAAGAGGTTCTGTGGCTTGGGGTAGAAACAAGCCAGGGAAGTCACACCCCGAGACTGGGGAGAGGGGTATATATAGGACTGTAGTTCTGGGTCGAGACCCATGAGGGCATGTTTCCTTATTTTGTTTTGCTTTTCCTGGGTTGGGTCTCATTTCTGATGAGGTGAGTAGTGTTTTCTGAGAAACCAGTGGTGGGAAACTGGGAGCAGGAAGCTGGTGGCGGGAAAGTCCTGAGGTGGTCATAAGATGGAGTCCGATCTGCCATCTTGGTGTCTTTTTGCAGACCCGTCAGACCTGCCAATTTGGTTTCCTTTCCCAAACCCGCCAGACTTGTCATTCTGACTTTTTTGGTGTTATAGGGCAGCAATTTGAGACTGGCTACTTCCTGCTGACCGAGGGGCAGCGTTGTCTTAGGGTTCTCTGGTGACAGGTGGGTGTAGGGGTGTAGGAGTAGTTGGTTTACTGTGACTCAGGAGATTTCCTGGATTCATCCTTGGATGAAGCGTAAGAGACAAGGGGTAATCATGAGGAAAAAATGAAGTATAATTATTGGAGTGAGCAGGGGAGCCATCCAAGTGAGCCTTGGAGATTGCCACCAATTAAGCGGAGAGTTGGAGATGTTTGGCTCATAAGGATCCTCTTACCTTTGCAAGATTTTGGATGTTGGTTTCTACTATGCCAGTTTCAGTGAGGTAATAGCAGCATTCCTCAGGAAGGAATAGGCAAGTTCCTCCCTTATCTGCAGTGAGTAGGTTCAAGGCACGTCTATTTTGTAATGTAACTTGAGCAATTAAGGCAATCTGCCTTTGGAGGGATGCTCACGCTTCAGCAGAGGCCTCCATTGCCAATTGTAATTTATTGGAGAGGTCCTGAGGGGTATCAATGGAATGGATTAATGCCCCAGTTCCCAAGCCTGCCGCCACCAGGGAAGAGGCAACGGAAATACCCATAACCAGGGGGGAGGAATACAGCTTGTTTGGTTTTTTATGGGGCTGGTTCTATAAGGGCTCGGAGTTCTGCCTCACTATAGACGGTGAGTTGGTGGATCAAGGAAACCGGAAGGCAAAAGGAGTTGATGGAAATGTCAGGCTGTTTTTTGTAGGGTGCCGTTACACCAGAAAAATCCTCCAGGAGGAGCAGGGAAGGGGGTGTCTATGACTTTACGGTTACAATTAGGCCGAGTCGAGCAAGCATAACAGACTGGAAAGTAGGGTTCTGATTGGGTAAGGGCGGGGGGGTGTCTGAAATATGAATTTCAGAGGAGAAACACCAGGCATGGTGTAATTGAATGGTTGAGGAAGAGGCACTGCTATAAGTGGGGGTCTTGTTAAAGAGGCGCACATAAAATAAGGGGACAGGTTACCCATGCCTGAGAGGTTAGCCAATGAAACCCCTTGTTGAACCAATTTTATCATAAAAATGGGTCCTGGCCAGAGTGATCAGGACAAAGTTGTTTGTGCAGAGTTTCCTCTTGAGATTTCATAGCTTGTGATTTATCTTGGAAATCTGAAATGGCTTGGGGCATTACCTATATATAAGCTCTATAAATGTGAGAGTAGTAGATGAGTATGCCTGCCATGATTGTGAGTATAATTTTCCCGTTACTCTGGCCGCCCACTGGGGGTCCCAAGGGTCAGGCACAGCAAGGGTATAATTATTGCCCTTACAGAACCATCTCCATCCATGTCCAGCCCCATGGCAGAATTGATTAAGATGATAGATGTTACAGTAACTATATGGGCATCCTCCATTTTGTGTGGTATAGGTATTTTTACAGATGGGTTTGGTTTGATCATATAAGATGCAGATGGAGGGGTCAGATGCTCCTGGAGGGGCTGAGTAGAATGCAGGAATTTGGAAAAGAACAGGTTTCTGACAACCCTCAGGTTGACAGTCGGCGGTGGATATCTGCCAGGTATGTCCGTTTTGGGTTTCAGCGAGGTAAAACCTCCATCTAAAGTCTGAAGAGGACAGACTGGGTCTAAGAGGAAGGAGCAGGGGGTTCAGGGTAAGGAGGTGGTAAAGATTGGAGTTGTTGGGGTCTACGAGGAGCCCCTGAGAGATTGTGTATAGGATCAGAGAGAGGTGAAGAGGTAGTCGGAGTTGAGACTTCAGGAAGAGTAGAAGGGGGTTTAGGGGGTAAAGTACGAGCAAGGAGAACTTGGGTAGTAGGGAAGGATGGGAGTGCAGGTCCCAGAAGGCCTGAACATAGGGTACTTCAGCCCATTTCCCCAGCCTTTGGCAGAAGTTACCCAGATCAATGAGAATATGGAAGTCAAAGGTTCCCTCTGGAGGCTATTAAGATTGGTTATCTAATTTGCACATAGGCCAATCGACAGTACAAAAATGGATTAGCCACTTTTTCCTAAGATCCATAGAATACTCCAGTGAGTCAAAATTTGCTAATAGACATCCTAGTGGGGTCTGTGGGTTGAATTTGGAATGAGAGGATCCCATAATATTTGGCTTAACACCTCGGGACCAGCGATAAGCATCCCCAGTTCTGGTCTCGAGGGTCGGAACGGAAGGGTAGCGATCCCAGGCTAGGGGACATCTCCCCGGTCTGGGAGGCTAGTAACAGAAATGGAGGGGTTGCCCTAACTCGGCTGTGATTTTGGGCAGGGTCCCTGGAGGTTGCCAAAGTATTTGGGAACTTAGCCCAGTCGTCGCTGTGGAGTCTGTCAGATTGCCTGGATCAGAGAGAGGAGAGGGCTCAACTCAAGGCGAGCTACTATCTCCTCCCAGTTTGGCACCAAATGTAAGGTTGAGATAACAGAGGGTGGTGAACCAAAGATGCTCAAAAACAAGACAAAGGAGTCAAGGCAATGGGCTGAGCACACCATTATTGTAAAGAGCTCTTGAACGAGGTTCCATGGCTTGAGGGTAGAAACAAGCCAGGGAAGTGGCACCCCGAGACTGGGAAGAGGGGTACATATATATAGGACTATATATATAGGACTATAGTTCTAGGTCGAGACCCATGAGGGCACATTTCCTTACTTGGTCTCACTTTTCCTGGATTGGGTCTCATTTCTGCTGAGGTAAGTGTCTTCTGAGAAACCAGTAGTGGGAAAGTCCTGAGGCAGTTGTAAGATGGAGTCTGATCTGCCATCTTGATGTCTTTTTCTGGACCCGTCAGACCTGCCATCTGGCGTCCTTTCCCAAGCCCACCAGACCTGTCAAATACTTATACCTTTTCTAACTGGTGATGTATGGCAGTCCCTTCCCTAAGCCTACTTTCCACAAACACTCTCCCTTGCCCTAGTGACTGGGAAGAGGATAGAAAAGAGTAGTTAAAACATAACCCAAAAACAAAGGCCGACACATTTAGGGCCTCCATGGTGTTTACACATTCAGCATCAAGTCAAAAAAGTTTCCACAAACAACTTTAACTAGCTCAAAAACATTCATCCTCATGTGAGCCAGACGGAATGACTCCTAGTCTATCTATATACAACTTAACCTATGACCTAATCTTAGCGTATTAACTTGGAACAAATATGTATGTCATCCTGTTTTTCACTAAGGACATCCTGTTATTTCCTTAGTTGTAAGATTTACTCAGCCTCACTATGATTGGGACAATTTTGCAAGAATACTTCTGGAAAACCTGTTTTTGTACACTTTTCAAAGCATCTTATCACAAAGAGTTTTCCATTATAAAAATTCCTTTTTCTGATGCCATGTTATCATTTGACCTATAATTAGAGACACCAAAATCGACAGTGCTGTCCATCCTTCAGGGACCCCTGGACTGGCTGGAGCTGGCCTCCAGCAGGATACGAATTAGGGGGAGCCTTGAGGCACTGGAGATAATGGTTAATGAGTGCAAGATTGAAGGAGAACCCAGTTTTCCAGAGGACTTATTAGGGAGAGCACTAGACTGAGTAACTAGAGTTTGTGGGTTCCAACCTAGAGGTAAAAGACCTTGAGAGAGCTATGGTTTAGGATCTGGGTACGTTCTGAATTCAGATATGTGGTTTGCAAATATTTTCTCCCAGTTTGTGGCTTGCCTTTTGATTCTTTGAACAAGGTTTATCAGAGTCGAAGTTTTAATTTTATAAAGTCCATATTATTAATTTTTCTCTTTTTTGGATTAGTCTTTGTGTTTGTGGGCTTTTTTAATGTTAATTTATTTTGAGAGATCAGCGTTTTCTGCACAGAGCCCAATGTGGGGTCCATCTCACCAATCAGGAGATCATGACCTGAGCAGAAATCAAGAGTCAGATGCTTAATCGACTGAGCCACCCAGGTGCCACTTGTGTTTGTATTTTATTTTATTTTATTTTATTTTATTTTATTTTATTTTATTTTATTTTATTTTATTTTATTCTATCTTATTTTGTTTTGTTTTGTTTCCTTTTGTTTTATTTTATTCTTTTCTTTCATTTCATTTGCAAAAAAGTGATTTTATTAAGACTCACAGGATGCAGGAGGCCTAAGTATTGTCAAGCTAAGTTTTATTTATTTTTAATGTTTTATTTATTTCTGAGAGAGAGAGACAGAGAGAGTGTGAGTAGAGGAGGGTCAGAGAGAGAGGGAAACAGAATCTGAAACAGGCTCCAGGCTCTGAGCTGTCAGCACAGGGCCTGACACGGGGCTTGAACCCACGAACCATGAGATCATGACCTGAGCCAAAGTCGGACGCTTTACCGACTGAGCCACCCAGGCGCCCCAAGCTAAGGTTGATTTTACCCTAGCAAAGTATTAGCATTAAGACAGTAGGGAGTTCCTGGAGAAACATTTTACTCCGTCTGCCTCAAGCATTTGCCAATGGGTTGCGGGTTATAAGGAAATTTAACTTTATCTGCCATTTCCTACAGCCTTTGTTTCCCACATCATTCCCTCCTGAGCAATTTTGACCCTTCAAATCTTTGAGGCTGCCGAGGGTAGAAGGTCTCATCTTCTGTAACTTCCTGCTGAATGGGGGCATAGAGATGTCCCTACATATGGGCCAACATTGGTCAGTTGGGGAAGGTACTTATATTTAGGAGTTACCACAGGCATAGTCAGCCAATCCAAGGTAGACAATCTATATGAACCTCCTTGAGTAGAAAGGATCATCTGTCTTCTAGAAGTTATGGCTGTGAAGGAAGGAGTCTTGGCACCAGGCAGGGAGACACCATAAAAAGACAACAAAATAAAGTTAATATTATAAGAAAGAATATATATAGAGAGAGACTGGAGGGCTTCCACTGGTTCATAGAAATAAGAAAGCATGTCAGCTTGCATACTAGATTCCTGTGAGGGAGGTACAGGTTTAATTCTTGATACATGAGTTTTACTATAGTGGGAGCACATAATACAACCTAGTAAGGGGCCTTTCCATTTTGAGTTAAATCCACTCTTGTATTAGACTTCCAGTCTTGTAATACATCATGTCTCCTGGGTTTATATGGGGTGGGTTTCTAGTAACTGTCATATCAGGTTCAGGAAACAAAGGAAGTTTTGGCAAGCTGCTCTACTTGGGGATATTCCTTAAAGTCCCTGTCCTGGGATAGACTAACCACAGTTAGCTCCAGTTAGAGCCGTTACTTGGGAAATCAACAAGGGAGAAGCCCCCACCTGTATAAGAGAAGGAACAGAGAGAGAGAGAGAGAGAGAGAGAGAGAGAGAGAGAGAGAGAGCGCGAGCGCATCCACTTGGTTTGGGATGGCCTGTGTTTCCTCCAGTGACCTGGATTTACTTGGAGAAGGCCTATGTAGACATCCAGTACTTCAGTAGGGAGTTTCCTAGCCAAATACATTTGTCTGTAAGAGGCCTTTTGGTCTGGATGTTCATTTAGAGCTGTCAAGGCCTGGACTTAGGGTCTGTCCATCCATTTGCACTGTTTCCTGCAGAGATCTAACTACTAGATCCTATTGAGGCCATGCAGTGTTACAGGAGATCAGTTCTTTCCTAAACTTTGAAATCGAAATTGTTTACAGTGGGTTAAAATGACATCCCAAGGGAGAGTCCTTGGGAACCAGAGAGAAGCTCCCAGGCTTCTCCTGGAGAGAGAGAGGTCATTACCATGAAAATCGCCTCCGACTCCTGAGTGGCATCCCACCTGCAAGGTATGTCAGAGGTTCCTGAGATGTCAAAGTGACCTGAGGCATCCCTGGAACAAAATTGCTGTGGTGATCTACCAGCTGACTAAGGACTCCTGAAGGAGGGAGGCCAGCCCTCCCTCAGCTTCCTCTTTGAATTCTAGACTACAAATAGGTGCTGGCCTATGGACCAGGAGTGTATTGCTGAGAAGGCCATGCTGCACTGCCCCTGGGGTGGGGGAGGGGCTGTGCTGCTCTGAACTTGTGGCTTGACATTGCAGAGAAGGCCATGAAAAACCTGCCATTTTTTAACCCATGGAAAACGCTGGAAAAATTTTACAAAATTACCCAATTCTGTAATTGAGGACATTGACCAAAAACAGTAAAGACAGAATTCCATTCATGATATAAGCGACATTCTAACACATATAGTCTTTACAGCCAACTTCCCTAAAAAATGGTCTCTGGTTGGGTTTTAATACATTTGGGTACTGGTTTCTGCCAACTCCCAGTGGAGTTCTCTGCCAGATGTGTCTAGACCAGGGATGTGGAAGGGATCATGTTAAACCACTGAGGAGGAGACCTCACCCAGAGTTTTAAGACTGGCAGCTGTCCTGGTGACTTAGGTGGCTGTCCCATGCCCAAAACAGACAACTTTGTATTAGGGCAGAATAAAGAGAGGGCACGAGTTTCTGGGTCTTATTACCATTCCGGACAGGGTAATTAACTTCCAGCCAAAAGGCAGGCTTTCCTCTTCCTGTAGAGTAACCACAGGTGAGAAGATTGCAGCCTGAGTGATCAACATGAAAGTGTTTTACTTAGGCCATACTTTTCAAAGGCCCTGAAATGAAAGTAAAGGAAGAAAAGAATACTCATCAAGGTTGCATCCGCTCAAAGTCCATAAAAAAAACTCATTGCCCCAGCGTTGTACGCATATAAATGATAAGGTTTTTGAGGTGATAATGGGCTTTGCCGGGTCAAGAGCCAATGGCCAGGAAAGAATTCTTGAAGATGTCTTTGGTGCAAAAAGGTGATTTTATTAAAGCATGGGGAGAGGACCCGTGGGCAGGAAGAGCTGCCCCTTGTGTTTGCATTTTAAATTAATCTGCAGTTTCCAGTGAACTTTGGTGTAGGTTGTGACGTTTGTGTACACATTTTATTTCGTATGGTTTCCAATTAATTGTTCCTTAACTGTTTTTGGCAGAGTTGGGGGATACTGGGCTTCACTTGAGTGTCAGTTTCCAAAATGTAATAGATTCACGAGGCGGCCAGGAGGGGGCGCTGCCTCCAAGGATCAGTTGGCTCAGCGTGTCCTGCACTACCGCCACCGCCTGCAGGGGGCGCCAGAGCTCCGCTCCCTGACGCCAGCGCGCGCGCGCGCACTCCGCCTGCCCCAGCACTAACAGGAGCTCTGCTTCCTCAGAAGCGGCTGTGGGGGCTAAGGGAGGAGGTGGGTCCTCCGCCACAGGGACAGGAACCGGGTCTCCTCATGACCCGCTGTGCGGGCTTCGGGGGGACGTGGTGCCACGCGTCACGATGACGGGGCCCCGCCTCCTCAGAACCCGCGGTGGGGAATTCAAGGGCACGTGGAGCCGCATCCCCAAAGACGGGAGCACCGTCTCCTCAGGACCAGCTGTGGAGGATTCGGGAGGGTGTGGGCCCAAGTCCACAGGGACAAGAACCCGGTCTCCTCGGGACCCGCCGCGGGAGGAGCAGGTGAGGAGAAAGCAAGGCGGGGGGGGGAGGCGGTTGGGAAGGAGGAGCTTCCGGAGCAGACACCGCTGAGAGGGGGCGGTGTTCAGGGGACCGAGGGGGGAGGGCCCGGCCCAGCTGCGTGCGCGGTGACGCGGGGGCCTGAGCGCTCGGCCGTCGGGTCTTCCCTCTCGAGGCTCCCGGGCCGCGGGGCCGCGCGTCGGTGTTTGCTCCGCGCCTACTCAGTTCCCGCCGTGTCCTCACGAGGTTCTGGCCGAGAGCAAGTGCCCGGGCGGTCCTCGCGCTCCCACCACTGTGGCCGCGCGGGTCGGGGTGTTGGTTCCATGTGTGACACGGCGTTGTGGGGAGTTCGGTGCCGATGGATGTGCACATCTCTCCGGGCAGAATGGACATTGTCACTGAATGGATTTCTCCACATCCAGGAGCACAGAGTGGCTTGCCGTCCTTGTGCGTCTTCCTCCATTTCTGTCCCCAGTGTCCTGCCGTCCTCAGAGAGCAGGTCTGTCCCCTCCTCGCTTAGATCTTCTCCTCTTGGTTCCTCCTGATGCAGGTGTCAATGCGACCGTCTCTTCATGTCTCTTTCCAGTGGGTCGTCAGGAGTGTGTAGATATGCACGTGGTGTATCTGTGTCGTGTTTATTGTCTTTACCGTCAATATAACACCTCCAGTTTCTACCAGGAAAAATGGGATTACTTGGGAAAAAGATTATTTGTCCACCTGTGACTGGCGTATTTCACTCAGCATGACTGCAGGGTTCAATCCATGTTGTAGCGGGTGTCAGATTTCCCATCCTTTGTAAGGCTGAGCCATACTCCATTGTGTGTAGACCCATGTTGTGTGTTTATTCATCTGTCAGCCCTCACTTGGGTTGTTTCCGCCTTTTGGCTGTTGTGAAGAAGCTGCTATGAACGCTCGAAGAGGAATATCGGCTCAAGGCTTTGCTTTCAGCTTCCGGGTGTATGTGAGCAGTGGTGGAGTGCTGTGCTAACTCTCTGAGGAACCACTGTACTGGTCTCTGCAGCCGCACCGTTTTCCTTTACTCCTTTACATGGCAGAATAATACTGGCGTTTCTGGGTCTGCCCCATTGTGTTTCTCCATTCACCCACCGATGGGCATTTGCATAGTTTTTCTACCATTTGGCCCTTGTGAACAGTGCTGCTGTGTATGTTTGTGCGTGTGCTCTTTTTTTAAACTACTGTTTCAGTTCTTTGGGATAGACATCTAGGAGTAGAACTGTGGAGCCAAATGGTCATTTTATGTTTTTATCTTTCTGAGGAAATACCAAACTATTTTACACACAGGCTGCATCATTCTACATTTCCGTAAGCACGGTTTAAGAGTTCCAATTTCTCAACATCTTTGCCAATATTTGCTATATCGTAGTTTTTTATATTATAGCAATTTTAATGCGTGTAAAAGGGTATCTAACTGTGGTTTACATCTTCATTTCCATAAGGATTACCGATTTTAACATCTTTTCATGTCTATTTGCCATACATATGATCTCTCTTGGGAAAGGTATATCCAAGTCCTTTGTTCTAAAAATTGTGGGTTTTTTGTTGTTGATGATGAATTGTACAAGCTCTTTATATATTCTGTAAAACCGACTCTTACTAGGCAAATAATGTGCACATATTTTCTTTCATTCTAGGCATTGTCTTTTCACTTTGGGGATAGCAGCTGTTGGGGTACAAAGGTTTTTAAAGCTGAGGAAACTAAATTTATCTATTTTTCTTTCCTTGCTTGTTCTTTGGCGTCAGCCCTGAGTATTGTTAAACTCAATGGTCATGAAGACTTATCTCTGTTTATAGCTTCTAGAGTTTACAAGTTTACCTCTTACATTTAAGCTTTTGATCCACTTTGAGTTAATGTTTGTATGTGGTGTGAGAGTAAGGGTCCAATTTCATTCCTCTGCACATGGATAGCCAGTCATCTAGCATCCTTTGTTGAAAAGATCATTGTTTCCCCAATGTCACGCTGCCCACCCTTGTCAAAATTCGGTTGACCATAGATGAGAGGGTTTATTTCTGGGTTCTCAATGAAATCCCAATGATCTTAATTTATATCTTTATGATAGTATCACCAAGTTTTATTTACTGTTGCTTAGTTTTGAGGTTTGAAATTGGGAAGTATGAGCTTCTACATTGACTTTTTGTTGTTGTTTTGTTTATTTTGTGGTCCCTTGATTCTCCATGACTGTTAGGATTAGCTTGTACAACTGACGAATGGATCAAGAAGATGTGGTTTATCTATACAATGGAATACTCCATGGCAATGAGAAAGAATGAAATCTGGCCATGTGTAGCAACATGGATGGAACTTGAGGGTGTTATGCCGAGCAAAATAGGTCAGGCAGAGAAGAACAGATACCACATTTTTGCATGTATAGGAGGATTAGGAGGAACTTAACAGAGGACTGTGGGGGAGAAGAAGGGGGAAAATAGGCGGGGAGAGGGAGGGAGGCAAACCATGAGAGACTCTTGAAGGCTGAGAACAAACTGAGGACTGATGGGTGTGGTTGGGAGGGGGAGAGGGGAGATGGGCATAGAGGAGGGCACTTGTGGGGATAAGCACTGGGTGTTATATGGAAACCAAGTTGACAATAAACTATTTTTAAAAAAGGATTAGTTTGTACATTTCTTATCAGAGGATTTTGTGTATTTTCCTGGGAATCACATTGAATCTACATGTTGCATTGTGTGCTACTGCTATTCAGCAATAGTACACTTTATTTCTTTTCCCAGTGTTTAGGGTTAGGGTTAGGAATTACGTAGTTAAGGGTTAGTGGTTAGGGTTAGAGGTTGGGGTTAGTTTAGGGTTCGATGGTTAGGGTTAGGGTTAGAGGGGTAGGATTAGAGGGTTAGGGTTAGAGGATAAGGGTTAGGATTAGGAGTCAGGTAAATTAGGGTTTAGGGTTAGGAGTTGGTGTTAGGGTTAGAGGATTAAAGTTAGGGTCAGAGGGGTAGGATTAGAGGATTAGTGTTAGAAGGTAAGGGTTTGTGTTAGAGTCGGGGTTTTTGGTTGAGATTAGTGTTTGGGTTAAGGTTTAGAGTTAGGGTAGAGACAGAGGTTTGGGATATTGTCAGGGGTTAGGGTTTAGGAATAGGGGTTAGGATATTGGTTAGGCTCAGGGTTAGGGATTAGGGGTTAGGGGTAGTGTTAAGTTTAGCATTTGGATTAGGGTTAGGGTTGGGGTTCAGGGTAATGGGTTAGGGTTTATAGGTTAGGGGTTAAAGTTAGATTAGGGTTAGGGGTTACGGTTAGGGGTTTGGTGTGAGGGTTTAGGGTTTGGGTTTAGGGTTTAGAGGTATGGGTTAGGGGTTAGAGTTAGTAGTTAGAGTTAGGATTTAGGGGTAGAGTTAGATTCTAGGAGGCACCAGGCACTGAACCCCTAGCAGTGGTCTCCCTGGAAGGCTAAGTTGAGGGTACATAGGAACATGCTGGGAAGGCTTCATCTTTAGGTTCATGGCCAGCCACTTCTTTGGGCTAGGCTACAGTTGGGTCTCAGGACACCCCTTGTGCAGCTCCTATAGGGATTTGTAAATAGCATGGTGATATTTCCTGTGCCATGGTCATTAAGCCTCTACTGCTTATAGGTCCCATGTCCGTGGTGTTCTCTGACCTAGGAATTGGGTTTCCATGGGGAGAGAGCCTTGGCTAGGGTTAGGATTCTGTCCAGGTGAGTTGCCAGGGCAGAAGTTACACCAGTCCCATGATCTCCCTGAAGGGCTGAAATGAGGGCTTGGGTGCGGGCGTGGGTCAGGTGAAGGGTTACAGTTGGAGTTAGGATTAGTGTTAGTGTTAGGGTTAGGATTAGATTTAAGAATAAAGTTAGGGTTTGGGATAGATCCCAGGAGGCTCCTGGCGCTGATCACCCAGCACTCCAGTGTTCTCCCAGATGGCTGAGTTGAAGGTGGACGGGAGAGCTGGTCAGGCTTAGTCTTCGGGTTCAAGTGCCAGCCTCCTTACATTTGGGCCTCAGGGCACTCTTTGGGCAGCTATATCCAGGGTTTGGAAATGGCATGGTGATGTTCTGTTTTCCATGCCGTTTAACTTTGCACCTCTTCTGGGCCCCGCATCCATTGTTTTCTTAGATCTAGGAATGGGGTCCCCATAAGGAGAGAGCCTTGGCTAAGCATAGGGTTCCATTCAGGGATGTCGCCAGGGCAGAAGCGACACCAGTCCCGTGATGTCCCTGGATGGGGGAAATGAGGGTCCATGTGTGGGTGTGGGGCTGTTAGAGAGTTAAGTTTAGGGTTAAGGTAGTTTTAGGGTCAGGATCAGGTTTAAGTTTAGGGTTAGGGTTAGATCCAAGAGGCTCTAGATGCTGATCACCCAGCCATGCAGTGTTCTTCCCAAGGGCTGAGTTAGGGCACATGGGTGAGTGACAGTCAGGCATAGTCTTTGGGTTCATGACCAGCCTTCATGGTGGGTCAGAGTTTGTCTCAGGGCACCCCTTCTGCAGCTGCATCCAGGCTTTGGAAATGCCATGATGATATTCTGTGTTCCATACTGTTTAACCCTCCACCTCTTCTGGGCCTCATGTCCACGGTGTTCTCAGACCTAGCAATTGAGTCCCCATGGGGAGAGAGCCTTGGCTAGGATTAGTGTTCCATCCAGGGTCATCCCAAGGGCAGAAGCAACACCAGTCCCATGATCTCCCTGAAGGGCTGAAATGAGGGCCCATCTGCGGGTGTGGGTCAGGTGTAGGGTTACGTTTAGAGTTAGGGTTAGGTTTAAGGATAAGGTTTGGGTTAGAGTTAGATCCCAGGAGGCTCTAGGTGATCACCCAGTGTTCTCTCCAGAGGACTGAGTTGAGGGTACAAGGGAGAGTGTGGATCAGGCTTAGTCTCTGGGTTAAGGGTGAGCCTCCTCAATGTGTCAGGCAACGGTTGGGCCTCAGAGCATCCCTTGTGCATCTCCTTCTGGGCTTTGTCAATGGCATGGCGATATTCCAAGTTCCATCCTGATTAAGGCTGCACTGCTTCTGGGCCCCATGACCATGGTGTTTTCAAACCTAGGAATTGGGTCCCAGTGAGAGAAAGTCTTGGCTAGGGTTAGGGTTCTTTCCAGGAGATTCCCCAGGGCAGAAGTGACACCAGTCTGGTGATCACCCTGGAGAGATAAAATGAGGGCCCATCTGCTGGTGCAGGTAAGGTGTAAAGTTATGGTAGAGTTAGGGTTAGTGTTAGGTTTAAGATTAGGGTTAGGGTTAGATCCCAGGAGGCTCCAAGCACTGATCACCCAGCAGTGCAGTGTTCACCCCTGAGGGCTGAGGTGAGGGTGCATGGACCAGTGCCATTCAGGCTTACTCTTTGGGTTCAAGGGTTAGCATCCTTTGTCGGCCAGGCTATGGTAGGGCCTCAGACCACCTCGTGTGCAGCTCCATTCAGACTTTGTAAATATACCGTAATGAAATTCCCCCTTCCATGCTGATTAAGCCTGCACCTCTTCTGGGCCCCGTGTCTGTGGTGGTCTCAGACCTAGGAATTGGGTTCCTATGGGGAGAGAGCTTTGACCAGGGTTAGGGTTCTTTCCTGGTGAGCTGCCAGGGCAGAAGCGACACCAGTCCCATGAGCTCCCTGGAGGGCTGAAATGAGGGCCCATGTGCTGGTTTGTCAGGTGTGGGGTTAAGTTTAGAGTTAGGGTTAGTTTTAGGGTAGGGTTAGATCCCAGGAGGTTTCAGGCACTGATCATCCAGGAGTGCAATCTTTTCCCTCAGAGGGCTGAGTGGAGGGCACATGGGCAAGTACCGGTCAGGCTTAGTCTTTGGGTTCAAGGGACAGCCTCCTCCCTGGGCCAGGCTTGGGTTGGGCCTCAGGGCACTCTGGGTGCAGCTCCATCCAGCTTTGGAAATGGCATGGTGATGTTCCATTTTCCATGCCTAGTATTCCCGCTTCTGGGCCCCATGTCCGTGGTTTTCTCAAACCTAGGAATTGGGTCCTCGTGGGGAGAGAGCCTTGGCTAGTGTTAGGGTTCCGTCCAAGGGAGTCGCCAGGGCAGAAGCAACACCAGTCCTGTGATATCCCTGGAGGGCTGAAGTCAGGGCCCATGCATGGGAGAGGGTCAAGTGTAGGGTTATGGTCAGGGTTAGGGTCAGGGTCAGAACCCAGGTGGATGCAGGCGCTGAACCTCCAGCAGTAAAGTGCTGTCTATCCAGAGGGATGAGTTGAGGGCGCATGGGAGGAGACCTGTCAGGATTAGAGTTTGGGTTCAAAGGCCAGCCTCCTCTTTGGGCGATGCTACACTTGGACCTTATGGCACCCTCGTGCAGCTCCATCAAGGCTTTGTAAAGGGCATGGTGATATTCTAAATTCCATGCTGATTAAGCCTGTACCACTTTGGGCCCCATGACAGTAGTCTTCCCAGATCTAGGAATTGGGTGGCCATATAGAGAGATCTTGGCTAGGGTAAGGGTTCTGTCCAGGGGAGTTGCCAGGACAGAAGGGACACCAGTCCCGTGATCTACCTGGAGGGCTAAAATGAGAGGCCATGAGTCGATGAGGGTCGGAATATGGTTACGGTAAGAGTTAGGGTTAGTGTAGGGTTAGGGGTAGGTTTAAGAATAGGGTTAGGGTTAGATCCCAGGAAGCTCCAGGTACTGATCACCCAGCAGTGCAGTGTTTTTCCTGGTGGGCTGAGTGGAGGGTGCATGGGAGAGTTCCGGTCAGGCTTAGTCTTTGGGTTAAAGGGCCTGCCTCTTCTGTGAGCCAGGCTACAGTTAGGCCTCAGGGCACCCTTTATGCAGCTTCATCCCAGGTTTGGAAATGGCATTGTGATGTTCTGTGTTCCATGCTGCTTAACACTGCACTTCTCTGGACCCCACGTCCATTGTTTTCTCAGATCTAGGAATTGGATGCCCATGGGGAGAGAGCCTTGGCTAGGGTTAGGGTTTGTTCAGGGGAGTCGCCAGGACAAAAGTGACACCAGTCCCGTGATCTCCCTGGTGGGCTGAAATGAGGGCCCATGCAGGAGTGCGGGTCCAGCTTAGGGTTATGGTTAGAGTTAGGGTTAGTGTCAGGGTTGGAGTTAGGTTTAGGTTTAGGATTTGAACCCAGGAGACTCCAGGCGCTAAACCTCCAACAGTACAATGGTCTCCCCAGAGAGCTGAGCTGAGGGCCCTAGGGAGGGTGACGATCAGGCTTAGAGTTTGGGTTCAAAGCCAGCCTTTTCTCTGGGCCAGGCTACCGTTGGGCCTCAGGGCACCCCTTGTGCATCTCTGTCTGGGCTTTGTAAATGGCACGGTAATATTCCATCCTGGTTAAGCCTGCACCACTTCTGTGCCCCATGTCCATGGTCTTCTCAGACTTAGGAATTGGGGCCCCATGGGGAGAGAGCCCATTATATTATTTGTGTTATTGATGGTCATTATGTCACCTGCCTTTGAATGTAATGGTTTTATGAATGGGAGGTCATATAGTCCCGAGGCCTGGCACTTCAGGGGGTGACTCTGGGGTGTGTTGGACGCACTGTTTTGTGTTCTGCCTGTACCATCCTTCAGGCCAGTTGTCTGCAGAGGCAGTCCTTGCTTGTTAGGTGGGATGGAGGGTCCTTGGCCAGAATGTGAGTTTTAACTAGGTGTGCTCTGATTTGCTTGTTGAGACTTGAAACAACTGCTACTAGAATTGAGTCCCTGCAGAGCTGTCTGGTCAAGAGAGGTGGTATGGTCAGGGGCTTCTGCTTGTCTTCTGGGGGAAGGGGCCAGCTCCATTGGGACTGAGGCAAACTTGACCTAGAGGAGCAGTCTCCTCAGAGCACAGAGGGGTGGGGCTTGGTGTAAGCAGGTTAGGCAGCCAGTGTGGGTATTGCATTGTTTCCAGTAGGTGGCTCTGTGTTTATGTTGAGGGGTAGAGGAGGGAAAAGTCACCACTCAGCTCCTTAGTCCCTAGAGAGGCATCGTTGTGAACCTCTCAGGAATGCATTCCAAAACGAGTGTATAATCTCGCACTGTGTGCACCAGGTCTTGAACAGATCACTCACTGTTTACACGTTATCTCCCCTCATGTTTGCCTGCCTTCTCTCCAGCAGTAGGGCAGTGCCCTCAGGGCTGTATCCTAGCCAAGCCTGCTAACCTTTAAAACTCCACATTCTTGGGGTGTCTGGGTGGCTTGCCTAAGTGTCTGAGTCTTGATATTGGCTCAGTTCATGATCTCGTGGTTACAGGATTTTCTTTCTCACTCTTCCTTCCCCTCCCACGCATGTGCTCATTTTCTCTGTGTGTCTCTCAAAATAAACGTTAAAAAATTGAAAAGTTAAAAAAAATTTTTTAAATTTAGTGGCAGGAAATACATTATTTAGGCAAATTTGCCTCCCTAAGGGGAAAGGAAGGGGTCTATCAGTAAGATTTCTAGCACTGACTAGGAAATTCTACGTTATCTGGTTTAGGGTTACATTCCTGCAGGAAAGAAACGAGGTTTAGTGACATGGTATCTTAATGTAAGTATCTCCATCATGACTTTCCTTAACATTTAAACCCAAATTTTTACACGTCCATTTTTTAAATTAAAGATATAGCCCTAAACACCCTCCTACACTGTTGGTGGGAATGTAAACTGATACAGCCCCTCTGGAAAACAGTGTGGAGGTTCCTCAAAAAATTAACAATAGAACTCCCCTATGACCCAGCAATAGCACTGCTAGGAATTTACCCAGGGGATACAGAAATGCTGATGCATAGGAGCACATGTACCCCAATGTTCATAGCAGTACTCTCCACAATAGCTAAAACATGGAAAGAGCCTAAGTGTCCATCAACAGATGAATGGATCAAGAAGATGTGGTTTATCTATACCATGGAATATTACATGGCAATGAGAAACCATGAAATCTGGCCATGTGTAGCAACATGGATGGACCTTGAGGGTGTTATGCTGAGCGAAATAAGTCAGGCAGAGAAGGACAAATATCATATGTGTGCACGTATAGGAGGATTAGGAGGAACTTAACAGAGGACCAAGGGGGAGAAGAAGGGCGGAAATGGTGGGGAAAGGGAGAGAGGCAAACCATGAGAGACTCTTGAATGCTGACAAAAACTGAGGACTGATGGATGTGGGGGCGAAGGGGGATGGGCATGGAGGAGGGCACTTGTGGGGATGAGCACTGGGTGTTATGTGGAAACTAATTTGACAATAAACTATTTGTAAAAAAAATAAAAAAAATAAAAGAATATATGTAATTAAAAAAATATATAGCCCTAAATAGCATTTTAGCCATCTATTGCCAGCCTGATTTTCCTATTCTGTGAAACTATGACCATCTACTAATTATAGATGAAGATCAACTCTGTGGCTCCAAGATCTTTGTGGGTCTAAATTACTTTAATCTAAATTACTAAGGTCTTTATGAGCTATCGTTACTGCTGGCCTTTTGGCCAGCCAGGTCCCTGGCTGGGACCCCCAGCCAGGCTGCTGAGCCATCACTTAGGCACACAAGCATCTTTTCCAAGTCACCTCTTCCTAGAACATTGTCCTGCCCCCTTTTATTTCTGGGTATTGGCCTTTGGCAGGTCACATGCTATGATGGACATCCCCTCGTAGAATCTGTCAACATGGCCCAAATAAAGTTGCTTGCCTGTGATTGTCACTTCATGGTCACTTCTTTTTCCTTCTGAAACCCCTTGAACTATCATTCTTCTAATCTTTGAATATCTTTTTGAATTGGAAATATTTGATTTTGTTGTATTCCTGCTAAAAATATGCATGAAAATATTAAAGCAAGGATTCTTTAGAATAAGGGAGCCAGTCACAATGATTCATCTGGCTGTTTGTACATTTTTCAGAAGATGTTCGGGCATGATGTGAAGTACATCTTGTAATGTAAGCTCTGAGTATGACTTGAGCTTATGTCGGATGCTTTAAAGGACTGAGCCACCCAGGAGCCCTGATCATATGGTTTTTATCCTTTCTACAGGTAATGTAATGTATCACATTGATTGACTTGTGAGTACTGAACAACCCTTGTAGCGTGGGAATAAATCCCACTTAATTGTGGTGAATGATTTCTTAAGGTATTTTTTAATTTGGTTGGTAGTATTGTATTGAGAATTTTTGCATCCATGTTCATCAGGGATACTGGCCTGGAGTTCTCTCTTTAAGTGGACTCTTTATCTGGTTCTGGTATCAGGGTAATGCTGGCCTCATAGAATAAATTTGGATTTTTTCCATCCTTTTTATATTTTGAAGTAGTTTAAGATTAGGTATTAACGCTTTTTTAACTGTTTGGCAGAATTCACCTGTGAAGTCATCTGGTCCTAGACTTTTGATTATTGGGAGGTTTTTTTATTACTGACTCATTTTCTTTGTTGGCTATTGTTCTGTTAATGTTTTCTATTTCTTTCTGTTTCAGTTTATGTACTTTGTATGTTTCTAGGAATTCATCTGTTTCTTCTAAATTGTCAAAATTGTTGACTTACAAGTGTTCATACTATTATCTTATGATTGTTTGTATTTCTGTGGTGTTGGTTGTGATTTCTCCTCTCTCATTTGTGATTTTATTTCCATCCTTTCTCCTCTTTGGAGAAGTCTAGCTATAGGTTTATCTCTGTTACTTATTTTTTTTCACAGTGAACCAGCACTGCTCTCATTGATCTTTTCTATTGTTTGTTTGGTTTATTTTGGCCCTTTATTATTATAATCTTTATTATTTCTTTCCTTCTGCGGTTTTAGGTTTTGTTTGTTGTTCTTTTCCTAACTCCTTTAGGTATAAGGTTCAGTTCTTTAGGTGAGATGTTTCTCCCTTCTTGGTGTAGGCCTGTATTGCTCTGAATTTTCCTCTTAGAACCACTTTCCTACATTCCAAATGTTTTTGGACCATTGTTTTTTCATTTTCATTGGTTTCCATGTATTTTTTTTTAATTTTTTAAATATTTTCATTTATTTCTAGGAGAGAGAGAGAGAGACAGTGTGAGCAGGGGAGGGTCAGAGAGAGAGGGAGTCACAGACTGAAACAGGCTCCAGGCTCTGAGCTGGCAGTCAGCACAGAGCCCGACGCGGGGCTCGAACCCACGAACCGCGAGATCGTGACCTAAGCGAAAGTCGGACGCTTAACCGACTAAGCCACCCAGGCGCCCCGGTTTCCATCTATTTTTAAAATTTCCTCTTTGATTTCCTGGTTGACCCATTCATTATTTAGTAGTGTGTTATTAACCTCCATGTATGTGTGGTCTTTCCAGATTTTTTTCTTATGGTTGACTCCTAATTTCATAGTGTTGTGGTCTGAAAATATTCATGGTGTGATTTCAGTCTGCTTGAATTTGTTAAGGTTTGTTTTGTAGGCTAATATGCGATCTATTTTGGACAACTGTCCTTGTACACTTGAAAAGAATGTATATTCTCCTGTTACATTGGAATGTCCTGAACATATCTATCCAATCTCTTCCACTCTGTCACTCAAAGACATCATTTCCTTGTTGATACTCTGTTTAGATGATATGTCCATTGATGTAAGTGGGGTCTGAAAGCCTTATTATCAATTAGTTCCTTTATGTTAACTGTTATCTATTAACTTTTTCATATATTGGGTTCATATATGTTTAAAGTTGTTCTATCTTCTTTTTAGATTGTACCCTTTAGTGTTATATAGTGTCATCCTTTGTCCCTTGTTACATTCTTTGTTTTAAAGTCTATTTTCTCTGATACAAGTATTGCTTCCTGGGCTTTCTTTCAACATTCATTTGTGTGATGTTTCTCCATCCTCTCACTTTAATTCTGTAGGTGTCTTGAGGTCTAAAATGGGTCACTTGTAGGTAGCATATGAATCTGGTTTTTTTCATCCATGTTTACAACCTATGCCTTTTAATCAGAGCATTCCTTCCATTTACCTTCAAATTATTGATATGTACATATGTATTACCATTTTATTACCTGTTGTGGTATCTAATGATTTTCTTGATCCTTTGTCTTTTTCTCTTTCATGTTTTGCTGATTTTGTTTAGTGATATATTTGATTTCTTTCTCCTTATTCTTTGCATATTTATGACTGATTTTTGACATATGGTTGCCATTTTTATATAATTTCTTTGCATTTAGAAGTTTGTATTAAGTTGATGGTCATTTACCTTCGAGCCCATTATTTTCTCCTCCCAGTGTTTTGGTACATGTTTTTATATTTTATATCCTTTTTTGTGAGTTCCTTGGCTGATTTTTTACAGTCATTTTCACTGGATTTGTGTTTTCTACCTCTCTATTGGCACTTTTGGTCTCTCCACTCAAAGAGTCCCTCTTAATATTTCTTGCTGGATTGATTTAGTGGTACAAACTCCCTTAGTTTTTGTTTGGGAAACTATGTCTCCTCCTATTCTGAATGATAGCCTTGCTGGATAGAGTATTCTTGGCTGCTGATTTTTCCATTCAGCACTTTGAATGCCATGTCACTGGCTTCTGACTTGCCAGGATTCTGTTGACAAATCTGTAGCTGTCCTTTGGTGGCTGGTGGCTCTGCACCAGGGCATCCAGGGGCTCAAGGCTATGCAAAGAGTGCATTGGTGGCTGGGGGCATGTGGCTGGGTGAGACATAGGAGAGTGGCCGGGTGTGCACAGCTAGGTGTGGTGCAGATGAGCACAACGTGCTGTGGTAGCTTTGCATGCAGCAGGCTGGACAAGATACCCATGTGTTTTTTTTTTTTAAATGTTTTATTTATTTCTAGGAGAGAGAGAGAGACAGCGTGAGCAGGGGAAGGTCAGAGAGAGAGGGAGTCACAGACTGAAACAGGCACCAGGCTCTGAGCTGGCAGTCAGCACAGAGCCCGACGTGGGGCTCGAACCCACGAACCGCGAGATCATGACCCAAGCGAAAGTCGGACGCTCAACCGACTAAGCCACCCAGGCGCCCCATATACCCATGTGGTTTTAACAGTTTGCACTGAGGCCAGCAGGCTTGGAGTGAGTGAGTCTCCCAGAGAACTCTTGGGACTAGCACACTGCTAGCAGGTTAGGTAACAAGGGTCTGTGCAGCCCAACCCCCTGGTAGGTGCTTCTGTGCTTATTCTGGGGGTGGTGGGGGAGAAGAATGGTGCCTGTGAGCTCCCTCATTGTTGCAGAAGTCACCCAACCACTCAGAAATCAGCATGAACACATCAGTCTCCTGTTGCCTCTGACGTTGTGTAAACTGCCATGTTTACATTGCCTCTCCACCCAGGCAGGGACCTTGCTATCACTCACCCTTCTGAATCACCCAGTGCTGAGTCAGCTGACCTCCAAACTTCCAGGATCCAAACTCAAGGAATTCAGCACCTCTGGTTTTTAAAGCCAAATGTTATGGGGATTAGTCTTCCCTGTGTGAGCTCCCTGGTATGAGGGCTTACTCTCTGCAAGCAGCCACCCTCCACCTTTCTGATCTTAACTAACCTTTCAGGTACACCTTTTCTCTCTTGAATTGAGTTTGTTCTGCCAGTCTTTGGATTGCTCTCTGGTTTATTGACTTGGATGTGGATGTTATGGAGTTGAAAACATGGGACAGAGTGTTCTCAGGGTCCTCGTATTCTGCTATTGTTACTTTATTTTATTTATTTTTTTATGTTCAGTCTAGACATACATTTATTCTGTTTTTCAATCTTGCCATTTAAAACATTCTGGCTTTTTTTTTTTTTTTTTTTTACAAATAGTTTATTGTCAAATTAGTTTCCACATAACACCCAGTGCTCATCCCCATGAGTGCCCTCCTCCATGCCCATCCCCTCTCCCCCCTACATCTATCAGTTCTCAGTTTTTGTCAGCATTCAAGAGTCTCTCATGGTTTGCCTCTCTCCCTTTCTCCCACCATTTCCTCCCTTCTTCTCCCCCATGGTCCTCCATTAAGTTCCTCCTAATCCTCCTATACATGCAAACATATGATATTTGTCCTTCTCTGCTTGACTTATTTCACTCAGCATAACATCTTCAAGGTCCATCCATGTTGCTACATATGGCCAGATTTCATGGTTTCTCATTGCCATGTAGTATTCCATGGTATAGATAAACCACATCTTCTTGATCCATTTGTCTGTTGATGGACACTTAGTCTCTTTCCATGTTTTGGCTACGGTTGAGAGTGCTGCTATGAACATTGGGGTACATGTGCTCCTATGCCTCAGCATTTCTATATCCCTTGGGTAAATTCCTAGCAGTGCTATTGCTGGGTCCCAGGGGAGTTCTATTGTTAATTTTTTGAGGAACCTCCACACTATTTTCCAGAGGGGCTGCACCCGTTTACATTCCCACCAACGGTGTAAGAGGGTGCCCATTTCTCCACATCCTCGCCAGCATCTCGTGTTCTCTGATTTGCTCATTTTAGCCACTCTGACTGGTGTGAGATGGTATCTCAGTGTCGTTTTGATTTGTATTTCCCTGATGAGTAGGGATGCTGAGCATCGTTTCATGTGTTTGTTGGCCATCTGGATGTCCTCTTTGGAGAAGTGTCTGTTCATATCTTCTGCCCGTTTCTTTACTGGGTTGTTTGTTTTTTGGGTGTGGGGTTTGGTGAGTTCCTTATAGATTCTGGATATCAACCCTTTATCTGATATGTCGTTTGCAACTATCTTTTCCCATTCTGTTGGTTGCCTATTAATTTCCTGGGTTGTTTCCTTTGCTGTGCAGCAGCTTTTAATCTTGATGAGGTCCCAATCGTTTAGTTTTGCTCTTGATTCCCTTGCTTTTGGGGACGTGTCAAGTAAGAGGTTGCTGTGGTGGAGGTCAAAGAGGTTGTTTCCTGCTTTCTCCTCTAGGGTGTTGATGGTTTCCTGTCTCACATTCAGGTCCTTTAACCATTTTGAGTTGATTTTTGTGTATAGTGTGAGAAATTGATCTAGTTTCATTCTTCTGCATGTTGCTGTCCAGTTCTCCCAACACCATCTGTTAAAGAGTCTGTCTTTTTTCCATTGGATATTCTTTCCTGCTTTGTCAAATATCAGTTGGCTGTATACTTCTGGGTCCACTTCTGGGTTCTCAATACCTTTCCATTGGTCTATGTGTCTGTTTTTGTGCCATATTATTACTTTTTAAATGTCTTAATTTTTTGAATTTTTGAGACATGGTCAAACAGACTCCTATCACCCATGCACTTCAGGATTGGAAAGGAATTTTCCCACATTTTCTTCTAGTATTTCATGTTTCAAAACTATCTTTAATGCAGTATGATTTACATATAACAAATAGCCTCAAATTGAAGGCTATAATTTGATGATACTTGATCTCATGGGTATAGCACCCAAACCTTAAATCATGATCCCTCTTGTTTAACGTCAATATTTCTTTTAAGGTAAGGACTAATTTTTTTCTTTTTACATTTTCAGATATTGCCCAGGTGTCTGAATGCCTGCATTGGGGTACTTCCTTTTCTGATATTCTTTGTTCCTATAAGTATTGCATTTGCTCTACTTTTAGACTTTATCCTCTATTGTATCACTCTGCCCACATAATTTTGTTGCACTCCTTTAATGATGAGGGTTTCATAATTGGATTGATTTTCACTAAATGGTATGAGCTGCAGTTCCAATTATGACAGAAAGCACGGGCTTCCGGTGTTAGGTATTCAAGAGCAAGGCAGATATCCTGGGCACTTGAGCTGAGAATGTCACTCTGTCATTTGCCAGTCCTCTTCCTTACCCCTTGGAGACAAGAATCCCCTTTCGTTCATGCAGAAATGTAGATGAAGTCAGTAGAGAAAGGTCCCTTCTCTTCCCTTCCCTTTGTCTCTCAAACTCCCTGTTGCTACCTTCTTTCTGTCCCTTTCTCTGGCTCAGTCCCCAAGGCAAACTGCTCCCCTCCAGCCTTGATCAGGGGGTCCTCCAGCTCCTGGCCTGTGCCCTGGCCATCCCTTGGGAATCTGTAGGAGGATTAGGAATTTCACAGAATTGATCAAGAAATCTCTGCTCCTTAGTGCCCTCCTGCACATGGTGCTGTCTGGAGAGAGCTGGCATCCTGGGTGAGAGTCTGACTCCTTGTGTTGCCTCCTCACTCACTGCTGGTCCCTCATCCTTACTCAACATTAGAAGTCAGCCAGAAACCCCCCAGAAATGTTGGCATGGATGAAGTTTCCACACAGTCTGCCCATTGCTTGAGATCCACAAATGTTTAGAAACCTAATTGTTCTGTTCCAAACCTATTTTTATCTGTTAATACTCTATGCATATGTCCTCTAAATTTTTGTTTATATTATTATGTTGAGTCTAAACATTATAAAAAGGATAAAAATAAAAAATGAACAGGGTTTTCATGAGCTGTTGGTAATTAGTAGCTGACCTCACTTGTACTTGTTTATTTCCTTTGTAGCTATGTTCAAATTTTATCTGCAGCTGCCAGCTGATTCTTCTTTGCCACCAGTTCACAGTATGTCATTTTCAGCTTCCTAAGGCAGGAAAGATATATACACGGTCAGGACCAAGGTACAGAAATTCTGCCGTTTTACATCCCAGCACTCTCAAAGGCCTATGCAAATATGCCTTCCTCACCTCTCCCATAAATGCACAGACCAACAGCACAATCAGGGAAATGAACACCCCATTTAGGTTAAAGAAAATTCAACCTCTGTCTGCTGCCATGTCTCTACTATAAGAGCTGTTTTCTAGTTATCTGCTTCGACTCCATCATACTCCATCATAAAGTCATCAAATAACATTGCACCTTGTGCCTTCCCAGAGCCAGTCTTTTGCTTGAGATGATGAAGGCTCACTTCAGCAATGTGACAAACCATGTCTGACCAACTGTACCCATTAGGATGAAGCAGGGGATCGTCACTAGTCTTACACTTCTATGGGGAACCCTGATATTCAATCCAAAAGTTGTGCCCTGACACAATCACCCTGAAAAACGACTTTCCAGGATATGGCTTCACCAACACTGCAGCTCACACCCAGACATCGCTAGAGGTCAGGAGTGCAACCCTGCCTCCACCTTCACATGTCCTGGTGGAGGAAAAGGCCAATCTTAGAGCAGCAACATCTCCTGAAGTATAACCTGATATAAACTGTCACACAGTCTGGGTTTATCTCCAGGAAACAGATTTCAGATGGAAAATTCTCAACTTCATGGAGCCTAACTACTTTAACAAGACTGAGTTCATTGAAAGTGAAGGCAGCAAAGGGAAATGCTTAGAAAGGCTGGTTTGCTGTGTTGCCCTCAGACTATTTTGTTTGTGGTGTTGATTTAAAGGGTTTCAGCTTGACACCTGATGTACTCAAGAATCAAAATTGAAAACCTCTTAGAAACTGAGACAAAACCACTAGACAGAGAAAACCACATCTATTTCCTTCTGGCCTTTCGGGCAGCCCTTCAGCAAATGCTTTCTGGAGTGGTTGTGCTGTAAAGGATTGAAGGTAGAAAGGTGGTCAGGGTGCTGTATCCACTCCCAGAGAGAGCATACAAATGAACAAAACAAGGGGCGTGTGGGTGGCTCAGTTAAGCGTCCCGACTTCGGCTCAGGTCATGATCTCACAGTTCATGGGTTCAAGCCCCACGTCAGGCTCTGTGCTGACAGGTAGCTCAGAGCCTGGAGCCTGCTTCACGTTCTGTATCTCGCTCTCTCTCTGACCCTCCCCTGCTCATGCTGTGTCTCTGTCTGTCTCTCTCTCTCTCAGAAATAAATTTAAAAAAACCCATAAAAACAAATTAACAAAACAAGACACCAGTGAGACAGAGCAGGCCCTAACCCCAGGTGTGAGAAGGACTAACATAAAGCTGAGTCTCCAGGGAAGAGAAGGAAGAGTTTATTTCCCATCATGAATGAGGGACTCTAAAGTCCCTGATCTCCTCCTGAGAACAAAAGAAAATACTGCACCAAGGAGGAAACATGTGAGGGAATGCACAAATTTCTAATGACACCATGAAGACACATGAGACCAAGATGGAGAAGAAGGAATCCCAGGACAAAACCAGCATGGCAGTTGGACCCAATCTCCCTAGGATTCATCAATGATTTGGAGGGTGTATATTGGAACTGCAAAGAAGCTGAACAACTTTATGGGCAGAGACTTAGAAGGAAACATGTGTAGTTCAGTTCAGGGTCAGTCAGCAAAGATGAGCCCTAGTGAAGCTGCAGGCTTTGGTCAAGACCCAGAGCAGTTACACTTAAAAGTCAGGGTACTGGAAAAATCAGCTTTCTTAGGGCTCGGGCCTGCTGTGAACAATCCAACTGGCAGAATGTACGCAGGGAGCCAGTACTGCTGGCGCCCCTACCAACTTTCCAGAAAGAAATTTCTATTGTTTCTGCAGCAAGCTAATTCAGTATTTTCCCCATACATTTTTGACCCATGTCTGGTCCTGAACAAAAATGACCTAATTGCTGGATGACAAAATATTGTGATGGGAATGAAACCTATAAAACAATGTAGATGGATCCAGAGTGGATCCCAATATCAACATCATTAATGCTGGTATCTTCCCTCCTCCAGACAGGACATGATGTGTGACAAGCACTTAGGACAGAAAGGAAAATGCAGGTTATAGAAAGCAAGGTAGGGAGGGTAGGCACAATTCTACTGAATGTATTTGGCAGAAATACTCTGGACCCAATCCTCAAGAAATATAATTATCTCTCCCAGCCACCACATCCATTCGTATGACAGTACTTGTGACAATAATCAGAAGAATATCTTACTCTTCTGTAGCCACTTTTCTTTGTTCATAGATTTCTTCCAGGTTATGTGCTTTCTCCTTCAGCTGTTTGATTTTTGCTTCCTTTGTTGCTTTCACAGATCTTAATGCATTACATGTCTCTTCCAGGGCCTTTTAATTTTCTGTAAAAAAATAAAATAAAAGGAAGGGGGGTTCTGTATAAGCATGCATATGACCTGAGTCTTGATTTTGATGAGATAGAAAGGACAAGAACTATGAAGGCATGAAGGTATTCTTTCCTTTTCTAATGCAAAGTCATTACCATCATATGGGGATTTCTCTCCAACAGACAATATACCTTCCAGCTGACAGTTATTAGACCTCAAGGCTCTTAGCTCCACATCCTCGAATTCACCATTTGCGTCTTGTGGTTAAGACAGATATGAAAAAAGGCTTTCAAGGAAAAATGATCGCACAATGTGAATATACCTAACACAACAGGATTGTGCAATGCAATTAACAAAGAGCCTGAGGCATGAATATAACTAGAAGACAAAGATGGTGGAAAATAGTTCATGTCTAACAGCTCATAAATGCCTTTCTTAGTGGTATACGTGTTTATATATATGTTTATATACATGAGTACATATATATCCCCCCCCCTTCATGTTGAAAATTCATTGTTCAGCATTAAGAGAGAGAGACTATGGGGCACCAGGGTGGCTCAGTGAGTTGAGCATTAGACGCTTGATTTTGAGTCAGGTCATGATTTCAGGATCATGGGATCGAGACCTGTGTTGGGCTCCACACTGAGCATAGATCCTACTTAAGATTCTTGCTCTTTCCCTCTGCCCCTCTCCCCCTCACTCACATGCCCTGTCTCACTAAAATAAAAAAAATTAATAAAGAATAATTTTTAAAAAATGTTAAAAAGGAAAAGATTATACACTTTGGCTATCACCCTTTCTCTCTCAACTATATTTGGGGATTTTCTACATACCTTGGAAGGCAAAGCTGAATGATGTGATAATTACCTAGTTGTGAAAATAAAAGGTAACTCCCAGTCCTTGAAATAGCAAAATTCATCATGGTGGTCCTAGTGAAATTCCAGGTCCCTGTGAAGATGGAGGTTTGGTTCCCAGAGGCCCACTCTCTACTGTGGTAAACAGCAAGCAAATATGCTGTGCTCATCTCACCCAATGAACAAAAAGCCTCCAAAGACAAATTATAGTAAAACTCAGCAGCCAACTCTTACCACTTCCTAATTCTTGATAGCTCTCTCTCTCTCTCTTGCTCTCGCTCTCTCTCTCATTTTGAGATTCCAAGGTAGCACTTGCACTTTGAAGGGTGTCATTTAAAATTTCATTAAATTAGGCACCTGGGTACTTCATTCGGTTAACATCTGACTTCACTGCAGGTTGTCATCTCATGGTTTGTGAGTTCGAGCCCTGTGTCAGGCTCTGTGCTGACAGTTCAGAACCTGGAGCCTGTTTTGGATTCTGTGTCTCCTTCTCTCTCTGCCCCCTCCTCTGCTTGTGCTCTGTCTCTCAATAAATAAACACTAAAAAAAAACCTTTCAATTTCATTAAAGTACTCAAGTATTTTGATGTTCTAATGAACATCAAAATGAATAATAATTCATTACATTTACTTGTGTCTTTAGAATGCAATCCAGGCAGGGGCGCCTGGGTGGCTTAGTCGGTTAAGCGACCGACTTTCGCTTAGGTCATGATCTCGCGGTTTGTGGGTTCGAGCCCCGCGTCGGGCTCTGTGCTGACTGCCAGCTCAGAGCCTGGAGCCTGTGACTCCTTCTCTCTCTGACCCTCTCCTGCTCATACTGTCTCTCTCTCTCTCCTAAAATAAATAAAACATTAAAAAAAAAAAATTTTTTTTAAATAAAAAAAAAAAGAAAAAAAGAAAAATAGAATGCAATCCAGGCAAAGAAGGGATTCTTACCTTCAATTTAAGAGCTTCATCAGAGAGAAACTTACTGTCTCTCTTAGTTTCCTGAAAATGTTTCTTTAATTCATTGTTCTATAAAACACAAAAATGGAATCAAAATTAAAAAAAAAGCAAAGTGCTAGATAAACCTATCTTCTAATGTATGACTCCTTTCACAAATAAAGAGGTAGCTCTTTACATTTGTGAAGTTTGTCTTGAATTGGTACTCTTTATAGAACACATGAAATAGGTCAGTAGGATCATCTACTAGAGTGAAAATAACCAAAATGAAATCACAAAAAATACTTGAAAGGGCATTGGTAACTTCTGTTCCCAAATGGATATTTCTTCAGCAAGTAATGTTCTCTATTTTCTTTCTTAAAAGTATACGGATGCCTGGATGGCTCAGTCACTTAAGTGTCTGACTTCAGCTCAGGTCATGATCTTGCAGTTTGTGAATTCAAGCCCCACACTGGGCTCTATGCTGACAGGTCAGAGCCTGGAGCCTGATTCAGATTCTGTGTCTCCCTCTCTCTGCTCCTCCCCTGTTCACCCTCTGTCTCTCTCTCTCTCAAAAATAAACATTAAATTTTTTTTTAAAAGTATTGATCATCTCAGTTATTCACTATAAACTAACCAAAAGGAGATAAAACATTTTTTTAAATATTTTTATTTATTTCTAGGAGAGAGAGAGACAGTGTGAGCAGGGGAGGGTCAGAGAGAGAGGGAGATACAGACTCTGAAATAGGCTCCAGGCTCTGAACTGGCAGTCAGCACAGAGCCCGACGCGGGGCCCGAACCCACGAACCGCGAGATCATGACCTAAGCGAAAGTCATACGCCTGACTAAGCCACCCAGGCGCCCCAAGATAAAACATTTTCTAAGGTTGTTACCAAACCAGTGACATCGAATAATCCCAGTGTATTAGCAGCACAGACATACGATCTGACAGGTGGGTGTAACTATTAGCTTTCCCATTATGCCTGAGGAAATCAAGTTTTACCATGATTAAGAAAACCTTATTTCAATGAGATTCCTATTTAAAATATTGTCCAAAATGGAGAAATGCAATCAAATATCTTCTAATTTCTCTCCCATCTGGAAGCATACTTCTTGGAAGATTCAATCACTTCAAATACTTTTGTCACCACCAGAGATGAAACAGAAAAATCAAATCCTATCAACTTGCATTTTTCTCCTCCAATTATTAAGGTATATAAACATGTCCCTGCAAATAAATGAACAAACAAAAGCAAACAAAACCATCATTTAGTCTTGGTTTGAGCCACTTACACCCCCAGGTGCTATTTGGAATTCCACACAAGGAAAGCTCAAGCAGCTGACTGACTGACTACCCAAAGGCCTTAGATGACTTCCTGCTGCTCACAGATTGCCTTTCATGAACCCTAGCCTGGGGGCCCTTAAGGACAAGGTCTTTGGACTCAAACACACTTGGGTAGAATCTCTGCTTTACACTTAGTTGCTAGAGGATCTGGATTAATGGCAATCCCTAGAAGACAAACTTTTTTTCATCCCAACATGAGAATGTTACCCTCCAACCTTACAGGATTATTATTCAACACACACGAAGCACCCAATTACAGGTGGATCACACATGTAAGCTCTAGAACAGACTCCTCTAATAGGCATTTATTCTCATCTGACCACAAAATGCAAACTTCTCCTGTTGGCCCAATGTGAGAGCTCTCATGCCCTGAGTTTACTCTTTTCACCGCCACCACTGGTGCATTCACAGTGATGAACACTAACCTTTGAGGGCTTGCTACGTGTCAGGTAGCCACCTGGCTCTCAACAGACAGCACCACAGAATCACTGCAGTCTATGGGGCCTGTGCAGAATACATTACCCCCATTTGTAACAAATTCATTTCCACTCATTCTCCTCTGGCATGAACAGCTCCCTTCACTTAAGACTCAAAATCATGGTTTAAACCTTTCTTGTGACACACACCCTTCCTGCCAAGAGCTGACTTCTTCTCTAAGCTTAGGCTTCTTGATAGACTCAAAGAGTGTTTTCTCATACTCACATTTCACCAAGAGCCAGGTCATGACAAAGTGCTCACTCCAAACCTCAGGCTCATATCATCATTTGTTTCCTAACTATTTCTATGTAAAATTATACTCATTTCATTCTCTCTACTCTGGTGATGTGGTCCTCCTCCTGATGTCTTATCTTCAGAGATGGAAACTCCCTCCACATTGTCACTTAGGCTCCAAACAGGGAAGAGGAAGATTCTGAAGAGTTAACAAGTCGATTAGACATCAGAAGTCACCATATTTATTTTCAGTTGAATTAAAATGCATATCAAGGGGCACCTGGGTGGCTCAGTTGGTTGAGTGTCCTTCTTTGGCTCAGGTCATGATCTCATGGTTCATGGGTTCTACCCTCCCATTGGGCTCTGTTGTGACAGTTCGGACCCTGTAGCCCATGTTGGACTCTGTGTCTCCCTCTCTCTCTTTCCCTCCCCCACTCACACTCTCTGTCTCTCACTCAAAATAAACATTAAAAAAAAACCCACATCAAACATCAGTACTGAGAAAATATTGCAAAGAAAACTAAAGCTTAAATTCTTAACCTGATATTCCTAAGGTTCTAAGAGGGGAAAAAAACAAAATTAAATTTGCTATCAAAGCATATTATTAGTAAAAACCTATAGTTTCTGATAAATACCAAAATAGTAATCCAATGAAATTAATTTTAGTTTGCATAATTAATTCACAGGACTAAAAAATAAGAAAAAATTAAAATTTTCTATTTGTCATGTTCACAATTTCTGTTAAAGAGTACAACGTAAATAGCTTTTTTTTGTGAACCAAAAATGTTTACAGTAAATGAATAACCTATTCAATTTTGGCCATTGATAACACATTTAAAAATTCACTAAATCATCATTTCCCTCATTTATTCTTTTAACCCAGTATCCACAATGAAATTTAAAACTAGGATTAGTTTTAAATCCTGAAATAAAGAAATAGGAAGGAAGGACGGAGGGAGGAAGGAAGGGTAGGAGGGAGGGAGGGAGGGAAGTAGGAAGGAAGGGCAAAACCTTTGTGTTAAGATATGCCTCTTTCATCCTCTAGAAAGCTCTTCTGAAATCTTACACAGAGCTGGCTGTTTGATGAATTTGTACACAGTCGGAGCACATCAGGTGCCATGATTTTTTCCAGGCTGCTACCAATAAATTAAAGCCACCAAATGAGAAAAATAAAACACGGCTAGAGCTATAGCACAAGCAACAACCAAAATGACAGCTAATGTTTCAAAAAAGAGTAAAAAGTGCTCTGCAGACCTCCGTCACCCCTAATAAATCATAGCTCAATCAAACCTAGGCATGACACACTTTTGAAACCATTAACATATTTCCCCATTCTCAAGTTTTAAAGGGTGATGAGAGGCTGAGGCCAGCCCTAAACTCTTGCCAGGATATTGGAATATCATCATGCTATCAAAAAGCCACTTAGGAACCTCTGAGCTTCCCTGTCCCTTGTCACCAAGCCCCATGGGCAGGGGAAGTGAAAAGGATTATGAACACACCAAATACTTAATATTTATGTTTCTTTGTGAAGGCAAGGTTTCTACAGTGGCAGGGAGAGGGGGAAAATACTCATTTAGAAATAAACTCCAAAGTATTCTGTTCTCCCAAAAAAGATCTTCCCTCAAGAGAAACTAAGCCCAATTGGGGATTTCCCAAAGTCTAAGCAATATAGGTGAGAGGAAATACCCAACTCCAGGGCTCTCTCCTTCCTGTCTCACCTGGGAGTAAATTCAGCCTAACCCCTAGACAGGTAAATATAAAAACCTCACACTCATGTCCTATTTACCTCAGTTTCTTTCCCAGCACATAACATTTACCCTTCAACACAACTTACCAGTCATAGAAAGTAAAAACCACAGTTTGAACACAGACAGCAAGCATTACAATCACACTTCCTATGGCAGAGATGTAGGAATTAGCAGTCTGGGAACTTAAAAACCCTTCCATTCCTATGATAATGCAGATAATGAAAAAAGTGGACAATATGCAAAAAAAGATGGTGAATGTAAGCAGAAAGATGAAACTCTAAGAATTTAAAGTGATATGAGAAATCAAGAACACCATAATAGAAATTTTTCAAATGGCTTTGATGGGTTCATTAACAGACTCAACAGAGCTGAGGAAAGCATCAATGAGCCTACAGAAATGCCAGTAGCACCTTCTGAAAAGGAAACACAAAGAAAACAATTAAAAATACACAGAAAATCCAAGACCAGTGGGACAATTGCAAAACGTGTAACACACACACCTTAGGACTATCAGGACAATGGAGAAGAGGGATATTTGAAGCAATAATGACTGCGGACTTTCCAAAATGAATAGTAGTCACCAAATCACAGATCCAGGATGCTCAAAAAATCAAAAGCAGGATAAATACCTGGGATAAAAATAAACATACAAACAACTAACAAGAACAACAACAAACCACAAACTATGCCTAATATATAATATTCAACTATGGATAATTCAAACGGCTTTGGAAATCTAGAGCAGGGGTTGAGGGTGTAAGGAGAGTGGGGAGCAATAACACCTTACCCAAGAGGAACCAGGATAAGAAATACATGGTTAAGAAATTTCATAAACCATGCAATCAAGAAGAATGGACTATTTAAAGTATTAAAAGAAACATGAAACTATCTGTAGCCAGTGAAATTATCCTTCAAACACACGACAGAGTAAGGAAAATTGTTAGGGATAATAACTGGCATTACTTCAATGGTAAAGAAGTAACTCTCCAAAAAGATGCAACAATTTCTAATGTTCATGCATTAACAACAGATATGTCAAAATACACAGGCCAACACGGACAGAACTGCTGGTAGAGCTGAATCCATTACTACAACTGGAGAATTCAATACCCTCTATCATTCACTGACAGATCCAGCATACAGACATTCAGTAAGATCACAGATGAACTGAACAGCACTACCAATCAACTGGATCCATTACCATGTGTAGAACACATCATCCAACAGAAGAATATACATTCCTCTCAAGCTCACATAGAACATTCACTGAGATAGGCCATATTTATGGCCATAAGTTACATCTGAACAACCACAATAACAGAAATCATAGGAAGTATGTTCTTATACTACAAATGAGTCAAATTAGACTTCAAGAACAGAAAGATAGCTAGAAAATGACAAAAACATTGTAGATTAAATAAGCTTCTAAAGAACACATGGGTTAGAGGGGAGGTTGGTGTTGGGGATGGGCGAAAGAGGTGAAGGGGATCAAGTGTATACTTACGGTAATGACCACTGAGAAATATAAAGAATTGCAGAATCATAATGTTCACCTGAATCTAATATTACCTTGTATGTTCATTATACTTCAACTTAAAAAAAGATATATGGGTCAAAGAAGACATTTCTACAGAAATTTTTGAATAGTTCAATCTCAATGATAGTGAAAATTGAACAGATTAAGGGAAATTTGTAATACTAAGTGCACATAAAGGCACAGTGAGTATAAAATTTTCTGTTTAGGATTTAAAAAATATAAGGTACTTTATATATTTTAATATATAAAAAATATACTCACAGCAAGGACAGTTCTCCAGAGGTAAATTAGAAATGCACAAATTCCCAGGGAGGAATTCCAAATTCCACACACATCAGAGCCAAGAGAGAAATGGTAGGCTAAAATATGAAGAAGCTGAAATAATACTGGAGACAATGAGGGATCCATCAAAGACATTTACAATATATCTGTCACAAAGAATCATCTTTAAAAACCCTCAGCATGTTTCCAGGAGACTCTCAAATACCTCTGCAAAGGAGGAAGACGGGGAGGACAGACAGCTTAGAAAGGAGCAGGAGCAAACTTTTGGGAGTGATGGAGTGTGTTTACCCTTTTGCTGTGGTGATAGTTTCATTACTCCTTACATATGTCAAATATCAACAAATTGTTTCCTTTAAAAAGGTGTTATATATGTAAATTACCACCACACTGAAGCTATAGGAAAAGTATAATAGGCAACACTTAGAGATTTTATTTTGGTGACAAATGCATTCCAAATATTTTTTAAATAGTTAACTTAAGAATTTATAAACCAACTTAAAATAGAAAAATACATAATATTAAACATATAGTAGGTAAGAAGTCAATGACTTCTATTGTGCATTCATAAAGTACCTAGAGTAACCCCTTTGGAAAATCTCCAAAAAAGACTCCCCAAATTTATGGAAGAATGGGAGAAAGCAACATTAAAAAATGTATTAGATATATAACTGAGAATGTTATATAGAGAGATGTTTATAGATAGGGACATAACTGAGAGAGATAGGTAGTTGCTATTATAAATATGAGAGTATTATTTATTTTTTTTGAATGGGATATTTTTTTATTTTTTTATTTTATTTTTTTTTACAAATAGTTTATTGTCAAGTTGGTTTCCATATAACACCCAGTGCTCATCCCCACATTATTAAAAAATTATACTTATTTTTTGATTTCTAAACACATTGAGGTTTTCTTTCAATGTTTACTTTAGTACTGAATCTGACAGCCCAAAATCGCATATTTCTGAATTAGAGATTTGCATAATCAGGTGATCTTGTATATTATGATATCTATGAGATTTTAAGTTCCTTGAATACACCCATCAAATAGCCAATGAAAGGAATTCATGTTCCTATTTAACATTATTGCACCTAAATCAATCAATAACAACTATGAAAATTAATTTCTAAAAGAATACAAAAGTCCTGGATATGGTCATCAAAACAAAAGAACACATATCATTTTACAAAAATCAGACTTACCAGTATTTTAGGAGCAAATACACTCACAATGCAATTCACATGAATTCACATACCAAGCTTTAATTTTGTGCAAATGAACTTCTCTAGAAAGTAGCCCCCAAAATGTGTACCATGTGTCTCTTCAGCTCTCAGAATTGACGTCACTAAAATGTGTTCTGGTGGGAAATGGAAGTGGCCACTGTCTGAAAGAGAGCAGGAGCTGTCAGCACAATGATCATGGGGATCAAATGCACCACAGACAGGCCATATTGACACGAATGTAAACCATTCTCAGTCTTGGGTACTCTTGAAACATCTGGCAGCTGTCTAGCTGCTAATATTAGTAATTGACTCCTTTTTTAAAAAATTTATTAGCAAGTTGGCTAACATACAGTAATATATAATGTGTTCTTAGTTTTGGGGCTAGATTCTGTGATTCATCACTTACATACAACACCCAGTGCTCATCCTAACAAGTGCCCTCCTCAATGCTCATCACCCGTTGCCCTCCTCTCCTGTACCCCCTGCCATCAACCTCAGTTTGTTTTCCACATTCAACATTCTCTTATGGTCTGCCTCCCTCTTTGTTTGAAACTATTTTTCCCCTTCCCTTTCCCCATGGTCTTACATTAAGTTTCTCGAGTTCCACATATGAGGGAAAACATACGATACCTGTCTTTCTCTGACTATACCCTCCAATTCCATCCATGTTGTTGCAAATGGCAGGATTTCATTCTTTCTCATTGCCAAGTAGTATTCTACTGTATATATAACACACATCTTCTTTATCCATTCGTCAGTTGATGGACATTTGGGCTCTTTCCATAATTTGGCTACTGTTGAAAGCACTGCTATAAACATTGTGGTACATGTGCCCCTATGAGTCAGCACTCCTGCATCCTTTGGATAAATTCCCAGTAGTGCTACTGCTGGGCCATAGGGTATTTCTTTAATTTTTAATTTTAATTTTTTTAATTTTTTGAGGAACCTCCACACTGTCTTCCAGATCAGCTGCACCAATTTGCAAACCCACGGACAATGCAAGAGGGTTCCCGTTTCTCCACATCCTGGCCAACATCTCATTTCCTGAGTTGTTCATTTTAGCCACTCTTGACTGGTTTGTGGTATCTCAATATGGCTTTGATTTTTATTTCCCTCTTGATGAGTGATGTTGAGCATCTATTCATTTGTCAGTTGGCCATCTGGATGTCTTCTTTGGAAAAGTATTGATTCATGTCTTCTGCCCATTTCTTCACTGGACTATTTCTTTTTGGGTGTTGAGTTTGCTAAGTTCTTTATAGCTTTTGAATACTAACCCTTTATCTGATATGTTATTTGCAAGTATTTACTCCCATTTCATTGGTTGCCTTTTAGTTTTGTTGACTATTTCCTTTGCAGGGCAGTTTTTTATTTGACAAGGTCCCAATAGTTCATTTTGCTCTTATTTCCCTTGCCTTCAGAGGTGTGTTGAGCAAGAAATTGCTGTGGCTGAGGTCAGAGAAGTTGTTGCCTGTTTTCTCCTCTATGGTTTCGATGGTTTCCTGTCTCACATTTAGGTATTTCATTCATTTTGAATTTCTTTTTGAGTAAGAAAGTGGTCTGGCTTCATTCTTCTGCATGTTGCTGTCCAGTCTCTTCATTAGGTCCTCACAGACAATGGCCATGACCAGGTGCAGGTGGGACATGCAAAATAAGTTAGTTTATGCAAAACTCAGAGATGAGGTAGGGAGAGAGAGTGGAAATAATGTATGAGACACAGCCCAGGTAGAGGAGGAAAATTCTAATAAAGACCACCAAGAAATATACTCCTTTATAGTCTCAAAAGAAACAGAATACATTCTATTTTGACTTAAGGCATTCATGCGGGATGATTCTGCCTCAATACAAGGGTTGTTCCTGACTACTGGGGCTTTCCAGATCCAGCTCTACGCATCTGGTGCCTGTCAACCGAAAGAAGTCTATTTATTTCTATGGGTGTTCCCTCTCTCTCTACCCGGGGGTGGTGGGGGTGGGGTGGGTACAGATTTTGATGTTTAAAAAATGTTTATGTATTTTGAGAGAAAGAGAGACCATGCAAGTTGGGGAGGGGCAGAGAGACAGAGAGTCTGAAGCTGGTCTCTGAGCCCCAACACGGGGCTCAATCTCACAAACTGTGAGATCATGACCTGAGCCAAAATCAAGAGTCACACATTTAACTGACTGAGCCACCCAGGTGCCCTACAGGCTTGCTTTTTCATGAGTAAGTGAAACATTCACACGGGGATCCAGTTATATCTTTGTATTGGAACAATCCTAAGGACATATGGGAACTTTTTGCTTTGGGTAAGTCAACACTCTTCACGTATGTGGCGAAACAAAGGACAACTCCTTCATTTCCCGATCATGTCGCTCCTAGGGATTTTCCTATTGTACATATCCCAGCAGGATGCAGCTAGTTAGTTTCTGCTGAGCTCTTTAGAGCTCCCATCAATGTGGTGGGACAGAGTCCCTGAGGGCAGCCTCCAACACCACAAAGAACGGGTGATCAGAAGTTCTTAAAAGTCAACAAACCAGGAAACACAGAGTGCAAAGGAGATTTCACTTTTTAACACTCTAGTACGAACACCAGTGCTTCAGATACCACTGTTCCCAGGACTACCAAACTTCACAAATATGAACAATGTGCTGATAGAGAAACAAAGCACATCTAGGATGGACTCTAAACTTACAAGGCTTGAATCAAGATCTTAACACGGCTTCCAGTCTAATATCCATAGATGCTATTAAATAAGAGTTTTTGACATTTTTGAAAACAATTTTCATGAGATATAATTCACATATCATATAAGCCACTATTTAAGACAAAGATCTCAGTGGCTTTTAGTATCTTCATAAATCCTTCCTCCTTGACACTATAAATATACTGTTTACAGGTTTCCATCCTGTCAAGGCTGATCATTTTGGACCAAGCAGGACAGACAGGACCCAGAACTTGATGTGGAGAGCTGTGGCCACAACTACTTCAGGCTGGTGGAGAAACATGCCCTGTGTCCTCAGTCTTCAGGAAGAACTGAAGTTCTTCTGAAGTTCCCATCAAGAACCCCATGAAAAAGCTGTCTAACCAGTGTTAAAAAACTCTATATGAAGAAAGAATCCACTGATGTCCCATGTTTACTCATATTCATGTTTGAATAACTGGGTCACCAGAGCATGAGTAGACAGAAAAACAGCCTCTGCGCCTTCATGTCTTGGTCGTTTCAGGGGCTGCCAGGGCACCAAGCAGAAGGTAGGGGTGGGAATGGGATGGGGGTGGTAATTGGGGCTGAGGGTGGTGTTTCAGTAAGGGTGGGATTGGGGAGGGGGTGTGTCAGGAGAAGAAGGGAGTCCGGGCCAGTACCGGGATCATATCCAGTACCAGAGTGCAGGGAGTGGGGGTTCGGACCAGTTAGTTGATCAGTAGGTCAATAAATCACTGGGTGAGCAGGACACAGGTAGCAGCTGGAGCAGAGGAGGATCCATCTATCTTCAAGCCTTCAACTGTCTGAGAGTTGCCTTAACAGCCTGGAACCTTTATACTTTCTCTCAACCAATCATCTGCCTTTGGCCTTGGTAGATCAAAACAGACACCCCAGCATGACTTCATTTTTTAAAAAGCCACTTCTTACCTGGTACACCACCACATGCCATCCCAACTACAGTTGCTCTCTGGAACACTGGCAGACCTCCTGGTTTCAGGTCCCTCCAACCCAGCTCCCTTTCTCCTCTTCTGGGATCCCTCTCCCTTTCAGAACTCCACTGAAATACGTAAGCAGAGTGAGTTTGTAAGCTTCTCTAAATAACTCAAAGACAGAACATCCATAAGATATGATCTTATTAGCAACCGTCTGAATCCCACACCTATATCCATATAGGTATCCACATCTACATATAACATGTGGAGGACACATTAACTTTAGGCACATAGGATACAGAAAACAAAAATTTACACTACTTATTTTGGCCATAAGTGAATTTTCAATATATTCCAGAGGAATGAAATACACAGAATATCTTTTGGTAATATAATATGCTAGAAATCACTGCTAACAAGGTAACTAGAAATTCCCATATGTTTAGTAATTGAGAAGCACCTCTAAGAATATGAATAAAGAATTCCCAAAGAAAAAGATCTATATGTGACTGAATGATAGGAGCATGATAAAATTACAATAAAATATGTCTCCAGACCCGGAATATCCTGAAATGTTGGTATGAGAAGATTGTCTGGTCCCCAAATCATCGCTAATGGACCTAGACATTTATTTTATTTTTTTTAAATGTTTTTTATTTCTAGGAGAGAGAGAGAGAGAGACAGAGACAGAGACAGCGTGAGCAGGGGAGGGTCAGAGAGAGAGGGAGTCACAGACTGAAACAGGCTCCAGGCTCTGAGCTGGCAGTCAGCACAGAGCCCGACGCGGGGCTCGAACCCATGAACCGCGAGATCATGACCTAAGCGAAAGCCGGACGCTTAACCGACTAAGCCACCCAGGCGCCCCTGACCTAGACATTTAAATACCTCAAATAGTGGTCAATCTGTGACTTGTCTATGTGACCCTCCTACTCATTAGGTTGGACTTTACATTATGAACCCCATTGGGGAATAATCCAAGCTGACTCTCATGAGATCTCCTGGGATCTGCAGGAATGAGAGCATTTTAAGAGTAACAGTTCATCAGCTTCTCTCCTGGGGGCCCTGGGACAACATCCAGATTGGCAGCACCAGGTGTGCTGGGCAGGGAAGGCCTAGCAGGTGGCCAGGGTCACCCCAATTATAACTGGAACAGGGATTAGGGAAAGCAGCAGCAGTGAACAGAGACTGGGGGCCTCGAACTGGTGAGATCATTCATAGAGGTGAGGTAGTGTCCCTAAAGCCAGTATCAGCTTCCCATCTAGGGAGCCCTTTGTGGCCCCTGTAGGGAGGTCTAGGAGCCTAGACTCTGAGATCCAGGTGTGCTGCCTACCAGCTATGTGACCCTGGGCTGGTTTCTTTCAGTAAAATGGTTTCCTTCCATGTCCATGCCTGTGTCCATAACTGCTGAGGACAAGATGAAGCCACATCCTGAGTGCCACCATCTCTTTGTGGTGCAGGATCGTGGAGCCCAATGGTCATGAATGAATTCTTGAGACATTTTAGGTGCAAAAAAGGTGTTTTAATTATACCATAGGGACAGGACCTGATGGCAGAAAGAGCTGTACTGGGAAGATGAGGAGTTATTGATTATATACTTTTAAGTTTGAGGGGTTAAGGGGGCAGAGATAACATATCTCTAAAGGGATTTGTGCATATTAAAGAAGAGTCATGGGATCCTGGAGGTCTGGCTGTTGTGAAGATGGTTGCTTTCAGTCTCTAGCAAAACATCAACATTAAGGTAGCCATGAGCACCTTGAAGTGGGTCACGATCTACATGTCTCAAGGATTTATAGGTGGGCTTCAAGTTGAGAGAAAAATATCATTTTGTCTATGATTCTTCTTGGCTTTGTTCTCCTCTTTCTCCCCCTGAACAATTTTTTAATTTATTTTGAGAGAAAGACAAAGAGATTGAGCAGAAGAGGGTCAGAGAGAGAGAGAGAATCCCAAGCAGCATTCACTCTCATATTGGTAAGCCCAATGTAGGGTTGAACTCACGAACCATAAGATCATGACCTGAGCTGAAATCGAGAACAGAGCCTTTTTTTTTTTTTTAAGAAACATGTTTTATTTAAAAAATTTTAATTTTTTAATTTCTGAGAGAGAGGCAGCGTGAGCAGGGGAGGGTCATAGAGAGAGGGAGACATAGAATCTGAATGAAGCAGGCTCCAGGCTCTGAGCTAGCTGTCAGTAAAGAGCCAGACATGGGGCTCAAACCCACGAACTGTGAGATCATGACCTGAATTGAAGCCGAACATTTAACCTACTGAGCCACCCAGGCACCCCAGAGAATCAGAGCCTTAACTGACTGAGCCACCCAGGTGCCCCACTGGCCCCTGAACAATTCTGACCCTTAAATCTTTAAGGTTGTTGAAGGAACAAGGCCTCATCTTCTGTAGTGTCTTCCTGCTGAATAGAGACCTAGAGATATCACTACCTCAATGAGTCAACATTGATCAGTCAGGAATGTATAGGGGAGTTAGGAAAAATGGAGGCAGCCAAGTCCAATGTGGACATCAAAGAAATATCTCTGTGGGTGATAAGGACCATCTGTCAACCTGAAGTTACTATAGTGATGGAGTCTTGGCACCAAGCAGAGAAACTTTGGAAAAGGCAACATATGAGGATTAGTTTGGCTATAAGAATGACAAGTCCAACAAAGAGACCCTTAATAGCTGACCATAGTCCTCCTGTGAACCAGAAACTTAACCAATCCTTGAAAGAGAGGAAGTATTTTGCAGAGCCTTAAATTGAGTATACATGTCAGTTGGTAACCCTGTCATATTTATGTGATAATCTGGAGTACATATATAGCACTCTGCTTTAATGAAGCATAGGTGTTTCCTTGGACTGCAGTCAAGGGCCATTCATTTTTGGAGGACCACTTTTTAAACTGAACTGGGTCTTTAAAAACAGCTACTGTATGATTGGCTAAAGCCTCTATTTGCAATTTTACATCAGTAGAGGTGGTCCCTGGGACAAATAGGGCTAAGGGATAAAACCATCAATAAGCCCTCTTTGTTTGGTGTCTAACTTCAACAATATGCTAATTATGAGGAATCATTGGCAAGTGGAAGAAAACCTGTCTCAGGAGATAAGAGCATCCTCAAGCGCATCATCCAATCCAGGCATAAGGAAAGTGGGGCCATCCATTATCTCCACAAACATAGTTAGCCCCATGGACTGGGACATGCTCTGGTTTTGTCATTCCAGACACATAGAACTGGTCAAGGTGATAGCTGAGTTTACCACTGTGGGCGAATCCATCCCATTTTCCAGCTATTCAAATATGCATATGCCTATGGAGTCCTGTTATTATCCCCATAGAATAACAAACAAGAAGATTCTCTATAAATGAGCTACTCTTAGCAATTTCTCTGAAGTTTACCTCAAGGTGTCTAACTTCGGCAAACAACAGACATTCAAAGACAATCTGAACTAGAATTTAACACCTGCAAAGATGTGTTACTGAAACATAGTTTTCTCTCCAAAATCACCCTATTTCCAGAGATAGCCAAATCAAGACTAATTCATTTGAAAATCAAGTTCAGCTTTAACACACTGGTTAATTATTTATATAAGCTCAGCAAGAATAATGACTGATCATATAAACCTTTACAAATTAACTTTGCTGAAACTTTTTATAATTCTGGTGATTGAACTTTTAGTAGCTGCTCTAGGCCAGAGTCCAAGCCAAATACTTGCCATCACACATGCCTGCAGTACCTGTAGATATGGGTGAATTCCTCTTCTCAAGGTCCCCCAAATATCTTGAGGTTCCTGCACCAGCCAGGAAGTGATATTCTTTACTCACCTGGTAAGGCTGCTGGGAAATCTGTAAGTAAGGTATCAGGTTAACAGTTCCAAGGAGCTTTACTGGCTTAAGTTTCATTTTTTTGAATGTTTATTTATTTTTGAGAGAAAGGCAGGGGGATGAGTGGGAGAGGGAGAGAGAGAGAGAGAAGATCCTAGCAGGTTCTATACTGACAGTGCAGAGTCTGATGTGGGGCTCGAACTCACAAACTGTGAGATCATGACCTGAGCTGAAATTGGATGCTTAACTGGCTGAGCCACCCAGGCGTCCCTTGGCTTTATGTTTCATAAAAGCAACCTTAGTTCCTTAAAGCTGTATGGTCATATCTGAATCTATGTATGTCTCTCTGAAATATGACATTCCAGTCAAAGCTTTGGTAAAATATCCAATATTTCCAGTGGTGTCCTGTTAAAAGGAGAAGAGATTAAACTTATGAAAACAACCATAATTGCCTTGAGAAAAGTATATTCACTGAGAGCTTTTGAATTTCAGAGGGTTCAGCTAGGGAGGAAAGTTAGATGCTTCAGTTCATTCACAAATGACTATTTTACTATGTCTGTAAATTATAGAGAGTCATTTTAGGAGAAAGTTTCCTTAATCTGGAAGAGCAAACATTAGCAAATAAGCAATGTTTCAAACAAGAGTCACAATAACTATAATCATCTTCTTTAGTTCCTTTAGTTCCATGTTACTAATTCATGTTCAGTTTGAATATAGCTATTAGTTCTAGAAATTCTTACCCATTTCAGCTTTATGATTTTTTTTAAGTTTTTTTATTTGTTTGAGAGAAACAATGACAGCATGAGTAGGGAAGGGGCAGAGAGAGGGAAAGGGAGAATCCCAAGTAGGCTCCACGCTGTCAGTACAGAGCCCAACATGGGGTTCAATCTCATGAACCATGAGATAGTGACCTGAGTCAAAACCAAGAGTCAGATGCATAACTGACTGAGTCACCCAGGCATCCCAGTTTTACAATTTTAAAGATATCAAAAACCTTCATTTGTTTAAAAAAAAAAGTCCTTTTTATGATCTGGTTTAAGATGAAACATTTTGCAAATGGCAAATGGCAAAAGACCATAATGCAATTGACAAGAAAATTCAGTTATTTCTGTGGACACTTTGATAATGAGACTATCAAGTGATATTAAAACTTTAGGAATTTCATATCTGTATCTATATCTATCTTTCTTTCTCCTTATTTGAACAGTTATAGCATTTACCCAAGCAATACAACCTAAGGTTTATCATTGTTTGTGCTTTCCATGTAACTTAACACACCAAATAAACAAATCTCTTTGGTCAAAAAGACTTCATTTACAATTCAAATCTTGGGAAAGTTTTAAAGTTCATGCTAAATAGGATTATGGATCATTATAAAACTTAAAATTTAATTATTTAACCAAGGTTACAAAGGTGAATAGATAGGGTAATATACTTGTTAGTAAAACTTAGCTCCTTTAACATTGCACAGTTTTAGCTTTCTTAACAAACCAAAGACCTGATAAAGACAAAACATAGAAACTTTGGTTTTCTGGGCAAGGAAAAGAAAAGAGGGGGAAAAAAACTTTGTTTACATTTTCTTATCAAGTGCAAACTAGCAATCCAAGAAAACTTGGTCTTTTTTTAGAAGAGAGAAAGCAGAATTTCAATCTTCTAACAGTATACCTTAAAATCCATTCATTTTGGGGGTGCCTGGGTAGCTCAGTTGGCTGAGCATCTGACTCTTGATTTTGGCTCAGGTCATGAATCAAACCCTGAGTCAGGCTATGCACTGGGTGTGGAACCTGCTTGAGATTCTCTCTCTCTGCCCCTCTCCCACATGCACACATACACAGTCTCTCAAATACAAAATAAATAAACTCCATTCACTTCAATCTTATTCTGTCTTGACCACATATATAAAATTGCTGTCCCTTCGCAAACCTACAACTTTCTTCGGCATTCAGATTTTCTCCCAAGCCATTTCTTTCCAAACAACCCATCTCATTTCAGGAGAAAATTACTTTCTTTTACCTCAACAGAAATGGATTCCCATTCCTCACATCTTTCTTACACATCTCTTACTTTTATACATGCAGATTACTTTCCTTATTTCTGTCAGTCTTAATTACATTTAGCAGAAATATTTTAACTCTTACAAACCTAAGTCTCCAGTGAAAACTAAGTAGTAGTCACTAGTGAACTGTTATACCAGAACTCTAGAATTCTAGATATAAAATTTATCACCCCAATGTTCATAGCAGTACTCTCCACAATAGCTAAAATATGGAAAGAGCCTAAGTGTCCATCAACAGACGAATGGATCAAGAAGACGTGGTTTATCTATACCATGGAATACTACCTGGCAATGAGAAACAATGAAATCTGGCCATGTGTAGCAACATGGATGGACCTTGAGGGTGTTATGCAGACCGAAATCAGTCAGGCAGAGAAGGACAAATATCATATGTTTGCACGTATAGGAGGATTAGGAGGAACTTGATGGAGGAACAAGGGGGAGAAGAAAGGGGGAAATGGTGGGGGAAAGGGAGAGAGGCAAACCATGAGAGACTCTTGAATGCTGACAAAAACTGAGGACGGATGGATGTGGGGGGCAGGGGGGATGGGCATGGAGGAGGACACTTGTGGGGATGAGCACTGAGTGTTATGTGGAAACTAATTTGACAATAAACTATTTGTAAAAAAAATTATCATTACACTTAATATTAAAAACACATTTTTTCATAGTATAATCTTTAAATAAAGCAAAAAGCATATTTGCCAACAGACACAAATATCCTCAGCTTCGGCAGTAAGAAGCCAAAAGCACAACTCTTGCTATAGCACTCAGTCTTATTTGAAAAAGGTCTAGATGGCCAATGAATTCAATTCTATTCACCATTCAAGCAAAATTTTTAAGTTAAAGACTTTGCAAGCTATCTTAACAATTATCCGAGAAAACTTTGAGACAGACAAAATTAAGAATCATTTTAAGTCATCTTTTTGCTAACAAATTGCAACTAACACAAGCTTATTTGACTTCCTGCACGCCCTGGGAGAATCTTAGTTTTCTATTTAATGCTGACAACTCCAAAGACACGTCCATCTTCATTAAACCAACAAATGTAGTTTAAATACCAAATATATTCCACCTGGGGCCACTAAAAAGTCAATCAATCGGTTTGTTCCCCATTGTCAATTTTTACCTGGGGCTGTGGCTGCAAATGGGAAGTAGGTGGTGCAAGTCCAAGCAAGTCTTTGCTCCTTGACAGTGAGGAGAGAAGGAGCTAGGTGGTGTCAGAGGAACCAAGGATGGTACATGAGTCTAATATACAGGCTGCACCCCAGGTGGTAGAGAAACAGGAGAAGGGGTCCCGGGGAGGCTCACCTGTCTCCCTCATTTGACCTGACCCTATGAAACAGCCCCAACCTAAGTGTACCCTGTCCCTACTCTGTGCCCCTGTCCTCATGGCCACCCTACCCTGGCCACTTTCTGGAATCCAGGCCTGGGCACAACCCTCCATAAGCTACTGGCATGGGGCAGATGTCCAGCACAGGGTTGGAACCAGGAAAACACCCCCTTCCGTGACAACTTAGATGGAACAGATCATGCCAGAGTCTGTGCATTCCATATGCCTGTGCTGGCTTTCACTGGTGTGCCAAAGTTTTGTGGGATGTGTGATATGTGTGTGTGTGTATCTACACTATGCATCTGAGTCTGAGTTCTGTTTCTGTAAATATACTGAGTGTGGACACGAGTCTCCTGTTTTTTGATTGTTTTCATGTTTTACTCTTGTGTTTACTCTAATACATATGTATGTGTCTGTCTCTGAATGAGCCTTTATCCGCAGTGCAAATCTCTGTGTCTGTGACTGTATTATCTGTACCTCTCAGGTACGTGTGTCCCTGTGGGAGTATTTGTATATCTGTTTCGTGTCTGTGTGTGTATTGGCTGTATGAGTGAATCTGCGGCCCCTTTGGGTGTTCTTGATCATACCTGTGTGTGTGTGTTCTGTGTGTATAGTATGTGTAGAGTTTGCTTTATGGGGTTGATTCATGTGGCCCTGTGTGTGTGTGTGTTCATTCCCCTCAGGATGTCACTGGCTATGTCTGCTATGTGGGTCTGTGTGTGAGCCTGTCCATGAGCCCCATACCTGAGTCCCCAGATGAGGCTGTGGGTGGTTCCATGCCTGTGTGTCTCTGTGCTTGTGGTATCTGTTTCTTCCTCAGCAAGTGTGGGTGTCTGTGCATCTCAGCTGCAGAGGGGGCCCTTTAAGGCTGACTCCTGGGTGGGTAAGCAAAGACAATATGCACATCCCCCGACCTTCAGGCTCAGCTCCCTCTCCCCATTTTTCTCCCATCCTTGAGGGTTGCCCCTTGTGGCGCCATGCCTTGTGATATGGATGGGTGGAGTGAGGGATCAGCTTACAGGGCCACAGGCGACAGCTGGGAGGGCTGCAGATGACAGGACGATATAAAGTGTGGGGAGGGCTCTGTGTTCCTGATGAGGCTGAGGGATTCCTGGGCCCTGGGAGGGGTGTATGAGAGGGGCCCCATGGAGTGGGCTGGGGAAACAGAGCTCCTGGGCCCCACGGAAGGAGTGCAGGATTGGGCACCCCAGGAAAGAGCTGGAGGACTCATGAATCCCCGATGGGCAGATCCCTCACTCACCTGTGCTGGTGCAGGCCGGGGCCGGGAAGCAGCAGCAGCATTCAGAGGCAGCAGGTCCATGGGATGGTGGATGGAGCAGTGAGCTATGGTCTTGCAATCAAGTGGACTCACCATGCTGGGCTGCCCTCTGCTCTTCTTCCCTTCCCCAGCCACCTCTCTAGCTCTGGCCCTGGCCTCATCCTCCAGCAGAACATGGGCAAGCCAGGTAGACATGGTCACCTGGGCTCACAGGAGTGTCCCCTCTGACCTCTGTGTCCTAGTTGTTGAACAGGCATAAGGAGTCACCCAGGGCCCCTGGAAACAGTATGGAGAATCTAGCCCTGGAATCCTCTCTGATAGGACTTGGGTAAAATTATGGAGGAACAAAATTTAGTGCCAGTTCATTCACAGAGTTAAAGCACAACACAAGGTCACCTTGGATGCTGATGTCAGTATTTTCTTACCCAGGCCACATTCAGAGCATTCACTCAGGGACTTGGAGGAAGGAGAATAACTGATATTAATTTAAAAGAACAAAAATGCTGGATCGTGGGCACTCCTGATGAGCTTACAAAACAGTGCCCAACAGTCCCTCCTCATCCTCTCCATAGTGGGGAAACTGAGGCTGTCAGGGATTTTTGGCCAAGATCACATACTGGTTTCTGAGTATTTGCTGATTACATTTGACCAAACTCCTTTTTCTGAAGTTCACTGCTTTCATTTTGCCAGGGATGTTTTTGGGCAACTCTGGGACAAATTTCACCTGGTCGATGATGAAGCAAACCTATCCTGAGTTCTGCTGTAATTTCCTACCAAAGACCCATACCTCTCCTTTGCCCCTGCATAGTCCCCCAGACAGGCGGGCACTATGTGGTGGCCTCACTAGGCTCCACGAAGAATGTCACACTGTCCTCTGGCTAGGTAAGCTGGACGCAGCCTTGTGATGTGCTCTGACCAGTGAAATGGGAGTGGGAGTGAACTGTGCCACCTTGAACACAACACTTGGGAACAACTGCATCTGGCCACCTCTCTGTCCATCTCTTATGGCACCTGTTAGTTACCTATGGTGCGTGATCTTTTATCCTAGTCCTAGGAGGACCATGGTGGAGACGTGGCATGAGCAGGGAAGGTACGTCCCTTATTATAAGCCGTGAAGACTTTGGGCTATTTGTTACCTACAATAACATCTAGTCCATCCTAACTGGTATGTATCCTCCATTCTCCTCTCTATGAGGCAGCATGGCCTAACATTCGAAGCATGGACTCTGTTGTGAGATACACGTGGGCTGGAGTTCCAGCTCCATCCGTTTATTAACTCCAACCTTCAGGCAATTTACTTGGAGTCTCTGAACCTCCATTTCCACTCCATAAAATGGGTGGTTACACCAGCTCAGATTTGAAGGGGATTCAATAAAATAATAAAATATGTAAAGCTTTGAGTCCAGGGCCTGGCACACACAGTGAATGCTCAATAAATGTTAGCTGTATTGCTTTATGTCCTGATTGTAAACATTCAGAAAATGCAGCAACTATTACAAAAGAAAAGGAAATATTAAGCCTGTGACACATTTCCTTTCAAACTGTTTTTCAACAAATAGGATAATATTATGTGTATTCATTCACACCTTGCTTTTTACTCTTAATAGGATATTATTGTGATATTTTTATGTTCCAAATAAAAAGATCTGCATCATCTTTTTATATTATAGGACATTAAATACCATGAATAATATAATCATTTCTCTATTGCTGGACAGTTCCATAGGTTCCACATGCCACTGTAAACAAATGAAGTAAATAAAAACTATCAGAATGTATTGTTTGCTAGAATAAATATTTGTTATCTTTTGTTTGCTCTGTATCTATATATGTATTGTGTTGCAATTTAGAATGTATTTATGTTTTTAAAAAGTGTGGCAGCCCCGCGTCGGGCTCTGTGCTGACTGCCAGCTCAGAGCCTGGAGCCTGTTTCAGCCTGTGACTCCCTCTCTCTCTGACCCTCCCCTGCTCACGCTGTCTCTCTCTCTCTCCTAAAAATAAATAAAACATTAAAAAAAAATTTAAAAAGTGTGGCAGTTGTTGATTTCAATTTTTTATCAAATTTTGAAATATTATAAAGAATCTGATTGTTTTAGTTGCAGGAATAGAATCTAGTGATTCATCACTTACATATGACACCCAGGGATCATCCCGAAGAGTATCCTCCTTAATACCCCTTGCTCATTTTGCTCATCCCACCCAACACCCACCAATGACCCTCTGTTTGTTCTCCTGATTTAAGAGTCTCTTATGGTTCCTCTTTTTCTGTTTTTACATTATTTTTCCTTCCCTTATGTTCATATATAATTTGTTTCTTAAATTCCACATATGAGTGAAATCATGTGATATTTGTCTTTTTCTGACTTTGGCAAAGCAGGGAAGAATGTCCAATGGAAAAAAGACAGTCTTTTCAGCAAATGGTGTTGGGAAAACTGGACAGTGACATGCAAAAGATGAAACTGGGCCACTTTCTTAAGCCACACACAAAAGTACACTCAAAATGGATGAAAGACCTAAACATTAGGCCATCAAAATCCTAGAGGAGAAAGCAGTCAGAAACCTCTTTCACCTCGGCCACAGCATCTTATTATTACTTGACATGTCTCTCGAGGTAAGGGAAACAAAAGCAAAAATGAACTATTGGGACCTCAACAAGATAAAAAGCTTCTACACAGTGAAGGAAACAGTCAACAAAACTAAAAGGCAACCGATGGAATGGGAGTAGATACTTGCAAATGACATATCAGATAAAGGGTTAGTATCCAACATCTATAAAGAACTTATCAAACTTAACACCCAAGAGACAAATAATCTAATGAAGAAATGGGCAAAAGACATGAAAAGACATTTTTCCAAAGAAGACATCCAGATGGCTAAGAGACACATGAAAAAATGCTCAACATCAGTCATCATCAGTGAAATACAAATCAAAACCACAATGAGATACTCCCTCACACCTGTCAGAATGGCTAAAATTAACTCAGGCAGTAACGGATGTTGGTGAGGATGCAGAGAAAATGGAACCTTTTGTACTGCTCATGGGAATGAAAACTGGTGCAGCCACTCTGGAAAACAGTATGGAAGTTCCTCAACAAATTAAAAATAGAACTACCTTATGACCCAGCAATTCCACTACTAGATATTTATTTAAAGGATACAGGGGTGCTGTTTTCAAGGGGCATATGGACCCCAATGTTTATAGCAGCATTATCAACAATATCCAAGGTATGAAAAGAGCCCAAAAGTACATCACCTGATGAATGGATAAAGAATACACACACACACACACACACACACACACACACACACACGCACAATGGAATATTACTTAGTGATCAAAAAGAATGAAATTTTACCACTTGCAACAATGTGGACAGATCTAGAGTGTAGCATGCTAAGTGAAATTAATCAGAGAAAGACAAACATCATATGTCTTTACTCATGTGGAATTTAAGATACAAAATACATGAACAAAAGGGAAGGGAAGCAAAAATAATATAAAAACAGTGAGGGGGACAAACCATAAGAGACTCTTAAATACAGAGAAGAAACTGAGGGTTGCTGAAGGGGTTGTGGGTGGAGAGATGGGCTAAATGGGCAAGGAGCATTAAGGACGACACATGTTGGGATAAGCACTGGGTGTTATATGCAGAGGATGAATACCTGGAGTCTGCTTCTGAAGTCATTACTGCACTGTATACTAACTTGGATGTAAATTAAATAACAAAAGAAACTCCCTTCCCTCCATGTACTACCCCCAACACTGAGAATGTCATGCTGCTTTGATACAAGTAGAGAAAAATAAATACCAGTCAAGCCCAGGAAGGAAGAAAAAAATGATTTAGAGAAACAGACTGCTAACTTTTCACAAGATCCTCAAAACCTTGCTGGAATTCTCTACTGAACAACTTTTTTATTAATTATTTAAAAATTTTTTGAGATAGAAAGAGAAAGACCGGAGGAGGGGAATAGAGAGAATCCCAAACAGGCTCTGTGCTGTTAGCACAGAGCTCAACATGGGGCTTGATCCCACAAACCGTGAGATTGTGACCTTAACCAAAACCAAGAGTTGGACGCTTAACCGACTGAGTAACCCAGATGTCTCTCCACTGAGCAATTTTAATGACTTTTCCTAAGCCTGAAGTTTGGAACAAAATTCAGTCTTATACAAAAAAAGCCCCATCATTCTGTTCATGATTATCACTTTTGATTCCAAATTGTCTTTAATGAAAACTCTATTCCTCCTTTAGATCTATGTTTATTAATGTGCTAGTCTGGAATCTTCCCCTTTTAGTTAAAAGGAATGGGAAACTATGTCCACTCCAGGTTTAATTAACCTGGAAAACCACTTTGCTCAGACCCTAGATGAGTCATCCAGTGGAAAGACTGTTAAATTTTCAATGCTCAACTTCAGCAAATTAAGCTTCCCCCGCCCACCCCCCCCAAAATAAAAAAACCTAGAGGGGCACCTGGGTGGCTCAGTCGGTTGAGCCCCCGACTTCAGCTCAGGTCACGATCTCGTAGTCTTTGAGTCTGAGCACCACGTCAGGCTTTGTGCTGACAGCTCAGAGCCTGGAACCTGCTTCAGATGGTTTCTCCCTCTCTCTCTTGCCCCTTGCCTGCTCACACTGTGTCTGTCTGTCTGTCTCTCTTTCTCTCTGTCTCAAAAATAAAGAAAACATAAAAAAAAAAAAAACATAGAAGCCTAGTTCCTGCTGTTACTTCAAGAACTAGGATGCTGGAAAAAAAAAGATAGTTATAAATTTACGAGCGTCAAGGCCCTTCAGCCTTCTTGCCAACCTTTTCAATGCGCTACCAGTTCCCAATGATGGGATTCCAAGGAACTGCTGAGAACTCTCAAGCCTCTCTCTTAATCTATTTGGAGAAACTGCTCTCCAGATTGGGAATTAATATATCTCTGTCTTTACTGAGGCTGGAACTAACCCCAGTGCTATAAAGCAGCCCCAGCCTCGGAGTACAAAACAGTTCCATTAGTGAGGATCTATTCAATCTCAATAGGTTCCTATCTCTGAACCTATTCCCTTTGATCCAGGCCCTTTGACAGATACACACCCTATTCTTCTTAGTTCTTTGGTCCCTATTCATCAACTGGACTGACATTTCTTAGAAAAATATTATTCTGTCCAAAAGGGAAAAATTATTCTAAAATTTGACAACAGTAATCAAAATAGCAACAAGGAGAAAGAAATGATCCTTTGGCACCTTTTCTATGCCATGTCTCTGCTGGCACTATAGCAGAGTCTGGAGGCACTGATCATTTATTCCTATTGGATCAGCTACCATCTACTTTATGGGCAAAATCTTCAAGTGATCTTGGCAGAATCCACAGTGTACCTCCCATCAAGATTCAAGTCGATCATGCAAAACTTCTCTCTAGAATTAATCAATACCCTATAAATTAAGAAGGCCTTCAAGGCATCAACACCATAATATAGGGTTACAAGGCTCACGGCCTCATTATCCCCTGCAGCAATCCAGGTAACACCTCTATTATACCCGTGAGAAAACCCAACTGCTGAGGATAGTACTTTGTACAGGACCTCCAAGCAATAAATAGCACTGTTATCCCTCGATATTCTCTTCTTCCCAAACCTCATACCTCCACCAACATCCACTCCCACTAAAAGCAAAGTTTTCACTGTACTTGACCTATGTGGTATAGTTTTAATATTCCAGTTGATAAGAAGAGCCAGTCTCTTTTTGCCTTCACTTGCAGAGAATGGTAATACACCTGGATGTAACCCCCCTGGGTTTCAGAGAGCTTCATATTTCCCACAAACTTTAAAGGCTGATTTGGATGATGGAAAGTGTTTTTCAGGCTCTACTTTGTTACAGTGTGTAGATGACTGTCTTCTCTGCTCCCCTCCTCCTGCTTCTTCACATGAAGACAGCATCCACCTGTGAAAACTTTTGGCTTTAAAAGGCTCATAAAATCTCCAAAGGAAAACTGCAGTTTGCTCAAACTCAGGTTAGATATTTAGCTCACCTATTCTCAGAACAAGGCCCACATCTAAATCTAGGCAGATCAAGGCAACCTCAATTTCTCACCACCTAAAACTAAGGGCCAATTATCAGGTTTTCTTGGACTGGCTGTCTACTGTCGAAACTAGATTCCACACTTCTTTCTTAAGGCTCAGCTTCTATATGCTTTACTAAAAAATGACAATCCTAACCTTACTATAGAGAAAGAGGTGTATGCCACAGCCTCTGAAACTTTATACCTTTAATTTCTGTTCTGTGGGCCATTATGTATACGAGAGAGCCTGGTCCTAACCCACGATCCCCCTGCATGTCCTACCCATGGGCCATCCTTCATCACCAGGCATGGGCTATGTATGGGCCACCTCTCCCTCCTCCACCAGTGGCTCCACATACTCAATTTTGTAAGATGACCTGAGCTGGATGAGTGACTTATAAAGCACATTCATCTTCTTCATGAAAGACGCGGTGGAAACAACACAGAGATGGTTGTGAGGGCTTGGCAATTCAACTGCAAACCCAGCTGAGGACAGTGTAACATATCTCAAGTTTCTCAAGATGTATATACAATGGGCTGTGTCATTTCCCTGTAATGAGGTGAGCCCTAGGTTTCTCTTGCCAAAAAGAAAGAGAATTTTGACACAAAGGGAGTATCAGGAGTGTGGGTGCATATTTTACAGACACAATGTTTTGGGCTCTGGGAAGGATGAGATGCACCCCTAAGTGTAGGTGCCTCAGATGTCCTGTGTGAAATGGGGCACATGCATTATATGACACAGACCTTGTGATTGCATTAATGGAAGCACCACTGAAGGTTCATGTGCAGAAATGGGGGAAACTTGAATCACACAGGAATAGAAGGGAAGTTGAGGACAGTTAGCAGAGTTTGAGAAGGTGCAGAGGAGAGGGGTTAGGGTCAGTGAGATGCAGTTGGAGATCATTTCTGGGCACAGCCTGAGCAGAGAGCATGAAGTCTACACGGAGCTGCTGTGTGGGATCATTCTCAGTGCACAATGCAGTGTTCATATCTGAAATGTCGGTGTTGCCAAAGTGCACCTACATAATCATCAAAAAGGTTACTGTCTCCATGAGTTTTCTGAAGGATCTGGATATTTGTGGGAAAAAATGTCATGGAGATATGGGAAATTTAACATGGTCTTATGGAAATACTTGTCTGCCTAAGTTCATATCCCTCAGTAAGACTAAAGGTGAAGACAGGATCTAGGATCAGCAGAGTGCCTGCATCGGCCTTCAGTCTGGATCAACCTACAATTCAGTGTTGGCCAGAAGCCACCCCTGCTGGACCTCTGTCATCACCCAGACTACAGCTTTCCATCTCCTCAAACTTCTCTTACAATATCCCAAGGCTTTGCCTGTGTTTCTGCTGTGTCAGCCCTAATACCAGTTCTCAATGGGACCTACTCAGATCCTCAGCTTTGTTATCTGAGAAGCAGGGGTAATATTTGTTTCTAAGGACTTTATGAAAAGAAGAAATTAAATACCGAATGCATCTGCAAAATGTCTGGGAAGTGTCCACTCACTCTTCTCACAGTTTTAATTAAGATATCTCCACACAGGGGCACCTGGGTGGCTCAGTCAGTTGGGCGTCCGACTTCAGCTCAGGTCATGATCTCACGGTTCGTGGGTTTGAACCCTGCATTGGGCTCTGTGCTGACAGCTAGCTCAGAGCCTGGAGCCTGCTTCTGATTCAGTGTCTCCCTCTCTCTGGCCCTCCCCTGCTCATGCTGCTTCTCTCTCAGAAATAAATAAAACATTAAAAATTAAAAAAAATATATCTCCACACAAATGATCATCAAAAATAGGTGTTCATGGAAGTTCATTCAACTAAGACTATTAACACCTCAGCCCAAGGATTGGGAATTGGTGTTTTATACAGTGAGACAAAGACCCTCATTTTTCTATTAAAATTCAGGCCCTACAAGACAGAGAAAGACAATTTTGAGAATGTGTACATTCAGAGGTGTACATCTGAGATCTGAAGACCATCATTTTCCACTGGATATAGACTCACAGATGCAGCCACACATGAACGTGTTCATCTGAGGCCACAAAGTACAGAAGGCAGAATGCATGTAGGAAAACAGGAGATCATAGGGAAATAAACTAAAATCTCATAAATCTCACTGCCTTATATGACAACTAATTTGAAATTTGAAGAGAACTGTGCAAGGTGACAGACTACAGTGATGATATATTTTAAAAAAGTGTCAGATCTGCCTGAATGCTTTCTCTGCCCATTCTGCCCCCTCCACTTTGTCCTTCCTACGTCCCCTAATACACCTTTCACTACTCTGTCTCTGTGTCAGAGTCTGCTTCTAGGAGGACCTATTCTCACTCCCCATCGCTGCACACAGTGGGGTTCCTATACACAAAGGGAACAAACTAACAGAAAGAGTGGTGATGGAGGATAGTAGCAACATCACCCTTTGTGCAGGGGAGCCCAAGAGAGTTTTCTGGGAGTTTTCTTCCTATATCTAGATTTGGGGGGTGCTTATGCTCATTTCTTATAGAAATATTCACTGACTCCTGGTGCCTCAGGGTCAGATGGACAGGTGTCTGTCCCTAGCATATGGCTGACTTCTAATGTTGGATAAGGGATGAGCAGTGACTGGGGGAGATGACTGAGGAGGCCACACATGGAGTCAGACTCTCACCCAGGATGCCAGCTCTCCCCAGAGAGCACCATGTGCAGGAGGGCTCTAAGGAGCAGAGATTTCTTGATCAATTCTGTGAAATTCCTAATCCTCCTACAGATTCCCAAGGGATGGCCAGGGCACAGGCCAGGAGCTGGAGGACCCCCTGATCAAGGCTGGAGGGGAGCAGTTTGCCTTGGGGACTGAGCCAGAGAAAGGGACAGAAAGAAGGTAGCAACAGGGAGTTTGAGAGACAAAGGGAAGGGAAGAGAAGGGACCTTTCTCTACTGACTTCATCTACATTTTTGCGTGAACAAAAGGGGATTCTTATCTCCACGGGTGGGGAAGAGGGCTGGCAAAAAGACATAGTGACAGTCTCAGCTCAAGTGCCCAGGATATCTGCCTTGCTCTAGAATACCCAACACCGGAAGCCCGTGCTTTCTGTCATAATTGGAACTGCAGCTTGTGCCATTTAGTGAAAATCAATCCCGTGATGAAGCCCTCATCATTAAAGTAGGCAACAAAATTAGGTGCATAGAGAGAATGATACAATAGAGGATAAAGTCCAAAGGTAGACTGAATGCAACACTTACGGGAATACAGACTATTGGAAAAGGGGGTACCCCAATGTAGGCATTCAGACACATGTGCAATATGTGAAAATAAAAAAAAAAATTCCTTACCTTAAAAGAAACATTAACATTAGACACAAGGGATTGTGATGTAAGCTTTAGAGAGAAACTGTATGATTTCATGGGGCTGTACACTCATGTGTCTCACCCAGCCACATGTCCCCAGCCACTGGTGCACTCTGTGCATAGCCTCAAGCCCCTGGCTGCTCTGGTGCAGAGCCCCCAGCCACCAAAGACATCAGGAAATCTGGCATATGACTAGTAGCCCTGTGTGATTTTGCTAACACTCCTGCCCTACTTCCAAGTCACCCAGCGGGCATACAACCCAAAGCTGGCCTGCCTGGGCCCTGCTAACACTACTGATAGCAAGCACAGCCCACACCAGGCACAGAATCAGTGCAGACACCTGTACTGAAAGGAAAAGGAACCCAGACGCAACAGCAGGGAGTGACAACAGGATATTGTCCTGAAGGCCCAGGTTCTGGTAAATGGGGACATATACCGCAGAGGACTCCAGGACCTCTTCTTCATAAAGTCATTATCTTCAAGAGTGTAAGACAGGGGCGCCTGGGTGGCTTAGTCGGTTAAGCGTCCGACTTTCGCTTAGGTCATGATCTCGCGGGTTCGTGGGTTCGAGCCCCGCGTAGGGCTCTGTGCTGACTGCCAGCTCAGAGCCTGGAGCCTGTTTCAGTCTGTGACTCCCTCTCTCTCTGACCCTCCCCTGCTCACTCTGTCTCTCTCTCTCTCTCCTAGAAATAAATAAAACATTAAAAAAAAAAGAGTGTAAGACATAGCTGACTTTCTTAATACAGAAAAATAGAGCCAGAAAGACAAAATGAGGACCCAGAGAGGTTTACCCACAGTGAAAGAACTAGAGAAGGCCATAGCCAAAGATCTAAGCAAAAGAGATAGAAGTCACATACTTGATAACAGAGTTTAAAGCACTGATCATAAGGATACTCACCGGAGTTGCAAAATGAGCAGAAGAGTGAGACCCTTGACATAGAAATATGGAGTAACACAGTAGAGGTTAAGAACAAAATAAAGGAGAAACACGCTTGCTGAAATTAAGAGAGGTATGGAAGAAGCAAAGGAACAAACTAGTGACCTCAAAGACTGAGTAATGGAAATTAATCACACTGAACCAAAGAGAGAGAACAGAATTCTGCAAGACGAGACTAAGGGAACTCAGTGATTATAGCAACCACAGTAACATTCATATTATAGGGGTCCCAGAAGAAACAGAAAAGGGGGCAGAAAATTTATTTGAGGAAATAATAGCTGAAAACCTCCCTAACTGGCCGAGGGAAACAAACATTCAGATCCAGGAGCCTAGAAAACTCCCATCAAAATGAAGCCAACAGCCTTGTAAGCAAATTTTCAAATTAGAGTGATAATAAAGAAAAACTCTTAAAAGAGGCAAGACAAAAGAAGCCCTTAACTTACAAGGGAAGACGCATAAAGCTAGCTACAAATTTCTCAACAGAAACTTGGCAAGCCAGAAGTGAGTGACCTGACATATTTAATGTCCTGAACGGAAAAATCAGCAAGAATACTGATTTCCCAAACAAAAAACTAAAGAGTTGTACCACTAAACTATTCCTGCAAGAAATATTAAGAGGGATCTTTGAGTGAAAAGGAGAGACCAAAAGTGACAGTATAGAGATAAAAGACATAAAACAAGTAAAAATGAATATTTCTGCAAAAAATCAGTTAAGGATCTCACATAAATTGATATGAAATATAATAACATTTATTAAAAATGTAGGGGGGACAAGATAATGGGTTCAAAGGTAATGACCATCAACTTAATACAAAATGCTAAATTAAGAAGAGGTTATATGCAAACCTAATGGTAAACATATACTAAAATCAGTCCTAAATATGTAAAGAATAAAGAGAAAGAAATCAAAATATATCACTAAAGAAAATCAGCAAAACATGAAAGAAAGACAAGGATCAGAGATAATCATTTGAAATCACAACAAAACAGGTAATAAAATGGCAATACATACATTCATATCAATAATTACTTTGAAGGTAAATGGAATGAATGCTCCATTCAAGAGACACAGGGAGTAAGAATGGATGAAAAAACAATACAGATTCACATGTTGCCTACAAGTGACCCATTTTGGACCTGAAGACACCTACAGAATCAAAGTGAGAGGATAGAGAAACATCACACAAATGAATGTCAAAAGAAAGCCTAAGTAGCAATACTTGTATAAGACAAAATAGACTTCAAAACAAATAATGTAACAAGAGACAAGGAAGGACACTATAACGCTAAAGGGTACATACACTCCAACAAGAAGATATAACAATTGTAAATATATAGGAATCCAACATAGGAACACCCAAACACATACAACTTAATAACATAAAGGAACTAATTGATAATAAGACTTTAATGCCCTACTTACACCAATGGACACATCATCTAAACAGAATATCAACGGGGCGCCTGGGTGGCTTAGTTGGTTAAGCATCCGACTTTCGCTTAGGTCATGATCTCATGGTTCGTGGGTTCGAGCCCCGCGTCGGGCTCTGTGCTGACTGCCAGCTCAGAGCCTGGAGACTGTTTCAGTCTGTGACTCCTTCTCTCTCTGACCCTCCCCTGCTCACACTGTCTCTCCCTCTCTCTCTCTCTCTCTCCTATAAATAAATAAAAACCTTAAAAAAATTTAAAAAAATAAACAGAATATCAACAAGAAAACGATGTCTTTCAGTGACATGGTGAAACAGATTTGACAGATGTTCAGAACATTCCATTGTAATACAGCAGAATATACATTCTTTTCAAGTGCACACAGGAAATTCTCCAAAATAGATCACATATTAGCCTACAAAACAAACCTTAACAAATTCAAGCAGACTGAAATCACACATGAATATTTTCAGACCACAATGCTATGAAACTAGAAGTCAACCACAAGAAAAACTCTGGAAAGACCACAAATACATGGAGCTTAAATAACACCCTACTAAACAATGAATGGTTCAACCAGGAAATCAAAGAGGAAATTTAAAAATACATGGAAACAAATGAAAATGAAAAACCCATGGTCCAAACATAGAGAATGCAGGAATGTTCGAAGAGGAAAATTCAGAGCAATACAGGCCTCCACCAAGAAGGGAGAAATATCTCAAATAAAGAGCTGAACCTTACACCTACAGGAACTAGAAAAAGAACAACCAAAAAACCTAAAACCACAGAATGAAGAGAAATAATTCTTTCTCGGGGGAGGAGGCAAGATGGCAGAGAGGCAGGGAGCTCCCTACATTTCACTCACCCCCATCTCTTAAACGGACAAGGCCTGAAGCCATAGGAACCCTTACAGAATCCAGGAGTTTGGGAGGAAAAGGACACAGAGTCCGCTGAGAAAACAACCTTATAGCGTGAGTGTGAACTGGGGAAGATAAAACTGGGCCGGTACCAGCGACACAGAGGGAAGGGGGAATTGCCCTTTGCGGGGAGCCGCGGTGAATCTGGGGGGCGGGGGGAGAAAGAGTGGCCCAAACTGCTCAAGACCCTGTCCCTGTTGCTGGAGAAGAGAAAAATCTCCACTTGGGAAACAGAGGGATCCGGTTTCCTGCTGTCCAGTTGACCCTAGGCCGTACGCACTCATCCCAGGCGACCCCAGGGGAAACTGCTCCTCGATCACCAGCTCGACTTGGAGGGGATGCGAGCAGTGCCTAAGGCCACGCTGTTGTGCTTCTGGCTCAGCAGGACCCACAGGGGAAGGTGAGAGGCTTGAAACTGCTCTGAGGGGCTCGCCTGTGAGTTTAAATTTCGGGCAGTATCAATGGGGCACACGGACTAAGATCTGAAAAGGAGGTCTGGCTTGGGATATAGAGCATGGCCCACCTTGGCTACGCCCCCGGCACAGGGAAATCACACCCAAAAGAGTGAGTTGCGATGCTTGGTTTGAGAAGGGACTGGGGCACAGCCACTTTTCTCCCCACAACCACCAAGGCAGGACCCCAACTGGACGCATTGGACCAAACCACGCCCATCCCCACTAGAGAGCTGCCTTTTTTTTTTTTTCTTACCGGAGCAGGGCAAGACCAACATAGATGCACTGCCCTGATTAATTCTGGTCACTGGCTTGTTTAAACAGTCACATTTAATCCATTCTCTAGATGTAAATTCTAACCTCCATTGCTACCTTTTTATATCTTTCTCTCTGGAGTACTCAGACTATATAGTATCTCTGAGTAGCATTATCGTCATTTCTTTCGCCTCATCTCAAACCATATTCCCCTCTTTCTCTCTCTGAATTAAGCTTTTTACTCTTTCTGCCTACTCATTTCATTTCCAATTTTGCTTCCTCCCCACCCTGTCATTTCTCTCTTTGTATATGCTCTTCCATCACCACTGCATACACCCGGCTCTTTATTTGTAGCTGGGTATTCTGGTTCTATGCTTTCGACTATCCTTTGTCTACTGGGTTTTTTCTTTTTTCTTTTCTTTTCTTTTCTCTTTTTTATGTATTTTTATTTTTATTATTTGTCTTCCTTCCTTTCTCTTTTCTTCCCCTTTTGGTTTGTGTGTTTGTTGGATTTGTCTGTGCATTTGTGTGCCTTTGTTCCCTGTGTGTTTGTCTTTTTTTTTTTCCCAGGGCTACCTGAAGAAACAAGCCAAAGTACACATGTGGAGAGTCCCAAATACACTACAAGTAGGAAAATAAAATAACCAAGGTCTCAACAAGAGAGACCAAGAGACACCATTTAAAGAACACTTTCTGAACAGACAGGCCCTGGACAACCAAAGAGCCTTCTTTGGTACAGCAGCACTCACAGGTATAGAGTGCATAACAAGCTTTTAAAACTAACAACAGATAGAAAGCTAACCAAAATCACGAAATGGAAAAACTCTCCTCCAAAGAAATTCCAGGAAGAATTGACAGCTAAATCTGCTCAAAACAGATACAAGAAAAATAACTGAACAAGAATTTAGAACAATAGTCATAAAATTAATTGCTGGGCTTGACAAAGGCATGGAAGACATCAGAGAAACTATTGCTACAAAGACTATGGAGCTTAAAAATAACTGTGATGAATTTAAAAAATGGTATAAATGAGATGCAAAATAAAATGGAGGCATCCAATGCATGGATTGAAGAAGGAGAAAGGAGGATAAGTGATTTGAAAGACACAATTATAGAAAAAGAAGATGAGAAAAAGAGAAATAAACATCCAGGAACACAAAATGAGAGTTCAAGAGCTCAGCAGTACAATCAAATGGAACAATATCTGGATCATAGGAATTCCCAAAGAGGAAGAGAGAGGGAAAGGTGCTGAAGGAGTCCTTGAACAAATTATAACAGAGGACTTCCCCCAATCCGGGGAAGGAAACAGACGTTGGATAACAAGAGGCACAGAAAACTCCCCACAGATGTAACTTGAATCGAAATCTGCACAACATATCATAGTGAAACTGGCAAAATATAAGGACAAAGAGAGAGTTCTTAAAGCAGCTAGGGAGAAAGGGCCCTGACATACAAAGGGAACCTATCAGAGTGGTAACAGACTATCTACTGAGACGTGGCAGCCCAGAAAGGAATGGCAGGAGATCTTCAATGTGATGAACAAAAAAAATATGCAGCCAAGAATCCTCTATCCAGCAAGCCTGTCATTCAGAACAGAAGGAGAGATAAAAGTCTTTCCAAATAAACAAAAATTAAAGAATTCATCACTACTAAACCAGCACTACAAGAAATCCTGAGGGGGACTCTCTGAGGGAAATGTTTCAATGAACGGAAGATAACAGAGACACCACGAGCATGAATCCCACAAAGGACATGAAGACTCTAAACCTATATTTTTCAATAATAACAATGAATGTAAATGGACTAAATGCCCCAATCAAAAGACACAGGGGAGCAGAATTGATAAAAAAAAAAACAAAATCCATCTATATGCTGTCCACAAGAAACTCATTTTACACTGGAGGACACCTTCAGATTGGAAGTAAGGGGATGGAGAAATATATATCATGCTACAGGAAATCAAAAGAAAGCTGGACTAGCTATACTTACATCAGACAAACTGGACTTTAAAGACAGTAACAAGGGATGAAGAAGGGCATTATATAATAATTACAGGGTCTATCCATCAGGAAGAGCTAACAATTATAAATGTCTATGCACAAATATGGGAGCACCTAAATACATAAAACAATCACAAAAAGAAACAATCTTTTGGATAAGAATATGCTAATAACAGAGGACTTTAATACTCCACTTACAGCAATGGATAAATCAACTAGACAGAAAATCACTGAAGACACAATGGACTTGAATGACACACTGGACCAAATGGATTGGAGAGACATATTTAGAACTCTACATCCTGAGGCCATGGAATGCACTTTCTTCTCAAGTGCACATGGCACATTCACCAAGATAGATCACATACTGGGACATAAAGCAGCCCTCAATAAATATAAAAGAATTGAGAATACCATGCACGCTTTCAGATGTCAATGCTATGAAACTCGAAATCCATCACAGGAAGAAGTCTGGAAAACCTCCAAAAACATGGAAGTTAAAGAACACCCTACTAAAAAAGGAATGGCCAATCAGGCAATTAGAGAAGAAATTTAAAAATATATGGAAACAAATGAAAATGAGAATACAACAATCCAAACTCTATGGGATGTGGCGAAGGCAGTCCTAAGAGGAAAGTACATTGCACTCCAGGCCTAGTTCAAGAAATTAGAAAAAGCACAAGTGCAAAATCTAACAGCTCACCTACAGGAACTAATGGTAGAGCAACAAGAGCACCCCAAACCCAGTAGGAGAAGAGAAATCATAAAAATCAGGGCAAAAATAATCAATATAGAAACCAAAGAAACAGTTGAACAGATCAATGAAACCAAGAGTTGGTTTTTTGAAAAAATAAACAAAATTGACAAACCTCTAGCCAGGCTTCTCAAAAAGAAGAGAAAGAGCACCCAAATAGACAAAATCATGAATGAAAATGGACTTATTACTACCAACCCCTCAGAAATACAAGCAATTATCAGGGAATACTATGAAAAATTATATGCCAACAAATTGGACAACTTAGAAGAAATGGACAAGTTCCCAAACACACACTCACTACCAAAATTCACATGGGAGGAGATGGAAGATCTGAACAGACTCATAACTAGTGAAGAAACTAAATCAGTTATCAAAAATCTCCCAACAAATAGGAGCCCTGGGCCAGATGGCTTACCTGGGGAATTTTACCATACATTTAAAACAGAATTATTACCCATTCTTCTCAAGCTATTCCAAAAAATAGAAATCAAAGGAAAACTTCTGGTCTCATTTTACGAAGCCAGCATCACTTTGATCCTGAAGCCAGACAGAGACTCAGAATAAAAAGAGAACTACAGGCCAATATTCTTGATGAACACAGTTGGAAAAATACTCAACAAGATACTTGCAAATCAAATCCAACAGCACATAAAGAGAATTATCCACCAAGATCAAGTGGGATTCATTCCTGGGTTACAGGGCTAGTTCAGTATTCACAAATCAGTCAATGTGATACACCACATCACAAGGAAATGATAAAAACCATATGATCCTGTCGATAGATGCAGAAATAACATTTGACAAAATACAGCATCGCTTCTTAAGAAAGACTCTCGAGAAAGTCAGGATAGAAGGAACTTACTTAAACATCATAAAAGCCATCTATAAGAAGCCTTCAGCTAACATCATCCTCAATGAGGAAAAACTGAGAGCTTTCCCCCTGAGATCAGGAATACGACAGGGATGTCCACTCTCACCAGTGTTGTTTAACATAGTGCTGGAAGTCCTAGCATCAACCATCAGACAACAAAAGGAAATAAAAGGGATCAGAATTGGCAAAGAAGAAGTCAAACTTTCACTTTTTGCAGACATGATACTCTACATAGAAAACCTGGCCGACTCCACCAGAAGCCTACTGAAACTGATCCAAGAATGCAGCCAAGTTGCAGGGTACAAAATCAACGCACAGAAATCGGTTGCATTTTTATACACCAACAATGAAGCAACAGAAAGAGAAATCATGAAACTGATCCCATTTCCAATTGCACAAAAAAAACATAAAATACCTAGGAATAAACCTAGACAAAGATATAAGAAATCTCTATGATGAAAACTATAGAAAACTTATGAAGGAAATTGAAGAAGACACAAAGAAATGGAAAAACATTCCATGCTCATGGATTGGAAGAATAAATATAGTTAAAATGTCATTACTACCCAAAGCAATCTACACATTCAATCCACTCCCAATCAAAATTCCACCATCATACTTATCAAAACTAGAACTATTCTAAAATTTGTATGGAACCACAAAAGACCCCGAATAGCCAAAGTAATATTGAAGAAGAAAACCAAAACGGGAGGAATCACCATTCCAGACTTTAGCCGGTACTACAAATCTGTCATCATCAAGACAGTATGGTATTGGCACAAAAACAGACACATAGACCAATGGAATAGAATTGTGAACTCAGAACTGGACCCAAGTGTACAGCCAACTGATCTTTGACAAAGCAGGAAAGAGTGTCCAATGGAAAAATGACAGCCTCTTTAACAGATGGTGCTGGGAGAACTGGACAGCAACATGCAGAAGAATGAAACTAGATCAATTTCTCACACCATACACAAAAATAAACTCAAAATGGATCAAGGACCTGAATGTGAGACAGGAAACCATCAAAACCCTAAAGGAGAAAGCAGGAAACAATCTCCTTGACCTCAACCGTAGCAATTTATTACTTGACACATCCCCAAAGGCAAGGGAATCAAGAGCAAAAATGAACTATCGGGACCTCATCAAGATTAAAAGCTTCTGCACGGCAAAGGAAACAATCCATAAAACTAATAGGCAACTGGCAGAATGGGAAAAGATAGTTGCAAATGACCTATCAGATAAAGGGCTAGTATCCAAAATCTGTAAGGAACTCACCAAACTCCACACCCGAAAAAACCAATGATCCAGTGAAGAAATGGGCAGAAGATATGAACAGACACTTCTCCAAAGAGGACATCCAGAGGGCCAACAGACCATGAAACGATGCTCACTCAGCATCCCTCCTCATCAGGGAAATACAAATCAAAACCACACTGAGATACCACCTCACGCCAGTCAGAGTGGCTAAAATGAGCAAATCAGAGGACTCTAGATGCTGGTGGGGATGTGGAGAAATGGGCACCCTCCTACACTGTTGGTGGGAATGGAAACTGGTGCAGCCCCTCTGGAAAACAGTGTGGCAGTTCCTCAAAAAATTAACAATAGAACTCCCCTGGGACCCAGCAATAGCACTGCTAGGAATTTACCCAAGAGATACAGGAGTGCTGATGCATAGGGGCCCATGGACCCCAGTGTTCATAGTAGCACTCTCAGCAATAGCCAAAACATGGAAAAAAACTAAGTGTCCATCACTGGACGAATGGATCAAGAAGATGTGGTTTATCTATACCATGGAATACTACATGGCAATGAGAAAAAATGAAATCTGGCCATGTGTAGCAACATGGATGTCATGCTGAGCGAAATAATTCAGGCAGAGAAGGACAGCTACCATATGTTTGCATGTATAGGAGGAAAAGGAGGAACTTAATGGAGGACTGTGGGGGGAGAAGAAGGGGGAAGATAGGTGGGGAGAGGGAGGGAGGCAAACCATGAGAGACTCTTGAATGCTGAGAACAAACTGAGGACTGATGGGTGTGGGTGGGAGGGGAAGGGGGGGGTGATGGGCATAGAGGAGGGCACTTGTGGGGATGAGCGTTCGGTGTTATATGGAAACCAACTTGAGAATAAACTGTAAGAAAATGAACCACAAAAGGAAGGAAATAATAAAGATAATGACCAAAATAAGTGACATAGAAACTGAACAAGCAATAGAAAAGATCAAAGAGAGCAGTAGTGGGTTCAGTGTGAAAAAAATAACATTGATAAACCTCTAGCTAGACTTCTCCAAAAGAAAAAAGACTCAAGTAGTATCACAAATGAGAAAGGAGAAATCACAACCGACACTACAGAAATACAAACAATCATAAGATAGTATTATGAAAACTTCTAAGTCAACAATTTGGACAATTTAGAAGAAAAGGATAAATTCCTAGAAACATACGAAGTACATAAACTGAAACAGAAAGAAACAGAAAACACCACAGACCAATAACCAGCAAAGAAATTTAGTCAATAATCAGAAAACTCCGAAGAATAAAAAATCCAGAACCATATGACTCACAGGTGATTTCTACCCAACACTTAAAAAAGAGTTAATACCTAATCTTCTTAAGCTATTCCAAAATATAGAAATGAATGGAAAACTTCAAATGCATTCTATGAGGCCAGCATTGCCCTGACACCAGAACCAGATAGAGTCCACTAAAAAAGAGAACTCCAGACCAATGTCCCTGAAGAACATGGATGCAAAAATTCTCAATAAAATACTAGCAAATCAAATTCAGCGCTACATTAAAAATATCATTCACCACAATTAAGTGGGATTTATTCCCAAGCTGCAAGGGTGGCTCAATATTCGCAAATCAATCAATGTGGTACATAATATCACTGGGAGAAAGGATAAGGACCATATGATCAGGGCACCTGGGTGGCTCAGTCCTTTAAGCGTCCGACAGGTCATGGTATCATGGTTTGTGGATCCAAGCCCCACATTGGGCTCTGTGCTGACAGCTCAGAGTCAAGAGCCTGCTTGAAATTCTTTCTCTCTCTCTCTCTGCCCTTCCCTTGCTCATGCTCTGTCTCTCTCAAAAAATGTTTAATAAACATTAAAAGAAAAGAATATGATCATTTCAATATGTACAGAAAAAAAAGATTTGACAAAGAACAAAATTCATACATGATAACCCCCCCCAAAAAAAAGTACATTTAGAGGGAACATACATCAACATAATACAGGTCATCTGTGAAAACCCCACAGTTAACATCATCCTTAATGGGGGAAATCTGACAGCTTTTCCTCAAAGGTCAGGAACAAGACAAGGATGTTTACTCTCACCACTTTTATTAAACATAGTGCTCGAAGTCCAAGACACAGCAATCAGACAAAATACATACAGACATACATACATAAATGGAATCCAAATCAGGAAAAAGTAAAACTTTCACACTTTGCAGATTACATGACACTATATATAGAAAACCCTAAGTGTCCATCCAATAACTGCTAGAACTGATAAATGAATTCAACAATGTCACAGGATAGAAAATCATTGTACAGAAACCTGTACAATACAACAACCTCTTTGATCTTGGCCACAGTATCTTCTTACTTTACATATCTCCAGAAGGGAAACAAAAACAAAAAATGAACTATTGAGACCTCATCAAATAAAAAGCTTCTGCTCAGCATAGGACACAATCAACAAAACTAAGAGGCATTTGATGGAATGGGAGAAGATATTTGTAAGTGACATATCAGATAAAGGGTTAGAATGCAAAATCTAAAAAGAACTTATCAAAGTCAACACCCAAAAACCAAATAATCCAGTGAAGAAATGGGCAAAAGACATGAATAGAACTTTAACTAAGATAACATCCAGATTGCTGACACATGAAAAGATACTCAACCTATCATCATCAGTGAAATACTAATCAAAGCCACAATGAGATATCACCTCACACCTATAAGAATGGCTAAAGTTAACAACTCAGGAAATGACAGATGTTGGCAAAGTTGTAGAGAAAGGGAACCCTTTTGCAATGCTGGTGGGATCGCAAACCAGTATAACCACTCTCAAAAATAGAATGGAGATTCATCAAAAACAAACACCTAAAAATAGAGCTACACTATGACAGAACAATTGCACTACTAAGTACTTATCCAAGGGATACACAAATGCTGACTCGAGGGGGCACATGCACTCTACTGTTTATAGCAGCATTATCAACAATAGCTAAATTATGCAGAGCCCAAATGACCAGAGACTAATGAATGGATAAAGAAGATGTGGTATATTTATACAATGGAATATTACTCAGCAATCAAAAAGAATGAAATCTTGCTATTTGCAACAACATGGATGGAATTAGACTGTTTTATGCTAAGCAAAATATGTCAAAGACACACATCATATGATTTCTCTCATCTGCGTAATTTAAGAAGTAAAACAGATGAACATAGTAGACGGGAAGCAAAAAGAAGATACCAACAGAGAGGGAGTCAAACTATAAGAGATTCTTAAACCAGAGAATAAACTGAGGGTTCCTGGAGGGTTACTGAATAGGGGGATGGGCTAAATGGGTGATGGGCATTAGGGTGGGCACTTGGGACAAGTACTGGGTATTTTATGTAAGTGATGGATCACTAAACTCTACTTCTGAAAGTGCATTCCACTATAAGATAACTAATTTGGACTTAAGTTAGAAAAAAAAATCAATATTAAAAATAAGTAAATAAATGTAGTAACATTCATAAGAAAAGAATATTTCAATGGGACTCTTTTAGAAAGGAAAGACCATAAGTGATACAGACAGAAAATGAAAAACAGCAAAAAACAATGGAAAACAATAAAATGGCACTAAATATGTATCAATGATTACTCTGAATGTAAATGGACTAAAAGCTCCAATCAAAAGACATCAGATAGGGTGTCAGAATGGACAAATAAAACAAACACCAAGATCTATCTAGAGGCTGCCTAAAAAGCCTTTATTTAGGTTTATTTTCAACCTAAAATTACCTGCAGATTTAAAGTGAGGGAATAAAGAAACATTTATCACGTCAATAATGTCAAAAGCCAGTAGCAATACTTATATCAGACAAAAAAGACTTTACAACAAGGCTGTATTTTTGTACACTTTGTGTAAATACCTAATAGTGAAACTGCATGCACCCAATGTTTCCAGCAGCATTATCAACAAGAGCCAAGCTATGGAGAGAGCCCAAATATCCATCAACTGATCAGGGTATAAAGAAGTTGTGGTATATGTGCATACACACACACACACACACACACACACACACACACACACGTACAATGGAATATTACTCAGTTTTCAAAAAGAATGAAATCACCATTTGCAATGATGTGAATGCAGTTAGAATATATTATGCTAAGCAAAATACATCAGAGAAAGACAAATATATGATTTCATTCATGTAGAATTAATATAAGAAGCAAAAAAGATGAATACATAGGAAAAGGGAGGGAAAAGAGAAGAGTGGGAAACAAAGCACAAGGGACTCAATGATAGAGGAAACTGAGAATTGATGGAGGGAGATGGGTGGGGGATGGGCTAGATGGGGGATGGATATTAAGGAGGGCACTTGTTATGATGAGCACTAGGTGTTGTATGTGAGTGAAGAATCACTGAATTCTACTCCTGAAACCAATAATGCACTGTATGTCAACTAAAACCTAAATTAAAAAGAAACTGTAACAAGAGGTGAAGACAGACACTATTTCATAATAAAAGGGACAATCAAACAATAAGATTGAACAACTGTAAAGTTTTATGCACCCAACGTGCAAGCACCGAATATATAAAACAATTAACAGTAAACATAAAGGAACTCATTTATAATAATATGATAGTAGGAGAATGACACACTGGACCCGGATACATTCAGAACACTCTATACTAAATTAGCAGAACACACATTCTTTTCAAGTGCACATGGGACATTCTCGAGAATTGATCACATACTAGGGTCGCAAATCAGGCCTCAACAAGTACACAAAAATGAGATCAGACCAAGCATCTTTTCTTTTTTTTTGTTAAATGTTTTATTTATTTCTAGGAGAGAGAGAGAGAGAGACCGTGAGCAGGGGAGGATCAGAAAGAAAGGAAGTCAAAGACTCTGAAACAGGCTCCAGGCTCTGAGCTGGCAGTCAGCACAGAGCCTGACGTGGGGCTTGCACCCACGAACAGTGAGATCATGACCTAAGTGAAAGTCGGATGCTTAACGGACTAAGCCACCCAGGCGCCCCAAACCAAGCAACCATTCTGACCACAAAGCTAGGAAACTTGAAGTCAACCACACACACACACACACACACACACACACACACACACACACACACACACACACACCAAAAAACAAAAAAACAAAAAAACAAACAAAACCCAGAAAAGACCACAAATAAATGGAGGTCGAACAACTTGCTACTAAATGAATGGGTCAACCAGCAGATCAATGAGAGAATACACTGAAACAAATGAAAATGAAAATACACTGGCACAAAACTTTGAATACGGCAAAAGCAGTCCTTAGAAGTATATAGCAACACAAGCCTACCTTAAAAAGCAAGAAAAATCTCAATCCAAACTTACAACTAAAGGAATGAGAAAAAGAATACTCCAAGCCTAAAGACAGCAGAAGAAAGGAAATAATGATTAAAGCAAAATAAGTGATATAGAAACTAAAACAAACAAGCAAACATTCGACCAGATCAATGAAACTAGGGTTGTTTCTTTGAAAACATTAATAAACTTGAAAACCTCGTAGCCAGACTTAACGCAAAGATGACAGAAATGACTCAAATAAAATCACAAATAAGAGACAAAAAATAACAATCAAAACCATAGAAATATTGTTATAAGATAACATTAAGAAAAACTATATGCAAACATATTGGACACCCTGAGAGAAATGGACAAATTCCTACAAACACATAAACTACCAAAACTGAAACAGGAAGGTATAGAAAATCTGAAAGCAGAAAGAAACTGAATCGGTAATATAAAAAATATCTTCCTGAACACAAAAGTTCAGGGCCAGATGGCTTCACTGATTAATTCTTCCAATCATTTAAGGAAGAGGTAAAACCTATTTTTCTCAATGATTCCAAAAAATTAAAAGGAAGGAAAACTTCCAAATTCATTCTATGAGACTAGTATTAATTACCCTGATACCAAAACCAGATAAAGACTCCACTGAAAACAAAAACTGCAGGGGTGCCTGGGTGGCTTGGTCGGTCGAGTGTCCAACTCTTAATTTTGGATTAGGTCATTATATTGTGGTTCATGGGTTCGAGCCCCACATTGGAGTCTGCGCTGACAGCGAGGTGCGTGTTCAGGATTCTCTCCCTGTCTCTCTGCTCCTAACTCACTTTTATGTACTCTTTCTCTAAGTAAATAAACATTTAAAAATATGTTTAAAATTTTTTAAAAATAAACTGAAGGCAAATACCCTGGTGAGCATGTATGGAAATTCTCATTAAAATACCTTCAAATTAAGTTCAACAATACATTAATTGAATCACTTGCCATAATCAAGCGACATATACTCCTGGGCTGCAAGGGTGGTTCCACATTCACAGATCAATCAACATGATGCACCACAGTAATATAAGAAAGGATAAGAATATGATGCTTTCAACAGATGCAGAAAAAGCATTTGACAAAATATTACATCTATTCACGAGAAAAACCCTTAGCAAAATAAATTGAGACTCACATACCTGCACATAATAAAGGTCATCTCATCCTCAGTGGGGAAAATTTGAAAGCTTTCCTCTAAGGTCAGGAAAAAGACAGGGATGACCCCTCTCACCACAGTTATTTCACATAGTCTTGGAAGTCCTAGCCACAGCAATCGGACAATAAACAGAAATAAAAAGTATCCAAATCAGTGAGGAAAAAGTAGAACTTTCGCTATTTGTAAATGACATGATGCTCTATACAAAAAAAGAAAAAAAAACATTAAAAACTCACTCAAAAATTGAATTGATTACAAATTCAGCAAGTGACCATATACAAAAATCAATGTATAGAAATCTGCTGCACCTCTATGGACCAGTCATAAATTAACTGAAAGAGAAATTAAGGAACCAATCCCATTGGCAAGTGTATTCAATACCATAAGATTAACTAGGAATAAACCTAACCATAGAGGTGAAAGACCTGTACTCTAAAGGCTATGAAATATGAAACACTGATGAAAGAAATGGAAGAGGACCAAAGAAATGGAGATACATTCCATGTTCATGAATGGGAAGAACAAATACTATTAAAAGGTGTACACTATCCAAAACAATCTACACATTTAATGAAACCCCTGTCAAACAAAACATTTGTCACAAAACTAGAACAAATAATTCTAAACTTTGTATGGAATCCCAAAAGACCCAAAACAGCTGAAAGAAACTTGAAAAAGAAAAGCAAAGGTGGGAACATCAAAACTCCAGACTTTCGGTTATCTTACAAAGCGGTAGCGATCAGAACAGTATGATACTGGCAAAAAACAAACAAAACAAAACAAAACACATAGATCAATAGAATGGAAATCCGGAAATAAACTCACAACTATATGGTCAATAATCCTCAACAAAGCAGGAAAGAATATCCAATGGAAAAAAGATAGTCTTGGAGTGCATGGGTAGCTCAGTACTGAAGCATCTGATCTTAGATCCAGCTCAGGTCATGATCTCAGGGTTCATGAGTTCAAACCCCACATTGGCCTCTGTGCTGACAGTGCAAAGCCTGTTTGGGTTTCTCACTCTTTCCATTTCTCTCTGCTCCTCTTTGGCATGTTCGTTCTCTCTCTCTCTCAAAAATAAATAAATAAAGTTAAAAAGTCTCCTCAGCATATGCTTTTGGGAAAACCAGACAGCAACATGCAGACACCACCACCATCACCACCAGAAACCACTGACTTATACACAAAAATAACTTCCAAATGTATAAAGACCTATGTGTGAAACCATTAAAACCCCAGGGGAGAACACAGGCAGTAACTTATTTGACACTGACTGTACAAATTTCTTTGTAGATATGTCTCCTGACATAAGGGAACACAAGCAAAAATAATGGGACTTCATAAAAATAAAACACTTCTGTCACCAAGGAAATAATCAAGAAAACTAAAACACTATCTACAGAATGATATTTGCAAACGACATCTGATAAAGGGTGAGTGTTCAAAATATGTAAAGTTATACAACACCCAAAACATGAGAAATCCAATTAAAAATAGACAGAAGACATGAATATACATTTTCTCAAAGAAGACACACAGACAGCCAAGAGACACATGTAAAGATGGCTCAACAACACTGATCATCAGGGAAATACAATTCAAAAGTAACGAGAGAACACCTTGCATCTGTCAGAATGACTAAAATTGATGAATGATGAAACAACATGTGTTGCCAAGGATGTGGGGAGAGAGGAACCCTCTGGCACTGTTGGTGGGAATGCAAACTGGCGCAGCCACTCTGTAAAACATTATGGAGATTCCTCAAAAAATTGACAATAGGACTATCTTAGGATCCAGCAATTTCACTACAAGGCATTTACACAAAGAATGCAAAAAATAATACTTCAGAGGGATACATGCACCCTGATGTTCATAGCAGCATTTTCTACAGCAACCACATTATGGAAACTGCCCAACCATCCATCAACTGATGAATAAATGAAGATGTAGTCTATGGAATGTATATGGATGCAGTATAGGGAATGGAATGTTATTCAGCTGCGGAAAAAAAAAAAAAAAGAAATCTTGTCATCTGCAACAAGGTGACGGAGCTAGAGAATGTTCTGCTGGGTGAAATAAGCCTGCCAGCGAAAGACAAATACCATATGATTTCACTAACACATGGAGATGAAACAAAACAAGGGGGGAAAAAGGAGACAGTGACAGACTCTTAACCAGGACACAAACTGAGGATTTCCACAGTGGGGTGGGGGTGGGTTGGGTGGGGGGGAAACAGGTGAGGGGGATTAAGGAGCCCACTGGTGAGGAGCACTGGGTGATGTGTGCAGGTGTTGCTCTATATTGTACACCTGACACTAATATTACACTGTATCTTTACTGAAATTTAAATTAAAAAATAACAAGATTTATTACACCGACCAAACAGGTTTTCTCTAGTTTTCAACTACTTCACTCTGTTGGAAAAATAACCATTAACTTTTTAAAAAGCATGTACAATGTGGGGGACACTTTGTGCCCTTACCTCAGTCTCTGGTTCCAGCAGGACTCAGAAAACGGGACCCAGTTCATTCTTCTAGAAGGTCCCGAGAGCGAGCATTTCATGTATTTCCATGAGAACCAAGCCTGAATCTGGAACAAACCATCCGCTGCATCTACGACGTGACGTCGTTGGGCCGCTGAATCCGCAGGCCCCTTAGTAAGCTACGTCTTGTTCAAATACTGTCAGGGAAAGTGAGGAATGAAACACAGCAACAAGCAGAGAGAATGCAAGGGGCTGTGCGGCTCACCCACCAGCGCCCCCTCCTCAGCACTCAGCCCCACAAGGCAGCTTCTCTCTGGTGACTCAGGAGATTCCAAGTGGCTGCAAGACTCCCAAGGTCTCTCCTTGGGGGGGTGAGGGTGGGGGTGGAACCTGCTGAAAACGCAGCTCTGCGCTCTGTCCTGTGGCAGCAGCGGAAGTGCTGAGGGACCTCAGGCGGCAACAGAAGCCCTTCCTGCTCGGAGGTGCTCTGGGTCAGAAAAGCCGATGGGGCGCCCTCTGCGGGCCGTCACTGGGCACGCAGAGGAACCCGCCCCTCCCGGTTCGTGGCGCTCGCGCGCCCTCCGCTGGCCACTGTGGGAATTCCTGCAATGTTGAAGGCCGAGGCGGCTCAACTGAAGCACCGAAGGTGCTCTGGGCAATTAAGCCTGTTCTCTAGACTGGGAAGGATCTTCGTGACATGCCTGTATAGAAAGAAATCTTTTCCTTCTCCTTTCTTCTTCTTCTTCTTCTTTTTTTTAAACTAATGTTTTATTTATTTCTGAGTGGGAAAGACAGCATGAGCAGGGGAGGGTCAGAGAGAGGGGGAGACATAGAATCTGAAGCAGGCTCCAGGCTCTGAGCTGGCTGTCAGCACAGAGCTCCACGCGGGGCTCGAACCCACGAACCATGTGATCATGACCTGAGCCGAAGTCGGACGCTTAACCGACTGAGCCACCGAGGTGCCCCTTCCTTCTCCTTTCTTGTGAGTTGAGAGTGAAACCGAATTTATTAATCTAATGACATCATTTGTAATTGTTTAAGCAATGTTCACAGAAAAAGAGACCACCAATTTACACTGGACAACAGGTAATTGTGTTTACCACCAAAATACTTAGTTTAGATAAAAAATGGACACGTTTGAGAGACAGATACCGCCTTCCGGCTATGGAATGAATAAGTCATATGGATATAAGGTACAGCCAATGGAATAGAGCCAATCTTGTAATAATAGTGTTGCCTGCTTTCACATGATAGCTACACTTGTGGTTACGCACAACATAATTAATATATAGAAATATGGAATGACTACTAATACAACAAATGTGTGAACAATCTTTCAATTAAAAATTGACATCCTTTACACTATTTTTAATTTCTCCTTTGCCACTAAAAATCATTCCTGGGGTACCTGGCTGGCTTAGTCGGTTAAGTGTCCAACTTCAACTCAGGGCATGATGTTGCAGTCCATGAGTTCGAGCCCCACATCAGGTTCTGTGCTGACAGCTCAGAGCCTGGAGCCTGCCTCAGATTCTGTGTCTCCCTCTCTCTCCACCCTCCCCTGCTCAACCTCTCTTAAAAAAAGGAAAAAATATTTAAAAATTTTTAAAAATCTTTCCTAGCTTAGACTATGTGAAATTCCATTTATACCAGATTCTCTAACATCACCATCTTGATGTTGAGAACTTATCTGTATTTTTCAAATGCAATGGCCTCTGTGGACCTTGGCCCCAGGGAGGTTGGAGTCTTAGGATCACAGAACTCTGATGCCCATGATACCAGCCTTTTCTGCCCCAGTACTGAGAGCCACTTAATACATCCCCCCTCCCCTGGCCCATGTCACCCTGTCCACATACCTGGACCCTGCTTTCCTCCTTGCACTTCTCTTTGTTTCTCTCGACCCCTGTCTCTCTCTGTTTCTTCCTTTCACTTTCTAGGACGTACACAACTCCCCCATCACTCACTCAGTCTCTCTCCCGTCTGGCTCTTTCTCCACCTCTCTCGAAGCTTCAGGCCATCTGCTCTGTGCATGCAGCCCTGTCCAGGAGCACAGGGCACTCCTGTCTCTCTCTCCCTCCTGCCATGTTTTGTCCCAAGCCCTGATGACAATGGACAAGAATCCCGTGTACAGCAGCTGCTCATGTTGACATTTACTATAGCAATGGTGGCAGCATGTGGACAGCCAGACATTTACCCTGGGTGGCCTAGCTGTGACCCAAAAGCTGCTGGAGGGCTGGCTGCTTTCCTAAACTGAGAAGAAAAAGGGGCCTGCAGGGTTCAGGGTCCCTGGGGCCAAGTGCATTGGACTGGCTGGTGCAGAAGGAGCCATATGCTTACACCCAATCTCCTGGGTGGTGTCGAAGGAACCTATCTCGTGCTATTGACTTCTGCCCTCCCTGTCCCCCAATAAGGCAACAGAGGGAGGTTTTGGGGACATCATGTGACGCACCATGAAAACTGCTGCCATTTGCGCCCCTGGAGGCCACCTAGATTGGTGCTATTGGGGGCAGCTGGTAAGGTGGAGGGCTGGATTAATGCGGGGCCTCCTTACCGGTCTCCTGAATCCATTCCTCACCATCACAACAGACCCTTTCCTAGAGACAGATGCCTGCCCTACTCACAGCACACACCCCACACACTAGCAGGAGCCATGTGCTCATGAGGATCTATCTACAGAATTCACCACCACCACCAGAGCTTCCTGGAGGATATGTCCAACTCCCCAGATGGTGGACCTCTTGCATTTGCATTCATAGGGACCTACAGAACACAAAGGACAGTGTGTTGGTAGGACAGACAGAAGCAGAATGCCCACCGGAACTAAACACACTATGGCAGATGACTGCACCAGGCCCCTTGTTCAGCCACAGGTTCTAGGACAACAGAGCATCAGTGCCAGGAAACTCGACCCTCCCACGAGGTCCCACCTACAGCCTAAAGGCACCAGATGCCACTACGAGAAACTACTGTCACCACATGTCACCACCCATGTTAACAAATGCAGAAAGCCCAGGCATCCTGTTTGAGAAAACTGATGGCAGTAATGCCAGTCTTATAAGGGAGCATATTCCCGAGAGGTGGGCATCTATGTCCAGGACCCCATGGTGTCCCCTTGCACCACATCTGCAGACTTTTTATTTGCACATTGAGAACAGACAGAACATGAAGGAATGAAAAGCCCAGCAGCACACAGAGATTCAGAACCACCCCAGGGTTGAAGCTCAGCCTGCCGGCCCAGGCCTGTCCTCACTCCGCTTCACTCCCTGACAAAGTCATCTCTGCAAGGCCACAGAGACCTGTGAGAAGACGGGGAATCCTGGAGTCCTCCGGGGGGACTGGAAATGGGTTTTCTGAGAGAAACACGTTACCTGTGCACATTCATTGGTCTCAGGTGTGTTTATCTTAATTCCTAGGTAATTATGATTTTAAGTACAATAGGAATTGCAGAGCTATTTTGTCCCCCTGTAAAAGGGAGGTGGAAATTCTACATAAACCAATAAATGGAAACATGTCTTGATTTCAGGTGTAAAACTCCCATAAAGTATCACGAGACAAAGTAAACAGTTACAACAGCTCCCACGCCACAAGAGAACCTGCTCGTATAAATACAACTGAAGGACTCTGTGAGGTGATGCCCTGCAGGGAATCTCTGATTCTTTCCCTTCACGACCGCACTTCCAGCGCACATTTTGTTTGTTTCTTTCTTTTTTTAATGTGTTTATTTATTTCTGAGAGAGAGACAGCGTGAGCAGGGGAGGGTCAGAGAAAGAGGGAGTCACAGAATCTGAAACAGGCTCCAGGCTCTGAGCTGGCAGTCAGCACAGAGCCCGACGCGGGGCTCGAACCCACAAACTGTGAGATCATGACCTGAGCTGAAGTCGGATGCTTAACCAACTGAGCCACCCAGACGCCCACAGGCGTACATTTTCTAGTACACGTGCTGCTTCTGAGAATTCAGAGTTTTTCACCAGAGGACACCAGGGAACAACTGGAGAAATTCTCCATCACAGAAGCAGCAGTGATGAATTCTGAAATTTATCCAAGAACAGTCCGCACTGCACAAAGCACACAATATAGAATTGGCAACAGTTTTCATCTTTTCCAGTCATGAGGCTGATAGCAAAATTTCTGAACAAGTTCATCCTTTACATGGAAACAGGTAAAAATGAAAATAAGAACAATAATCCCATATAAAGTAGGTGCAGAAGGAGTCAGCCGCGCCAGAAGACTTGAGTGTGTGGTGAAGGGTCATCCTCTTCAAGTTATTTCCACAAACACAAAGTGAGAGCCATGTGGTCCTCAGCCTCCATGCGCTTGTGGCTTTCAGAGGCGCCAACTAACATGATGATCTTAACAGGGAGAAGCCTAGGGGCTTGTGAGGAAGGAGATAGAATAGTAAAGACACCATAGGATATAGAAAACCAGACAAGGCCAGATAGAAGTTTCCAGAAATCATTACAACTGAAAAGGGCAACAGATTTTACCTTGTTTTTCTGAGCATCCTTGGTAGAGACACAACTGATGTTCCCCATGGGAGCTGCACCACGTCCTGGGTCTCATAAAGCCCAAAGGTGGGTGGAGGTTGATTCTGACTTGCACCCCTCCCCACCTTCCATTATATTCAACTCTTTCCCACTCTCCGGTCCCTTACGAGGGGCAGAAGGGATTTTCAGGTGCCTCAGGTGACCCTTGAAGACAAGAGGGAGACCTGACCCTGTCCCTTGAGGAAGGTTCCACATGGCCCTGGCTCAGGTGTTTTTATGACTAATCAAGCAAGTGTGAACAGCCTGGGTCTCAGCTAGCTAGAAATAAAGTTAGGGGTGTGTCTCCTCCCCCAGAGAGCCCAGCACGTGGCCTCTGTACGAGCTGCATCCCAGGGAGTCTGTGTCTGTCAGCCTGGATGAGGCCTCTTCCCTTCCCTATGAGAGACACATGCTGCCCAGCTCACTATGTGGAAATGGCAGCCATTTCACACAGGTCCTGAGAAATCTGAAGACCATCACGACGTCCTCAGTCAGGCTGACCTGAAAGCCCTGTGGTGCCGTCACTGCGTCTTCTCCAAAGACTCAACAAGAAAAAAGATGAAACGTGTTTCATAAGTCAACTCATACTGTTCAGATCATCTTTCCAGAGGGTGCAGGTGGAGGTGGAGGGGTGGAGAAGGGGGGCGGCCCAGAGCCCATGAACGGTGATAAAGGGCAGCCTACAGGGTATGGCATGGAGGGCACTTCTGGGAAAGGAGGAGATACTCTAGCAGCCACGTTGACCTGCAGGACAGAAATTAAACTTCTGAGATGTGTAAGGGTCACACCAACACCAACACTAACATAGCTGAACCCCTATGAAGCACGAACAGTGCCTGTGTCCGCCTGGTTTCAACAAGGCAGCATCAGTGCCAGAAACATCCACCCTTCCCTCTGGGTCCCACCTAGACCTTCTAGGAGTCTGAGGAGACAAAGAGGTGGCATGGTACTGCCTCTGAGGAGGTACAGCCTACTGTCTCTAAGGAGACAATGCTGGCAGCATGCATGATACTGGCTGTGTCTGCAAATGTAGGGAAGGAAGTGGTCGCAAATGTAGGGAAGGAAGTGGTCGGTCCTAGAGGATCAGAGAGAGAATTCCTGACTCCTAAAGAATGTCTGTTGCACACACACAGGCATCTATGTCCAGGACTACTCTTCACTCAGCCCTTCACCACCTCAACAGCTCCAGCTTGGCATCAATAAGAGCTGAAATAATGAGGAAGAATTATGGTTTCATACCATTCATTCACATCTTTAATCCATTTCAAGTTGATTCTTATGTGTGGTTTAACATAAGATTCTAAGCTTTATCCTTATACATGTAAATATCCCATTTTCCCAGTACCAGTTATTCAAGAGACTAGTTTTCTCCACTGTGTGTTCTTGACTCCCCTGTCAAATACTAGTTGACCATGAATGCATGGGTTTAGTTTGGGCTCTCAATTTCTGTTCCACTGTCCTGTGTGTGTGCTTATGCCAGTGACGTAACTGATTCCTTTAGTGTTACACTGCAGCTCGAAATCAAGAAGTGTGATGCCTCTTGTTTTTGTGCATTCTTGCTTTGGCTACTTGGGGTGTTTTTGTGGTTCCAAATACATTTTAGGATATGTTTTTCTAATTGTGTAAAGATTGCATTAGGGTCTTTTTTTTTTTTAATGTTTTATTTATTTCTAGGAGAGAGAGAGAGAGAGAGACAGCGTGAGCAGGGGAGGGTCAGAGAGAGAGGGAGTCACAGACTGAAACAGGCTCCAGGCTCTGGAGACGCTTAACTGACTAAGCCATCCAGGTGCCTCGCATTAGAGTCTTCATAGAGATTGCACTGAAGCTCTAGAAGGCTTTGGGTAGTAGGGACATTTTATCTATATTAACTCCTTCAAAAGGTGAACATGGGATGGCTTTTCACTGATTTGTGTGTTCATCCATTTCTTTCATCCAAACTGAGTTTCTTCCATTTCTCCACACAGGTTTTATAGTTTTCTGTAGAGAGATCTTTCACTTCCTTGGCTAAATTTATTCCTATTTATTTTATTGTTTGTAATGCTATTGTAAATGGGATTGTTTTCCTTACTTCTTTTTAGATAATTTGGTGTTAGTGTGTAGGAGTGCTACAGAATTTGGTATGGTCATTTTCTGTTTTGCAATTTTACTGAATTTCTTGATTAGATATAACAGGCTCTTTTACATAAAACTTTTTATTTCATTCTTTTACCTTATTAAAAAAAACATTTTGTTTGGGAATAGCTGACACACTATGTTACATTAGTTTCATATGTACAACATAATGATTGGACAAATGTATACATTCTACTACACTAACACAGGTGTAGCTAACATATGTCACCATGTATTGTGTACCATTCACTGTCTTCCCTATGCTGTATCTTCTATCTGCGATTTATTCATTCCATAACCAGAAGCCTGCATCACCCAATCCCCTTCGCATATCTACAGCATCCTCATTTTGTGCCCAATCTTAGAGGAAAATCTTTCACAATTTCACTATTGAGTATGATGTTAGATGTGGAGTTCACATACATGGCCTTTCTTATGTCGAATTATTTTCCTTCAACACTGAATTTTTAAACAGTTTTCTTTTTTTTTAGCACAAATTCTCTCAAGCCATTTTTCTGTGTCTATTGACATGGTCATATGAGTTTTCTTTTTAATTTTTAAGATTTATTTACTTATTTTTAGTCTAGATTTTTACACAATTTATTTATTATTTATTTCTTCAAGTTTTTAAAAAAAATTCCAGTTGGTCAACATACAGTGTAATATTAGTTTCAGGTATAGAATGTAGTCATTCATCACTTATGTACAACACCCACTGTTCCTCACTACTAATGTCCTCCTTAGCCCATCACCCATTCATTCCATTCCCTGCCTACCTTCCTTCTAGTAACCCTCAGTTTGCTATTTATAGTTAAGAGTCTGGTTTCTGGATGATTTTTCTTTCATTCAATTATGTGAGGTGTCACATTTATTAATTTGCATTTCTGAAACATCCTTCCTTTACAGGGAAAAAAACCTTCATCACAGTAAATGATCCTTTTAATGTGCTGCTGAATTTGGTTTGCCTGTATGTTATTGGGAATTTTTCATCTATATTCATCATGGGATACTGGCCTATAGTTTTTGGTACAGGTAGTATCCTTTCCTGGCTTCCTAAGAGGGTAATTCCAGTCTCATGAAATGAGTTTACTCTTTATTTGGCGAGAGGACTGCTGTTAGTTTCTTATACAAATGTTTGGTCAAATTCACCAGTGAATCTACTTGGTCCTGGGTTTTTCTTCACTAGGAGGTTTTCAATTACTGATTCAATGTATTTGCATTGGTTATCTTGTATTAATACAGTCTTCCTTTAATTGGTCTGTTCAGACCTTCTATTTCATCTTGATTCAGTCTTGGTAGGTTGTGTGTTTCAAAGAACCTATCCATTTCTTCTAGGTAGTCGGGTCTCTTGCATATAATGTGACCATAGCCACCTCTTTGTCTCCTTTATATTTCTGTGGTATCAGATGTAATGTCTTCTCTATTATTTATATATATTTTTTGATTTGGGTCCTCTCTCTGTTTTAGCATAATCTATGTACAGTCTTGTCAATTTTGTTTAACTTTTCAGAAAACACACTGTTGGTTTTCTTCATATTTTCTATTGATTTCATGGTCTCAGTTTCATTTGTTTACACTCTCATATGTATTACTTTTCCCCTTCTCAGAACACTGGACTTAGATTGTTGTGTTTTTTTCTAGTCCTTGGAAGTTAAAGTTAGGTTGTTCATTTGAGTCCCAAATCTATCCTCCACACATGGAAATACAGTGACTTATCAGAGAAACTTCAACAGGTCTTTCCTGTCCTGTCTGTGATTCTCAGAACTCTGAGAATAAGAACTAGGACATTTATTTGAAGACACATGAAAACTTCCCTAATGTGGGGAAGGAAACAGGTCCAGAAGCAGGAGGCACAAGGAACCACCAATACATTCAACAGAAGCAGAGCTACACAAAATCATATAGTAATTAAAATGCAAAATGTAGTGATAAAGAAAATTTTTAACATCAGGAAAACAAAAGATGATAGTTATCTACAAGGGAAATGCCATAAGGTCATCACTGGATTTTTTCAGAAGAAACTTTGAAACCAGAAGGGAGGAGCATGGTATGTTAAAGGTGCTGAATGGAAAACATCTGCAGCCAAGGAGATTTTATCCAGCACACTATCATTCAGATGGAAGGAGAGATCAAGAGTTGCCCAAATAAAAACTAAGTGAGTTCACAACCAACAGAACTCGCCTGCAAGAAATGTCACAGGGGACTCTGAGAGCAAAAGAAACACCTAAAGTGACAGTGTTAAAGTGCGAAACACAAAGGCAATAAAAACGAGAACATCTGTAAAAGATCAGTCAACATATTCATGATATAAAAGGCTGTAAAATATGATACTGTGTATCTATAACATAGCGAGGAGAGGAGTAAAGAACTGGTTCAAACTTAAACAACCATCAACTTAATATAGACTTTTCTATGCAGAAGTGGTTATGTACAAACTAGTAATAACCACACACAAATACCACTAATATATATGCAGAAAATAAAGAGTAAAATTTCCAAATGTACTAAGAAACCCAGCAAACAATCAAAGAGAAAGAGAAGGATCAGAAAGATTCAGAAACATGGGGTTAACAGTCGGTTAAGCGTCCGACTTCGGCTCAGGTCACGATCTCACGGTTCGTAGGTTTGAGCCCCGCATTGGGCTCTGTGCTGACAGCTAACTCAGAGCCTAGAGCCTGCTTCAGATTCTGTGTGTCCCTCTATCTCTCTCTGACCCTTTTCTGCTCATGTTCTCTCTCTCTCTTTCAGAAATAAAAACATTAAAAAATAATAAAAAAAGAAAGATTCAGAAACAACCAAAATCAAGTACTAACATGACAACAAGTACATATCTATCAATTACTTCGAGTGGAAACAGACTAAATGCTCAAATCAAAGGCAATGGGTGACAGATAGGGGCACCTGGATGGGTCCATTGCTTTCGACTCGATTTCAGCTCAGACTATGATCCCAGGATCATGGGAGTGAGCCTCATGTTGGGCTCTGCACTGAGCATGGAACCTGCTTAAGATTCATATCCATTCTCTCTCTCTTTGTCTCTCTTTCTCTCTCTCTCTCTCTCTCCCCTCTCTGTCTCTGTCTCTCTGTTTCTCCCTCTCTCCCCTGTGCTTTCTCTCTTAATAATAAAAGGCACCAGGTGACGGAATGAATAAAAATATAGGACCCATCTGTCTTCTACCTACAAAAGATAAATTATAGAACTAAAGACACCCACAAATAGAAAGCAAAGGGATGGAGAAATGCTTATCATGCAAATGGGTATCAAAAGAAAACTAGAGTAGCAATACCTATATCAGACAAAACAGATTTAAAAATGAAACTGTAACAAGAGACAAAGAAGGACACTATAATAATAAAAGGTACAATCCAACAAGAAGATAGAACAATTATAAACACATAGGCACTCAACATGGGAGTGTCCAAATATATAAAACAGTCAAAAAGTACTGGGTGTTATATGGAAACCAACTAGTTGATATTTAAGAAAAAAAACAAACGTAAGGGAATGGATAGTAATACAATCATAGTAGGGCATTTTAACAACCCAATTACATCCATGGAGAGATCATTCAATCAGAAAATCAACAAGGAAGTAGTGACTTTGAATGATACAGTAGACCAGATGAACTTAACAGATATATTTAGGACCTTCCATCCTAAACAGCACAATACACATTCTTTTCAGGTGCCCATAGAACATTCCCCACACTAGAAAAAATATTAGGTCATAAAACAAGCCAAAACAAATTTAAAAAGATTGGAGTCATACCATGTGTCTTCTCAGACCACAATGCTATGAAACTAGAAGTCTACAATAAGAAAAAAAAATCTGGAAAAGCATAAAAACATGGAAGTTAAACGACATGCTCCTAAACAATCAATGGATCAACCAAGAAATCAAAGAAGAAACCCAAAAGGACACAGAAACAAATGAAAATGAAAACACAAGGGGCACCTGCGTGGCTTAGTCAGTTAAGCATCTGACTTTGGCTCAGGTCATGATCTCACGGTTTGTGGGTTTGAGCCCCACATCAGGTTCTGTGCTGGCAGCTCAGAGCCTGGAGCCTGTTTCAGATTCTGTGTCTCCCTCTCTCTCTGCCTGTCCCCCACTCATGGTCTGTCTCAAAAATAAATAAACTATTTAAAAAAAATTTAGGGGCACCTGGGTGGCTTAGTTGGTTAAGCGTCCAACTTTCACTTGGGTCATGATCTCGCGGTTGGTGGGTTCGAGCCCCGCATTGGGCTCTGTGCTGACTGCCAGCTCAGCGCCTGGAGCCTGTTTCAGTCTGTGACGCCCTCTCTCTCTGACCCTCCCCTGCTCATGCTGTCTCTCTCTCTCCTAGAAATAAATAAAACATTTTAAAAAATTAAAAAAATTTTTTTTTAAAAGATAGAAAATGAAAACACAACAACCCAAACTTTTGTATAGCATCAAAAGTGGTTCTAACAGGGAAGTTTACGGCAATACAGGTATGCTTCAACAACAAAAAAAACCTTAAGTAAACTACCCACCCTTATAACAATAAAAGCTAGACAAAGGACAACAAACAAAACCCCCATACAACAGAATGAAGAAAATAATTAAAAGCAGACGAGAAATAAATGATACAGAGATTAAAAACACAGAACAAGATAAATGAAATTAGGAGCTGCTTCCATGAAAAGATCCATAAAATTGATAACCCCTAGCCAGATTAATTGGAAAAGAAAAAACAAAGGACTCATATAAATAACAATGGCAGAGAAGAAAAACCAACACAATGAGATACAAACAACCATAGGAGAATATTATGAAAACTATATGCCAACAAACTGGACAAACTGGAATATATGGATCAATTCCTAGAAACATGTAACCTACCAAAACTGACACAAGATGAAACTGAAAATTTGAACAGATTGTTTACTAGCAAGGAGACGAACTCAGTAATCAAGAAACACCTTACAGATATCAGTCCAGGACCGGAGGACTCCACAAGCAAATTCTATCAAATATCTAAAGAAAACTTGATGTCTATACTTGTCAAACTATTCCAGAGAATAGAACAGGAAGGAATATACCCAAATTAATTCTATGTGGCCAGCATTACCCTGATACGAAAACCAGATAATGACACCACGAGAAAACAAAACTATAGGTCCATATCATTCATGTACACAGATGCAAAAGTCATCTACCAAGATTTAACAAACAGAATTCAACAACACATTTAAAACATCGTCCACCAGCATCAAGTGGGATATCTTCCAGAATGCAAGGGTTGTTCCATATTCAAAAATCAATCAACCTGTTATATCACAGTAACAAGTGAAAGGATAAAATACACATCATTTCTATAGACACAGAAAAATTATTTGACAAAGTACAACTCCCATTCATGATAAAAGCCATCTAAAAGCATATTTAGCACAGCTTCATATAGTCTATCTGTGTAAACCCACAGCAGACATTGTACTCAGTGGAGAAAACGGAGAGCTTTCCTCCAGGGTAAGTAACAAGTAGAGATCTCCACTTTCACCACTTCTTTTCAACATAGTACTGGCAGTCCTAACTCCAGCACTAAGCCAACAAAAAGAAATGAAATGCGTCCACATTGGGAAGGAAGAAGTACAATTTCACTATGTGCAGATGACATAATAATCTACTTAGAAAATTCAAAAGACTCCACCAAAAATCTACCAGAACTGATACATGAACTTAGTAATGTCACAGAACAGAAAATCAATGTGCAGAAATCAGTGGCATTTGTATAAAATAATAAAGCACTTAAAGGGAAACAATCTCAATTATATTTACACACACAAAAAAATAAGATACCTAGGAATAAACCTTAGCAATTAAGTGCAAGACCTTTATTCTGACCACTGTGAAACACTGATGAAAGAAACTGAAGATAACATAAATAAATGGAAAGACATTCTATGCTCACGCACAGAAAGAACCAGGGGTACCCGGATGTCTCACTGGGTTAAGCGTCCAACTTCAGCTCAGGTCATGATCTCACATTCGTGGGTTCAAGGTCCGTGTCGGGCTCTGTACTAACAGCTCAGAGCCTGGAGTCTGCTTGGGGTTCTGTGTCTCCCTCTCTCTCTGCCCCTCCCCCACTCACCCTCTATCTCTGTCTCTTGAAAATAAATAAAACGTTAAAAAAAATTACAAGAAAGAAAAGAGATACCTGGCTGGCTCAATCGGTTAAGTGTCTGACTTTGGCTTGGGTCATGATCTCACAATCCGTGCAATTGAGCGCCATGTTGGGCTCTGTGCTGACAGCTCAGAGCCTGGAGCCTGCTTGGAATTCTATGTCCCCATCTCTCTCTGCCCCTCCCCTACTCACGCTCTGTCTCTCTGTCTCTCTCTAAACAAATATTTAAAAATTTTAAGTACTTAAATAAATGAAAAAGAAAAGACCAATATTTTTGAAATGTCTACACTACCCAAAGCAATCTATAGATTTAATGCAAACCCTATCAAAGTACCAACAGCATTTTTCACACAACTAAAACAAAGATTCTAAATATATATGGAACCAGCAAAGATCCCAAATTACCAAAGAAGCTTTGAAAAACAAAAGCAAAGCTGGAGCAATCACAAATCAAGACTTCAAGTTCTAGTCCAAAGTCGTAGGTATTCAAACAGTACGGTCCTGGCACAAAAATAAACACATATGTTGAGGGAAGAGAATAAAATATCCAGAAATAAACTTACAATTTTATGTCCAATTCATCTTCAACAAAGCGGGAAGGAATATCCAATGGGAAAACTCAGGCTCTTCAACAAATGGTGCTGGAAAAAACTGGTCAGCTATAAGGAAAAGAATACAGTTGGACCACTTTCTTTCATTATACACAAAAGTAAATTCAAAATGGAGTAAGGACCTAACGTGAGACATGAATCCATAAAAATCCAAGAACAGAGAATAGGCAGTAATGTCTCTGGTAACTACCATAGCAGTCTTTTTCTAGATATGTCCCCTTAGGCAAGGGAAATAAAAGCAGAAGTTAGCAATTGGGACTTGATCAAAATATAAAGCTTCTAAATAGCAAAAGAAACAACAAAGCTGAAAGGACACCTACTGAATGGGAGAAGATATTTGCAAATGACATATCCAAAAAAGGATTAGTATTTCAAATATATAAAGAATTTATGCAAATCAATCCACACAAAAATATCCAATTAAAAAATGAGCAGAAGAAATGAACAGATATCTCTCCAAAGAAGATACAGAGATGGCCAATAGACACATGAAAAGATGCTCAACAACTCCTCTCAGCAGAGAAATGCAAATCTAAAGTACAATGAGATATCAACTTACACCTGTCAGAATGGCTACAATCAACAACAGAAGAAACAAGGGTAGAATGGTTTGCGCAGGAGAAGGAGCCCTCCACACTGCTGGTGGGAATGCCAACTGCCGCAACACGGTGGAAACAGAATGGAGGTTCCTCAACAAGTTAAAAATGGAACTACCCAATGATCCAGCAACCGCACTACTGAGTATTTACTCCCAAAATACAAAAATACTCTTTCAAAGGGATACATGCACCGCATGTGGAGAAGAGCAGAAGTGTTCCTAGATAGATGAATACATGAATACATATAGATATGGAATATATATATATATAATGGAATCCTATCACCCATAAAACAGAATGGAATATTCCCATTTGCAATGACATGGATAGAGCTACAGAGTATACTTCTAAGTGAAATAAGTCAGTCAGAGAAAGACAAATACCATATGACTTCACTCACATGTGGCATTTAAGAAACAAATGACCAGAAGAAAAAGAGAGAAGAGAGATGAGCCATGAAGCAGACTCTAAACTACTGAGAACTGATGGTTACCAGAAGGGGTGAGGTGGGGGATGGGTGGAATCACTGATGGGGATTCAGGAGTGGACTTATTGTGATGTGCACTTATTGTGATGTAGAAAATTGTTGAAACTAACAGAACACCTGGAACTAATAGGACACTATGTTAACTCTTCAGGGAACAAAAATAATATAATAAATAATAGCTTTGAATGTAAGTGGACTAAATGCTCCAATCAAAACACACAGAGTGCCTTAATGGATAAAGAAAAAAAAAAAAAAGACCCACCTATGTGGTGCGTGCAAAAGTCTCATTCCAGAACTAGAGACACATGCAGATCCAAAGTGAAAAGATGGAAACACATTTATCATGGAAAATGGAAGTGAAAAGAAAGGTGGGGTAGCAATATCCCTATTGGGCAAAATAGACTTTCAAACAAAGGCTACAAGAGGAGAACAAGAACACTATATCGTGATAATGGAAATAGTCTACAAAAAGATGTACCAATTGTGAATATTCATGCAACCAACACGAGAGCACAGAAATACATAAATGCAGCTAATAACAGAAATAAAAGAGGAAATCCACAGTAATACAATATTAGTATAGGATTTTAACACCACCTTACAACAATGGACAGAGCATCCAATCAGAACCCAAAAAGAAAACAGTAGCTTTGAATGACTATATTGGAATGACTACATTGGACCACATGCATCTAATAAATATAGTCCAAACATTCCATCCCCAAACAGCAGAATACACATTCTTGTTAGGTACACATGGAACATTCTCTGGAAGAGATCACATGTTAGGCTACAAAACAAGTCTCAACAAATTAAAAAAGATGAATGCATCTCATGCATCTTTTCTGACCACAATGGTATGAAACCAGAAATCAATCCCAGGAAAAGAATCAGGAAATGGAGGATAAATAACATGCTCCTAAGCAGTTTATGGGTCAACCAAGAAATCAAAGAGGAAATTCAAAAATACACGGAGACAAATGAAAAAAGCAAATACAAAAGTCCAAAATCCTTGTGATGCCATGAAGGATCTAAGAGGGACGATTACAACAATCCAGGCCTACCTCAAGAAGAAATATCTCAAATAAGCCACGTAACCTTATACATAAAGGAGTTAGAAGAAGAAGAACAAACAAACCCCCAAGACAACAAAAGTCTTCAATGAAACCAGAAGCTCATCGTTTCAAAGAAAAAACAAACTTGGTACACCTTTAGCCAGACTCATCCCCCTCTCCCCAAAAAGAGGACTCAACTAAAAGCAGAAATGAAAGAAGACAAATAATGACAGACATCACAGAAATACAAAGGGTTATAACAGAATATCATGAAAAATTATATACTAACAAAATCGGTAACCTAGAAGAAATGCATCAATTCCTAGAAACATTACATCCAAAAGTGAACCTGAAAGAAAAAGTTTGAACAGACTGATGAATAGCAATCAAATTCAACCAGTAATAAAAAAACTCAACAAACTAAAGTCAGGATCTGATGGCTTCAGAGCTGAATCCTTTCAACCATTTAAAGAGTTAACACCTGAGGGGAGGGGCCAACATGGCAGAGAAGTAGGGGGATCCAAACTTCCCTCTTCTCCCAAACAAAGAAGTGTTGAAGCCAAAGGACTTTGAATCCCAAGAGTCCAGGAGGAAAAGAGACAGTCATGCTTCCAGGGACCCACCGAGACGACCTGACGGACCATGGGGCCAAGTGTGTGATTGTGAACTGGGAGAGATGAAATGAATGGAGGAGAGGGATCCACTTCTGCGGAGAGACAAAGGGAAAAGAGTGGCTGGCGAAGCATAGGACTGTATCTGGACAAGAGAAAAACGTTGAACTAGGCTGGAGAAAGATCCAATACCTAACTAGGAAGCTCACCCCAGACTGGGGCCAGCTGCCCAGTTCACACGACTAGAGAGGAGAAGAGCCAGCTCTGGGCTCAGTGGCTAGGTCAGGGATGCAGTCTGCACTAGGAGAAAGCGATCCCCTCCTTGGAGTGCTATGGGAAAAGAGAAAGCCTGCCTGCACCCGCCAGCCAGGGACCAGGTATCAGGTGGTGAGGAGAGGTGCTTCCCCAGTACTAGCGTATGTGGAGTGAGAGTTTGAATCCCAGCCAAGCGCCAGGCATGGGAGTCAGGGGAGCAAGACAAACTCCCTCATCTGCACCCACAGCACAGTGAGAATGGCTCGAACAGAGTGGTTTGGGACACCGGGTCTGTGGAGGAGAGACTGGTGGGGGGGGGTTGCCATTTTTCTCCCCACCATCACCAATACTGGGCCCTCAGAGATCAGAGCAAGACCCACAGTGAGGCAGGAACCACGTACACTAAACTCCTTCTTATCTCCTCCCTCCTCTCGTCTGGTTACTCTGGTTGTTGGTTTGTTTAAGCAGACCTATTTAATCCATTCTCTTGATACATGCTCCACACCTCCTTCTTTATTCTCTATTCTGTCTCTCTGGGTTAAGCTGTATAGTTTCTCTGTCTGCACAACTTTATCTTCTTTCATTTTTCCCTGCCTTCTTAAATTTCCCTTTTTCTCTCTCTGGATTAAGCCATATAGTTTCTCTGGTACATTTTTATTCTTCTTTTCTCCACCCCTATCATTTCTCTCTTTATATGGGATAAGGCCTCTTCCATCAGCACCACCTTCACCCTGTGGTTTACTTGTAGCTGGTGTTTTTGGGTTTTTTTTTTTAGATTCTTTTTGTTCTTTTGTTTGTGTGTGTGTTTTTGTTTTCTGTTTGTTTTTTTGTTTGTTTGTTTATCTATTTGTTTTCCTTTCCAGGGCTACTTCAACAAACAAATCAAAGACACCTGGAGGATCCAAAACATCACTATGAGTAGGCAGATAAAGTAATCAAAGTCACAACAACAGAAAGCAAGTAACACTCTCCAAAGAACATCTCCTGAAGGGCCAGACCGTGGACAGTGTATGACCCTTTTTAGTGTAGTAGTGCTCGCAGGTGCAGAGCACATAACAAACTTTTAAAACACATATGGGACTGAAAACTCGCCAAAATGACAAAATGGAAGAATTCTCCTCAGAAGAAATTCCAGGAAGAAGTGACAGCTGAAGAATTGATCAAAGCAGATATAAACAATATAACTGAACAAGAACTTAGAATTATAGTCATACAATTAATCGATGGGCTTGAAAAAAGCATAAAGACAGCAGAGAATCTATTGCTGCAGAGATCAAAGAACTAAAAAATAGTCATGATAAACTTTAAAATGCCATAAATGAGGTACAAAATAAAGTAGAGGTGGTCACAGCAAGGACTGAAGAGGCAGAGGGGAGAATAGGGAATTAGAAGATAAAATTATGGAAAAAGAGGAAGCTGAGAAAAAGAGAGATTAAAAAGAGTTCTGGATCTTGAGAGGAGAATTAGAGAACTAGGTAACTCAGTGAAATGGAACAATATCCATATCATAGGAGTTCCAGAAGAAGGCGACAGAGAGAAAGGGGCTGAAGGTGTACTTGAACAAATCATAGCTGAGAACCTCAGTCTGGGGAAGGAAACAAACAGTGAAATCCAGGAGGCAAAAAGAACTCCCTCCAGATGTAACTTGAATGAATCTTCTGCACAATATATCATAATGAAACTGGCAAAAGATAAAGAGAATTCTGAAAGCAGCTAGGATAAACAAGGCCTAACATATAAGGGTAGACACATAAGGTTAGTAGCTGACCTGTCTACTAAAACTTGGCAGGCCAGAAAGGAGTGGCAGGAAATTTTCAATGTGATCAACAGGAAAAATATGAAGCCAACAATCCTTTATCCAGCAAGGCTGTCATTCAGAATAGAAGGAGAGATAAAGGTTTTCCCAAACATACAAAAACTGAAAGAACTCATCACCAACAGATCAGTCCTACAAGAGATCCTAAGGGAGACTCTGTGAGTAAAATGTTGCAAAGAGCACAAAGACAAGAGACATCACTACAAGCATGAAACCTACAGATAACACAATGACTCTGAACTCATATCTTTCAATAATAACCCTTGACTGTAAATGGAGCAAATGCTCCAATCAAAGGACACAGGGTAGCAGAATGGATCAAAAAAAAAAAAAAAAAAAAGACCCACCTATTTGCTGACTACAAGAAACCATTTTAGACCTGAGGACACCTTCATATTGAAAGTGAGGGGATGGAGAACCATCTACTATGCTACTGGAAGTCAAAAGAAAGCTGGAATAGCCATATTTATATCAGACAAACTAGATTTTAAACTAAAGACTGTAACAAAAGATGAAGAAGGGCATTATATAATAATTATGGGGTCTATCCATTAAGAAGATAAATGTCTAAGCACCAAATTCAGGAGCACCCAAATATATAAAACAATTAATCACAAACATAGGCAATGTTATTGGTAAAAATGTGGTAATTGCAGGGAATTTAATACTCCACTTACAGCAATGGACAGATCATCTAGACAGAAAATCAATAAAGAAACAATGACTCTGAATGATACACTGGACCAGACAGACTTGACAGATATATTTGGAACTTTTCATCCTAAAGCAGCAGAATATACATTCTTCTCAAGTGCACATGGAACATTCTCCAAGATAGATCATATACTGGGTCACAAAATAGCCCTCAATAAATACAAAAGAACTGAGATCATACAATGCACACTTTCAGATCACAATGCTATGAAACTTGAAATCCACCACAGGAAAAAGAACATCCTACTAAAGAATGAATGGGTGAACCAGGCAATCAAAGGAGAAATTTAAAAATATATGGAAACAATTGAAAATGAAAACATAAGAGTCCAAAGCCTTTGGGATGCAGCAAAGGCAGTACTAAGAGGAAAATACATTGCAATCCAGGCCTATCTCAAAAAACAACAAAAAAAAATCCCAAATACAAAATCTAAGAGCACACCTAAAGGAACTAGAAGTAGAACAGCATAGACACTCCAAACCCAGCAGAAGAAGAGAGGTAATAAAGATCAGAGCACATGGGCATGTGCGCACACACACACACCAAACAACACAGGATTTTTTTTAAAAAGCCCAGAACAGATCAATGAAACTGAGTTGATTTTTTGAAAAACTAAACAAAACTGATAAACGTCTAGCCAGACTTCTCAAAAAGAAAGATGACCCAAATAGATAAAATCACAAATGAAAATGGATTTATTACAACCAGTCCCTCAGAAATACAAGCAATTATCAGGGAATACTATGAAAAATTATATGCCAACAAATTGGACAACCTAGAAGAAATGGACACATTCCTAGACATCCACACACTACCAAAACTCAAAAGGGAAGAAACAGAAAATTTGAACAGATCCATAAATAGTGAAGAAATTGAATCAGTTATTAAAAATCTCCCAACAAATAAGAGCCCTGGACCAGAGGGATTCTACCAGACATTTAAAGCAGAGTTAATACCTATCCTTCTCAAGCTGTTCCAGAGAGAGAGAGAGAGAGAGAGAGAGAGAGAGAGAAATGGAAAGAAAACTTCTGGACGTATTCTATGAAGCCAGCATTACTTTGATTTCCAAACCAGACATTCTGGTTTGGAACCAGACCCCACAAAAAAGGAGAACTGCAGGCCAATATCGCTGATGAACATGGATGCAAAAGTTCCCAACAAGATACTAGCAAATCAAATTCAACAACATATAGAAACAATTATTTACCATGATCAAGTGGGATTCATTCCTGGGTTACAGGGTTGTTCAATATTCGCAAATCAATCAATGTGATACATCAAATTAACAAAAGAAAGGGAAAGAACCATATGATCCTGTCAATAGATGCAGAAAAAGCATGACAAAATACAGCATCCTTTCTTAATAAAAACCCTCTAGAAAGTTGGGATAGAAGGAACATACTTAAATACCATAAAAACCATATATGAAAAGCCTACAGCTAATATCATGCTCAATGGGGAAAACCTGAGAGCTTTCCACCTGAAATCAGGAACTTAACAAGAATGTCCACTCTCACCACTGTTGTTTAACATAGTGTTGGAAGTCCTAGCATCAGGAAACAGACAACAAAACGGCATCAAAATTGGCAAACGTCAAGTCAAACTTTCACTTTTCGCCAATGACATGATACTCTACGTGGAAAACCTTATAGACTCCACCAAAAGTCTGCTAGAACTTATCCATGAATTCAGCAAAGTTGCAGGGTACACAATCAACTTACAGAAATTGGTTGCATTTTTATACACCAATAATAAAGCAACAGAAAGAGAAATAAAGAAACTTATCCCATTTACAATTGCATCAAGAACCACAAAATACCTAAGAATAAACCTAACCAAAGATGTAAAAGATATGTAGGCTGAAAACTATAGAAAGTTTATGAAGGAAACTGAAAACACAAAGAAATGGAAAAACATTTCATGCTCATGAATTAGAAGAATATTTTTTAAATGCCAATACTACCCAAAGCAATCTACACATTCAATGCAATCCCAATCAAAATTGCACTGGCATTCTTCTCAAAGCAGAAGAAACAATCCTAAAATTTGTATGGAGCCCCAAAAGACAATGAATAGCTAAAGTAATACTGAAGAAGAAAACCAAAGCAGGAGGCATCACAATCCTAGATTTTAACCTCTACTATGAAGCTATAATCATCAAGACAGTATAGTATTGGCACAAAAAAAGACACATAGACCAATGGAATAGAATAGAGAACCCTGAATTGGACCCACAAATGTATGGCCAACTAATCTTTGACAAAGCAGGAAAGAGTATCCAATGGAAAAAAAGTATCAGCACCAGGCTCTTTAGTAAATGGTGCTGAGAGAACTGGACAGCAACATGTAAAAGAATGAAACTAGACTACTTTCTACACCGTGCACAAAAGTAAACTCAAAATGGATTAAAGACCTAAATGTGAGACAGGAAGCCATCAAAACCCTAGAGGAGAAAGCAGGCAACAACCTCTTTGACCTCAGCCCCAGCAACGTCTTACTCAACACATCTCCAGAGGCAAGGGAACTAAAAGCAAAAATCAGGAGCACCTGGGTGGCTCACTCAATTGAGCATCTGACTTCAGCTCAGGCCATGATTCCATGGTTCATGGGTTCAAGCCCCACATGAGGCTCTGTGCTGACAGCTCAGAGTCTGGAGCCTATTTCTGATTCTGTCTTCACCTCTCTCTGCCCCTCCCCCACTTGCACTCTGTCTTTCTCTCCCTCTCTCTCTCAAAAGTAAGTACACATTAAAAAAGATTTAAAAAAAGAAAATCTTTAAAAAAATAAATAAAATAGGGGGGAGGGGCAAGATGGTGGAGAAGTAAGGAGCTCCGTATTTGCACTCGCGCCCATACATCACACAGAAAAGATCTGAAGCCATTGGAAACCTTACAAAACCTGAGAGACTGGGAGAAAAAGGACGCAGAATCCACTGAGAAAGCCTTCTAACGTGAGTGCGAACCGGGGAAGGTAAAATCGGGCTGGGATCGGAGCCTCCAGGGTGGGAGGCGATCCCCCTCTACCCTCTACGGGGAGTGAGAGGGGAAAAGAAGAGAGTCCGAGACAGAAAAACCTCCGCTCGTGGGGGAAAAACCTCCCCTCGGTGCATAGAAAGACCGTACTTGCCGAATACCTGCACACCAGGTCCCCTCGCGACAACTGGTCCTGGGGGAGGCTGAGCACACAAACTGCTTCTTTGTGCCGCTCCTGGAGGTTGGGTTTTAAAGCGGCGTCGGCGCGCCTGCCGCCATTGTAGCTCCGGGGCGGCTGGGACCCCTGAAAGAGACTCGCAGACACCAGGAGTCCGCGCTCCTGGCTGGCTGGAACTCCAGAGGGAAGGCAAAGAGCTAAAAACTGGGAAATTTGCCTGTGATTTCGTGTTTCGGGTGACGAACCATAGAGAGGCCCGGTTTTCCTGACTCCAGCGGGCTCAGGCTATGCGGACCTGGAAGGCAAGCCCCCGCGCATGCGCGCCAGCCCGACCCAGAGAAGGAAGAAGCGATTCTGACTCCGCCCCCAAAGCTCAGCAGGGAGCCTGGAATAGCCCGAGTGGGTTGTCTGGGAAGCTGTGTCTAAGGCAACTTCAGCGGGGCGCGCGGACTGGGATTTGGAGATTGGGACTGGCCTGGGTTGAAGAGTGCAACCAACTTCGGCTGCGTCCCCGGAACGGGGAGTTGACACGCCAAAAAAAAAAAGCGAGCTGCAGAGCGGGGTTCAAGAAGGGACTGGAGCACCGTCACTCTCCTCCCCATAATCGCCAAGGCAGAACCCCCGCCTGAGGCATCGGATCACGGCACGCCCATCCCTGCCTGAGAGGTGCCCTCCTCCCTTTTTCTTTCTTTTTTTTTTTTTCCTTTTTTTTTCTTCTTTCTTTTTTTTTCCCCTTTCTTTTCTCTTTCTTTCTTCTTCTTTCTCTTTTCTCGCTTTTTTCCCCAAAACACTGACCTGATTAACTCTGGTCGCCAGCTTGCTTAAACAATCACAACAAGTCCATTCTGTAAATGTAAATTCTACACCTACCGACTTTTTCAGCTATTTCTCTCAGGAGTAATTAGACTATATAGTTTCTCTGGATAATTCCAGCATCCTTCTCTCACCTATCCAACCATATTCTACCCTTTACCTCTTTGAAAAAAGCTTCTTATCCCTTCTGCCTGTTCATTCTATTTCCAAATCTGCCTTGTCTCGCCCTGCCTTCTCTCTTTTTCTCTATGCTCTTCAACCAGCACTGCATACACACGGCTATTTAACTGTAGCTGGGAAATCCAGGTATATGCTTTAAACCGTTCTTTGTCCATCGGTTTTCTTCTTTTTCCTTTTCTTTTCCCCTTTTTGACCCTTTTATGTATTTTATGCTCCCTATTATTCGCCCTCCCTCCTCCGTCTTTTCTATTAACTTTTTCGTTTTCCCTCTCGCTTTGCATGTTAGTTGAATCAGCCTGTGCGTTTGTGTACTCCTGCTCCCTGTGTGTTTGTCTGTCTGTTTTCTTTTCCAGGGCTACCTCAAGAAACAAGCTAGAGTACACAAGGTGAAGAGTCCCAAATATCACTACGAATAGGAAAATAAAATAACTAAGGTCCCAACAAGAGTGACCGAGGGATACCATTCAAAAAACAATCTCTGAAAGGATAGGGCCTGGAAAGTCAAAGAGTCTTCTTGGATATAGCAGTGCTCATAGAAACAGAGAGCATAACAGGTCTTTAAAACCAACAAGAGCCGGAAAGCTAACTAAAATGACGAAACGAAAGAGTTCTCCTCCAAAGAAACTCCAAGAAGAAATGACAGCTAATGAACTGCTCAAAACAGATATCAGCAGCATAAGTGAACAAGATTTTAGAATAATGATGGTAAAATTAATAGCAGGGCTTGAAAAAAACATAGGGGACATCAAAGAAACTATGGCTACAGACAGAATGGAAAATAAAAATAGGCATGAAGAATTAAAAAATGCAATAAATGAGATCCATAATAAATTAGAGGCCTCCAATGCACGGATTGAAGAGGCAGAAAGGAGAATAAGTGATTTAGAAGACACCATTATAGAAAAACAAGAAGCTGACAAAAAAGAGACAAACTGATCCAGGAACAGGAAAGAAGAATTCGAGAGCTCAGCGACACAGTCAAACGCAACAATATCCGTATCATAGGAATCCCAGAAGAGGAAGAGAGAGGGAAAGGTGCTGAAGGAGTCCTGGAACAAATTATAGCAGAGAACTTCCCCGACCTGGGGAAGGAAGTCAATGTGGAAATACAAGAGGCTCAGAGGACTCCCCTCAGACGTAACTTGAATCGATCTTCTGCACGACATATCATCGTAAAAATGGCAAAATACAAGGACAAAGAGAGAATTTTGAAAGCAGCTAGGGAGAAAAGGGCCCTCACATACAAAGGGAAACCTATCAGAGTGGTGACAGACCTATCTACTGAAACGTGGCAGGCCAGAAAGGAATGGCAAGAGATCTTCAATGTGATGAACAGTAAAAACATGCAGCCAAGAATCCTCTATCCAGCAAGCCTGTCATTCAAAATAGAAGGAGAGATAAAAACCTTTCCAAACAAACAGAAATTGAAAGAATTTGTCACCACGAAGCCAGCCCTACAAGAAATCCTGAGGGGATGCTCTGAAGGAAAGGTTGCAAGGAACAAAGATTCCAGAGACACCACCACAAACATGAACCCTACAAAAGATACAAAGACTCTAAACCCACATATTTCAATAATAACACTGAATGTAAATGGGCTGAATGCTCCAATCAAAAGACATAGGGTAGCAGAATGGATTAAAAAACAAAATCCATCTATATGCTGTCTACAAGAAACTCATTTTAGACGGGAAGATACCTTCAGATTAAAAGTAAGGGGATGGAGAAATATATATCATGCTACAGGAAATCAAAAGAAAGCTGGAGTAGCGATACTTATATCAGACAAACTGGACTTTAAATTAAAGACAATCACAAGAGATGAAGAAGGGCACTACATAATAATTACAGGGTCCATCCATCAGGAAGAACTAACAATCATAAATGTCTACGCACCGAATATGGGAGCACCTAAATATCTAAAACAATCACAAACAGAAACAAGCTTCTAGATAAGAATGTGCTAATAGCAGGGGACTTTAATACTCCGCTTACAGCAATGGATAGGTCAACCAGACAGAAAATCACTAAAGAAATAATGGACTTGAAAGATACATAGGACCAGATGGACCTGACGGATATATTTAGAACTTTACATCCTGAGGCCAGGGAATTTACTTTCTTCTCAAGTGCACATGGCACATTCTCCAAGATAGATCACATACTGGGACATAAAGCAGCCCTCAATAAATATAAAAGAATACAGATCATACCATGCACACTGTCAGATCACAATGCTTTGAAACTTGAAATCAATTACAGGAAGAAGTCTGGAAAACTTCCAAAAACATGGAGGTTAAAGAGCACCCTTCTAAAGAATGAATGGGCCAATCAGGCAATTAGAGATGAAATTAAAAATATATGGAAACAAATGAAAATGAAAACAGAACAATTCAAAACCTATGGGATGCGGCAAAGGCAGTCCTAAGAGGAAAGTACATTGCTCTCCAGGCCTATTTCAAGAGATTAGAAAAGCGCAAGTGCAAAATCTAACAGCTCACCTAAAGGAACTAGAGGCAGAGCAACAAGAACGCCCTAAACCCAGTAGAAGAAGAGAAATAGTAAAAATTAGAGCAGAAATAACATCGAGACCAAAGAAACAATTGAACAGATCAATGAAACCAAGAGTTGGTTTTTTGAAAAAGTAAACAAAATTGACAAACCTCTAGCCAGACTTATCCAAAAGAAAAGAGAGAGCACACAAATAGACAAAATTATGAATGAAAATGGACTTATTACAACCAAACCCTCAGAAATACAAGCAATTATCAGGGAATACTATGAAAAATTATATGCCAACAAATTGGACAACTTAGAAGAAATGGACACATTCCTAAACACACACTCACTACCAAAATTCACACGGGAAAAAATAGAAAACCTGAACAGACCCATAATGAGTGAAGAAATTGAATCAGTGATCAAAAATCTCCCAACAAATAAGAGCCCTGGACCTGATGGCTTCCCTGGGGAATTCTACCAGACATTTAAAACAGAATTAATCCCAATTCTTCTCAAGTTATTCCAAAAATAGAAAGCGAAGGAAAACTCCCGGACTCATTTTATGAAGCCAGCATCAGTCTGATTCCCAAGCCAGACAGAGATCCAGCAAAAAAAGAGAACTACAGGCCAAAATTCTTGATGAATACGGATGCAAAAATTCTCAACAAGATCCTTGCAAATCGAATCCAGCAGCATATCAAAAGAATCATCCACCAAGATCAAGTGGGAATTCATTCCTGGGTTACAGGGCTGGTTCAATATTCGCAAATCAATCAATGTGATCCATCATATCAATAAAAGAAAAGATAAAAACCATATGATCCTGTCAATAGATGCAGAAAAAGCATTTGACAAAATACAACATCCCTTCTTAATAAAGACTCTCGAGAAAGTTGGGATAGAAGGAACCTACTTAAACATCATCAAAGCCATCTATGAGAAGCCTTCAGCTAACATCCTCAACGGGGAAAAACTCAGAGCTTTCCCCCTGAGATCAGGAACACGACAGGGATGCCCACTCTCACCACTGCTGTTTAACATAGTGCTGGAAGTCCTAGCATCAGCCATCAGACACCAAAAGGAAATCAAAGGCATCAGAATTGGCAAAGAGGAAGTCAAACTTTCACTCTTCGCAGATGACATGATACTCTACATAGCAAACCCGACAGACTCCACCAGAAGCCTACTAGAACTGATCCAAGAATTCAGCCAAGTTGCAGGGTACAAAATCAATGTACAGAAATCGGTTGCATTTTTATATACCAACAATGAAGCAACAGAAAGAGAAATCAAGAAACTGATCCCATTCACAATTGCACAAAAACCATAAAATACCTTGGAATAAACCTAACCAAGGATACAAGAGATCTGTATGATGAAAACTATAGAAAACTTATGAAGGAAATTGAAGAAGACACAAAGAAGTGGAAAAACATTCCATGCTCATGGATAGGAAGAATAAATATAGTTAAGACGTCATTACTACCTAAGGCACTCTACACATTCAATGCAATTCCAATCAAAATTGCACCAGCATACTTCTCAAACTAGAACAAACTATCCAAAAATGTGTATGGAACCACAAAAGACCCCGAATAGCCAAAGTAATCCTGAAAAATAAAACCAAAAGGGGAGGGATCACCATCCCAGACTTTAGCCTCTACTACAAAGCTGTCATCAAGACAGTATGGTATTGGCACAAAAACAGACACATAGACCAATGGAACAGAACTGAGAACTCAGAAGTGGACCCAAAAGTATACAGCCAACTAATCTTTGACAAAGCAGGAAAGAATATCCGATGGAAAAAAGACAGCCTTTTTAACAGATGATGTTGGGAGAACTGGACAGCAACATGCAGAAGAATGAAACTAGATCATTTTCTCACACCATGCACAAAAATAAACTCAAAATGGATAAAGGACCTGAACGTGAGACAGGAAACTATCAACACCCTAGAGAAGAAAGCAGGAAACAGCCTCCTTGACCTCTACCGCAGCAACTTCTTACTTGACACATCCCCAAAAGCAAGGGAATCAAGAGCAAAAATCAACTGTTGGGACCTCCTCAAGATTAAAACCTTCTGCACAGCCAAGGAAACAACCCAGAAAATTAATAGGCAACCAACGGAATGGGAAAAGATAGTTGCAAATGACATATCAGATAAAGGGTTGATATCCAGAATCTACAAGGAACTCACCAAACCACACGCCCGAAAAACAAACAACCCAGTGAAGAAATGGGCAGAAGATATGAACAGACACTTCTCCAAAGAGGACATCCAGATGGCCAACAGACACATGAAACGATGCTCAGCATCCCTCCTCATCAGGGAAATACAAATCAAAACCACACTGAGATACCACCTCACGCCAGTCAGAGTGGCTAAAATGAGCAAATCAGAGAACTCTAGATGCTGGCGAGGATGTGGAGAAACGGGCACCCTCCTACACTGTGGGTGGGAATGTAAACTGGTACAGCCCCTCTGGAAAACAGTGTGGAGGTTCCTAAGGAAACTAACAATAGAACTCCCCTATGACCCAGCAATAGCACTGCTAGGAATTTACCCAAGGGATACAGAAATGCTGATGCATAGGAGCACATGTACCCCAATGTTCATAGCAGCACTCTCCACAATAGCTAAAACATGGAAAGAGCCTAAGTGTCCATCAACAGATGAATGGATCAAGAAGATGTGGTTTATCTATACCATGGAATACTACATGGCAATGAGAAACCATGAAATCTGGCCATGTGTAGCAACATGGATGGACCTTGAGGGTGTTATGCTGAGCGAAATAAGTCAGGCAGAGAAAGACAAATATCATATGTGTGCACGCATAGGAGGATTAGGAGGAACTTAACAGAGGACCAAGGGGGAGAAGAAGGGCGGAAATGGTGGGGGAAAGGGGGAGAGGCAAACCATGAGAGACTCTTGAATGCTGACAAAAACTGAGGACTGGTGGATGTGGGGGGGAAGAGGGGTGGGCATGGAGGAGGACACTTGTGGGGATGAGCACTGGGTGTTATGTGGAAACTAATTTGACAATAAACTATTTGTAAAAAAAAAAATAAATAAAATAAAAGCAAAAATGAACTATTGGGACCTCATCAAGATAAAAAGCTTCTGCACTGCAAAGGAAACAATCAACAGAACTAAAAGGCAACCAATGGAATGGGGAAAGTATCTGTAAATGATATATTAGATAAAGTGCTAGTATCCAAAATCTATAAAGAACTCACCAAACTCCACACTCGAAAAGCAAATAATCTGGGGCGCCTGGGTGTCTTAGTCGGTTAAGCGTCCGACTTTTACTTAGGTCATGATCTCGCGGTTCATGGGTTCGTGCTCCGCGTCGGGCTCTGTGCTGACTACCAGCTCAGAGCCTGGAGCCAATTTCAGAGTCTGTATCTCCCTCTCACTCTGACCCTCCCCTGCTCACGCTGTCTCTCTCTCTCCTAGAAATAAATAAAAAATTAAAAAAAAAAGAAAAAAAACCCCAAATAATCTAGTGAAGAAATGGGCAGAAGACATGAATAGACACTTCTCCAAAGAAGACATCCAGATGGCCAATAGACACATGAAACGATGCTCAACATCACTCATCATCAGGAAAATACAAATCAAAGCCACCCTGAGATACCATCTCACAGCAATCAGAGTGGCTAAAATGAACAAATCAAGAAACTATAGATGCTGGCGAGGATGTGGAGAAATGGGAACCCTCTTGCACTGTCGGTGAGAATGCAAACTGGTGCAATTACTCCGGAAAACAGTGTGGAGGTTCCTCAATAAAGTAAAAATAGATCTACCCTAGGACCCAGCAATAGAACTGCTAGGAATTTCCCCAAGGGATACAGGAGTGCTGATGCATAGGGGCACATGTACCCCAATGTTTATAGCAGTGCTTTCAACAATAGTCAAATTATGGAAAGAGCCTAAATATCTATCAACTGATGAACGAATAAAGATGATGTAGTTTATATATACAATGGAATACTACCTGGCAATGAAGAAGAATAAAATCATGCCATTTGCAGCAATGTGGATGGAACTGAAGGATATTATGCTGAGTGAAACAGGTCAGTGATAGAAGGACAGATACCATATGTTTTTCACTCATATGTCGATCTTGAGAAACTTAAAAGAAGACCATGGGGAAAGAGAAGAGGAAAAAAAATAATTACAAACAGAGAGGAAGGGAGGCAAACCAAAAAAGACTCATATACAAAGAACAAACTGAGGGTTGATGGGGGGTGGGGGAGAGGGGAAAGTGGGTGACGGGAATTGAGGAGGGCACTTGTTGGGATGAGAACTGGGTGTGGTATATAAGCCAATTTGACAATATATTATATTAAAAAATAAAGAGTTAATACCTATTCTTAAAATATTCCCAAATATGAAAGTGGAAGGCAAGTTTCCAAATTCATTCTATAAGGCCATCATTTCCCTGATACCAAACCAGATGAACACATTACAAGACAATAACAAAACAACAAGCCAATATCTTCGATACAGTAATTGTCAAGAAAATATTTGCAACCCAAATCCAACAATGCATTTAAAAAGTCATTCACCTCAGGTGCCTTAGTGGCTCAGTCAGTTAAGCATCTGACTCTTGGTTTGGGCTCTGGTCATGCTCTCACAGTGTGAGAGTTCAAGCCTCACATCGAGCTCTGGGCTGAAAGAAAAATATCATATAACTTCACTTCTTTTTTGGATTTTTGGAAACAAAACAAAGAAACAAACAAAAAAAGACTCTATATAGTGGAAACTGGTGCTTGCCAGAGGGCCGGTGGGTGTGGGGATGGGTGAAATAGGGGAAGGAGGTTAAAAATACACTTATTGTGAGGAGCATGGAGTCATATAAGAATTGTTGAACCAATATAGGGTACACTTTAAAGCAAACATAACACTACATAATTACACTTGAATTAAAAAATAAATAAAATAGAAATACTTTCATAGCAATGAAAGATAAAAGTTTTAATTTTACAATCTTGTAATGAAAACTGATATACTTAGCTTATGGAATCATTATTAATTTGGAAAAATGGGACACTGTCATAGAATTGCTCATAAACAGATACATAATTGAGTAACTACTGCAGGCATGTGAAAACTATACACCATTCTTTTCCCCCTGAAATGATTATTCTCCCCTTGCATCTGTCTCAGAAAATAACCCTCATTTCACATGCAAAAGTTCTACATTTATGAATTTAATATGCAAATCCTATAATTTTACATAGAGGATCTAATTTTTCTTTCTAATGCAGCTACGTGTGGGACTTCCTCATGACTGCAACATCTAATACATACATATACATAAAATATCAAATGAAGAAATCTGGTAGAATGAAATGAAATCATACTGGTGCACCTAGATGACATTTCTTATGTAACTAGTAAAGGTGGGATGATATTTTCAACTGGGTGGGAAAAGTTAACAGGCGTCCAAGAACAAATCTTGAAGTTACAGAAAGTTGCATGCTCATCAGGTCTGTCTTCTTTCTTACAGTGACAGAAAGAAGCCTTGAAAGTATGTGTGGTGAATGTAAAACTCAGGTAGGTCTACCAAGATCTGAATGAGAAAATGAGCAAAAAATAAGAATTTTTAAAAAGTGGAAATGTATCATACAAGGGATATAAGCATCAATTTTTTTTACTTTTTTCAATTTTTAAGAGCTTTCTTTTGACAAAAGTACCCTCCTTAATCCCCATCACCCATTTATTTTAATATAATTTATTGTCAAAGTGGTTTCCATACAACACCCAGTGCTCATTCCAATATAAGCCTCAATTTTAGTGAAGACAAAATACCATCAGGATTTTTCTTCTAAAATTGATTCACAATGTTTGCTTAGTACAATCTTACCCACACTGAGAAGTGACCTTGATACCTTCTTTGACCAGTAGTAGTCACAGAGGGATCCCATGAATGAGCTTTGAGTAAAAACTGCAATCAATTTAAAAGTATTTCAGATGTTCAGGAGTTCATGAGATATTAGAAAACAGGGCAATCTCATATGTAGCAACATGGATGGACTTTGAGGGTGTTATGCTTAGCGAAATAAGTCAGGCAGAGAAGGACAAATATCATATGTTTGCACGTATAACTGAGGAACAAGGGGGAGAAGAAGGGGGGAAATGGTGGGGGAAAGGGAGAGAGGCAAACCATGAGAGACTCTTGAATGCTGACAAAAACTGAGGACTGATGAATGTGGGGGGGAGAGGGGATGGGCATGGAGGAGGGCCCTTGTGGAGATGAGCACTGGGTGTTATGTGGAAACTAATTTGACAATAAACTATTTGTAAGAAAAAAAAACAGGCCAATCTCAACTGAAAAGGAGATAAAATAACGAGTATGTTTTTAAGATATTATTGATGAGATTCTTTCCAATGGAGACAAGAAATGATAATTGTAACAAATTCTGTTGCAGGAATAATACTAACATTCAAATAACAGGAGGTTCCTAACAATGCACCTGTCAGGTATTCACGTGTTTTCAACGACTACAAGATTGTTGGAAAAAATTCCCACTGACAATTAATAAAAGCATGTATGATGTTGAGGGCACATTGTGTTTTTACCTCAGGCTCTGGTTCCAGCAGGACTCATAAAAGTGGGTCCCAGCTCACTCTTCTAGAAGGCTCTGAGAGACAACGTTTCGTGTCTTCACTTCCCAGCTGGACGCGGCTCCGTTCCTCCGAAGTCGTGTCAGGATTTCTCCCCGGAAACAAGCTTCATTCTGGAACAAAGCAACGCCAGACTCCCTGACGTGGTGTCGCGGGACCCCTTGAGTCCACGGATCCTTGAGTGAAATACATCTTGTTCAAATGCCGGCAGGTAAAGTGAGGTACAAACCATGGAACAGCCCAGAAAAATGCAAGGGACTGTGCGGCTCACTGACCTCCTGGTGCTTCCGGGGAAGCCTCCCTCCTCAGTGCTCAGCCCCACCACTGAGGAGACCCCAAGCTGCTGCAAAGCCTCCAGGGTCTTCCCCAGGCCTGGGGCAGAACCTGCTGGAAACGCAACCCTGGCTCTTTGCCCACAGTCAGAGGCACTGGATCCTTGGAGACAACAAAAACCTTTCCTGCTCTGAGGCGCCCTGGATCAGAAAAGCCCAATGGGCGCCTTCTCTGGCCATCGCTGCGCACGTCGAGGAACCGGCCTCTCCCTGGTCGTGGAGCGTGGGCGCCCTCTGCCGGCCGTAGGAATTCCTTCCATGCTCGAGGCCTTGGCTGCTCAGCAGGAGGTACTGAGGATGCGGCTGGTCCAGCTAAGCCTGTTCTCCAGATTGGGATGGGTCTTGGGCCCTGGGACACAAAGAAATCTTTTCCTTCTCCTTTGTACTGAGTGACGAACGAAACCAAATTTATTAATGTAATGATATAATTTGTAATGCTTTAAGCAGCATTTGCAGAAATACAGACTGCAAATTTACACATGCTGAATGAACCACAGATAATTGTGTTTGCCGCCAAAATAGTTGGGTTAAATAAAAAATTGACACCCTTGAGGGAGAGATACAGACTTCCAGCTTTGGAATGAATAAGTCATTGGGATACAAGGTACAGCCTATGGAATATAGTCAATCCTGTAATAAAATGTTGCCTGCTTTCTCACGATAGCTACACTTGTGTCGGTACATGGAGAGCATAACGTATACACAAGAAATCACTATGATGTATGTCTGAAACTAATGCAACATGATGTGTCCACTATATTTAAAAAAAAAGGACAATATTTTAAATTTCTGCTTCATCATTAAAAAAAATTATCTCTATAGGTGCCACGGTGACTCAGTCAGCTAGGTGGCCGACTTTGGCTCAGGTCATGATCTCGCAGATCGTGGGTTCGAGCCCTGCGTGGGGCTCTGTGCTGACAGCTCAGAGCCTGGAGCCTGCTACGGATTCTGTGATTCCCTCTCTCTCTGCCCCTCCCCCAACTCAAGCTCTGTCTCTCTCTGTTTCACGAATAAAATAAACATTAAAAAATTATTTCTAATTGAGAACATTAGAAATTCCATTTATACCACATTCTCTAATGTCACCATCTTGATGTTGAGAGATTATTTTTGACGTTGTCAATAATGTGTTTGTTGACACAAATGTGACAAGGTCAGAATGCACACCTCAAGGGAGTTACACATCTGTTATGAATTTCCTGCCTGCATATGGGTAATATTTTCAATGAAAAGTGCTTTAGGGATGAAGATGAAATAATTTCCATCAGACTCATAGGTAGATAATTTTGCCTTCAGATAATAATTGCCACGTCTTCACATTCAGAGGAAGGCTGGGTGAACACATAGGTTTCTCCTTTCATGTAATAGAAGGCCGTGGTGTTTTAAACTGCTCGCTTAGCATCCCGAATCCAGACATCAGCAGTAGATGCAAAAATAGCAACCCGCTATCATGTTGCACATAACCAGTTCCAGAAAGAGAATATGGATCCTATTCTCAAATACTTTTGGTTGAGATCAATAATCCATCGTTGCAAGTTCCAGGCTGCAGGCTCTGGGGGCAGCACAATGCCTGACATCTGGTTTTAGAACGTAAGGAAGGTCATGCTGGAGCAGGGGGAATGGAGCAGTGACTGGGGGCCCTGGAGGGAGGGGACAGTTCATGGTTACCTCCCCATGGGGCACGCGTTGGAGTTTACCTGCACGCTCTCCCCCAAGCCACTTCTCTCCATGACCAATCCTGAGACTGGACCCCAACACACCAGGCAAAATGAGGGAGACCCATCTTTGCTGGGGCAATGGCTTCTACAGAGAGGTTGGACCTTGCACTCAGGCAACTATAATGCCCAGGCTTCCTACCCTTTCTGCCCCCAACACTAAGAGCATCTTCACAGACCCCCTCCTGCATGGCCCACTGCCCCTGCCACACACTGTGACCAGCTCTGCCCTTTCCTCCTTGCCTCCTCTTTGTCTCTGCTTCTCTCTACCCCCTGTCTCCCTCTGTTTCTTCCTCTCATTTCTCTAGGACTTGCCCGCTTTCCCCATCACTCACTCAGCATCTCTCTCCCTGCCTGTCTCTTTCCCTGCCTCTCCCCAGGCCCTCGGCCTTCTGCTCTGCGCAGCCCTGTCCAGGAAGCAGGGCACCACGTCTCCTGTGTACCCCTCTCTCCTGTTAGCCCAGGCCCTGATCACAGTGGATGAGAACCTGTTTACAGAAGCTGCTCGTGCTGACGTTTACTGCAGCCCTGCTGTTCCCAACCACTCCTGGGAAGCATGTGTACAGCCAGACCTTGACCCCTTGGTGGCCCTGCCATGACCCCAAAGTTGCTGGAAGGCTAGTTGCCTCCACCATGTGGGAGGAAGGAGGGCCCTGCAGGCATCAGGGGGTCTAGGGCAGAGTGCATGGGATTTGAGGATGTGGAACGAGCCAGATGCTTACAACCAACGCTTCCTTGGGGGTGAGGGAGGAACAGGTATCATGTCACTGACCTCTGCCTTACCCATTCCTCACTAAGGAGGAGGGGCACCTGGGTGGCTGAGTCTGTTAAGCATCTGACTTCAACTCAGGTCGTGATCTCATGGGTTGTGAATTTGAGCCTCTCATCAGGTTCTGGGCTGACAGCTCAGCACCCACCTGGATTGGTGCTACTGTGAGGTAGCTGGTAGGTGGGGAAAGTCCACAACATTTGAATTAGTGCAGAGTTTCCTCATTGTTCTACCAGAGACACTGCCGGTGCCCCATCCGTTTCTTTCAAGCAGAAATCAGCCACTTCCTGGACACTGATAGCTGCCCTGTTGACCGCCACACACCACTGTGACTAGCAGGCGCCGTGTGCTTGTGAGTATCAACTGCAGAGTAAACACAACCATGGCCAGATCTAGGTGAAGGTTGTGTCCACCACCCTAGAAGGAACCAGGGGACATGTGCAGTCAATACAAATCAAATAACGACTTATCTTCTGCCCCCGTTACTATAGATTCTACATGTTTATGACAGTGTCTACAGGAGTCACACTGGGTGTGACTATTCTATCAACGTAGAATGACAGTAGGTTCTCCTGGAAGCAGATACTGACATAGAGACCCAACTGTGATGAGTTTATTAGGGAAAACGAGGAAAGGCAAAACAGAGGGGAAAGGAATCTTCAGGGAAATAATTCAATCAAATATACATATTAGACAACTTTTCTAAATATATCACATTGCCACAGCCTATTGGTCACAGTTCAGGGTCTTCTTCAAACTTCAAATTGTCCTGTAAGGCAACGAGATTTGGGTTATTGCAATGGGATCTTCTGTTCTCCTCTGTGCATTTTGTCTTCGACAATATATGTGTAGTCTTGGATGAATACTTAATTGTGTGGCTGCATCTATGTGTCTACCCGTAACGGAAAAGGAGTATCTTCAGGTCTGAGTTATAGATCCCTGAATGTACACATTCTCATACGTATCTCGTCCTTCTTTGTAAAGTAGGACCTGAATTTTAATAGAAAAAACACAGGAGTCTTTGCCGTATCTTTTGAAACAGGGATTGCCAATGTCATCATCAGGCATTATACCCTTCGTTTAATGAAATTGAATAAACATATTTTGATGATCTTTTGTGTGGAGTTACGTTCATTTCCACACAGAACGGTGAGTGCCCACTTATCCCATACGTTTTACAAATTCCTTATGTGCTTAATCACCTCTTCATCACCCTGACCTCAGAAACCAACACTATGCCTGTTTCTCACATTACAGAACTGAGGCTCTGAGACGGCCCCACTGAGAATTGGTATTAGGGCTGAGACAGCAGGAACACAGGAAAAGCCCCAGGATGTTGTAAGGAAAGTTCTGGAGATGCAAACTTGCAGGCAGGGTGGTGACAGCAGATGCAGGGGTGTGGTGACAGGAGTCCAGCAGGGGTGGTTCCTGGTCAACCTGGAATTCTCCACTAAGAGTCAGACTCAGGCTGAAGGCCAAGGAAGCCGCTCAGCTGATCTACAGCCTGTCTTCACATCTAGTCTCACTGAGGGAAATAAACTTTGGCAGACAAGCATCCCCTAAACCCAGTTAAATATCTCAAATCTCCAGGGCATTCTTTCACACAGATCCAGAACCTCCAGAAAACAAGGGAAACAACAGTATTTATTTAGATAATGAACTAGATGCACTTTGGCCACAATGACATTTCAGAGATGATAACTGCAGAACTGTGCGTGAACCCATGCAGCAGCTCTGGGTGGACGTCACGCTGTCCTCACACTCCCTGCCCAGGCTGTGGGCCCTGCGAGAAATGGCCTCCAGCTCCATCTCACTGAGTCCAACACCCTCCCCCCTGCACCATCTCAGCTCTTCCTTCTCATCCACAGCCTCCAATTCATCCCCATGAGATTCACGTCTCTGGCTCTTGTAGTTGAGGACCCATTCCTGGAGCCTCCACTACTATAGATCAGAAGCTCCACATCACTTATTGCATGTGACTCTCTCCCCGTTAGGACACTTGAAGCCCCTGACAGGAGGAGTGTCCCTCGTCTCTCACAGAGCCAGGAACACGGACTCTGTACAAGGCACATCTGCAGAACTGATATGCCTGCTTTCCTATAAAAGGACTTTTTCCTTCCCCACAAGAGATACCTGCAGCCCAGCTCAGTGAGGAAAAATTGCACAGCCTAACATATGTGTTGTCCTGAGAAACCAAGGAATCTTCACAGTGTCCTCGGCCAGCAGCAGCCTTGCATTGCAAAGCCTGTGAAGCCATCTCTACAGCTTCTCAAAGACTCAACAAGACAGAAGCTGAACGTGCTGAACAAGTGAACTCCTACTGTTGAGATCATCTTACAAATAGTCGAGGTGGAGGTGGTGGGTCCTGTCCCTGAGGACACCAGGGAGCCGGAGGTGGCTCACAGAGCCCATGAACGGTGATAAAAGGGGGTCTGTGGGGAAGGGCCTGCAGGGGGGGGCCTGGTAAAGGAGGTGGTCCTCTTGCATCCATAGGGACCTACAGAACAGAACTGAAGGCAGAAGCAGAACGCCAACCAGAGCTGGAACCCAGTGAAGCAGGAGTCAGCACCTGGCCCCTTGTTCAGCCACAGGTTCTAGAAGAACAGAGCATCAGTGCCAGAAAACTCTAGTCTTCCCCAAGGTCCCATCTACAGCCTGGTTACCAGATGCCATGAGAAGAAACTCCTGCCACCACGGCACTGCCTATGTTTACAAATGCAGAAATTCAAGGCTTCCTATTCGAGAAGATTGATGGCAGTAATGCTAGTCTAATAAGGGAGCGTATTCCCGAGACGCGGGCATCTATGTCCAGGACCCCCTGGTGTCCTCCCGCAGCACATCTGCGGACTTTTTATTTGTTGGCTTAATTTACTTTATACCAATGATCACTTCCGAAACTCGTTTATTATTTGCATATTTATTTTTATTGTTTGTCTCTGCTCACCAGAATGCAGGCTTCATAGAGGAAAGGACTGGTCTGGTTTATTTACCATCGCAACCTCAGTTCTTAGCACAGTACTTGGCTTACTTATTGAATAAAATATCATGTGTTTGTGTGTGTGTGTGTGTGCGTGTGTGTCAGAGAGAGAGAGGGAGAGAGAGAGAGAAACTCAGAGCATGGTTCCTAAGATACAATTTAAAGTGGACGTATACACAGAGAATAGTATGAAAAAAAAGGAGTAATAGTAAAATGCCATTTTCAGGTTTAATTAAAACAGGGGTTCTAACCAGAGCTGGCAGACTCTAAACTCCAAATACCTTCCTCCTGACCCCTGATTATTATCTTTCTGTTTATTAATTCTTGGGGCCTACAGGAAAGGAATATGTCTGGCAGAGTGATTGTAATTTAGTGCCCAGCACACATTAATGGTAAATCGAATTGAAAAAAAGTACCAGCATAATCTGATGACATGGTTACTAGAAAGTCATAACATAAAAAATAAATTCTGGAACACTCCAATTGAATCAGTGTTCACAAAAATAATTATCACTGACTCAAATAATTTATTTGCGTTACCATAAGTTAATCTCATAATATGGTTTGATTTATCAAAATAAATCGAACCCATTATCTAGGATATTTAGAGAAGGATTAAAAATAATTCTTTTATTTTACTTTTACAAAGGATTGAAACACTGGTTTCAGTTGCAGTGTGCACAGGTAAGATTTGAGTATCACCTATATTTTTGTAATTATTTCCCATGGCTTTTGAAAAGAAATAGTTTTAGTGAGATAGGGTGGGTGGAGGTGGGATGTGGGATTATCAAAACTCTGTCTGACACTGTCATCTGCTGGTAAATTTACAAAATGCAACTTTGGAAATATTTCTCTTCAAAAATTAAATTCTGTGTTCCAAATTCCTCTGTTAATCAAATTCATGTAAAACCTGGGATTAAAATTAGACTTAGATTTGAATTTCCATGTGATATAAATAAAATTTCAATATCACAACGACTGAGTTTCCTCCTAATGGTGAAGAAATGCCAATCTCAGATGTTAAAAAACATTTCTCATTAAAAAAATGATTCTCGTTACCATTTAAGCTTTTTCATGGGGCTAAATCAACAAATTAAAGATCTTGGAGCCCTTGCCTCTCTGTGTTTACTAGATTAGAGCTACATTAGTTTATTTTTTTTTATTTTTAAAATATTTTATTTGTTTCTAGGAGAGAGAGACAGCGTGAGCAGGGGAGGGTCAGAGAGAGAGGGAGTCACAGACTGAAACAGGCTCCAGGCTCTGAGCTGGCAGTCAGCACAGAGCCCGACGCGGGGCTCGAACCCACGAACCGCGAGATCATGACCTAAGCGAAAGTCGGACGCTTAACCGACTAAGCCACCCAGGCGCCCCTACATTAGTTTATTTTTCTTAGTCAAGTGCTCATCACAGCGTGCCCTCTTCATTTCATGTGGAGGTAAGAAAAATGGACAAGTCTAACATAAGAGACTCATCTTTGCTCAGCCTAATCCACAGCCCATTGGTAACTATCATCTTGAGTGTGCCCTATTCTGTATCTACTGCAGCTGCTCAGCACTTGGCTGATGTTCAGGCTGAGGGGAATTGAGTGAATTTGGGCAATGGGAGTTGGCTGTTCTTGACCAGGGTCCGCAGTCTGACCAGGCAAAGCCAGGATGTGCTCAGTGGCCAAGTGGACTGTCTTGCCATGGGATGCGCCCCAGCCAAATGGGCTCCCAGTGCCCGATCTTCCCCGAGTTGGAAGGCAAGTGCACTTTCCCCAAGGTTAATGGAGTTCTACTGTGATGATCTTCCATAAAGTTAATATTCTGCCGTCTTGATACCAGTGTGCTTTCTAGTTTAATGAATCAACTGCCATTTCTCAGAAAACTACATGGTGTTGGCTTTGAAGCAGTCTCTGGGGTTTAACAGTTGTGAGTTCCAACATAATTCAGCCCCTTAATTGTTAGGGAACTTCAGGCAACTTACTGTTGCTGGTGGCTCTCTGAGCCTGAGCTTCTACTCAGGATTTCTTAACCCAAGTTCATATATAACTTCATATTTGGACTTACTGGATTCCGCGAACACCCCCCAGAAAGTATATGGTGTGTGTGGGTGTCTATGTGTGGGTGTCTTGTGATTATATACATTTTTGTTTCCAACGCATCCATAAGTTTTCATCAGATTTTCAGAGTAGCCTATAAGCTCTTCCCAGCCTTAAACAGTGAAGACTTTCTGTGATTCTGCCATTAATTGGCAATTTTAATTATACTACTCACAAAGTCGTTGTGGGGATAGATTAAAAAAGGTAAAACTCACAGTCAGAGTGCCTGGTGCATGTAAATGTTACTTCGGATGAGGAGATTAGAATAGGGATCAAAACCATTACTTAAAAAAGAGTAAATGTAATTTGGATTAGTGAACTCACTTTGAATCACTAAATTACTGCTGCCAATCTTCTTATCTGGCCACAGTGTACCTCCTGTAATTGGCCCGATGATAGTATTGCCATTATCATAACTAGGTCTGGTTTGACCAAAGGCAACTGAGCTGGGACCTTTGATGAGGTCAATTTTTATTTACCAGCAATCCTAGATTATCAGCAGAAAAAAAGGTGGTTCTATGTCAAATCAGGGGCTTCCAGATTACTCTAAGGGTTTATAGAGTACATTTCCTATTATGCGATTAGTGAGGAAATCGAATAATGCTGAGGTAGATGCATAATAAACATTAGTTGCCATTCACTATTTAATCTAGGAAAAACAGAGTTTAATAAAAGAAATTCATCCTCCATTGAATTAATCAGTGGTTTCACTGGATGGTCAATGTTGTCTGAAGTTCTGTTTAATTACTCAGTGAAAGCAAGTGTAATAGTATGAAAAGGGCATTGACGTGGGAATTTGAAAGAACTGATTTTAAATTTCACTTCTTGGAGATGATCTTGGTGTATGATGTTGAGGTTTTAAGAAAGTACCTGGGACTCCAATTCTTCACCTGTAAAATGAAAAAAAAAATTTACATTAATCTTTGGATTTTATTTTTAAAGGAAATCGATTTAATAGAAATAGCATTAGTCTTCCACTCTTCTCTGTATTCTGTTGCTGAAGATTAGGATGAGGAATAATTACTAGAAACTTACCTCGAAATTCTAATTTATTTTTCTAGAATGAACTATAATAGATAGCACTTTTCATATATTCAAGAACAGCAAAGGTTAAATCAAATTGAGGTGGTTTCTCATAAAATAGAGATTTGAACTCCTGAGTGGTGAAGAGTCATCCAAATAACCAATGCACACAAGAGTCAGTCAATGGATAACTGGGTATGTGAAGTCAGAAAAGGTATCTCTCTTAGTGCTTACATTCCTGTGGGAAGGGACAGAGCTGTATAAAATACCTGCCAGAATGTCCACTTGAGGTACATGGAAAATTAATCAGCTGGTTCCAGACTCCATTTATCAGCTGGGTGGACTCCTCACACTTGGGGTCTGTACTTAGATGCTGACAGAGGGGGCTCTCACACAGTCAGAGGTGGCCCTGAAGCAGACGGAAGAAGGAGAGACTGGGAGCCTGGAGCAGGATGTTGCCAAGAACAAGAAGAATCTGAGCTCACAAACAGATCCTCTGTGGTCAAGGCTGATGGCAGATGTGGGCCAAGGGATGGGAAGCAGAACATGGTAGGTTTCTGCGACATAGGGACTGAGGTACTTTAGAGAGAGTGGTCAGAGGTCATGTGGAGAAGGAAACATTTAAAGAGGATGAGGAAGGACCAGTCATGTGAGATGGTGGGGAAAGAGTTCAATTCAGAGAGAATACCAAAATATCATGATGCCCACAAATAAATGTTATGTTTAAGAAGCAGTAGGAAAAGAGGGAAGGGTAGACCTGGCACTTCATACCTTCTCTTCCCTCTTTCTGGAAAGCTCTTCTCTCACATCTCCATGGCTGCTCCTTTTGTTCACCAGGATCTTGTCCTGAGTGTATTATCTAAACCTCCCACCTCAGGCTGGGCATTTCTCTCTACTCCCTTACCCTGTGTAGTGGATGGAATGGTGGCCCCCTAAGAGATGTCGACATCGTAACTCCTGGAATCTACGAATGTGACTTATTGTGGAGAAAGCAGTTTTGTAAATATAATTAATGTAAGGATTTGAGGTGCGACTATCCTGGGACTGTTCTTACAAGACACACATGAAGGAGATAAGGCAATGTGAAGATGGGGGCAGAGATTGGAGTCCATGACGCCAAGCCAAGGAATGCCTGGCAGCAGCAGAAGCTGGAAGACACAAGGAAGGATCCTCCCACAGAGTCTTCATAGGGAGCATGGCCGTGCCCATGAGTAGATTTTGGACTCCTTGGTCTCCAAAATTGTGAGCGATTACATTTCTGCTGTTGGAAGCCACCCAGCTTGTGGTACTCTGTCATTGTCCTAGGAAAACTACCGTGTCCTGCCAAACTGTGTGACTTACTTGTGACTTACCCATTTACTGCCTCGCTCCTCACACTAGATCCTGAGCTCCGTGGGGGCAGCGACTTTGTCCTGTTCACTTCTCTGTCCTCAGACATGTGTTGCTGCCTTCCATTGATTCTGTCTTCTGAAGCCACCCTCCTAAATAGGGAAGATTCCAAGTCACCATTTTCCCTTCGGCTCGGTTGACAGGAAGAATACCTCTGCTTCTGCCTGGCAGGTGAAGCTGGTCAGACAGGGTTCAGTCAGGAAAACAGACACTACTCGAGATGTTCTCACGGAGGAGACTTAGTATGGGGGTTAGCGCACAGATGTTGGAGGGTTTTGGGAACAAAGGCAGAGGGGGAGCACTGCGGGGCTCTGAGGAGGGGCAGGATGGGCTCCTGTTGGCTGCTCAGGAGGGCTGGTCCTGGCAAAGCCAGAAGGAACTGGAGGCTGCAACCAGCTGCTGCTCTGGGCTGAAGGGCGCTGCTGGGGCAACTTTGCCAGAGACATTGAGCAAACAGGGAGAAGGAAGTCCTTTCTCCAGGACCTCCTACTTTCTCCCCACTTCCTCCTGCTTCCTAAGTTCCCTCTCTGCTTTCTTGTTAACAGAATGTCACAGGAAGCCACCCGGCAAACGCACCTGGGAAATGTAGTTTGTGTGTAAACAGAAGCCAGACCTTAGACAGGTGGATTTGGATCTCAGAGGTAAGAGCTTGTTCATAGCATAAACGATAATCATGTGATTTTTGATCCGGCATCAGGAAGCATAGTAAGGATTCACCCTTTGCAATCCATGCATATGTATTATTACTCAGTGAGTCACGTGTGTAAGTTTTTGCTAACGTCTGTCTTCCTTACTAGACTTCAAACTCCGTAAAGGAGGCTATTGTCTATTTTCTCCCAGTAGTATCCTCAGGGCTTAGAACAATGACCATCATGGAGTTGGCATTTCTAAAGAGCCTGACTGCTTTTCTGGGTTTTTATCGCATTTGATTTAATGCCTCTGAAGGAACAGACCATTCTTTATGTTATAATGAAAAGTCATCTCTCCTTGTATAAGTATGTCATAGTCCTTACTCGTTAGTGCTGATATCCCAGAGGCAGGGCAGTGAGTGAAGAGCTAAGTTGGCAGGAGGCCGCTCTGGAGTCTAAATTACCTCACTGAACTGTCTGCACCAGACCAATTATTGCCAGGTCTCCAATATCTACTTCCCTTTGTGTCATGTCGATGTTACTATGTACTTCTTCAAGCAGGGTTGTTTTAGGAAATTCCTTTTCAGTTTGTTCTCATGAAAACTCAAAACTGATTGTTTTCCCTCTGAATAATGGGAATAGGATTTAGTACATGGTTGTCTTTTTTTAAGTGTATTTATTTATTTTGAGAGAAAGAGAGAGAGAAAGAGAGAATGAGAGCAGGGGAGGGGCAGAGGGAGAGGAAGAGAGAGAATCCCAAGCAGTTTCTGTGCTTTCAGTGCAGAGCCCTACACAGGGTTCAAACCCATGAACTGTGAAATCGTGACCTGAGCCCAAGAAAGGGTCAGACACTAAACTTACTGAGCCCCCCAGGTACCCCTAGTATATGGTCCTTAACCAGGGATGATTGTTTTCCTCCATAGGGATTTGGCAATATCTGCTACTGGCATCTAGTATGTGGAACCTAAAGACACTGTTAGTTATCCTAGAAGCACAGTAAAGCCCTCACAAAAATGAATTATCTGGCCTCAAATGTCAATACCACCCATCAAGAAATCCTGATCTAGTGTAAGTATATTTTTTTTTTAGGACAAAGTTTTCTATTTTAAATATTTATTTAGTTACTTTGAGAGAGAGGTGGGTAGACGGGCAGAGAGAGAGAGAGAGAGAGAGAGAGAGAGAAAGAGTCCAAAACAGGCTCTATGCTGTCAGCCCAGAGCCTGATGTGGGACTCGGTCTCATGAACCATGAGATCATGACCTGGGCTGAAATCGAGAGTCAGACACTAAATGGACTGAGACACCCAGGTGCCCCTAAACTATGTTTTTCTTATTTATTACTCTATGAAAAAGGTATACTATAGTGGAAAAAGCATCAGCTTGGGTACCTAAAAGATCAAACTTTAAGTCTCATTTTCTTGTGCCAGCCCTTTAACCTCAGGCAACTAACACATTGCTGAAGAAAATCATTTTCTCATCTATGAAATGGGGGAATTAAATTCTGGTTTGTTACATTATTATGAGGGTTGCATGTATTAACCAATGTACGCTGCCTGGCACACAGGAATCCCTTGATAAGTAGCTCTAGCTATGTGAAGGAAGCATGTATGTTGGAATGCACTGATGATACAATAAATGCCCACAAAGTACTTCTTCAACTTCTTAGTTGCTTTTTCCCTCAAGAATGGAAATCTGAGAAACTACGTAAATCACCCACTACCCAAAGCAAATTTTTCATTAATGGTGTTTATTTTAACAAAACCTTGGTTTGCACTGTTTAACGTATTCTAAGAGTTTTAATTAGAACCACCAGATTCTTCAGAGCAATAATCTCATAAGAATCAGAAGAGGTCAAAATATGAATATAGGGGGACGATAAAAACAAATGTTTGAAATTGAGACATATTAATGCCATAGCTGTGAGACACTTTCAAGGAATTTTAAATGTTCCAAAAATACCATAGAAATTCGATTTAGGCTGACCAAAACAAACCAAAGTAACTTAAAACATTAACCCTTACTTATGAAATATCATGTTCATAATATTTAAAGTGTCTTATTTAGCTATACCACACATTAATTGGACCTTTGCTTTCTATAGCTTCACTAAGGGAATGTGTGTGTGTGTGTGTGTGTGTGTGTGTGTTGTTCTAACTAGTAAAGCAATGCATGTTCATTTTAGGAAATTTTAGAAAACATATGACAGTCAAAAGAAAAGAATGATAAAAATGACCCAGAATCCAGTAAGTAAAGAGAGATACTTAACATTTCAGCATATTTCTTTTCCTTTAGTCTAGTCACTAAATGGATATTCTTGGGAGCTGGGGCTAGACTAGGTAAGTTCATCAGGGTGTGTATTCTCAGCACTTTACAATATACATGGCATGTAACTGGGCCACCTATACCCAGAAATACTTGTTGGTTGGTTGAACGCGTCCTTAATTAAGTATATGTATTAGGCTGTAAGACTATATGAAAATAACATTCCACTAAAGGCTTGAAATCACAAATTACCTTTTGTAACTGCTTATATATTAGGTTGTATCAGATAAAGTGGGCTATCTATACTAATATTTGACCTAAAAGGTGGAAATTTAATTACAACTTCTATTATATCATGAGACTTTTGAGGACTGAAAGTGAGTATTATTCTTCTTTTGTACCACCTGCAAAGCTTGGTGAGAGCTTTCTAGAAAGAAGATGCTTAAATGTTGAACACTGCATGGTGCATATATGTGTACCCTGAGAGGTCACCCAAAGCCTTTACATGAGACCGATAAATGTGGAATTGCACATTTCCTTATTCTCCTTTATATTTACATACTAACCATGTTTCTGCATTGCTGGTGGGGATGTAAAATGGTTCAGCCACTGCGGAAAATAGTTTGACAGTTCTTCAATAAGTTAAACACAGAATTACTATAAAACCCAGCCATTCCCCTTTGGGTATATACCCAAGAGAATTGAAAGCAGGTGTTCAGACAAATACTTGTACACAAATGTTCATAGCACTGTTCCTGATAACCAAAAGATGGAAACAACCCAGTTGTGTATGAATTGATGCATAGATAAAATGTGCTGTATCTGTACAATGGAATATTATTCAGGCATGAAAAGGAATGAAGTAATGGTACAAGCTGTAACATGGATAAACCTTGAAAACACTATGCTAAATGAAAGACCACATATTCTATGATTCCACTTACAAGAAATATCCAGAATAGGCAAATCCATAGAGACATAAGGCAGATTCGTGGTTGTCAGAAACTGGAGGGAGAGAGGAACGGGAATTTATTGTTTAATGGATACAGAGTTTCTTTCTGGCATCCTATATACAAATGTTCTGGAGGGGCTCCTGGGTGGCTCAGTCAGTTGAGTGTCTGACTTCAGCTTGGGTCATGATCTTTGTGGCTTCAAGACACCGTTGGGCTTTTTGCTTACAGCTGGTAGTCTGGAGCCTGTTTTGGATTCTTTGTCTCCCTCTCTCTCTCTCCCTCTCTGTCCCCCACCCCTTGCTTGTGCTCTCTCTTTAAAAAATAAACAAATGTTTAAAAAAAAGTTCTGGAACTAAGTAGTGTGATAGTTGCACAACATTGTGAGTGTACTAAACGTCACTAATGGTAAAGTTTATGTTATGTGTATTTTTTCACAGCAGAAAATAAGGTAAAACCCATTTTTGTTACCTAAATAAGTCAGGATCCATTGGATGTAAGGGACTGAATCAAATCAAATTGATTTTAAAAAGAGGAATTGTGGGGAAGAAAATTCACTATATCACTAAACTGAAAAACTGTCTGGGCTGATAGCTCAAACCCTGGAGCCTGCCTCAGATTCTGTGACTCCCTTTCTCTCTGCCCCTCTTCCATTCGAACTCCATGTCTTTCTCTCTCTCAAAAATAAATAAACATTAACAAATTAAAAATTAAAAAATAACATTCTCTCTTTTCTCTTTTCCTCTCTTTCCATTTCTCTCACCTTTGCTGTCTCCTGAACATTGGCCTGCTACACAGGTGCTCTTCCACTGTGTGGGAAGAGGAGAAGGCAGCACATAGCCTCACAGAGATCCAGGTGTCCATCATCAGCTGAGGGACCTGGGGTGAAAGAGGGAGTCTCTCTTTTTTTTTTTAACATTTTATTTATTCTCTGAGAGAGAGAGAGACCGTGTGAGAAGGTCAGAGAGAGAGGAAGACACAGAATCTGAAACAGGCTCCAGGCTCTGAGCTAGCAGTCAGCACAGAGCCTGACATGGGGCTTGAACCCATGAACTGTGAGATCATGACCTGAGCTGAAGTCGGCCGCCCACCGACTGAGTCACCCAGGCACCCCAGAGGGAGTCTCTTAAACTGGACAGTCTTGGGCAGTGGTGAGAAGAAAGATCTCCTAGCACTCCTACATTACCAGCTGTGTGATTTTGAGCAACCTACTCAATCTCTTTGAATTTCAGTTCTTCACCTGCAAAATGGGAATAACCACAGTACCCACCTCTTTGGGTTGTCACGAGGGTTAAATGAGTTAATGTATGTGAAATGCTTAGAACTGGGTCTGGCACAGAACAAGTGCTCATTAGGAATGGCTGTTGTGATCGTCACTGTCCTCATCATTATCAAAGCCACTATCTGTCAAATTCAGGGGAAGGACTTGATTGGCCAGGTGTGGGCCAATGAGCTCCTTTGTTCCTAGGATTCTGGAGTGGGTCAGTCCACCAGAGTCAGTCCCCACAAAGAATGAGGTCCTTCCAGAAAAAGGGAGTAAGGGACCAGGGCGCCTTGAACACTGATGTCTACCCAGTTGCCTACCACTGCCACAGCAAGCTTCAAAATCTCCTCTCTGTGGTATAAATATATACACATACACAGCGGCAGTTAGTGCTTTTGGGCTCACTATGTGCATAAACCAGTTATAAGGTATTTATGTTTATTACATCATTTGTTCTTACAAATTCCCTGTAAGATAAACTATCGTTGCTGTGTTGCTGTTCCAGATGAGGCAACCACACAGCAGAAAGCTGAAAGAACTTGCCTAATGTTGTCAGATCAAGGTATGATTTGAGGCAGAGTGAATTTTCAGCTGTTTGGCCCTACTGCCTTCTGCTTAAAAGCAGTTACAAATAAGTTAATCAAAACATAAGAAAAATAATTGGGCAATTTGCACAGGTGGCATTGGTGTTGGCCAGGAAGAAAGAAAGAGCTCAAGTATATATAAGAGGTTGTACCTTAACATATGAAGGACTAGCAAACTAAAGAAATGAAGTTCTGTTGGCATTCCCATTGTGAAGAATAAATGTTTGTTAGCTTGAATAAATAACCATCCTTCCCTAACTTTAAATCCCTTCTTCCATTGAAAACTGAAAGATTTGGAAGCAGGAATCTTTGAAGAAACCTGACTACCAATTCTCACATATTTGTGACCTCCAAGTTGGCATCGCTTGCTAACAGGTTTAACCCAAGAAACTCCAGGTCGAGCAAACAGGTCTTTTTCCTGACAATGGAAAGATAAACACAACCAGGAGGCATGGATGGGTTAGTTGTCTTCCACTGTGGGTCTTGCTTAAAACACTCTGGGTGAGAACCAGTTTTTAGGACACAGCAGGTGCCCCAGCTGGCAATCAAGTACAGTGGAACTTGCTTGCTTTGGCCAAATGTCCCATATCTCTGGATGAAGAAGGAAACAAACACTGTTTAAAGAAGCAAATAAGGAGAATGTGGAGGACTGGACCCGTTCCTGTGTGTGACAAAAGAGAGGCTCTGCATTATATTTTGAGCCTTGAGATAGATTGAAGTCAAACATATTTATTTAATAACAGAGTAAAAAAGAACAGCTGTGGAAAATATTTAGGAAATGATACATAGAGAATCACACACACAGACAGAGTTACAGCATAGACACAGGAGGGTACCAGGATATCAAACTGTTTTCCTTTTTCTTTTTGTTCCTACAGTCTTATTTCCCTCAAATTAAAAAGTCAGGACTTTGTGATTTATTTTATTTTATTTTATTTTTTTTATTTATTTCTAGGAGAGAGAGAGAGAGACAGCGTGAGCAGGGGAGGGTCACAGAGAGAGGGAGTCACAGACTCTGAAACAGGCTCCAGGCTCTGAGCTGGCAGTCAGCACAGAGCCCGACGCGCGGCTCGAACCCACGAACCGCGAGATCATGACCCAAGCGAAAGTCGGACGCTTAACCGACTAAGCCACCCAGGCGCCCCAGGACTTTGTGATTTAAATAACACAATTAATGAATGTCACTTGGACAAGATTCAAATAGCATGGATATGTGACACCTCACACTTTTGAGTACCTGCTGTGCACCAAAAACCATACTAATATTCATTTTTTCCATTCACTCATTTCTGTGGAGGTGGTTATTATTACTAACCCAGCTTTTATTTATTTATTTACTTACTTATTTATATTTGAGAGAGTGAGTTTCTGCCTAAACATGAGTAGGGGGGGGCAACGAGGGGAGGAGAGAGAGAATCCCAAATAGGCTCTTTGCTGTTAGCACAGAGCCTGATGTGGGGCTCGATCTCATGACCCTAGGATCATGACCTGAGCTGAAATCAAGAGTCTGTTGCTCAACCAATTGAGTCACCCAGGTGCCCTGACTTAACTGGTTTTAGCAGATGGGGAAATGGACACCCTGAGTTGGGAATTGCCTTGGGTAAGATCACTCAGCACCTTGGCTCTGCTGTAACCCAAGCAGTTGGACTCAAAGTTGGTAGAGACTGTTTAAGGAACAAAGTAGAAGGCCACAGTTCTGTACCCATCACCCCTCACCTATCCCACCTCCAATCCCATCACTGCCCAGAGTTAAGGTGGACAACCTGTCCTTTTTTGCCTAGAATTTTCCCAATTTTTAAAAACAAAGTCTTGCTTCCCAGGAACTTGTACACTGGGATGGTTATTCACCCTACCCAGAGGGCACTTGAAAAACGATAGTTGACTTTGTATCTTGCCCAAATACATAAAATGTGTTTTCAAATCTTTGTTCTCACAGACACAGCCATGTCATTCCTCCGTGGCCTGCTTTTCTCATATCCCAATGTACTGAGGAGCCCCTTCCCTTCCCGTTCCTTTGATTAACTGCATATGCTTTCATTGTAAAGTTGTACAGTTGATCATATAACCATCCCCTCTGAATGCTTTGTTAAAATGAGAAAAGAAGTACAATGGTGATATTTGAGGAAGAAGTCAACACTTTAAAGACAAAAAAAGAAAGAAAGAAAAAAGAAAGAAGGGATAGAATGAATAAGAAAAAAATTCTTCAAAAAGCAGAAACAAAGAAGATCAGGAACAATATTGAGAATGATCTTATTTCCAGAGGAAGGAGAGGCCCAGGAGATGAATGTCAGGAAGGCATCCTGTTCTGCTTCCCCCTCCGCAGAGCTGTGTGACCATGGATGAAATGCTCCACCTCAGTTTCCACGGCAGGAGAATGAAGATGGTCAGTCTTGCCCAGCCAAGTAGAGAGAATGCCTGAGAGGCCCGAGCGAGTATAAAGCTCTTGGATTAATTATACAAATATAAAATTATATGGCAGCCTGGTTAAAGAACCGGCCAGCAGGTGTTGTTGTGATCACTGACATATGTGGTTCAAAGGAAGAGATTACAGGGTGATGAAAGAGTCTAAGCTGATGATTTTCATATGTATCAGATTCACCCAGGGAAAAAGTGAAAATGTACAGCCCCACTCCAGAATGATTGAATTTTGCCCCCAAAGTGGAACCTGTGCATTTGTCATTTTAATGAGTTCACCCAGAGAATTCTGATGCAAACCATCCAAATTGGTGAATCAAGGGCCAGGGTACAGCACAGGGGGCGCCACTCACTTATTCGACGATGCAAATGGCAGCAGCTGGAGTTGTGCAGTGCTCAGCCTGGGAAGGTAAACCTGGCCCCATGACAATGGGGTCCCACTGAAAACTATCAGAGATGCTCCTTGACCCTTTGTTAATGACAGAGAAACGGCCATGAGCACTTGTTGTGCAGGAGGACTTTAGGCAGACACTGTTTTTAATTTATTTTCTTATTTGTTTGAAATGGACATAACATAAAATTAACCATTTTAACGTCTACAAGTCAGTGGCACTTAGTACTTTCACATTTGGTACATTGTACAATTGGTACAATGGACTCCTCTATCTAATTCCATGTATACGTTATCTTGTTTAATCCTCATGACATTCCAAAAGGTCAAATGTTTGTTATCTGCCCCGGTGGCAGAAGGAAGGCTACATCAGCTTTAGTAATTTGTCCAAGACTAGACCATTGGAACGGAATGAAGCTGGGCTGCAAATCCTTGTCTACCAACCAAAGCCCATTCAAATACATGAGTAGAAGGAGGGACCCTAGGATTTCCTCTTTTCATGAAAAAACATAGAAACAGAGCTTAGGACACTGCAGCTTTCATGTCATAACATTAGTCTAAATAAATCAATCGTTATAATGCTGTTCCTCTACCTTTTCCTCCTTCACACCTCCAATCATTTACCATCCTTTCCTAAGGACAAGTTCTGCACAGATGTCCAATTGCAGGTTTAAATTTAAACACGAAGTAGGTTAACAACTTTTCCATGATAGAAAAGGAAGGTAAACCCACAGAGAATAACAAAGGATAGGATGTGTCTTCTGCCTCAGGACCCCATAGGACACAAGTATACTCAGTTGATGAATGTGGGGCAAATACACTTTTTTTAAGCTTATTTATTTACTTATTTTGAGAGAGAAAGAGAGCACAAGCAGGGGAGGAGGAGAGAGAGAGAAAGAGAAAGAGAGGGCAGAGAGAGAACAAACAAGAAAGAGAGAATCCCAAGAAGGCTCTGTGCTGTCTGCATAAAGCCTGACATGGGTCTCGATCTCACAAACCGTGAGATCATTACCTGAGACCAAACCAAGAGTCGAATGCTTAACCAGCTGAGCCACCCAGGCACCCTGCAAACACACTTCCAGATAGAACTGCCATAAAACTCATCATCCCACTGGAAGTGGGACATTTTCAGAAGGATACTTGGACTGGGTACGAGAACTGCAGGCTGAACCGGGGCTGTCCAAGACAAAGGAGGACACAGGGTCACTTAGCTTGTAGGACCTCTTACTAGCAGGCTGAAAAGCTATCGCTCTTCAGCAGCATCCAAAAGTAGGAGAGGAAAAAAACAAAGTATATTGAGAAATACATGAGAAATAAACACTCAGAAAACAGTAAAACTCAGCTAGGAAAAACTAAACCAAGCAAAATATCCAGGAAGGTTTAAAGTTAGTTGATTGCAAAACAATAGCAGGGAAAGGAGTAAAAAAAAAGAAAATATGTAAGAACGTATGGAGCTGGTCAAGCCAAATGAATGTCAAAAATCCACCACCCCTAAAATGAGCAGAAATGTAGAAGTTCAGCAAAAGCCTGTACCAGAACAATTAAGTCCCATTAAAATGGCTGTGAAAAGAGAATACATCTTGAAGCTGGAGCAGAAGCTAAATGGAAATCAGATGACTTAGGAGAAGAAAAGCCAGCAAATGACTCATAAAAATATCCCTTGAAAAGAAAAGTTAACAGAAAAACAGAGAAACATCCAAATAAAATGAATTCTACCAGTTCAAGGTCTGGTCCAGCAGGAGGTGTCTGGTGGTCTATCAAGTCACAGACAGGAGAGAATTGCAAAGTCCGCTTCTAGTACAGCTCACTCCATTGGACTAGAAAGGTGAGGCATATGGCTGGTGTGCGTGCATGTGTGTGTGTGTGTGTGTGTGTGTGTGTGTGTGTGTGTGTAAGAGCCAAGCAAGATAAACGTGGGGCTGCCCAAGCCTTAGCACATGAGTTACTCAACTCCCAGCCTTCCTGACTCCCAATTCCCAGGAAGGGAGGGCAAGATTTCACAGCACAGCAACAAGCCTTTAACCCTTTGGGAGGACTTTCACTCGCGAGGGTTCTGGAAGCTGTGTTGCCCTTTCTTCTTGGGCTGGGATTGTTTTCTCTGTTTCATCCTGTGTGATGGAGGAGCCAAGATTTGGGACTTTAAAGGCCTGGACTCAAACCTCAATATTTTCACTGGTAGCTGAATGACCTTGGTCATATACCTTTTGCTTCCTTGGTCTTTGCTTTCCTGTCTGTAGACAGAGAAAAAAAATATGACTTCCCTTGGGGCACCTGGGTGGCTGAGTTGGTTAAGCATCTGACACTTGATTTGGGCTCAGGTCATGATCTTGTGGTTCGTGGGTTCAAGCCCCACCTCAGGCTCTGCACTGACAGTGTGGAACCTACTTGGGATTCTGTCTCCCCCCTTCTCCCCACCCTTCCCCTGCTCACCCTCTATCTCTCTCTCAAAAAAAAATTAAACATTTTAAAAAACATGACTTCCCTTGATACTTAGGAGGATAGAGATCATCCTTGGGAATCCCCAGGGGGTTTGTCTAGCGCACAGTGTAGGCTCACAATGAAAGAGTCTCCTTCCCCTTTCTCGTAATTGAGAAGAGACGGTTAAAGGCACAGAAGACTTAAGTTCTTACCGGAAGTCAAACAATACTTAGTAGTCACATCAGGACTGAGACGCAGTGCTTCGGTTTCCCTCCTGCACAGATGCTTTTCTCTGCATGCTCCCCCTCCCTGCAGCCCACCTGCGTGTTCACCTGCAGCCTGGGACAAAAGGTCTCCAGTGTGTGATGCCTCCCAATTCAGGGGCTGGGAAGGTTCTGCTCTCTACCTTCGGACTTTATCCAACACCAAGGAGATGACTCCTCTTGCAACAAGATGAGCCTGGAACTGCAGGGTGGGAGGGGGTTTAATATGCCCTACAGGAAAACCCCAACCAATGAGGGTCAGGAGTCAGTGGGAAAATGGCCCCAGCACCCTGTCCCAGGTCCTCCTAACTTCCCTAGTGTAACTGATCCCTTTGCCTTCAGTAGTGAACTGTGGGTATGGACTCTACACCCCTTCTTAGCTTCTCTCCCTTTCCTATCTCACTCTCCCTGCTCCCTCCCTCAGCTTCTGGGCTCCTGCAAGAAACCACCTGCCCCCAAGTCCTGACCTGAGGTTCTGGTTTGAGGAAACCCAACAGAAACACCGTCTCTTTTCAGTGTCTCAGGTGAGGACAGTGCGTGGCTTTGCCTTCTGCCTCTGCTCTCAGAACTGCAAGCACCTCACCTGGAGAAAAGCATCATAGTAAGTGCTCCTGTTTACGGAGCATGTACTGTGTACCAGGCAACATGCACAGGGAGAAAAATCAGGATAACAGGGCTGACATAACAACGGCAAAAATCCTTTCTTTTAATGGTACTCGCATAAGTCACATCAGTATGGGGACAAATATTGCCACGTCTTCCTTCCTCATATGGAGAACAATGGGAAGACTAAGACAAACCTGAGATTATTGAAAATCATGTTAGGGGCGCCTGGGTGGCTTAGTCGGTTAAACGTCTGACTTTTGCTTAGGTCATGATCTCGCGGTTCGTGGGTTCGAGCCCCGCGTCGGGCTCTGTGCTGACTGCCAGCTCAGAGCCTGGAGCCTGTTTCAGTCTGTGACTCCCTCTCTCTCTGACCCTCCCCCTGCTCATGCTGTCTCTCTCTCTCTCTCCTAGAAATAAATAAAACATTAAAAAAAAAAAAAAGAAAATCATGTTAAAGAAAGGATGTATATCATAGATTCTGTGGCTTTGCCATGCCGAAGTCCTCTGTGAGATGGCTGCGCCTAGGACACAGCCCTTTCCTGGGCTTTTGGAAATGCAGAAGTAGTTGCAATGTTAATTTCAGGTGGGGACTGATGAGCTAAAAACACAAAAATGTAGGAAGAGTTTATAGGCGCCTATGAGAAGGAAACTGGGTGAGACCTGGGAGTATGGCAAGGGAGGGCGGTGGAGGTGCTGCAGCAACACATCCAGTGGCAGATGTCCACAAGGGAATGCTTAATAAAACTTTAACAACAGGCTGTTGTATTGTTCTGGGAGATAAGCCCTCTCTGCTGCCCCCAACTTTATTAGGAATTGGCCCCACATGATTGCCTGTATTACCAGACTCTTGGTGGGAGGGTAATGAAATATTACATATTTCCTTTGTCATGGGGCAGAGAAAGGAAAGTATAGCACCAAAAGATAAGTGACAAGTCAGAGGAAAGAGAAAATCGGAGTAAGAAGCTACTAGGGGAAAAGGAATTGCCCACCGGAAAACTACCCAAGGTATTCCTGTATTCATAGTGCAGATGGGAAGAAGGACTTGAGCTGAAACTTTTTGTAAAGGAAAGTGACTCAAAGAGCTGAGTTTGGGGGGTTGGGGACACCAAAGAGTCAAACTATAAATTCACTATCTGACTTAATTCTCAAATGATGATATCCATTTGATGGATGAAGATGTTGAGGCTCAGTGGGATTAAAGCGAGGTTTCAAGGGGAGGTATTTGAACACAGCCCCGACTTTGAAGCCTTGCATTGTATACCTGGCTTATATTAGGCTAGAAAGAGACACAGAGCTCACTCAGATTTGCCTGTCCCATTTAAAAACCTGGATTTAAAATGTTTTCCACATTGGCTGGAAGTAAAAGATCAAAGTCTAAAAAAATTTTTTTTCATTTTATTTGAGAGACAGAGAGAGTACAAGTGGGAGAGAGAGAGGAGGGAAGTAGGGAGGGAGAGAAAGAGAGAGAGAAAGAGGCAGAGACAGTCTCAAGCAGGTTCCATAATCAGCACGGAGCCTGATTCAGGGCTTGATCCCATGACACCAGGATCATCAAGAGTTGGACACCTAACTGACTGAACCATCCAGGTGCCCCATAAGATCAAAGTCTTGAAGATTTGTCAAATTCCATTTTTCCTCTTTTCACCCCCTAATCATCATAATGGAAATTAGTTCTTCCTTCCACATGTTTTGCAAATTCAAGATCCTGGGTGGGTTACATGCATTCACAGATGCACACATACACAGACACACACTCAGCACAGTCTACTGAGGGTAGTGCATAGGTGCCACTGCATTCCTATGGCTGATCCAGCACTGGACATGTTCACTGCATCCTCTGTACAGGAATCAGAGACCATGTTGCCGGAGTGATTCCTGTTACAGAATCAGAAATGAATTAGGAAAGCAACATTTGGCAGCATGGACTGTGGCCTCCCGTGCATATATGCAGGTCAGAAACAATGGCAACAAAAATCGCAATATATTCAAGCTTCCCAAGAATTTCATGTCATGTTACAAGGAGAAGGCATGCATGCATGTATTCATTCATTTGTTCATTCATTCAATACATGCCGTGTTCCTTCTATGCATCAGGCACTGTTTAAGGCACTTGGAACCAAATCACACCAAACAAAACCAACCAAAATCAAATAAAAAACCTCTGTCCTGTGACATAAAGGGAAAAGACAGAAAATCAAAGATGAGAGTGAGAACGAGAATAAGTAAGTTGTATAGTACATTAGAAGGTGATAAATGCAATGAAAAAGGGAAATGGGAGCAGTGTGAAAAGGACTGGAGGCAGGTGAGCTATGAGTTGCTCTGGTAAATGGAGTCGACTGCATGGGACTCACTGAGAAGGTGACAGTTGCATCTACAGTTGAATATTAGTGATTCATGAACAAGTCGTTTAGGAAGCGCTGGATATCTATCAAGATTGGCTTGGCAACGAAATTGTGGCTGGGAAGATTTGCCTGTCTCATGACTATGTCTGTGAAATTCCGCAGGGAGGCAGCAGATCCTCGTGATGACTAGGCCAATGAATGCCTCGTGCTTGCCAATCGCATAGGGTCTCAAGGAATCTGTCTTTGGCTTGTTGAGGCGTTTCTCCCTTTCCTTATTCAGGATGTTAGGAGGATTTGGGTTCACTGCTCTTTGCAACAAAAGCAATGGTAATAGAGCTTTCACATATTGAGCTTTTGCTCTGTGCCATGCACTTGATGTATTATTGCTTTTACAATCTCTGAGCTGGATCTTATTATTGTCCTCATTTCTCAGATGAGGATGCTGATGTTCAGAATCTCATTACAAGTGAAGGTGGAGACCAGGATTTGCCATAAAGTCTGTGGAAAATCTTTAAACCCTGAGTTGATTGAAAGAAGGAATCTTTTCAGATCAGTTTGTGAAATCCATTTGTTTCAGGTGGGATGTGATTACTGAATTAAAGGTCAGAGACTTGAAGATCATCAATATCAAGATGATAGTAATAATCAGTGTTCACTGAAAATGTCAAGCACTGTACTCAATGCTTTATATACACCATGTCCTCCCATCCAAGTACTAACCAGGCCCGACCCTGCTTAGCTTCCGAGATCAGACGAGATTGGGCGCGTTCAAGGTGGTATGTATAAGAAGGGGGCAATGAGATAGTATGAGATACAGTTAACACAACTAATGTACATCCTCAGATTCTCTGAGCTTCACCAAGGTCACAGACATATAGTGGTGTCCTGGGCCTCCACCCACCCAACATTACAGGAACTGAGGCCAATCAATTACTCTTCCTGTTTCTGGCTCTTAGCATGATTTCTGGAAAATGGTGTACATTCTGGCTTTTCCCAGAAGGGATGGACGGTGTTACTAACATTGGGGGTGAATTCACTCCTGTGGGGCACTTGCGATAAGAGCCAGGAGGAAGCCTAGACCATGAACATGGAAAAAATACAAGTGCAATGGGTTATTATTTTTTAGTATAAAAAAGCTGACAGACATGTTTGAAAATAGAAACATATATATATTTTTTTAAACTCCTGGTGGGATTTTTTTTTAATGTTTTATTTATTTCTAGGAGAGAGAGAGAGGCAGCATGAGCAGGGGAGGGTCAGAGAGAGAGGGAGTCACAGACTGAAACAGGCTCCAGGCTCTGAGCTGGCAGTCAGCACAGAGCCCGACGCGGGGCTCGAACCCACGAACCGCGAGATCATGACCTAAGCAAAAGTCGGACACTTAACCGACTAAGCCACCCAGGCGCCCCGAATAATGCAAGTTTCAATCCCCAGTCTCTGAACCTAGAGACTGAGCTCTTAACCACCACATAATACATGGTGTTCTATTTGGTTCGCATTTAGATTTTACTTTGATTAAAGTGTCTGAACTTTAAAGTAACCAAAAGTCAAATAGTGCTAGTTGATCCTATATCCAAACACCCATTCTTCCAAGGTAGGAAATCTGATAGCTGGTCCTATGACCATCCCAAGTAAACGCTGTACTTCCGAGCTTCCCTTGCAGCTAAAAGTGGGCGTGGGTAAGTTCTGGCCAGTAGGATGCAAGCATGACTCTAGCGGCTGCTTCATGGAGCTCCTCCTAAAGACACCACCCTGCTGCATTCTGATTGGCTTTCTCCTTAGCCCCTTCCCCATGTCGCTGAGAGGAGGGTGGTTTCGGCCTATGAAGATGGATGTTTCTTTGAGGTGGTGAGCTGGGGAGGCATTCTCTGTTGGGTTTTTGTGGAATGGAGCTGCCATACCAGAGCTTGGTTTCACTCTGTGGACTTGAACCTGAGCAAGGGATAAACTTTCTCACATTTAAGCTATTCCTGTTTATAAACATTTGATTGCTCTTGCCCCTTGCAACCTAATATAATCCTAAATAACACAATGCTAAAAGGCTTATAATGAAAAAAAAATAGCATTGTTTGGCTCTTGTCCAGCTCTCCAGCCACATGTCACATTTTCCACTGTATTTTGCCATATTTGCATCCACATTTCTAAACGATCTATTTTTGGCTGTGTTTTCCTGGTTAATCAATATTTATTGGTTGCCTTTAATGGTAGATGTGAACTTCATTTAAATCTTAAATCTCTCCTTACTCTTCCCTCACCCTCCCAGGATGGGTCTATTACAATATATTCAGTCAAATTGATATTCTATAATTACATTGATATGATTAAGTGAACATTAATCACTGATCAGGCAAATTGTCACTTTTGCTTACATTTCTTCTACTTTTTCTTTGGTATTGTTTTCTTTTTATAAGCGGGAATTTTCTCTGCAGCTGTGAGGTTTTCCTTTAATCCTCCTTACTGGATAGATGTTTAATGTCCATTTTCTAGCTGAAGACTTTGAGATCCTTTCTTTCACTATACTGATAATAACAAATGTTTATTAGGTGTTATGAATGGTGTTAAACACTGTGCTTGATGCTCTATAGTGCTTCTTGGTGTCCCCACTTTAGAGCTCAAAGTTAAAGCAATAATAAATAACGTGCCCATGATCAAAGAGCTGATGGGCGCAGAGTCAGGACTCAGACCCAAGTCTTTCTGACCCCAGAGGTTAATCCTCTTAATTAGGGATGGAAAAGGGGAGGAGAGCCAAATATACTTAAGCCAAAATACTTAAGATTCAGTACAGAGAATGAACAGTTAGAATATGTTTTAGCCTGACAAGAAAGGAAGTGCATAGCAGATAAATATCAGCCCTGCCTTAACAAAGAACTTCTGACTCAGTCTAACATGGAAACACAGCATTTTGTTTTCGTGTTTGTGTTTGTTTTCTACGCCAATCTGTAGAAGAACCTGGACATTTTGCTTTTAAGTAGAAGAACGTAGGATCACCTGGGTGGCTCAGTTGGCTAAGCATCCGACTCTTGACTTCAGCTCAGGTCATGATCTCACGGTCTGTGGGTTCGAGCCCTGCAACAGGCTCTGCACTGGCTCTGCAGAGCCTGCTTGGGATTCTCTCTCTCTCCCTCTCTCTGCCCTCCCGTGCTCTTTCTCAAAATAAATAAATAAACTTTTAAAAAAGTAAAAAATAAAGTAGAAGAAAGACAATAGCAGGGACTGACAGACCTTTGTTTTCCAGTAGAAAACTTGAGTGAAGCAACTTTCCTATGGTCCCATAGCTAACTGGCAAAGGGAGGCACTCACCCAAGGCCCCCAGCTTCCAGAACCCAGGCTCTTCACGCAGGGTAACATCTTTCATGGTTGTGCTCTCAAATTCACCACTTCGGCTATCTCCAGGGCTTGGTGAAGGATGCTTTCCATCGAAATTCACATGCACAATGAACAGGTGGCTCTGCTGCTTCTGTGTGCCAGAGGCAACCTGAAAGATGACATGGGACACTCTGATATCAGCACTTCCTTGAGAGATGGCTCGATGATTGGAGGGAGAACACACAGGATCTTTAAAATCAGAGCCATCCGAGAAAATCTGGGGACCTGTCACCAGAATAGAGATATTGGAAGTAATGAGATTAATACTGAGACCTTAATTAAGTAATGGCCCAACTACTGCTTGTTGAGTCAGAGCCTTACTGTGTATAAATAAATAATGAATTACAGGAATAACATTACCTGAGATTTACAGAATACTCCCAGCTGTTTGAAAAAGCTGTCTCTCCCTGTGGATCAGTCAGGGGAGATTTTTTTTTAATTATCTTGAATTACTAAGATTACCATTTATTAGTGACTTATCATTTCCTACTGGACTCTCAAAAGTGCTTAATTATATGTAGAGAATAATTTGCTTCAGCTTTAAAAATAAATTTGGATATTGTCTAAGTCCCTGTTTTAAAGCCCTTATGGGAATGTGCTACTAATCTAAAGGAAATCGATGTCTACACAATTCCGAACGTAGCAGTGTGTCTAGTATCCAGTCTATAAAATTAGCATTATATTGCATACCTCTTGGGGCTAAGGTGAAGACTGAGTGATGATCATCACTACATATCTATATTACTACAGCTACATATCAGGCTGTTCAAGCGTTTTATATATATATCAACTCATTATCCTCGCAACACTGATATGAGGTGGGTCTATTGTTATGTTTATAGCTGAGGATACTGAGACCCAGAGAGGTTAAGTCACACAGTAGCAAGGGATAGATCTGGGGTTTTCATTTGGACTGTCTTATGACTACAGAGCTCGTGCTCTAGGAAACAAGAAAGAGGTTGGATTGGTACAGACAGCATGTGGTAAAATCCCACAGGAGGCATAGACAGCTAGAGTAGGAGAGAATAGTTAGTCCGCAGGTAGGTGATGATGTTAGGTGCTAGGAGTCTTTTAAAAGCAGAGAGGGAGAAGGATAAGTGTTCTCAATGCTGGGAAAGGACTGGAGATCTGTGTGTCCCACCAATATTGTGAGTACTCATACCCACTGGCTGGCTGTGCTCTATGTGGGAGTGTGTGGTGCTGGCAGGGCTTCAGAATGGAATGGTTCTAAGGAACACCAGTGAGGCTGCACCAAGACACTTGACCCTGGAGCTCTGGCCGTAGCAATGATTCTTCTTCCTTGCAATATGGTAGAAAAACAGAGAGCCTCCAACTTCTTCCATTTAATTTTTGTCAGTGGGAAGCTCTGTAGGAGCCAGTGGGGAACAAATACTGAAGCACCTGTTTCTTCTGTTTCTTGGGAAGGGGGGAAGAAGGGTGAGTGAAGAAGAGCTGGACATGTTGTTTCATTAATGTTGCTAATAAATATGAGGAGAAGGGGGTTAAATTTCCCTTTATCACGATCACTGGTTGTGGGCCAATAAAGATCTAGGTACTTTAAAAAAAATTTTTTATGGTTTATTCATTTTTGAGACACAGAGAGACAGCATGAGTAGGGGAGGGGCAGAGAGAGAGGGAGACACACAGTCCAAAGCAAGCTTCAGACTCAGTGCTGTCAGCACAGAGCCTGACGTGGAGCTCAAAATCATGAGCCATGAGTTCATGACCTGGGCTGAAGTTGGATACTTAATCTACTGAGCCACTCAGGAGCCCCCACTTCTTTCTTTAATTTGAGAGAGAAAGAGAACGTGAGTGAGGGAAGGAAGCAGAGGGAGAGAGAGAGAGAGAGAGAGAGAGAGAGAGAGAGAGAGAGAGAGAACCTTAAGCAGGCTCCAGGCTCAGCTCTGAGCCCAAAGTGGAGCTTGATCCCATGAACCTGGGATCATGACCTGAGCTGGGATCAAGAGTCAGATGTTCAACTCACAGGGCCACCCAGGAGCTCCCAGGCCTCAGCCCTGTTCTTGGTTTCCTCATTGGTAAAGCTAAGAGGTTGGATTATCACAGGGGCTATATTTGTGACACTCATGCAGCCACTCTCCTCTCCTGCCACTGATGATCGATCACAGCCAAGGTTTGTGGGGCCTGAGATGTGTACTGTTTTGATAATTCCTTTGAGGAAAAAAATAAAAATCACAAATACAAAATTACAGTGTCAAAATGAGTAGTTACATGGAATGAGAAAAGGGGAGTTTGGGACTCAAATTATAATGTTTCTTTTGGGCTATACTGGGCTTCTCTGGATGTACTTTCTGTCATAGCTTGTTTGGTTTTCCTACAGATACGGTAGACTTTGTGGACCGATTCCCATCTGGTCAGTTAGCCCCTATCTTTCACCTACTTGTTAGGCAAAGTGCGTCCCCGGTGAGCCTCCACCTGTTGTGAATCATAGTTCAAGACAAACTCTGGTTTAAGGAATAGCTCTTGTTGGAGAAAGGGGAAATTTACATAGGCCAAGATTAGCCAGAGAAGAGAAGGCTTGAGCCCTACTTGGCTTCATTACTTTACAAAAGTCCATACCAGATCAAGGCTTTCTGCCTTATTTCCTCTTGTGGGAACTCACAGTACCAGGCAGCCTGGATCTGAGAATCAGTGCTTCACGAGTCCTTTGCTGGAGACCTTGGAGCCCGTGGGGTTGCAATCTTTCTCATAGGGGAAAGGGAATTCTTGGTCCCATGAGAAGCGAAGCTACGGTATGGCCCTTTCTTGTAGAAGAAAGATGCTCCCCAGACTTGATCTCACCCAACCTGTTGTCCACTTAATCTGAAGTGAATACACAGGACCTTCTGCAGACAGTTTTGCACATTTCTGCACATATACGGATTCACGTGATCCGTTGCTTTAAAATTGTTTACTCTATAATTTACTGCTTATTGGGCAGTACTGTATTACTGAGTACCTACTAATCCTGTAGAACATGTTCTATTATTACATCTATTTTATAGAATAAGGAACAGAGGCCTGGAGAAATAGTGTAATCCACCATTGTCACACCTAGCACATGACAGATAGGGAACGCTGACTCTGATGCCACAGCCAGTGCCCTAAAGCCCTTTCCCTCCCAGCATGGCACAGGGAAACACCAGGATTTAGAAAATCTAAATTTGAATTCCATAATTGTCCTGACAGGCTTCAGTGTGCACCTGTGGTCAAGTCACTTCCAGCCTTAAAGGTGATCTGTACATGGACCACAGCCAAGTCCATGCCAGGGCTGGAGGATGGTCTAAAGGACAATTTTCTAAATGGTAGCACTATTGGGGCACCCGGATGGCTCAGTTGATTAAGCATCCGACTCTTGATTTCATTTCAGGTCATGATCTCAAAGCTGTAGGTTTGAGTCCTGTGTTGGGTTCAGCACATTGCTTGCTTGGGATTTTCTCTCTCTCCCTCTATCTCTGCCCCTCCCCTGCTTGTGCTCTCTCTCTCACTCTCTCTCAAAATAAATAAGTAAACTTTTAAATTAAAAATAAATAAATGCTAGCAGGATGATAATGTTAATGAAGTAGAGTTTATGTCTTCTTAACTTTTGGATCTTGTGTGTGTGCTGGGTACCCAATGATGGATGTTAAAAGAATGAATTAAATGAGAATTCCTTTCAGTTTGAGAGGTAGAATTTTGGAACAAGTTGGAAAACTAAAGGCATAAAGAATCATAAAGTTAATAATGTTCTATTATGCATCTTTGATAATAAGCCACTGAGGAAAACACACACATGTGTGCACGCACACGCACGCATACACACACATACACACACACACACATACATTACACCATACATACCATACACTGCAAGTAATTCTTGAGGCTAAGTGAGACTAGGTTACCTGGCAAAGCTTTCAGTGAGATCATGGGCTTCTTTTCAAATTGCCACTGATATCACACTATCACATTAACTTTTAAAATTGATCTGTCAAGGGTGTATTGTGGAGGTAAAAATGAGGAACTGTATTTCTCCCTCTCTCACCTTTCTAGTGTAACTTTCAGGTACAAATATAGATTGAAGTGTTGCTGTTGTTAAAATGACACAGTTTTTCACAAAGGCTAAGATTAGTTTCAGAAGAGAAATTCACAAACCATGGTCCAGGCTGGGAGCCCCTCATCGTTGATTTCCAAAGCAGTAAGAAATCAGTCCATTCATATGACTTTACTGAGTACCTACTGTGCGCTGTGGATGAGCCAAAAGGATGTTGTAAGGATGCTCTTGACTTCTTGTATTTGCAACAAAGGTTGAAGAGGCAGGGCATAAATATAGATACTTTTCCTAATGGTGTAGTTAGTGCATGAGAATTAGCATACATAACTAATATTAACACTGAGAGGCTTAAATACTAAAATAATGTAATTTACTACATACTAAGATGTCTGAGGATTAACAGTCTTAGAGCTGATTGAGCGGTTTAACCATTTCGGGGGTTGTATGGCTGTGTCTGGGATGGTCCTTATATTTCCCTCTTGGGCACAAGATGGCTGCTGCACATGTAGGTAAGACATCCTCACTTGGCTGTATATGAAGGCAAAGGGGTATCTAGTAAGAAAGATCTCCATGCACACTTCTCTCTTGTTTCACATAAAAAAATTGTTTAAGTTCATTTATTTATTTTGAGAGAGACAGTGACAGCATGACTGGGTAAGGGGCAGGGAGAGAGGGAGAGAGAGAGAGAGAGAGAATCCCAATCAGGCTCTGCTCTGCCAACACAGAGCCCGACATGGAGCCTGAACTAATGAAACCAAGAGATCATGACCTGAGCAGAAACCACAAGTTGGACGCTTAACTGACCAAGCTACACAGGTGCCCCTTGTCTTTAGTATTTTTGCCCCAAAACTCCCAATAAGCATACTTTTCTATTGCATTGGCTGGATCTGGGCCACAAGGACAAGCCTGCCTGCAAGAAAGTCTAGAAATAGAAGTATCTCAGGTTCTCAGCTTCCATAACAGGAAGCAACAAAGAAATAAGAGTGTTGGGAACTGGTTACTGAAAAGCCAACCCAAAGTTGGAAAAAATGATTAACTGCCAACTAGGTAGCATAGACATAGCTTTCCAATTGAATTTTCTGCAATGATGGAAATGCTCTATATTTGTGCCATCCAAAATACCAGCCACTGGTCACTGACACCTGACAACTAGAAATGGGGCTCGTGCACCTGAGAAACCAAGCCAAATTTCAGTTTTATTTAAATTTATATAGCTACATGAGGCTAGTGACTACTATATTGGACAAAATAGGATTATAAATAGTATCTTCTTAGAGGTCAGAGGCAAAACCGAGATGTCATTATGGGCCAGAATAACCTGGTAGTCTTCACGGTGAATGAGGACCTTGAAGTGCATTCAGAAGACAGTTGGAATTTGGAAGTTTTCTAAGAGAGTGGGCTTGCTGTATGGCAGGGATACAGAAAATAATTAGGTATTCTTAGAAGTTGCTAAGCAGATCAGTTTGACAGAGAATTTTGTGTGTGTGTGTGTGTGTGTGTGTGTGTGTGTGTGTGAAGGAGTGGGCAAAACACTGAAACGCAGGTTCAGGTCAGATGGTAGAAATTTGGGGACAACAGCTTTGACCATGTGTAATAGTCAGGTGATGTTGTTGAGGGAAGAGTAAATTATGAAGTGACTTCATAAATGGGAAGCTATTAACCTTGTGATAATATGAAAGATTAACCCAGTTATGGTAAGAAGGATGGATAGAAGGCAGAAGGTTGAGGTATGACAGTGTTGTCCAATTTTTTAATATTATGGCGCAGATGAAAATGATGTATGTCCGGCTCACTGGGGCAAATGATGTAGCTCCTGGCCAAGAGCGACCAGACCAAAGACTCCAGATGCCCTAGGCATTCAGCCCCAAATCCTCAAATGACAATCACTGTGTCCTCATACCTGTACTCCTTACAGCATCATTGTGAGCCTCAGCACACAGCTGACATCCTCTAAGGTAGCAGGCTGTAGTGATGATAGTGATGTGTATGAACAGGCAGTGATGTGCGTGGAAAAGGAAGAATGTGAGATAATTTACAGAAGGAATTAAAAAGAATTGGGAACTAACTAGGTGTAGTTTGGATAGATTTTGCAGTGGACAATAACTCCTAAATTTTGAGAATGTTGATACCAGAAATAGAAACATGAGCACGAGATTTTTTTCAGAGGAACATAGCGATTTCAGATTAAGATATGGAGGTCAAAACTGGACCTCTGTGTGGATGTCTCGTTGATGTCCCCCAGTGACCTATGGCTCTGGAAGTCATGCAAATGCATAATTCCCTCCTATATTGATTCGGTGCTTGGTCATGGGACTTATTTGGCCAATGAGCCTTTAACATGATGCACGCAGAGGCTTGATGAGTGCACATTGAGGCTTGTCTTCTTGGAACCAGGTACCATGACATAGGAAGCTCAGGCTATACCACTGAATGATGACAGGTTATAGACAGAGCAATGCAGGGCTGTGCGAGTAAATTCACATATTGTAGCCCTGGCTAGACTCCTAGCTGACTGCAGGCACGGCAGTGACTTCAGCAGAAGAACCATCAGCAGAGCTCAGTCATTTCAAAAATTGATGAGAAATAACAAATTGTTGTTTTAAGGCACCATGATTTGGTTGATTAGACACCAGTAGATAATGAAAATAATATTCCAATGAAAATGGTCAGTAGGTCCTTGGTGATATTGGCATAGAGCTCACACTAGGGATCTGAGCCTTAAATGTAATTTTGGAATATATGCATGCTTCTGTTGAACACTTACATTGTAATTAAATTGATTGCTTGTCTCCCTCACTAGACTGGGAGCTCTTTGAAGATACAGACTGGATCTTTTGTAGTTTCTAGTATACTATGCCTGGTTCAAAGCAGATAGATACTCAAGAAATCTGTGCTGAATTAGAAAACAAAAGAATAGAGTAACATGTAGTAAGGGAATCAGAGAGGCCAGGCTTGAACTGCAACCCTCCCAATTGCTATCTGTGTGATCTTTAGTAAGACACCAGTCCTTTTGTGAACTGTGAGTACTGTCTGCTGCCTTTCAAAGGCATTGAGAAGAGCCAATATATAGTAGGCACTCAACAAACTGTAGCTTTTATTATTAAGGATGAATGAAGTGGTGGTTGAAAGTTGAAATGTGAGCACAAATGAAATCAAATGAGGGTAAGTGCAGAAAGGGAAGAGCTAGGAGACTGGGGAGGGACAAGGGTGCAGCTGAAGGAGAAAAAAAATTATTCAGAGGAAGCTATAAAACAGGAGCAAGAGATGAGAAGAAGAACTGGACTAATTGAAATATCAGGAAAAGAACCAAGATTTGGGTGCACTTTACTAGCTGTAAAATGGAGATTTTTAAGAGAGACTCACATGAACATTGCTGTCATTAGTGGTGGTGGTTTATGGAGTATGCATTTGTGTGTTTATTAAAATATCAGACATTGATTCAGGACTGTCAGTAAGGAAATCTTGGAAGGAAAAGATTGGGCTATCTTGTGTGATCTAACAGTATCCTAACTGGGGTCTCTTCTCTTCTTTATTATGTTGACCAAGTACCTGGTGGTTAATAAGTAAGGTTAAACTTCATGTGGTTGGGCTTTCAGTGTCCTATAGTCATTGGAAGGAAGAAATTTGTGGAGAGTAACGAAACGGTACAAGAAAGGGGATCATGATTCGCATTAGGTCTTTTGGAAGGTCCAGTCTCAGGAATCAAATTCTCTGAAGTCATTTCTCTCAACATAAAGACTGGAAAGACACAGTCTTTGAAACATTGAAAAACACTCAGTGAAACCAATAGCTACAAAAACAGAACCATTAGTTATGCAAATACCTCTCATTCCATTGAGCTGGAGTTGGATAGAAATAAGGGCAGACTTTTTTCTGTTGTTTTGAGGGTTTGTTTGTTTTTTTTTTTTTGGTAGTACAGTTGTCACACAATGTTATATTAGCTTCAGGTGCACAGCATAGTGATTCCACAAGTTTATTCATTATGCTCTGCCCACCACAAGTGTAGCTACCATCTGTCACCACACAACACTATCACAGTATCACTGACTATATTCTCCATGCTGTGCCTTTTCAGTGACTTTCTCATTCCATAACTGGAAACCTGTATCTTCCCCCTCCCAGCACCCCATTTTGCTCCCCCCTCCCAGTTATTCCCTCTGGCTACCTTGTTTGTTAATGGGTCTGATTCTGTTTTTTGTTTGTTTATTCATTTGTTTTTGTGTGTGGGATTTTTGCCTTTTTAAAAAATTTCCACTTATGAGTGAAATCATATGGTATTTGTTTTTCTCAATCTGTCTTATTTAGCTTAGCATAATACCGTTTAGATCCATCCATGTTGTCTCAAATGGCATAATCTGTTATAGCAGTGTAATATTCCAATGCATATAAATGTGCATATATATATATATGTATATGTGTATATATATATATATATATATATATAGTACATCTTATTTATTCATTCATCTATTGATAAATACTTAGGTTGTTTCTATGTCTTAGCTATTATATATAATGCTGCAATAAACATAGGCAAGTGCTTATGTTTTCAAATTAAAGTTTTTGTTTTCTTTGAGTAAATACCCAATAGTGGAATTATTAGATCATATGGCATTTCTATTTTTAATTTTTTGAAGAAACTCCATAGTGTTTTCCATAGTGGCTGTGCCAATTTACATTCCCACCAACAAAGTCTTCCTTTTTCTCCACATTTTTCTCAACACTTGTTACTTTTTATCTCTTTTATTTTAGCCATTCCAATTGTTGTGAGGTGGTTTTTTATTTGCATTTTCCTAATTATTAGGGATTTGAGCATGTTTTCATGTCTCTGTTGGCCATGTATATGCCTTCTTTGGAAAAATCCCTATTCAGGCCCTCTGTCCATTTTCAGTTGAATTGTTCACTTTTTTGGTGTTGAGTTGTAGAAGTCATTCATATATTTTGAATATTAATCAAAATAAGGTCAGAAACCTAATGAAATCAGATTTTATGGGTAAGAACTCTGGGGTTTACGTTTCTGAGTTTTGGTGTCCACTGTCCATTCTTATCAAATAGCAACAACCTGATTTTGCTCTGGGGACCATCTTTCTGTCACTCTTAGATCATGTGTTTAGATGGAGCATATTTCTCTTCTCTTCTTCCTTCTGCTCCAGGAGTAGATGTGTATCAAAGACCTAGTTAACAGAATACCACATCTATGCAACCACGGTGATCAGTTCAGAGATGGATATTTGTTTTAAGTCAAGCCAAGCTGATCCAATAAGAGCTAAGTCTGATATTTTCCTTGGGCACCTGAAAAAGATATGCCCTTTTCTATTGAACACAAACTTGGGATAATATAAACCTGGAGCTTTCAGCCATCATCACTGAAAGAGAAGTTGTCTGAGAATACAGTCAACAGGGTGGAAAGCAGCATGGAGGAATGGAGGGAGATCGCTTCTCAATGACATTGTTTAAATATCTAGATGGAGCTATTCCTGAGCTTTTTTGCCTGTATCAGCTAATAAATATTCTTTATTGTTGAGGCCAGTACGAGCTGGTATTTTTATTACTTGCACCTGAAAAAAATCTGGCTAGCAAAACTTTAACAGAATGTTAATGTATTATTGTATGGAGAAGGGAGAGGACCAGACATAAGTCTTTTAACATAATCCTCAAACAGCTCTATTGTATTGAGTCCACTAATCACTTCATTTTAAAGATGAGGACTCTGAAGCTAAGAGAGAAAAATCACTTTGTCCAATGTCATAGAAGAGAAAACAATATCATTTAAACCAGAGGGTAGGGAAGCAGTCGACAAGTTGCTACACGTTGGCAAAATCCAGCCCATGGCTTGTTTTTTATGTGTCACACAAGTTAGGAATGATTTTTTTTTTTTACATTTTAAATGGTAGAAAAGAAACAAAAAGATGAATTTCATGACACATTAAAATTATATGAAGTTGTACTTTGGAAGACAGTGTGGAGATTTCTTACAAAACTAAACATTCTCTTAAGATGCTATCTATCAATAGCGCTCCTTGGTATTTGCCCAAAGGAGTTGAAGACATATGTCTACCCCCCACCAAAAACCCCTGCACACAGATGTTCACAGTAGTTTTATTAATAATTGCCAAAATTAAGAAGAAACAAAGATGTCTTTCAGTAGGTTGATGGATAAACTGCCCTACACCCAGACAATTGAATATTACCCAGTGCTAAAAATAAAAGAGATTTCAGGCCAAAAAAAGGTATGGAGGACTCTTAAATGCATATTACTGATGAAAGAATTCAATCTGACAAGGATACATATTGTATGATTCCAACTTCATGACATTCTGGAAAAGGCAAAATTATCAAGACACTAAAAAGATTAATGGTTGTCATTTGTTTATTGTTTTTTAACTGTTTTTATAGTTTCTTTGTTCCTTTCTTCTTATCTTGATCTTCTCTGTGGTTTGATGATTTTCTTCAGCGGTATGCTTATATTCCTTTATCTTCTTCTTTTATGCACTTACTGCAGGGTTTTGCTTTGTGGTTACCTTAAGGCTTACCTATGACAACCTTTTATCTATAACAGTCTATTTTAAGTTGCTAACAACTTATGTTTGATCTCATTTTAAAGCTTAACATTTTGAATCTCTTAACAATAACACTATTTTTTTTCACTTAACAATGTTTGAGATCATAGATATGACATCTGAACATACAGAACTATCAAATAAGTTTTATTTGCTGCACAGTATTATTTCTTTACAATATTCCTTTGTAGTATTATTTATATTGATGGATGGTTAAGTTACTAATATCTAATGTGATGTGTATATATGTATGTGTCTCACAGACACCCTTGGATATAAATCTTTGCTCATGAATTGCAAATGTATCTGAGAAACGGATTTTATAGATCTTTAAATTAATTTCTTTTGATAGTGATGGAAAACTGAATTAAGAATTTCTTTTAGCATTTTTTTTCCAGGTTTACTTGGAGTGGCCACAAGTCATAGGGGAAAGAAGTGCCTCTAATTTTAAAAAAATCTATCTAATAAGAAGGGTTCAACTTTTTAAAATATCAATATAAAACTTACTACTATGGGCAGCCATTATGCTTCTGGTTTTATTTATTTGACCTTATTTAAACCTCTGTGAGGCAGATGATCTTTTCCTTTTGTACAGTGAGGAAACTGAGTGTCTAAGTAGTGACTAAGCCACTCACATTCCTATGTATCGTAAGCAGCAGGGTTGGATTTAAAACTTTGTCCTCCATTTTAAAAGTCCCAGGTTCATTTCACAAGATAAGATATTGAGCCTTAAAAATGAATCATGTGAGATGCTATCTATATAATTTCAGGTTTCCATTTTTAAAACCCTCCAATGAAGAGCAGGACTAATATTCTATAGAATTCTCTTCTTAGCAGTGCACCATTCAAGTGGAAGGAGGAAGGACACAACATCCCTTTCTTCTGACACACGAGCAGAGAGATGGAAGATGTATTATGTAAGAGGGATATGAACAGAAACAATAAAAAATAGTCATCCTAACTGAATTCAATATCTGCTTATTATCTAGGTCTTTCTAAATTTCTCTCCTTGACAGTACCAATTAGCTACATCTCACAAGGAGATTTATAATCTGACAAGCCTGAAACCCTGGTAATTAGGAAACTCTTCATTATCACTCATCTTTTGAAGAGTGCAGAGTGGCAGGCAATTGTCAGCTTTAAAGTGGTCAGGCTTTAAATTGGCCAAGGATTCCTGAAGTATCTCCCTCATGTCAGGAGGAGAGGAGAAAAAAAAGCTGCAGAGTTTGGGGCCTCTCTCTTGAACTCATTGAAAGAGGGGATTCAAGCCAAATAAGGGGCAATCTACTCTGAACTTTGACATCTGTGTTTTTTTAATTGGTAGTCTTCGTATAACATATAAGTCTGGATTTTCCAGTTCATATCGTGTGTATCCTATCTTAGTGCATAACAACGACTTCACGTATTGTAACTGTGAAGCAGAAAAGGCAAGCACATTCCTAGTTCATAATAACGGTGGTCAATACATATTGAACATTTAGTTTTTTCATCAAGCACTGTGTGTAGATGTTTTACATGGATTTCCTCACCTAACTTTAGCAGTAACTCTCTGAGGTAGGCTCTTACAACTTACTCCCATTTTACAGATGAGAAAGGTGAATCATAGGAAACTAAAGAGTTGTGTAGAGCTGGGATTTGAACCCATTACTGATTGACTTCACAGTGATTGACTGTAAACATTAAGCTGGAGTAGACAAAAAAGTGTATATCCTGTAACTACAAGTCTCCCAAAAGGAGCTTTTCTGTAAACAGTAGATGGGTGCTTGAAGTGACTTTGGGGCTAAATGTCCCTTGGTTAGGGGAAAGCATTGATTATATCAATAGAATAGATGACCCTTTTCTGGAGGAACTTGGTTTGAAAAGTTTAACTGCTCTGCAGGAGAATGTATAAGACTATTATACCCACTGTAAATCCTTACCTCTGAAGGCTATGATTTGTATGATATCTATATATTATTGCTTAGTTTTGGAGGGGTGTGAGTGTGCATGCACATGTGTGCACATGTGTATGAGTGTGTCTTATTATTTAAACAATTGCCCATTGGAGAAAGAAAGTCAAGAATATAAAACAACAAGAAAGATGTGTAGACTTGATTGTCAAAATGAACCAGAGGAATCCCTGTACTAAATTGCGATGTCTGACAGGACTTTCCTGGAAGACTTTCTGAGATCAACCTTGGGAAAAACATGACCCTCTTGAAGGACTTAGAGCTATGGAGATAATGGAAATTCCTACCACGAATCATCTTTGGAAGAGGCAGATCCTGAGTTAAAAATAAGAACTGTGTTGGAAAGCCTTTCGGGGTAAAAGATGACCTTTTTCATCTCTTTGATTTTTGTAGACACAGGCAGAAGAGATGTACTCAAGGACCCTTAAAGAGGAGATGTGAGCTATTTCCCGAAATGTGGGGGCAATGTGTGGGTTAATTAAACACCCAACTGGTGCCTTTGAAATGAGGGAAGCCAAATTTAACACCTCAGTTAAAACTTCTCTGTGTGGTAATGTATTTCCATTACTCTGAGATCTTTGATAAAGTCTCACTGAACATTATAGCCTGGCCTCAGCTCTCACTTTGAGTTGACTAGATTCTCTTTGATTATTTGGGGAGGGGGGACTGAATAAAGAGAATCTGTTGTTGCTGTTTCCTTGTTCAAAATGTCAGATAGACCACCTGTGTTTTTATATTCTTCCTCCCCAGATTCCACAAAATGACACCAGAGAGTTAAGTAAGGTATCAGTCCATTTAGTAGATGCTGTTGATGCCCCATTCATATCTCTCAAACACATCAGGTCATTAGATGATCATAGTGAGCATATTGGAAAATAGAGTTGAAGAAATCTTTCCAGATATAAATTGAAAAGATCAGGAGATGGTCAATAGAAGAAAGATAAGATTAGAAGGTCAATCTGGTAGAAACAAGCTAGAACCCATTCGGAAGGAAAAAAAGAAGGTAACAAGAAAAACGAAGAGAGGAAATTAACAAAGAATAAACATAAGAAATTTTCCCAAAATTGAAGGACACAGCTGTTTAGACTAAATCTAACAAAAGCTCAGCATGATTATTCAAATAAGACCCAAGTTATAGCAGACACTGTTGCGTGCCACCCAGATTTCCCCCACAGGACTGAAGAACTCATTCTGGAGGTCCTGGGTATATTGGTGGCTTTTGGTTCTCAGATGATTCTCCCTTGGGCAATTAACATTGACTCAAGAGCATTGCCTCACTCAAGGTCAGTCCCTTCTTGAGAATGGCTCAAATCTATGACTGATCAACAGGAGAAAAGCACATAAAGGCCCAACTTACGTGCCTAAGGTGGAACAACTATGAAGTGATATTCCAACCCCAGACCCCTCCGGAGGGTTAGCCAAAGTCTCAGTTGCAACTGCATTACAGTTCAAAGTCTCCTTCTGCCTAAACCTGCTTTCCTGATCCCTCATAGTGTTGTTTTTCAAGAACAGATTCCGATCAACTTCCTGGGTCTGAACGCAGGTTAAGTTCATACCAAGGCATATCGTGGTAAAATTTCAGAGCTCAAAGGATAAAAGGAGATTCCAAAAATTTTGGGGGTGGGGTTGCCAAACAAACGATCAACTGTGAAGCAACTGGGAATAGAATGGTGTTAGATTTCTCATTAGTTGTGTTGAAATCTACAAAATTGCCTTTTAAATAATGAAGGAAGAATATTTTCATCCTGAATGTAAGTTTGCTCTTAGACTATAGATTTTATCCTATTTATATATAACTAAGTGAAAGAAGGGCATAAAGACATTTTTATATGGGCAAGTACTCAAGAAATCTACATCTTTTTCAATCTCTCTTTGGAAAATATTGGCGTAAAATGATACAAGAAGGAAGAGCAACAGACTGAGTATAGAAAGTCTTTCAAAATGATAAACTAAGAAAGAGAAGAACACAAGAGGTAGGAAAATATGGGATATTATCCAAAGACTGACAAAGATACGGTCTTAGGAATGCAGACTTGCAGCAAGTGAAAAGAAAAATTGGCCCAGATAAAATCAGTAGGACAGAGGGCTCTAGAAGGGAATGCTTGAAGAACCAAGAAAGTGGACAATAATAAGAATAGTAATAATAATAATAACTTAACTCCAGCAGAAATATATGTTTGAGCCCCTAAGGAGTCATAATTCTAGTGAGTTGAACGATATTTACTAGACATCATATTAATAGAAACATTGGCTGTTGATTTAGTAAAACATATGACTATGTTGGAATGTTGAGGAAAAGGAAAATGGTAGAACATGGTGATGAACTAAGTACTTATGTAGGATGTCGTGCAGTCAGTGGATAGCCTTTTACATTGATGAACAATGAGATAGTAGTATGTGCAAAATTTTAGAAATATGGAAGTAAATACTAGGGGATGTAGCTAGCAAATGTTGAGGGGTTGTTTCTGGGGGAGAAAAATGAAGCAGAGTGCAAGGAATGACCTTTAAAAATATAAATCCTTAAGTGCCAACTATCAGACTTTTAAAGCCAAGTGCATACATTTATTTAAAGAAAAAGAAATGATAGAAAATGGTCCGTGATGTAATGATAGTGACAAGTAGGGAGTGCAAAGGTGCGGAGCTAGGTGACAAAGGAGGAGTGCAAAGATGAAGGAGATGGCATGCATCAGCCAACAAAGGTTATGGAACATGCAAACATTTCCTGGGAGTTACTAGAAGAATTTCACAAAGGGATGCTTGTAAAGGTGTGAACTTCCTAAAATGAAACCACATTGATATATGAGTTTGGCCTTTAGGTTCTGCTGATTGATTTGAAACATAATGAGAAGTACCTGGCATCCGCTGGACATAAGCACTGGGACCCATGGCAAATTTTGCTAATTCAGCACTGCTGTGTCTCGTACATAGGCACGACCAATTAGCAATGTCCACCATGGGCACAGAAAGAAGGAATGACAGCACATTCTCCACAGTCCTGTGGCTTCACAATCCTTCTCAATACAGCACCAAGGGCTGTGCTGTTGGGACAGTGAAATGATGCCAAAAGGCCATTCAAGTTCCAGAATTCCTCATGAGATTGGCATCTCTATCTACAACAATTTGCCATCCCCAGTATAAAAGTCTACCTTCCATATGTTAGTTTGGGCCCTTTCTGAAATAGATGCTAACACAGGACTGAAGGTACAAATGTTTATGGGGAGAAGTGGCTGTGGGAGAAAATGGGAATCATCTGACCATATTACAAATCTGTCCCTCTCCAGTAAAGGAAAGAAGGAAGTTTGAAGTGCACTACTAAGGAATGTTTGGCCAGATCACTGGGAAGTCCTCAAGTCAAAGTCATCCATTAGAATAGTCTTGTGCCTTCCAGAAATGGGTCTGCCTTAGTATCCCTGACATGTTCAGTCATTGGCCAAGGAAAGCATGGCCTCAGACCAAGAACAGGGATACACTTCAGAGCAGAGCAACTGGGGCTTAGTCAATAATTCTCCCTGTAGTTAGAGGTCTGTGGTTAATGTTCCCATAGTTGCCACATTTCACCTTGGGAAATCAAGAGCCCTGAGCAGGTTTCCGACTGGCCTATGGAACTAGATACCTGAAACACAGATGTGACCATAGAGTCAACAGGGGAAGGCTGAGGAATTGGAGTGTGAGCAAGGCCAGGCTTTAGGCAGTAGCAGACAGAGTGCGTTGTTGGTGTCTGCTTCCTGATAGGTTCGTAATGGCTGCTGGCTCGATGTGGACGGGAAGAGTAAAATAATCCTGTTAGCCTGAATTTGGACAATGAGATTGAGTAGAAGAAATCAGAATCAAGAGCTAGGAGGATTCTGATCCACATCAGATGTGGATTTGGCAAGTACTATTTGGCAAGTACTCCAGAGCACTGACCCAACACATTTCTGCTCTCTTCAATGGCTGACACAAAGCCATTTTAATCAGTAATTACATTAGAAGCTACAATTAGTCATAGCACTAACAAGAAAAGCCATTAGTAAGCGCCCACTAAGTACTTATTCTTATGTAGTGGGTACTGGAAATACAGTTCTCGACCTCTGGGTGCTTACAGTGGAGTTGCAACATAAGCAAATTCAGCCACTGTTTGCTGTAAACACACACACACACACACACACATGCACACATGTGCACACACAGCAACCCCTTTTATTTCAAAGAGAGACATTTGTACAAAGTAGCCCCTAAAAGTCAGTTACTTCATCTGCTGTGCCATCAAAAAAACCAGAGATTTGTTTCCAATGTTAGATAACATATTTTTAGATTCTAGTTACTGTTTTCCCAAACTCATGACATAAAATCTTCTCTTTGAATTCATTTGTGTCATCATGTCTATAGAACTATACAAGCCTAACCACTTAGGCTATTGAAAACCATGATTTTTTTTCTAGTTAGGCCAAACATCGGTCATTTAGACATGTCTGTTGTACCACTGAAGGCTAGGGTGTTATTGACACAATTGTCAAAACATGTCACTTGATACCACAAACAGCCATTTTGGTTTGAGGTACTTATCAAATGCTTAAGATTCTCTCTCCTCTCACTCAGGATGTGGTGAGTTGTCTTTCCCTGCTTCCAAATCTGAATGTCTAAGTACTAAATAGCACCAAGACAACTGTAGGTTTGGTTTATGTTTACTATTTTAGTTTTAATATTCTGTGAAGTATGAATTTCTTACCTATTGAACAGATAAGGAGGCTGTGTTAGAGAAGTTATTTGAGTTACACCGTTGAGTCATGAGACCCTATCAAAAAGAGAGCACTTGGCTTCATGTGTACTGTAGTGCCCCATTATATGTTTTAGCTAGCCCAACCTCATGTTGCCAGCAGCAGTCTTCCACCAAATCCAGAATGTAGTGATCCAAGTACTTGGCAGAAGAGTCATCTTTGTCATTGAGTTTCTAAAGTCAAGTCTACATGAACTCTGCCATTGGTTATTTAATGACACAACATTTTAAAAAATCAAACCCATCTTCTGAATTGAAAAAGAATAAGGAAGGGGCGCCCGGGTGGCTTAGTCGGTTAAGCGTCCGACTTTCGCTCAGGTCATGATCTCGCTGTTCGTGGGTTCGAGCCCTGCGTCGGGCTCTGTGCTGACTGCCAGCTCAGAGCCTGGAGCCTGTTTCAGAGTCTGTGTCTCCCTCTCTCTCTGACCCTCCCCTGCTCACGCTGTCTCACTCTCTCTCTCCTAGAAATAAATACAACATTAAAAAAAATTCAAAAAAAAAGGAAAAGAATAAGGAAAATACTGGAGGACTTTTTAGTTCCTTCTGCCAGCCTAGATAGTGTAAGATGATCTATCATTTTGTTTCTCGGTAGAGAAATGGTCTGCTTTCAAAAAGGTGGTGTGAAAGCTAACAAAAAGTGATGGGAAGACACTATTTGAAAAAGGAGAGGTCTCCCAATAACAAATACTGAAAGTGGTGATCACCAGATACTCACTAGCCTCCCTGAATAATCTAACACTTCAAAAGCTGTGCACTGATTACGGGCCTTGGCCACTTACCCCCCATTAGAGTTAATGAACATCTCAGGGACCTGCTTGGCCACATTCCCATTGTAAGCAATGAGCTAAGGGCAGGCACTGCATTGGGAACTCAAAGATTTTGCCTTTCTTGAGAGTAGTTTCATCATGTTTTGTTTGGAGTGTATTTCTAACTCTATTGTAGTAACAAACAGTTGAGTTAATATCATGCTGCATTTGGGAAAGAGATTCAGAATTGTCTCAGAAGTGGTAGGACCTTGCTTAATCCTAAAAATAAAAAGGAACATTTATCAGAAACCCGGGTCTGAGATACTATATTATTCTAACTATTAAGTATAAAGAAGTTCAAAATATGCTTCTTATTATTTTTGTCAAATGTGTAACTCCTGGAATGTCCCCCATTAACCTTAACTATATTAATTTTATCACAATGACAAAAGCAGAAGAAAATCAGTAAATAGAGACTGTTATGAAGGAAAAAACATATTTCAATTTGTTTTCCAAAAATCCTGTTGACAGTTTCCAGCATGCCTGCACACTGTCAGGCACAACCTGCACACGCTTATGCGTACCCTCATACCCACACACACTCTCAGACAACACACATACACCCTCAAACATACATTCCCTCATTTGCACCGTCTCACCATGTTATCTAGATTATACTGCCTGTGTTGCTATTTAAGTACTGATTTTCTTTTAGACAGGTCCAAAAATGTTATTTTTAATTTTTTAAAAAAGCTTATTTATTTATTTTTGAGAGAGAGAGAGAGAGAGAGAGAGCAGAGAGAGAGGAGAGAGAGAAGCCCAAGCAGGCTTCCCACTGTCAGAGCAGACCTCAGCATGAAGCTCAAAGTCACAAACCAAGAGCCTCAAAAAATCATGACCTGAGCCAAGATCAAGAGTCAAATGCTTAACCCACTGACCCCTCAGGCACCCCGTTTGTATTATATTTCTATTGGACTATGCTGATACAAAGCATTTTCCAAACACAGTTGACCATGAAAATTAGTTTTTGTATAATATCTTAATGATGTAGTCTAATAGGCTTTGAATTAGGAGATTATACTGTTTACTATTTAACTGGGTTGATCAGCCTTTCCATCAGAAGTGTTTTGCATTCACCTGGGAACAATGGTCGGAATGAGGATGAATGTTGTGTCTAAAAGTATTTTCTTGAGATCGTACTATGGGCCAGGCCCTGCACTAGGCATACAGAACAGGTCTGTGAATCCCATATATAGGGCTCAACCCATGGCAATAGAAACCAGCAAGTAACTGTATTGTGCTGTTCAGTGTTTATTTAAATGCAGATTCTTGGGCACCACCTCAGACCTATTACATGAGTTCTCTGGGAATGGGGCATTTTTAACAAGCACTTCCAGTGATTCTAAGACATGTTAAAGTTTGCAAACAACTGCAAACTTTAACTGGGTGGATAAACATGGATAAAATGTCTTCATCTGTCAGCTTCTGGGTCACAAGCAACAGACATGGGCACTAGTTATCTTGAGTGAAAAGGGAATCAATTGAAAAGATATCAGGAGCTTGTAGAATTGAATGCAGGCTAGGAAAATGGGCTTCAAAAACAAAAAGCAAGAAGATTGCAGAGGCCTGGGGGAAGAAACTGTAACTTAGATATGGTCACGATATCACTACATTTCCAGCCTCCAAAGGTTTCCTCCATCTTTGCATCATGCATGTGATATTCTAAGTGTGAAATAGGCCTTGTGGTCATGTATATGTTGGGGTGAGGGCAAGTCTTGACCTCCTCTGTTTCTGTTATAAGAAACAGCAGTGAGAGATAGCTTCTGGGAATAGCCATCCTTCTCCACCACACCCAAGATTACAAACAACAGAGCATTCTTCTAAAAAGGAGGCCAAAATGCTACCCTGGAAATGTGTGATGAAATGGAGAGGGGGGAACAGAATGCTCAAGTGCTCCCCAATAAGGACTGCCTGTTGTCAGACCCTACAGAAAAATAATCTCCAAAGTGTAAAATCTAGTGGAGATGGGAAGTATCAACATAATATTGTTCGGAATTCTTCCACAGGGAAGATGTGCTTCTTCTCCCCATCCATTATTTGTTTACATCAGTATGGATGCAGAAATATTTATTCTCTGAGTAATAATCCAATAGTGCCATTATTAGTCCTACTGCCAGATTGTTCTACTTCGGTCATTGGGAGCTCTTGCAGATGCATCCCTGTGTCCTCTCTCCAAACTAGTCTCTGGATTGGTCTAGGCTTCTTAAAGGCAGGGGCTTCTTTTATTTGACTTCACAGAATGGAGAATTCCTTAATCCATAGATGTCACTGGGCTCGAAGTTGAAGTTACTAATTATTCTTCTGGCTCAGGAAATACTCTTATGTGTGAGGATATGCAAGAAGCAGCTTTTGTCTAGAACAGTAACCAACATGTAAAGAGTATTGAACAACTTACAGAGCATGTCATTCCATCTCCACAACCAGCCTATAAAGCTGATATTCAAGAACAGAGCCCACATTGGGCTTGGCAGTAGAGCAGAGTCTTAGGGGCCTCCTGCTAGGTCAAGTTTCAGCTCCTCAGCTGGTGTGTTGCAGGGTAGGGGTTATAGGTCCAAGTCAGGGGATTTTAGGGAATGAGCCAGGATCGCTAGGGGAGCAGGTAGGGGACAATCATCAATCATGTGGTCAAAGGATGCAGTTTAACCACTGCCTAAAGATCTACATTTTTGAATATTTGGCACAGTTGTATTGGCACATACCAGTACAAGCTAATAATTTTCTCTGTATACCAGCACTATTTTTCCTGCCTATGGGCACTACTACGCCCATTTTATAAACTGAGGTCAAATAATGTGGCAAGGCTGCAGAGCTAAAGATAAGGTTAGATTTCCTGGTAGATTTCTGTTCATGACAACATGAAATTTGGAAGTTAAGGAGACGGATTTGAATTTTGTAACTAAACTGGATTCAGATGCACCTTCTACCTTTTCTCAGAATTCCTCCTCACAATAAGAAATGGCATATTATTGCAATCAAATTCCAAACCAAGTGTGCTCAAATCGCCCTGATTCTTTGATAAGACTTCCTGTTTACAGGGGAACAAAAGACACATCTTTGTGTGTGTGTGTGTGTGTGTGTGTGTGTCTGTGTGTTTTGATATACATCAAGTTTGTAAGTGAGATCTTCTGTTTTCCAACTTGTGGCCCATCCTTCTATAGTATTGCCCTGATCCAAGGAGCTGGAAGGGCTAAGTCAGCAGTAGCCTGGACATACAGCTTTCTCCTCCTTCATCTGCTTCTCTAGGCTCCCGTGGTTCTGCACAGTGTGGGTTGTTAAGAGCCTCCTGTGCTCCTTGGGCAGTATTTCTAAAAAATCTTCCTTCCATCCTTCACTCTCCAGGACAGATTCATGGGTAGGTGTACAAGTTTGCATTTTCTGCCTTTCAGCAGGAGAGTCAAGTCAAGGCATACACCTGTGTAAGTACGTGCATGTATGTGTGTGTGCGTGTTGGGGGGGATTGTGGACCATGAGTTCAGTTTTGCTTTATGCTGACTTACTTAACACCCTAGAGGTCCTTACTTTGAACAAGTGCAATCAAAACCAAAAACAAAAAACAAAATCCTCCTCTGTCCTCAGTATCTGCTAGAAACTTCACTCTCTGGGCCAACAGGGATTCTGAAGAAATAATCCACATGGAAGATACAGCAGTAGGCAACCATGTCTGAAGACAGACTATTTAATTTCTAGGCCCTAAATTCCAAAATAAGGCCTAACATATGTTGTTGTCTCCTAAAGCAAATGAGAAAACTGATGAAAAGTTCTCTACTGCAGAGTTAATGCTCAGGTAACGTCAACTATGATTATTGTTGTGTTCAGTACTTTTGGGGCCAGGGTTGACTGGACCCTAAGTAAGGAAAACCAATGAATAGACAAACCAGCACCCTAGGCCAGGGGTGACATAATTTAATAAATCCTCAGAAATGTGACTGGATAATACTCAGAGAAAAAGGTTATCACTTATAGAAACTGAAGCCAAAAGGTCAAGATGTAGAAAAAAGGTCATACTGGGAATCAGGATGAAGCACAGGAAAACTCAATTTCTAGTAATTTTTGTCTCTTTTGAATATTTATTATGCTTTCCAATATACACATTTAATCATATAGTTTTGTTACTTTTTCATTCTTTTTTAAAAAGTTTATTTATTTATTTTGAGAGAGACAGAGACAGCATGAGTAGAGGAGAGGCAGAGAGGTAGGGAGAGAATCTCTGCTAGCACAGAGCCTGATGCGGGGCTTGAAGCCACAAATGGTGAGATCATGACCTGAGCTAAAACCAAGAGTCCAGTGTTTAACCAACTGAGACACTCAGGTGCCCCATAATTTTGTTACTTTTGACTTTTGAATGCATGTGTGTTGGTTTTGTGTCCCTATAGTATTTACGGTCCAGACAAGAAGACTGCAATTGCTCTGTGTTTCTCAAACAGAGAGAATTTAGTGTAGGGAAATGGTTATACAGCCATTGGAAGAGCTGAAAGGTGAAATAGGACATATAAAGTGAACAATAGCAGGAAGTTAGTACCAGGTCTAGGACTGGAGAGAGAAAGGATACAAGTCACCAAAGCCCAGGATTTGGGGTCATATACTGGAAGCTGGAATCATAATAGGCTGGCAGGTGGCAACTAGGGGTGGGCAGAGAGGGGGCTTTTCTGCAGAAAGCGAGCTACAAAGGAAATATAGCTATGTCAAAAGTACTCCATGAAAAAGAGAGTAGAGAAGTATTCCAGCTCCGACCTCCTCTCGCCCTTCCATCTTATACCAGTGTCTCCCATTGGCCAAACCACCTGAAAGGCAGAGGGTAACAAAACCTGAAGAATGTAGTTCCCTAAGGAATGGATTCCGTACCAAAAAGACAATGACAAGCAAGGGCCCAGCCATACAAGCGGCTTGGTGTCATCTATGGTCTCTCAAAGGTGTTTCCTCTCTGTAGATGGTAAAGACATTATTCTTGTGATGGACATTTATTATTGCCTCTGTTTGGGGTGTGATTCTCTTTAAAGGTAAGAGATATGGGAACAGAAGCACTGAAATTCCGTAGTCAAATTCAAGAGAATAGGCTTAAAAGTAAGAAGGATATTTTTAAACTCCTAGAACTCTGTAGCTCATGTCTAATGTTTTTCAGCTACAACCTGATGACTCAGAAGATTTTTTCTGGTTTTGTTTTAGCAAATCTTGATTATCAATGTGATCAGCCCTCTCCCAGATCTGGAGGGAATGATTAGCAGGAGGCTAGCTGTGAACTGAACTAGATAATGTTGCACTTGAAAAGGATGCATTCTGCATCCTTAATCTCAAGGACATTTTAAATAGCCTTGAAATAAATGCTTGCACATGATCTATGTTGGTGATTGATTCTGAATTTTGGATAATATTTTATGGTTTTATGTGTTGCTTTATTACCTTCCCAGTCATTCTGATATATGTATGTGTGTGTGGGCATGCACATGTGTTTTAATTGCATCTTGATTAAATTATCAGAGCAATTGAAATTCCTAGGCAGTTCTTACATTGTGAAAGCTAATTTTAGTTCATCTATGTAGTGTCAGAAATTGTATCCACTTGTAGAGTGTTATTGTGTGACACAGATTTTGTCATTTCCATTGCCTCATTGCAGAGAGGTAGATTCCAACATGACTGGCCACTGATATTCTGCTCTTGCTGGACACAAACTAGTCAAGTGAGCTTGGCTTCTTCAACATCTGGAAGCCCTAAAGGAACTCCTTCCAAGCTTAGTATTAACTCACCCTGACACTTGTTCTTTTGTTCATGCTTCACCTCAAGTTCACCCATAGTGTATTTATTTTTAAACCAATCCTTGCAAGAACTATCACATTACCAAGAAACACATCAGAGACTTACTGGATCCTGGGCTGAAAATATTCCTGGATGACCATGGAGATTGGGCTTACAGAGCTGTGAATTCCATTGTTGGTAACATAATTTGTGACATTTCATACATTTTTCTCCAAGGTCACCCCTCTTTGTAAAAATATTATCCTTTCTGCCATTTATAGGCAGAGTCAATCCTGCCACATGGATGTAGATGGAGGACCTTGAGGATGTCCTCCAACTTGGCATACTTTCCAATTCACCATCCATTCCTAAATATGGGATCCAGTTGGAAACTCGTGTCTCTTTTTTCAATCCTTTAAGTGTAGCAGAAACGTAGAGCTAGATACTGGTGGGGTGTCTGCCAGACTCATTTTAAGTACCTGCTTCCCCTGAGAATTGCTCTCTCCATAAAAAGAAGATTGGTCCTCAGGCAGCAATGTTTATACAACTTGACTTCATCCACATTAATTGGACCTGAGTGGTCAGTTGCATGACCAATTTAGGGTCAGTTTCTCTATCCCTAGAATCTACAACAGAGAGAATGCCATCTGAGCTGGGCTGGTGTCTTGAACCATGGAGATGTTTTGCGGGAAGATGTGAGTAGCCATTCCACCCAAGGGCATGAAGTTCAAGAGGAATCACATGCAAAGTAAGTAAAGACAAAGAGGTTAAAGAATTGCCTGGTGAATTCATTACCTATTGCTGTACCACAGATTGCCCCCAACACAGCAGTATAAAACCACCAACATTGATTAGCTTACACAGTTTCTGAGGATCAGGAATCTGGGACCAGCTTAGCTGGGTATTTTTGGCTCAGAGCCTCTCATGAGCGTTCTGTCAAGACGTTGGTTGGAGCTAGAGAATGCACTTCTGCAGTTACTCAGGTGGCTGCTGCCAGAAGGGTTCTGGTCCTTGCCATATGACTTTCTCTATTACGTTGCTTACATGACATGGCAGCTGACTTTCTCTGTAGCTGAGAGAAAGAGAGAGAGAGCAACCAAGATGGTGGTGGAACTTAATTTTCCCCTTCTTGAATGTGTACTGGACTTAGTGACTCTTCCAAAGACAAAAATATGGCAACAGAAAAATAGTAACCATCCAGTGGAAAAACATGGCAGATACCAGCTTAACAAAGTAATCAAGACTAACATCACCAGTGATAAGTCACGTTGATCTTATATACTACTGATATGATGTAATGAGAAGGTTATCTCACCTTGTGGTATTCCCTCAAATCTGTAATCCCAGACAAGTTTTGAGAAAATAGCAGCCAAATCCAAATTGAGGGACATTCTACAAAATACCTGACCGGTACTCTTCAAAAGTTTAAAGCTTATTTAAAAAAAAAAAGGACTGTGAAATTGTCACAGATCTTAGGAGATGAAGGAAACTTGGTGAATAAATGCCATGAGGCATTCTGGATTAGATCCTAAAACAGAAAAAGGACATAAGTAAGAAAACTGGTGAAATCTGCATGAAGTCTGTGGTTTAATTAATTAATACCAACATAATAGTTTTGACAACGTACCATGGCTATGTTACCACAAAGGGAAGCTGGGCGAATGAAATATGGAAACTCTTTGTATTACCCGTGCAACTATTCTGTAAATCTATAATTACCCCAAACTAAAAAAGCATTTTAACAAGTACACACCACCCCACCACATTAAACAAACAAAACCAAAGACAATGTATAAAGTGACAAGCCCTGGGTTCAACTTCTATGTGGGATAGTCTAAGAAGACTTCTCAGAGAGAATAAAGTCTAGTTGCATGCAAAAGAGAGTTAAAACTATAGCTGTAGTACCATGAAATACTCAAGTAACTTCTAACAGAATTGTACAGTCTTTTTTTCTCTTTTTTTTCTGTGGAATCCTAAGACAATCTGAGTAGAGATATGGGCTCTGTCTCTAGAAAAATGTATATGTATTTTGCATGCAACTTGGATGTTTTGGACATTTGCAAACCCAGTAAATGTTTACATATAATTCCACAGTGGTTTCATAACCATCTTATGTGCTTTTGATATAATGGAACACTGTGCAGGTTTAATCATTATTTTCCAATTCTTCTAAAATGAACACAAATTATTTATGCAATTTTAAAGATAGTAAAGTATAATAAAGGATATACATGCTTTCGTAACTTATGGCTCACTTTTTATGCTGTGTGGTTCTCATAGCTCTTTAATTTAGAAATTATTGGGAAGAATGAGTAAGAGAAGATCCTAGATTCATCACTCAAGAGAACCAGAAGGGTTAAATCTGTAATTTATCACTCTTTCTCACCATAATCATTGACATTCTTATTACTGACGCAAATGACATATTAAAAATTTACTGCTTCTCTCTCTGCTTTCAAAAGAAATATGTATATGTTGTAACAAAATAAAACATTACAAGAATGTGTGATTTTGAAAGCCAAATTTCTTTATAATTCTTAGCCCCTCTAACAGCTGTTAATGATTTAATCCGGGTACAACATTACATACACACACACACACACACACACACACACACACACACACACATGCATGCATGCACACACCCACACAATTTGTTTTTTAAATGAAAATAGAATTGACATGCATTGTTTGCAATGTGCTTGTGCATGTTTCCATGTCTGTTCACAGAATTCAGCCTCATTGTTTTTTATTTTACACACTTTTGTAGTGTTTTTAACACCTACATGGAATTCAACTGTAAGGATACATCCTAATTCATCTATAGCCCCTGTGCCATGGATCTAGTTTTTCAATGTAACGAAAAATATTGCAATCAAAATTCTTGTATACGCATCTCTGCATCTTTGTGAGAGTATTTCTATAGTATACATTTCTAGAAATGGAATCTTTCTCTTAATTTTTTTATCAGATGCCTGCCTTGTCATCCATACTTCTTAGTTAATCTGTGAGTCCTACTGAACAGTGGCAGAGGGCAAAGGGCCGAGTTGTCCTGCTGGCTGTAGATGGAAAGAGCTCAAGACTCCCGCTTGGCCAAACAGCTTCAATGTTAAGAAAACATGACTTCCTGAGTTTGCAGAGGCCAACATGTTTGCTTTGGTTTAATTGCTAGTCAGAGGAAAATACATCCCAGGAGAGAGCGCCTGTCTCCACCTCATCCTCTTTTTTCATCTTTATTTGAGAAGCAGAAAAATCCAGTGACTATTTGAGGCACTAGGGGTGGATAGTAAAGTTGTCATTCAGGATGCCAAGTGACTTTTTAGACAGTGGAAAGAAGAATTCTATATAGTAATGAAAACAAACTACACACAGTGTCATGGATGAATCTTTGAAAAATGGTGAGTCAAAGAATTAAGATACAGAAGTATTTATACAGCATAATCTCTGATTATCTACTGTTGTAGAACACATTACTTCAAATCTTCTTGGTTTATACAACAGAAATCACTTATGATCATGCTTTCTGTGGGTCAGATATTTGTGAGTGGCTTGGAGCAGTTCCATCTGAGGGTTGCTCTTGAGGTTGAGATTGCAGTTGAATGTCTTTTTTGGGGTACAGTCATCAAAAGGCTCTGGACTCGGGCTGAGGACCCACTTCTAAGGTGGTTCAATCACGAAGCTGGCAAGTTGGTGGTAGGTGCTGGGGGGAGACCTTGTTTCCTGTTGACAAGGGTGTCTTCAAAGGACCCCTTGAATCTTCCCATGCTCGCTTCAGAGTGAACTACCTGAGAGAACTAGGCAGAAATCTACAAAAGTGGACTTTTGTGACAGCTTTAGAAATTAGTCACATAAGACCAGCCCTGATTCAATATAGGAAGAGACCATCAGGAGACCTGCATTATTGGGGGCCATCTTGGAAGGTGGTGACCATAATTTCATTTATCTGAAGTCCAAAAATAGGCAGAAAAACCCTATATTGCTTACGGGGGCATACTTATTTGTTAAAATTATAGAAAAAGAAGGGCAATGGTGACCGTAAAAGTGGTTATCTTTTGAAGGGAAAAAGCTGTGAGTGGTTAAGGATCATTTGTGAAAGAGTACATGTATGTTGTACGTACTTTTCCAAAGTGTAATATGTTTCATAATTGAAAGAAAATACTCTTCAAAAAAAATTAAACCACTGGGGACCTTGGGGGGCTTAGTCGGTTAAGCGTCTGACTCGCTTAGGTCATGATCTCGCGGTTCGTGGGTTCGAGCCCCGCATTGGGCTCTGTGCTGACTGCCAGCTCAGAGCCTGGAGCCTGTTTCAGTCTGTGACTCACTCTCTCTCTGACCCTCCCCTGCTCACGCTGTCTTTCTCTCTCTCCTAGAAATAAAAACAACAACAACAACAACAATTAAACCAGGCGTGCCTGGGTGGCTCAGTCAGTTAAGTGTCCAACTTTAGCTCAGGTCATGATCTCACGGTTCATGGGTTCTAGCTCGGCGTCAGGCTCTGTGCTGACAGCTCAGAGCCTGGAGCCGACTTTAGATTCTGTGTCCCCCTCTCTCTCTGCCCCTCGCCTGCTCATGGTCTCTCTCTCTCTCTCTCTCTCAAAAATAAATAAACATTTAAACAAATTAAACGAAAAGAGAGTTGACATGAGAAACAGAAAGTGTTCTTTTGTCTTTTAGGTCTCAAACATAGATCAATGGATTCTTAAAGAATAATTGAAAGTATGGTCAAAACAGGAATAACAACAATAGCAACAATTAACATTTAAAATTAGCCACAAGTTCTTATGAGTTCCAGAAAATAAAAAAGCAAAGTGCTTTTTATAGGTATCCTTGCTTAATCACCACCATAACTAGTTTGTTTCGATAATCCCCTTTTCTGGGAATAAGGAAACTGAGAAGGAGGGTGATTTAGGCATCTTGCCTACCAGGCAGTACATGGTAGAGGCAGGATTTAAATGCCAGCCACTGTGCCTTTCTGATGCCAAAAAGGTCAGACCATTGGTATACATTTTAACTCTCTTTATTTTCTGCCTAGATTGAACAAACTTTGGAAACCCTTAGCTGGATCAGTCAACTAGTCTTTTCCAGTATGCGCCTGGCACAAAGTACTTCAATAAAAATAACCTGAGACAGTGGGGCATGCCTGGGTGGCTCAGTCGGTGAAGTGTCTGACTCTTGATTTTGGCTCAGGTCATGATTGCATGGTTTGTGGGTTTGAGCCCTGCATTGGGCTCTGCGCTGACAGCATGGAGCCTGCTTGGAATTCTGTCTCCCTCTCTCTCTGCCCCTTTCCTGCTTGCACTCTCTCTCTTAAAAAATTTTTTTTGGGGGGCGCCTGGGTGGCTTAGTCGGTTAAGCGTCCGACTTTCACTTAGGTCATGATCTCACGGTTCGTGGGTTCAAGCCCCGCGTCAAGCTCTGTGCTGACAGCCAGCTCAGAGCCTGGAGCCTGTTTCCAATTCTGTGTCTCCCTCTCTCTCTCTGACTCTCCCCTGCTCACACTGTCTCTCTCTCTCTCCTAGAAATAAATAAAACATTAAAAAAATTTAAAAAAATTTTTTTTTAAAAATGAGAGAGAAAAGTAAAAACAGATGTTTCCTGAGTGAATAAAGAATTAAAGATTATTTTATTTATTGTGCAAAAATGTTGTATGGAGCGTATTATGTGGCAAGCACTGGCTAATGGTCTGTGTGTCTTACAAGTATTAATTCTATTACTGTTTTGTGACTGTCCCCTGATGTCCACTCTAATTCATCTGTAAGAGGTAAGTCCCTGGGGATAGTCCCTTTTTCACTGGCCCTGAGGCAAACTGGAAGTTTTCTGTTTTTCCAAGTACTTGACTTTTACCCCCGGGGCTTGATATTTCAGCATCTTACTTTTGCAAGTCAATTCCACAGCAGTATTACTGAACCTCTACTCCTACTGGATTTTAGGGGGAAACAAAAATGAATGTATTTTCTTCTGTAACCTGACAAACTTAGTGCTTGTGTTTGCAAAGATTCTGAGAACTTTTTGGGTTAGCATGGATGGGGACATCAAAACCTTTGAGGTTTACCCATGTAACCTTCATGACGGGAAATGTGCATACATCGTGGTTTATTTCAGTTTCTGGTTTTAGTTCCTTTAATAAGTGCTAAATATGCTTCATTCAGTCATTCTCCCGCATGAGATTTCTCCAAATGACCCGTTAACAAGTCTGAACGTGTCTGCTTGTTGTTCTAATGAAGAGATCTCAGTCTCCTTATCAGCAGTGCCTCTGGGACACAGGCTAAATTCTACTGTGATAAATCAATTTAGACTAGGAGAGAGTCCTAGTGATGGAAAGTTATTTCGTTCAATCAATATTTGCCTGATGTACAAATGGACACTGTGGAAAACCTAAGATAAAAATCCCATTTTTATTTGTATTACCATTGCTATCATTATGAAAAGGAACAATGTAAATTTGCTAGAAAATATATTCTCTTTTACCTGATGGGTAATCCATTTGTTTATTCAGCAGTTATTGAGTATCTATTGTGCGCATGGTCCCAGCCCACAAGGGGCTCACGGTTTGGACAAGGGTAAGGGTGTATTTGGTTTGTGTATGTGGTGGTGGTAACAGTGGGGTAGTGGTGGAGGTGAGGGGATTTGTATGGAAAGCTAAATAAATATAATGAGGTATGATGCAGGTAGTGTATTTGGGGAACTTAGGGATGGGGCTTCTAAATCAATCTGGGGACCTGGCGAGGGTCGGTAGGGTAGAGCCAGACTTTCTGACGAAGGTAACACCTGAGCTGTATCTTAAGGTTAAAGAAGTGTTTGGGGCAAAAGAGGAAGAGAAAGACACTCTAGACAGAGAGAAACAGCCTGACCTATTCCAGGAGCTCCAAGCAGTTTGGGGTTACTGAAGCTCTTTAATATGGAAGTCAGAGAGTGATCTGAGAGGAGGAAGAGAGGGCGGGAGAATCCAGTGCATGGAGAGCTGGGTATCTAATATTAAAGAGCCTGGTCTGCGTTCTGTAGCAGTGGGGATCCTAAAAGGGCTTCAAACAGGGAAAAGACAAGATGAGGTTTGTGTTCTAGAAAGATCTCTCTTGGCAAAATTTCAAAAACACGTGTGCTTTTTGGTCTAGCAATTCAATCTCCAGGCAATTAGTGTGAATGGGGACAAAGATGTAGCTACTGGGAAAGAAGTGAAATGTTCTTTATCTCTAGTAGTAAAACATTGAAAACAGTCAAAAGGTCCAACAATGCAGACATTGAAAAACAAATGCAATAAGCTTATAAAATAGACAGTATATTTTAGAAGCATTAAAATGAGGTTGTAGGCAAGGAAAGGTATTTATGATACGTGAAAAGGAAAGGTGTGATAAAGAAGTGGTATATTCAGTATTACTGTTTGAATATTTACTGAGACTGTACATACATTTATATTTATATAATGAATATATTGAATACTGAGTGACATATTCCTAGATATGGGTATATATTTAGGAATATATATCTATATTTATAAAATATATACACATATATGTATATATGTATATATACATATATATATACTTGTATCTATATGATAAATATATTGAATATTGAATGACATATACTTAGGTATGGATATATATTGAATATTGAGTGACATATTCCTAGGTATGGGTATTACTGGAGAGCAGTATTATGGGTGTTCAAAAATGTTTTTCTTTTACTTATCTCCATTTTGTGATTTTTAAATAATAAACCTTTTTACTTTTCTAATGAAAAGAGCTTTATTTAAAATATTTTACATAGAAGTTAGTAATCTTTTCACTACTTTGGTAGTTGTTTAGAGGAAGACAAAAAGCAGGAATGCCTTTTTTGGAGTATATATTCCATCTTTTGGAACATTTTATTTTATTTTATTTTATTTTTTAGAGAGAGAGAGAGAGAGACAGCGTGAGCAGGGGAGGGTCAGAGAGAGAGGGAGTCACAGACTGAAACAGGCTCCAGGCTCTGAGCTGGGAGTCAGCACAGGGCCCGACGCGGGGCCCGAACCCACGAACCGCGAGATCATGACCTAAGCGAAAGTCGGACACTCAGCCGACTAAGCCACCCAGGTGCCCCTGGAACATTTTATGTTGTACTGCTTACTCTAATTCCTGTAACTTCAGATACCTTGAAACAATAATGTATGGCATGACCTTTATTGATTGTTCGGTATTGGGTTTGAAGTCACAAAGTTCATACCAGGGTCAAATCACTCTTCCACCGTTGCTGTTGTATCTGTGGGGTGACAGCTACCTGGTGCCATTGACCTGTCTTTATGGTCCATTAGCTACAAAAGGCACTTCTTTGGTTTGAGTCTCTCCTTGATCGAATTTTAGCCACGCTCTTCTGAATCTTCTTCCCAAATAGACCTTGACTTTCGGCTTTCGTTTACATTAACCAGTTTTAGCAACAATCCTGTCAAGATGGTTTGGCCATCACCCCCATCCTCTGTATCCAATCACCTTCCTTATCTCTCACCCCTCCCCTTGCCTGCCGCAGGAAGAATCCTGTTAGGTCAGTTTCGCAAAGAATAAGCTACTCCTTTAATACTTTTCTACCCACCTACCTCCTCACCTACATTCTGCTTCTTGGCTAGGAATCCCAGCTTTACCTGGGAGACGCTGGTAGCTCAATTGGTTAAGTGACCGGCTTTTGATTTCAGCTCAGGTCATGATCTCATGGTTCATGAGTTCCAGCCCTGCCTGGAGCACATCCTCCCTCCCCCCCTCCTCACCCCCCACCTGAGGCTCCACACTTACAGTGCAGAGAAACTTGCTAAAAATGTAGGTTCTCAATCTCTACCTCTTTAAGATCCCGTTTTAGTCCTTCTGCTGCAGGGCTTGGATATCTGCATTATAATGGCACCCCAAGTGATTCTGATGGACATAGTTCTTGGACAACCCTTTGGGAAGAGCACATGACTTTCCTTTCCCGGTCTACACAGCATAGCACCCTCCTGTCTCCCCTGGCCCTTGTTCAGTGGCTCTAGAAAACAGCGTTGGACAGTACTCATAAGGACAATATATTTAGAAGACCAGAATCCAGTGACTCTTGAGGAGCAATAAATGACCACAAGGTGGTCCGTGGCACTTCTGAGGTTGTAATGATATTTGAGCATGCCCTTTTTCTGGTAAGAAAGTCTACAGCTTTCATCAGATTCTCAAAGAAATCCACTATCCAAACGTTAACCCTGCAAAGCTGCGAAGCAAATTTATGCCTTGAAAATGAATTATTTTCCACTTGATGTGTTTCATGTTTGAACTTTGTGTAGCTTAGATTGTTTTTCTTGGAGCACGCCCATGTCTGGGCACACAGTCCACTGCCCTAGCACCTGTAAGAAGAATATATACTAACGGATAGTGCTGAAGAGACTTTCTATTGACTACCTCATTCCCCTCTCCCCTTCTGATCATCCTCCTTAGCATTTTTCTGTCATTTATATTATTCTTCACATGGGCTTGTTTCACCTTCCTTTTGAAGTAACTGAACTGGGATCTTCTTTTGAGGTAACTGAGCCTGGGTGGCTCAGTTGGTTGAGCATCCGACTCTTGATGTTGGCTCAGGTCATCATCCCAACATCGTGGCTTGGAGTGTTGGGCTTCATGCTGAGGCTGGAGTCTAAGATCCTCCCTGTCTCTGTCCCCTCCGCCCTCCACCCCTGTTCTCTCTGTCTCTGTCTCTCTAAAAAAATAAATAAAAATAAAGTAAGTGAACTGCCTCGTTACTGTCCAATCCTGTGCTTATAAAAATATGCTTCAAATAAGAGAAACACAAGTTTAAAAGGGGGGTAGGTTTACGTGTTTCTGTCTACAGAACTGAATTTATTAGTCCCAGGGAGACTGCAAAATAGTTTCTTTTTTTTTTTTCTTTTAGTTTTTCTTTTTTACTTTAAGTCTCTAAAGTAGTGAGAGAGAAAGAGAGTAGGGAATGGCTTTGGGAAACTAGCATCCTTGCAGTCAGAGCTGGGCACAAAGCCTACGTCTGCCAATTGCGTCAAGTCTTGACCTTGGACAGGACAACAAATAGGTGAAGCAGCTGGGACGCAGCCTAATCCTTCTGGTGGTGGGCAATTGTGGCTACATCCGGTTCCCAGAGAGAGCATTTCGACCATGTGCCATGTTCAGTGTCAAAAGCTCAAGCTGTGATGTTTAGTGACACAGTGGTATTGTTGAGGGTGGCTTCACTAGCCCAGGTCTATGGCATAGATTTTAGAGTTGCTCCTGGTTGCACAAGTTCTGTGCCAAGTCCCGCTGGCCTTCTGGAGGGTCTGGGGCTACTAAGTCTACTTTCCTCCTTCCTTCCTTTCTTTTTTTTTTTTTTTTTTTTTAATGTTTTTTATTTATTTCTAGGAGATAGAGAGAGACAGTGTGAGCAGGGGAGGGTCAGAGAGAGAGGGAGTCACAGACTGAAACAGGCTCCAGGCTCTGAGCTGGCAGTCAGCACAGAGCCCGACGCGGGGCTCGAACCCACGAACCGCGAGATCATGACCTAAGCGAAAGTCGGACGTTTAACCGACTCAGCCACCCAGGCGCCCCTCCTTCCTTCCTTTCTAATGTTTTATTAGAGAGAGAGAGGGAGGGAGGGAGAGAGAGAGCATGAACAGGGGAGGGTCAGAGAGAGAGGGAGACACAGAATCTTAAATAGGCTCCAGGCTCTGAGCTGGCTGTCGGCACAGAGCCCAATGCGGGGCTCGAACTCACAAACCACGAGATCATGACCTGAGTTGAAGTCGGACGCTTAACTGACTGAGCCACCCAGGTGCCCCTACTCAATGAATTCACTTTCAATGGATTGTTTTCTGCTGAAATCAACCATATCCAGCGGCTCTTGGATGTGTCCTCCAAACATGCCATGAGCAGCTTTGCTTCCACATCTTCCTCATGTCCCGTTTCTCCTTTTGACTGACATGTTTTTTAATCTAACTTTATCAGAAATTGTACACCATTTAAAAATTTTTTTCTGACGGTTCTCTCTCTTTTGTTTATTTTTTTATTTCTTTTTTGTTTACTTTGTGTTCAAATGTGTACAAAAATACATAGAGTAGTATAGTAAACTTCCATAGCACATTAGCCAATTTCAACATCTTCTTCACATTTCAGTGTTCCTTTTCCCACTTTATGAGCAATAGAAGGAGAAGAGATGGAGTATTTTATGGCAATTCCCAGACATCATGTCATCACGCCCATAAATACTTTATATGTACGTCTGACTATCAGATAAGAACTTCAAAAATAAGATAGGCACAATGTCACTATCACACGTAATAAAATTAAAAATAATTTTTAAAATTCTTATTTTTGAGAGAGAGAGAGAGAGATACAGAGAGAGATAGAGCATGAACCAGTGAGGTGCAGAGAAAGAGGGAGACACAGAATCTGAAGCAGGCTCCAGGCTCTGAGATGTCAGCACAGAGCCCAGTGCAGGGCTGGAGCTCACCAACTGTGAGATTAGGATCTGAGCAGAAGTCGGACACCCAACTAACTGAGCCACTCAGGCACACCAACAATGATTTTTTAATATTATCCAATTCCAGTCCATGTTCCTACACTCCTAGTGTTCTCCAAAATGAATTTTGACAATTGGCTTGTTCAATCAGAATCCAGATAATATGCACACAATGTATTTGGGTGGTATGTCTCTTTTTTCAATTTGTTTTTAAAATTAAATATAATTCACATAGATCTTATGTATGTCTCCTACTTCTTTACAAATCTATAGCAGTTCCTCCTTCCTCTTTATTTCATGCTATTTAGTTTTTGAAGAATTTCTCAATGTCTTGTAGAATTTCTCAATTTTTAGGTTTGTCTGATTGCAACCTCACATGTTCCTCTCTTTCCTTTTTTCCCCTCTGTAAATTGGTGGTTAGATTGAGGGGATGGAGTAGATTCAATTTTCATGTTTTATGTCCTAGACTTTTCCTTTATTTTTTTCACTTTTTCTTTATTTTTAAGATCTAGCTTAGTCACATTTCCTCCAAGAATTCTTCACTTTATCTCCACCTCTGCCCTTGGTGGTGGCTCCTTTCTTAGACACGTGTAGCCTTTATGTATCTATTAACTTATCTATCAAATCATTTTCACTCCTATTCCTAAAAAGGCAAGGACTATATCCTGAGCGCAGGGATCATATATGGCTCAAAACTGCTGTTTTCCCCCATATCTAGCACATAGTGTGGCCGACCCAGAGTAGATTCTCCATAAATAGTTGTTGAGATAAACGGATATGAAAGTCCACATCAGACACCAGTTATCTGCTGCTTAGTACTTGCTGACTTCTCTGTGGTTTCTCATTGAGTTATAAGCCTTGACTCAACTCCTGGACTATGAGTCTCTGGAGGGCAGAGAGGAAGTCAAATACATTCTTGTAGTCTGGTCACTTAACACGATGCTGTTTATAACTACTGCATGTCCCGTGTATTTTCAAGCGAGGACCCATGTCCATCTGTCCTTGCTGCTGGATTTTTATAAGCAAAATGAGAGGTGTATGTGACAAGCATGTGCAAAAGAGTAAAATATTACATAAATATAGGTAAGTGTGACAATAATACTCTTTTGTACTTTTTTTTTCTTTTGCAGTTTTAAGAATCACAATCCCTAGTTGAAATGTATGAAGATACTGACTTTCATCACTTTTTTAAAGACAGGGTATCTAGGGGCGCCTGGGTGGCTCAGTCGGTTGGGTGTCCGACCTCGGCTCAGGTCATGATCTCCCATTCCATGGGTTCGAGCCCCACATTGGGCTCTGTGCTGACAACTTAGAGCCTGGATCCTGCTTCAGATTCTGTCTCCCTCTCTCTCATCTCCTCCCCTGCTTGTGCTCTCTCTCTCTTCTCTCAAAATTAAATAAACGTTAAAAAATTTGAAAACAAAATGGTAAAAATAAAAGAAAAGGTATCTATTGCTAGGGTTCAATTCATTAATGAAGAGGCATTACAGGGCCATCTACCAGAGGGGCAACTTTTTATCGTGTGGATTAATGGTATGGTCATTCCTAGACATGGGCCATCTATTTAAAGGAGTAAAAAGTGTTTAGGGTGATTACTCAAAGACCTTTTGGTTGCAACTGACAAAAACCTAAAGCATAATAGTTTCAGCAAAAAGAAAAGAATTTTTGGTTCATATCTCTGGAAAGTCTAAGGGTATCTACTTCTCTGATTGTTGTGTTGATCTTATCCCATTGTCTCATTTTTGGTCAACTTTCCTATGTGGCCATAAGTAATTAGCTTTAAGTTGTCTACCTTTGAGCACCATGCTTCCACAAATCAGACAGCTTTCTCCGTTGACCTGTAGAAAAGTTCAAAGGAGAACTTTTAGTCATGTCACTGTCCTGTGTCCATGCCTAAAGGAATCACTGTGGCTAAGGAAAAGGGGTCATTTATTGGTCAGGATTAAATCACATACCCACTCCCCCTGGGTGGCAGATGGCACTCTAAATGATAAATGTGTCACACTTGATGGAAGACAAGTTTTCCCCAACTCTGAGTAGGATGAGACCAGAAGAAAAGGTACAGGGGAAAAAATAGCAGCTGTATGTATCTCAGGGCAACCTCAGCTCAGAGCTCTGTAGCCTACAGATACCTCTGGAAGGTACACTTGTCTGGTAGTAAGTTCAGGGATCTTAGTTTTCCTGACAGTTTTTTCCCCTTCAGGTTTGGTCCCTTTGGTCTAGCAGGTCACTATTTGATATAATGAGTGACAAAGTAGACTGTTCCATTACAGTTCTAAAGAGGTTATACACTGCAGTTCTAACATGAATTTCTTTTTAAAAAATTTTTAAATGTTTTATTTATTTCTAGGAGAGAGAGAGACAGTGTGAGCAGGGGACGGTCAGAAAGAGAGGGAGTGACAGACTCTGAAACAGGCTCCAGGCTCTGAGCTGGCTGTCAGCACAGAGCCCGAGCCCAATGCGGGGCTTGAACCCACGAACCGCGAGATCATGACCTAAGCGAAAGTCGGAAGCTCAACCGACTGAGCCACCCAGGCGCCCCCTAACATGAATTTCTTGATAGCCTTTAAGGGGTCAATGGAATCCTGGGAGATGCCCAATCATGAATCCAGTCTCCTAAGAATTTTATCCTAGGATGATCATTTAATTTAATACTTCTGGAAGGACAAACTCACAAATGAAATGTTAGTCTGGAAGGAATATCTTCAAGATACAATAAATAAAAGAATGACCAGTGAGCATCATTTTTAAAGACGACAAATCACTTTCCCTTGCATTTGGCCTTGCAACATCTTCTAAAACAGGTTTGCTAATCTCTTTTACAGATGAAGAAATTGAGGCTTCTAGGAATCAGTGACGTGCCCAAGAACACACAGTGCTTTAGACAGGATTTCAGGATCTCAGCTCTGAGTCTCCTAACTTTAAATACCACCCTCTAACTCTCTACTGCCTCTCTGATGCCTTAAGACGTTTTTGAAAGAAAGAACACATCCTATGGAAGTAATCAGAGGGAAGGTCTGGAAGTAAACATGAGCCATAACTGAGCTTTTTATTCTGTTACCTAAATGAGTGTCAGGAAGATCAGGCGGGAGGAGGACACTTACACAGTTTATGCACCCCCAACTTCACTCCTGAATTGTTAGGACAATCTTGTTTGAACTCTCAGACAACTGACAAATTCAAAGCAGACGGTGACGACTCTGTTTTGTAACTTGGTGCCTTTTAAATTAACCGGACCTTTCAAGGGCTGCTTTAGATTAAAAGCGGCTAATTGGATAAAGGGAAAAGAGCCACTCAGCTGGATGAATAGTATTGTAAAAGCCCAGACTGAGTTACAGAAAAGGAACGCACAAGAATAACTTTTACAATAATGTTTTAATTATAGAGTGAAGGCAAATTCCTCCACTCTATTCCAATCCGAGGACAAGTTCATATTTCGCAGCACCACTGGGAAGCATAGAGGCTGGCAGTTAAGTCCTTTTATTTTAAGGCAAGCTTGAAGGCTAAAACTTTCCAGTGCCAAAACCTTTCACGATTAAAAAAAATTTTTTTTATTAAGGATTTGGGGTGTCCTTGCAAATGTCTGAGCAGGGAGTAGGGGTGACGGCAAGAGAACAAGGCTGGGTCTATTCTTATTAATATTAAATAGCCACGTCCGTACCCTTGAAGCAAGAGAGGAGAGAGGAGGGAGAGGAGCTGCTGACATTGAGAATGAATCCAAACAGGAGTTGCAATAGCGGTGTCCACCACGTTGCCTCTGCCCCCGCCTGGCCTTCTGGGAGTTGTAGTTTTCGCGGGAGCGACTCCCCCGGCGAGCCAGGAACGCCCCGTCCGGACCGAACTACAGATCCCAGGCTGCGCGCGGCCGCCCGCCCCTCCCGCGCGGGTGCGAGTGTAAACTCGCCTCGCCTGGGCGGCTGGCCGCGCGCCGGCGAGCGGACTGAGCTGGGCACTGTGCGGGGGCGCACCACTCGGGGGACCCGGGCCCCGCCACCTTCCCTCGGCCCCCAGGCTCTGTTCTCACTTGCGAGCAGTGAAAGGACGGGCAGCGGGAGCCATGCAGTCGGAATCGGGGATCGTGCCGGATTTCGAAGTCGGGGAGGAGTTTCACGAAGAGCCCAAAACCTATTACGAACTCAAAAGTCAACCTCTGAAGAGCAGGTGAGTGGTGACAGCTGGCGGGAGGCGCGGAGGGCGGCTGGGGCCCCCCGCGCTCCACACCCTGGGGCGAGGAAAGCCGGTCGTCCGGGCTCTGGGACAAGGACCCCGTGTCCTTGCCCGGGGGCAGAGGGCGAACTGCCCCCCGCAGTTGGGGGCCGCGCCCGCCGGGCGGGTGCGCCTCCGGGGGAGGGGGCCTCAGTTCAAGTGCGCAGCCGGGGAGCTGCAAAGCAGCCTAGGACCGCCGGCCTAGGTGAGGGGTCCCTGGGCTCGACATGCTGGCCGCTGAGACTGGGTGGGGGCTGGGGAGCTCCCGGCGCGCAGGTCGCGGAGGAGGAGCGCGGGACCCGGACGCTATCGCAGTGGGAAGGAGGAAAAAAGAGTTTCTAGTGAACCTCTTTTCTAAAGATCCCGGCGGGCTGAGGACTCGGAGAGGGAGTGCTTGGGGTGGATTGAAGCGCGACGGCGAGGGAAGCAATTAGTCTGTGTCGCCTCCTCGGAGTCGGGCTCCTCTGGGAAAGCCCGCCCCTGGCCGCCTCCAGGTGCATTTTCCCGGAGTCCCGCCTCTCACCTTGCCCACCCGGGCACGGCGGCGCGGGCGGCGTCCTGGGTAGCGGTGGGCGTGTCACCTGTCCAGGTTCAACTCCCCGGGCAGTAGAGTCCCATTCAAATCCAGGCCTTCCCTGGAGGGGGAAAAAAGCTTCGGAACTGGAGTGTTACCGGGACGGATCTGCTTGGCAGATCCCCGGCTTGGCAGCGACACGCGTTTAATTTGCAGGGGAGTTCAAAAACTTTTTTGGAGAGAAGTGAAAACACCCGCTGGCCTGGCTTCCCACCACCTCTAGTGCCCACTTCCTGTGCTGCCTCCATTCCCACTCGTCCGTCGGAATGGGTTGAGTATCTTTCTTCCTCTGTCCTATGGCCACTCCGGACATTTCCCGTGTTTACTAAGAGGGACAACATGGTCATTGGAGATTGTGATAGTAGAGAAGGATTTATGTCCACTCCTCTCAGTTGTGAAATAAGGTAAAGCTGTAACGGGAAGGCTCAAGGCAGTGCTTCTGCACACCCATCTCAAACCTCCCTGCCTGCCCCCCACACTGGGTAGAATCTGGGTGAATGGGCCTGGCCGGCAGAGGGGAGGAGGGTTCGGAAATCAGGGTGAATGAAGAGAAGGGCAAATGGATGGGGAGTGAGGTAGTACATAGTACAGTCTTTGCTTCTGGGCTGCACCGGGGTGCTGTTTGCTCTGGTGGCTGGCAGAAGCCGGTTTGTTTCCTTCAGGGCTGCGTCAGGACTCTGAATCCAACCAAGTTGGGGAAGAGAATCTGGGAAAGGCATACCCACCGACGGGGTTGCTGAAGCAGCCTCCTTGCAGACGCTTAGCAGTGATTGGAAGGAAATGCAGTTAGATGCCTAAAAGCAGCCTTTAGTTGATGGTTTCTCTTCATAATGGCTGTTTTGTGTGTGAGCATAGATTGTGTGTGTTGGGGGTTGGGGGTTTTGAGTAATATTGTGTAAAGGGTATTGTTGCTTATGCTCATTGGGGCTTTATTGTGCATTCGGCTGAAGGGACCAGTGTTTTACTGAGCAGTCTCTGCTTTTGCTTCTATAAGCAAATGCTTACATGGCCAGAATGAGGGAGTGAGTGTTTGAGTGTGCGTCTGTAGTCCTGAAAGAAATGAATTAACCGGACTGTTTGGAACATTTTTGATGGGAGCTGATACATAACATTAAATGAGTTTGAGAGAGTGAGGAAAATACCATCTGGAAAAACCCAAATGAGTGCCATGAAACTCATGTTGAAGGATTTGGGCCTGTTCTTTTTCAGAGTCGGCAAAAAATTACTTGCAAGGGTGAACGTCCTCGGTAGCTAGCTAGCATGTGTAAGGAAAAATGTGGCTACGTGGGAAGCGATGGCTTCACACGTTGAAGCTAGAAACAGGTGCGGGACAGAACCGGTATGGAGAGGAATGCTAAATTAAAAAAGTTGTTGTAAAACTTGTCTGTGGAGCAGACACATGCTCTTTGAAATAAACCAGTTAAATAAAATCTGTGAATAAATATATGGGGTTGGCAAAATTTCCCCATACTGTTTTCCACAGTTGTCTAACTTATTGTCATCGGCATCTGTTGTGTGACTTTAAAAGGGCTCCATGTTGTTGGGGGCCTCCTCATGGCCTTTTGTCTGAAGTCTTTGCCAGGGCACCTCCCTTCTTGTAAGTCTTGGTTGGAAAAAGTAGAATTTGAAAGGTCAAGACTGCTGTAGCCATTTCGTCTATCAGTTGTATTCTCTGGATTGCCTCTTGGAGTTGAAAATATGTTCCGGATCTGCCCACCTCTCGGCAAATCCACTGCCACCACTAGGGTCCAAGTCCTCACCAGCTCGTGCCAGGGCTATTGCAGTAGTCTCTTGCCTTGTCTTCTACTGTTACCCCTTCTGGTGCATTTTCTACGTGACAGCCACAATGTTCCTGTTAAAACTGGTTCTCAGGCAGGGTAGGTATTCCCCTCCCTCCCCCCTGACCCCGGGGTCATTTGACAATGTCCAGAGAGATTTTTGGTTGTCAGAATGGAAGGGTGTTGGTATTGGTCTTAAGTACATAGAAGCCGGAGATGCTGGCAAACTTTCTGTAATGCAAGATAGCAGCAGAGAATTATCTGGCCCTAAACTGTCACTGCCGAGGCTGAGAAACTGTGACTTAAAACGTGCCACATCGTGTCCTTTTCTGCTTAAAACTCTCCAGTGGCTCCTAGTTTCAGGAACACTAGAGATCCTTTAAATGGCAAAAGGCAGCCTGTATGGTCAGGCTCGCTGTCAGCTCCGTTGCTGCCCCGGAACACTCCAGACTCCTTCACCGTAGGCCTTTGTATGCTGTATTTGCTGGTGCCTCTGCCTGGACCATCTTTTGCCTGGAGAGCCACAGTGGTCAGTACCTCACCAACTCCAGGTCTTGTAATATTCCTACGGGGCCTACCTTGACCTCACTACGTACAATTGCTGTCTCTCCAACAAACTCTCATCTTCCTTGCCTGGCACTATGTTTTCCATTGTACTTCTGTTATAACTGACTCATTTCTAATAGGTTTATTATATGTTGCTCCACACTAGGCTGGCAGCTTCAAGGAGCAGGGATTTCTGTCTGTGCCTTGTTTACTGTTATGTCCCTAGAGTCCGGAGCAGAGTTTCTCAGCCTCAGTGCTGTTGACATTTCATGCTGGATTACTCTTTGTTGTGGGGACTGTCCTGGGCACTGCAGGATGTTGACCGGCACCCCTGGCATCCACCTGCTGGAGGCAAGTAGCACCCTTGCCTTGGCAAGATAGCCAGAAATGTCTCCAGACGCTGCCAAATGTCCAGGACGGGTACAGTCACCCCTGTTTTGATCAGTTAGCCTAGAACATTGCCAGGCACACTAATAATTTGTTCTGTGAACAGGTGTTGCTTTCTCCTTTAAGAGTCCACCTAGGACGGGGTGCTGGGTGCTGATTTTGCGTTCAGCCTGGCAGCCTTTTAAAATAGGATTCGTCAGTGGAGTGGATCTCTCCAGAGTGGAGGTTATATATTCTTCATTTGGGCTGAGCTCAGATGTGCAAGTGTTTCATGAGGAGAGACACGTTTTCCTTCCTAACCTTTAGGAGTTAGTTCCTCCTGGCCTTTAGGAGTGTGAAGTTCCTGGGTTTAGATCAGTGAACCCCCTTTCGGTCACGGTCACTAGCAAATCTGCAGTGGAGGAAGGCACACTATGAGGAAAGGTTCTAATGAAAAACTGTTTGCAGTGTGCTTCCCTCAACAAGATTTTTGAAGCCTCTGTGTGTTCTCCTAGGAATGAGCTCTGAATGGTGGGTGGCGGGGGACAAGTGCCGAATTTTCAAGGGTGAACCCTTGAATTCACACGCTGGCACGGTTGCTTCAGGGAAACAAATGTGGAGGCGTTGAATGAGCTCCTAGCAGTAGAGGCCCTCTCTCTAGGTCTTTGGCACCTGAAACAGCATTGTAAAACATGGTAGCACCTTTCAGGTTCATGATCCTCTTGTTCAGTTGACTGGGTGTACAATTCTGTGGCTAATGCCCTTTTCTTGGACAGACTAATCTAGTTCCTGTTTCTTCTTGTCACATTTTTAGTTATGTTTCAGATAACTGCAAATTGCAAACTTCCTGCAAATTAGAAATGGGAATGAGGGAAGTCTTGGGTTTATTATGGCAGGACAGGATACAGCGGTGGTTTCCGAATGCTGATTCCTGGAGAGATGTGTGAAGTTTTCACAGGTTTGTGGTGAAATGAGAAAGACAAGGACTGTTGTGTCACACGCACCCTCACATGCACATGTTTTGGTTTAAGGCCACTGCCACTTCTTGGATTTATTCTGAGATTTTTTCTCCTGTTTTCATAGTAAAAAAATACCCTTTCTTTTATGAAATGATAATCCATTCTTGGCAAAACACAACTGTCAGTCTTTTACTGAATTCTGAGAGTTTTCTGGATTTTTCTGTCAGTCCAGTCTGCAGGGAATTGCCAGCATTATTCTGGCCTCACTGTCCCCAACTAGCTGAGAACTTGGGCAGGCTGGGTGACCTCTGAGTTTAGTTTCTTTATCTGACAAATGTCAGCCTGCATCCTAAGGGTCTTCAGAACATTCCCTTTCGCATTGACCGTGGAAGAGTATTAGCATGGTGCCAGGCCCATAATAAAGTTTCAGTGAAATGTTAGCAAATGGTGTTCTTGTTATTATTTCTTTATTACTTAACGGTGAGTCCTGACATTCCAGAAAGCATTTGCATTTGGTTGTCTTTGGCTTTCTACCTTAAGGCCAGAGTTGTTTGTGAACAGCAACGAATCTCCTAATGAATACTACTGCCCCCAAATGAGGTGTTTAGATAATTTTTTAAAACATTTTATATTTTTGATCCAACCCATAAAAATTTGTGTTGGTTAAAATAAAGCAATTGTGGCTTTCAGTACATACGGAAAACTTCATATTCAACATGTGTCTGTTGTGACCTGGTATGTGCAAATTAATACCTGTAAATGTAGCTAACATCTATTGAGCATGCACCACGTGTCGGTCTCTATTGTGTTTTTTTGCATGTGGACTTAAAATTTGCACACCTGGAGAGAGATGATAATGATAAATGAAAACAATAATAGTCTTAATTATGATTTTTAAAACCAATGATTCTTTTTTTTTTTTTTTTAATTTTTTTTTAATGCTTTATTTCTAGGAGAGAGAGAGAGACAGCAGAGCAGGGAGGGTCAGAGAGAGAGAGGGAGTCACAGACTGAAACAGGCTCCAGGCTCTGAGCTGGCAGTCAGCACAGAGCCCGACGGGCTCGAACCCACGAACCGCGAGATCATGACCCAAGCTAAAGTCGGACGCTTAACCGACTAAGCCACCCAGGCGCCCCTAAAACCGATAATTCTTACACAGTACTTACTACCTGCCAGGACAGAGTCTGAATATTTTACTTATTTGAATTCGGTTAATCTCTTCAATCCTGGATATCTGTGTTTTTATTATTCTTATTTTACAGAGGAAGAAACCGAGGCCTAACAAGTAGATGGGCCCAGGTTTAACCCGAGGAGGGGATGCTGGGGGTTCTTTCAGTTAAGTGTCTGACTTCAGCCCAGGCGATGATCTCACGGTTCACGAGTTGAGCCCCACATTGGGCTCACTGCTGTCAGCACCGAGGCTGCTTTGGATCCCTGTCCCCCTCTCCTTCTGCCCCTCCCTGGCTTGTTGTCTCTCTCAAAATAAATAAACTTAAAAAAAAGTCTCAGTAGGTGAAGGAAAGAACATATGGATCCAGCTAAACATGCAAGACAGAGTGTGATCTCATGGGGAGCACGCATCAGCAGTGTGCATTTTTTCATAGAGGAAGGGAAATTGGAGGTCAGTTTTGTGAACAAGTAGGGTTATTTGAGTTTGGCCTGGAAGGTCAAGCAATACTCAAGCATATTTCTCTACAACATTAAATAAGATGTTAGACACCTTGGAGGACATATTCTAAAATAGACTCCTGGGGGTTTTAGTTGCCTTTTAAAGGTTTCAGCAGACTTCCAGACCTCTCTCATGGTCTCGGGGCACCTGAAAGGGGCAGAGACTGGGTACATGTGGACAGGTTCAGAGGGAGCTGTGCTGAAGTGCTGTGCTCATGACTCTGTCACTGGACTGTGATGTGTGTGCTCGAGACACTCAGCTTCTGGGAGCCTCAGTTTCTTTACCTGTAAAATGGGGTCAACTTACTCTTGGTAGAAGTTTTTATTTTTTAATGTTTATTCTTTTTTTTTTTTTTTTTAAAGATTTTTATTTATTTCTAGGAGAGAGAGAGAGAAAGACAGAGTGAGCAGGGGTAGGTCAGAGAGAGAGGGAGTCACAGACTGAAACAGGCTCCAGGCTCTGAGCTGGCAGTCAGCACAGAGCCCGATGCGGGGCTCGAACCCACGAACCACGAGATCATGACCTAAGTGAAAGTCAGACGCTTAACCGACTAAGCCACCCAGGCGCCCCTTTAATGTTTATTCTTGAGAGAAATAGAATGTGAGCAAGGGAGGGTTAGAGAGAGAGGGAGACGCAGAATCTGAAGCAGGCTCCGGGCTCTGAGCCATCAGCACAGAGCCCGATGTAGGGCTCCAACTCACTAACCGGAAGATCATGACCTAAGCCAAAGTCAGCTTAACCGACTGAGCCACCCAGGAGCTCCTATTGGTAGAAGTTTTAAAATGGAGATAGAATCTGTGAAAGCACTTTGCAGAGTGCCTAGCACACATCGGTAATATAATTCCTTCTTTTCTGCTTTACCACGGTAATTTTTTTTTCTTCCTCATAACAATAACTAGGAGGCAATATCCGAAGCAAAAGAGGCAAGATCGAGGTGCCTCACACTGGCAGATGTTCAACTCTTATTATGCAAATTAGTTTTGTGGTATGATTAGATGGAAAATTTGATTAAAGTGGATTCTAAGTGTTGGTTCTGTGTGTTATTGGAGAGTTCCTTTTCCTGAGTTCTGCTATTTATAGAATTTATTTAAGTGTGTGTATGTGTGTGTGTGTTTTTAATCCCCTTTGAGTTCTGCGGTGCAGTTTGCACAGGCTGATGTTTATATCTGCTCCAGTTGTGCAAGAAGTGGAAAATATCCTTTTTTTAGAACAGGTCACATGTGCTTACTGTCAGGAATAGGACCTCAGTGTAAAAAAATGTATCTTGGGACAAATCAAAGTTACTAAATTTCTCCCTCCAACTGCTTTGTTTCAGAACTGGCAGTATTAGGATAAATAATAGGGAAAAAAAACCCACTTGGCTTTTTTTTATTATTATTTTTCAAGGACAGTAAGCAAGAATTGCACTTGTTTTGTGTGTGTGTGTGTGTGTGTGTGTGTACGTGTGTGTGTGTGTGTGTGTGCGTGTTGTAAGTATAAAATGTACTTTGCTGTTAGGTCCCTCTCATCAACGTAAATTGTAAACATATGTTTGATTGTACTCCAAATACACATAATTTGGAGAAAATAATCAAGATGGGTCAAGATATTAAATGCAATTACTACAGGATTTTAATATTGTAAAGTCAAGTTTGCAGTTTATAAGGAGGGTTTTGGGAGGCTAGTGAACCTTGTGCACTCTAAGGCAAGCCTGAGTCTTTATGGAGGCGGATGGGGGCTGAGGGCAAGGAGCCGTGTAAGCAGGTCTGGGTCTCTCTTCCAGTTCCTTCCCTCCGTTCCTCCGCTTTCTGTTCCTGAGGATTTGGGGAGAGGGCCAGACTCCGCATTTTTCTCGATTGATTCTTTTTTTTTTTTTTTAATATTTTTATTTATTTCTAGGAGAGAGAGAGAGAGAGAGACAGCGTGAGCAGGGGAGGGTCAGAGAGAGAGGGAGATACAGACTCTGAAACAGGCTCCAGACCCTGAGCTGGCAGTCAGCACAGAACCCGACGTGGGGCTCGAACCCACAACCCGCGAGATCATGACCTAAGCGAAAGTCGGATGCTTAACCGACTAAGCCACCCAGGCGCCCCTCAATCGATTCTTAAACCTGGCTCCCTACGTCTTCGCTATCGTTCCCTCCTGTGGCCTTCTGTGCATGCCCCAGAGACAGAGTACACCTTTGTGGTGTCCACATGAGGCATCTGTCTTGAGATTTGGAACCATGGGGTTTTTGTACTCAAGTGCCCAAATTCCCAGGGTTCTCAAGCCATGGACGCCTCCAGGAATGTGTTGCCGATGGTAACCCATTGGCTCTTTTCCACCAGAGTCGAAAGTTGAGCCAGGGGGAGGGGTGGAGTAAAGCTGAGAGAAAAACCTATAGGGAAGTAGATGGTACCTCAGAATCATGAGGGAAGGTGCATCTAAAACATCCCTCGGTCTGGGGCGCCTGGGTGGCTTAGTCGGTTAAGCGTCTGACTTTCGCTTAGGTCATGATCTCATGGTTCGTGGGTTCGGGCCTGCGTTGGGCTCTGTGCTGACTGCCAGCTCAGAGCCTGGAGCCTATTTTGGAGTCTGTGTCTCCCTCTCTCTCTGACCCTCCCCTGCTCACGCTGTCTCTCTCTCTCTTAGAAATAAAAACAAAAACAAACAAACAAACAAAAAACATCCCTCGGCCCCTTGTAGCAGGGGCAATAGAACTTTGGGTCAGAAGGCCCTGGATTTATTTGTTTTTTCTTTTTCCCTTCCCTCCCCACTTTTGCTCCTTTCTCATAGCAGTTATTTATTAAGCACCTCTGGTATGTCAGGCTCTGTGCTGGCCAGAGGGAATCAAAGGTAGAACCAGGCAGGCAAGGGTCCTGCTACCGTGGGGCACCCATGTTGGAGATGGGAACGCAGTTAATAACGTACCAGATAAATGCACAATATAATTTTTGTTGCTAAAGAGGGTGCAATTGATATAGTGTGATTGGGAAACACAGGGGCTTTTTCAGGTTGGGTCTGATATCAGGAATGACCTCATGGAGGAGGTGATTTTGAGGCAAGGCCCGAATGTCTGAAATAAGCGTGCAAATCTTGGTGCTTCCACTCTCTAGCTGTATGACTTTGGACAAATTGCCCAACTTCTTTGAATCTCAGTTCCTTCTTTTGTGAAATGGGGCAATAGCTACCTCATAAGGCTGCTGTGAAGATAATAAGTATTGCCTATAAAGCAGCTAACATTAGGCTTTACCTTATTGGTGCTCAGGGAGATGCATAGGACGAGTTTAAGGTCATAAATTGGATCCTGGAGAAAAATACAGACATTAATCTTCCCTGTAACTGTTTATAACTTGGCTTTAAGTGTTTTCCTAATGTTGAGTGAGTCAGAGATTTATGCTTGTCTTTATAAACCTACCCTTGGACTGAAAGTGGAGATGGGTCTTGTTATTTTTATTATCCTTTTTTCCCCTCCAGGATCATCTACTTGAGCTGCCCCCCTTGCTCTTCTCGCTGTTGTTGCATTGGGATTATTCATGTTTGACCATGCCTTCTGTATGCCTCACCTAGGAATAGTTTCTGGCTGGGTTTTGAATTAATTTTTGTCATGAAGGAGAAGTCCAAGGGCCCTCGGATTAAAATGTAGAGCTTAAGATACAGTGAAGAAAATACACACACACACCACAAACACACACCACACGCACACCACGCACACCACAAAGTCTGGAAATCCTGACTCTCAGTCCCGTGTTTCGACCCCCCAGATCACACTTCCTGTCCACACTGATGTGAAAATATCAGCAGTGGTGCAGAAATGGAAACCCAGGAAGAAGCCTCTCCTCCCACACAGCACCTCAAGCTTTTGTGAATGTTGACATCTATAGGCAATAGCGTGTTTTTAATTCAACAACCTAAAACAAAAATCTTCAAAGCTTTCGAATTCCAGTAGCTGTGTTCTTTGATTCAAGTACCCATGGAGTGGTGACTCTTAAAAGGGAAAATCCTGGGTCATGTGAGAACACAGATTTTAAATCCAGATGCAACGACTTACAGGTTTGTGGAGTACACTGCTAGAGTCCTGTTCTTCTCCCAGAAAATTGTGGGTTGTTGAGCAACTTCAAGCAGGCATGTGTGGCCTTCACTCTCTTCACCCCCACACCTTCCTCAAAGTGGGATAACTTGCTGAATCATTCACATGCATTTGTCTGTTTTCCTATGTGATCAAGGGCAGAACGGGAAAAGTGGTCGTTGCCATATTTTCCTTCTAGGAAGCTTAACTTACTTTAGTGAGAAGAAGATTCGAAGCAGGGAGGATTCATTTATCCTGCGGGCTGATATTACATATGAACTTATGGACTGACAGATAGGACTGCTGTGCTGACTTTGGTACTTTATTGTAATACGTTCCTAGATACTAACTGGTTTCAAGAAGTATGTTTTTCAGAACATGCCTTTTATTTTTATAACTGGAGATTTGAAACTTGGTGGAAGGAAAAGTAAAGACGATCTTCCCGATTAACTTGGAACCTAGCCCAGCCCTGCTCCAGTCTACCAGAGGACCTCAATGAGATACGGCCGCGCCGATCATCTTGCACGCATCTGTCCCAAGCAGCCGGACATTGCTAAAATTGAGTCTGTGAACAGACCCACAGATACTGTAACAATCCCGACCCCATCAAAAGAACTGGGTACAGCTTTACTTTATTTTTCTGCACTTGAAGTTTTTCAATAAAAGATGGAAAGGTACTATTTCAGGGTTAGCTTTGCTTTATTGTATTACTGAGCCCGCATAACAACGCCACCGAATTTTAGAATATTGGCACCTTCGCCAGCAGAAGCCTTTGCAAACTAATGTATGTTTTTGGCTCAGAATAGCTATGAATAAACATTAAAATAGTATTGGCCAGGTGGGGTCATTTTCTCTCAAGAGAAGAGGATGACACCACCAGCCAGGCCTTCTTGAAAATTCCATTTATTTATTTCTAAAGGAAGAGCTTGCGGTAGCTTAGTAAAACCGTCCCTAAAAATATAAGCAACTTGCGTGATTCCTGGTGCCTTTCCAAATAAAAGCTTGTCCATTTGCTTCAAGGAAGCATGCCCAGAGAGTCACTTGAGAGATTGGCACTGGCTCATGTATTGGACAATTGATGTGCAGACTTTATGGAACCATACCTTGCATCATTTACAAGGTCATTTGTCCACTCATCTTTAGGTAGGTAAACACTAATGATGTTTTATCTAAGTAAATGCTGTGTGTGCATGTGCTGAATGGTGGGATCATGGAATGCAGCTTTCATGATACTGATGAGGTATGATAGCTTTAAATCTTTGTTCATTCAGAAGTGAACAAGAAGGTTTGATGGCACTTGCTTGGTCAAGGCATCATAATCCCTGACAGCCGTGGTTTAACAACAGGAGGCTGAATGGCAAGGACAACTAATTGGGGTTTGTTATTGGAGTCATTGGTACTGACTGGCGTCAGTTGTATCTGCTGGTGTAGTGGACACCTCCTTCTCACGTTGGGGTTGATATACATGACATTTTTCTAATCACTTCTCACTGACAGCCAACTTCCCTTTCTTTATGTGTTGCTCCTAGGGGACATTTACTCTGCCTACCCATAATCTCCTTTCCAAATTCTTGCAACAACCCCTTCCCACATGCTCAGCCCATACTTCAGTTTCGTGGCTCCGGGAGTGGAGAATTTGCCACAGGCCCGGCCACGTTTCTTTATTTAGGAAACCGGTTTTGGGGAGGTGCATGTGAAATGAATCCCAGGATTTTGCTAGGGTGCTAACAAAAAGAGACTCTCCCTTTATTTTCATTGATCTTGAATTTGGGAGGATGTCGAGGTTTAGAATGAAGCCATACCTTGTAGACAGAGAAAAAACAAGTTTTTAAATTAGGTTAACTTTGAGATACCTGGGTGGAGCAGTTGGTTGAGCATCTGGCTCTTGATTTGAGCTCAGGTCATGATCCCAGAGTCATGGGATCAAGCCCCAAGTTGGGCTCTGCACTGAATGTAGAGCTTGCTTAAGAGTCTCTCTCTCTTGGGGCACCTGGGTGGCTCAGTCCGTTAAATGTCAGACTTCAGCTCTGGTTGTGATCTCATAGTTCATGGGTTCAGGCCTCGCGTTGGGCTCTGTGCTGATGTTGGAGCCTGGAGCCTGCTTCAGATTCTGTGTGTGTGTGTCTCTCTCTCTGCCCTTCCCCTGATCATGTGCATTCTCTCTCTCTCAAAAATAAATAAGACATTAAAAAAAAAGATTCCTTCCTTCTGCCTCCTCCCCCACTCATGTGCGCGTGCGCTCTCTCTCTCTCTATATATATGTCTATGTGAAAAAAATATATATTAGAAAAATAAATTAGGTTAATGTTAGATGCTGTGGTAAAGTGGTGGGCAGTAGTTGTATGTGTAATAGTTCCTATTTGGCGGGCGGCTTTCTTCCACATGGCAAACCAAGTATTTAGTCTCCTTCCATCTTCTGGTTCTCCCACTGCCTAGGACCCTGGAGTCTTTTATGTCTCGTGGTAGAAAGGAAAAGAAGGCATAACTAAGGTCCGCAAATGACAGGTATCACTTTTGCTCAAATTCTGTTGGCGAGGACCAGACTCCTATCTTTTTCTGCTTGCAGGGGTGGGATCTGGGAAATACAGACCCCAGCTGGACAGCAACACCTCTGTGCTAGAAAGGAGCATACATTTTTGGTGGCTGGCCAGCCATCATTGCCATATCCCTGGTAGGCATGTTGTCACCTCAGGATCAAGTTGGGCCTATCTTTCGTAGGCCTAGTTAAGCCCATCCTTGGAGTCTTCTGTTACTTAATCAATAAATTCCTTTTCAAAGTAAATATAGTTAGTTTGGGTTTCTCCACCTGCATGGAGACTGTCCCAGCTTGTGCATTATCTGAACTCCACCTTTATGCACGGCTTCCTGTTCCACATTCATTGAGCCAAATCACCACCCCACCTCCCTACAAGGCACCACGTCCACCACCACTACCACCTCAGTGCAGTGGTTTTCAAAACATGGCCCTCGGGCTTGTTAGAGACGCGGATTCTTAGATTCTACCGCAGACCTACTGAATCAGAAATTGGTGGTTGGTCCCAGGAATCTGTGTCTTAACCACCGCCCCCCGCCGCCCCCCCCCACAGTTGGTGATACTCATTCATGTTTGAGAAGCACTACCCCAGTGCTTTCACCATATAGCCTTTGTCTCCATATTGAGTTATTCCCATATTTCTGTTTTGGAATGAAATATTTCCTGGGTTAGAATACACTTAGTAAAAAATGGAGTGCTGCTTGGTATGGTCAGGCTAGAGGTGATCCCTGACAGTAATTCCTCACTGATCAAAACCCAAAAACTTTGCCTTCTAGGAAGTTAGCTTTCAGATCTACATTAGTGAAAACAGGTAGGATTCTTGGTTCTCTAAATGTGATCTCCCGGTGACTTGGAGTTAACCTAGCTTTATTGCCGTCAGGATTCTTGGTTCTCTAAATGTGATCTCCCGGTGACTTGGAGTTAACCTAGCTTTATTGCCGTCAAAGAGCATTGCAGTCTAGACTCAAGAGTGTGAAGCTTGAATCCTGCTGCAGTCACTTGACTGAAAGTTTTGGTTGAGAAACAGGGGTGATGATGATTTTGAGTATGCTCACATGACCAAAATGTTTTTCACAAAACTTCTGCTGAATAAAATTTGAAATACGGCTTTCAGCCTGTTTTCCCATCTTAATGAATTCCAGACAGTTTGCAGAGTGTAGGAGCTTCCAAAACAGAGGGACGGAATGGCTGGGACCCGCCAGCCTGTGTCTTGTCACAGTAGGGGTGTTCTGACTTCACAGAGTTGTTCCCCTTGTTCTGAATTTCACCTGGCCATTCACTTCTCTGATGGAGAGGTATCGACTGTAACAGGGAAGGGCAAGGCCAAGGTTATGTTAGACAAATAGAGCCTATAGAACATTTCCAGACTCCTTACCTTAGCAGGAAACTCAGCCTACCCCTATCCACTTAGACCCAAGCATTTTCTCCCTCCCTCCCTCCCTTCGTTCCTTTCTTTTTCTTTCTTTCTTCTTTCCTTCCTCCCCTCCCCCTTTTTTCCCCTGCATGCTGACCTTTACCAGAGAAAAGACCCTCATCTCTTTTTGTAAACTGGTTAAAAGCCAGAACCCGTCTAAAAAGTCTGAAGTTCTGGGTTTAACTTCCAGAATAAGACAGATTTTTAAGTTAAATTCCAATTTGACCATCTATTAGCTTTTTTATTGTTGAGCAAATTTTTCTTATAGCTCTGTTTCAATAGATGGCTAAATGGGGCTCATGGATAATAATATGATCTAGGCTATAGGGTAGTTATTTGAATTAAAAGAAATAGGTGGGTAAAGTGTTCAGCCCAAAGCCTGGCTCTTGCTGCTTAATATCTTGTTCCCACATTTTGGTTCCCTTTGTATCTGTGCATCAATAAAGGTTTTGACCTGAAATGCCTTTTTAGTAGGTAGGAAAAGAAGAGCGTCCAAAGAAGAGAAGGGGAGGCCTCAATGATCCCTAAACTGGAGAATCAGCATCAGGATCTTTGAGAATTGATACAGGTCAAGTAGCGGGGAACTATAGGCACCCTAGCAGCAAGGTTTTCAAAGATGGCGCCTGCTGTTTATAGGGAAGGTGTTCCTTTTGTTGCCAGAACAATCTTCGCCTTTATCAACATGTTTCCTTTCATCATAATTACTGGCTGTAGCGAGGTGGAAGAATAAATAATAAGATGCACTAATTGAGGTGTCACAAAAACAGAACAGTATAGCAGCAGGTCTGGATCATTGCTCTTTGCACGTGGCTATCTGTCGTTCCTAACTGTCATGTTTCAACTTTGCCTCTAGTGAGTGCCTGCTTCATCTTTTCACATTTAACTTGGCAGTCTCTTTATATCATTGTCTTTATCCAGTATAAGCCATAATACCCTGCATTCTTGAACCTCAAAATCCTATTTTTTCATTCCTTATAGCAATGTATAGCTATTTTTGAGCTAGAACCTCAGTTTTTTTTATTTATCAGAGAAACTTTAATTTATGCTTGCTTTTTACCCTTTATTCCGAATTTTCGGGAGACTTGATTGCTAAAGTCCCTCTGATTTTTATGGGCCATTTCAGGTAACCAAGTGGATTTCCATCTACTGGTTAAACCGATCCTGTGATAAAACTTAAATGTTGTACCAACATCAGTTTGATATCTCAATTGTCTTATTTTTTCTACCTTTATTAAGGTGTAATTAACAAATAAGAGTTATATATATTTAAGGTGTACATCTTGATGTTTTGCTGTATGTATTTGTTGTGGAATGATCACTACAAGATAGTTTGCTTTTCTTAAACCTCAGAAACTTTCTCCCCAAAACCTATGGTCAAACTGGTCACTAGAAAGCAGAAGGGGGGGTTAGCCCCCATAGTGACCACTGTCTTAGGAAAAACATTTCCATGATATTGCAGACATAAGTGGATGCCTTCATTGTTACAGCTTTGACATGTTACATGGATAAGGAGGTCACCTACCTCATCAGATCGCTGTGAAGATTCAATGAGGTAACGAGAGGATTCTCTATAGGAAGGGCGTAATAGGTGCTGGCTGTCTGCTGGTACCCGATTGCTCTACCATTCCTGCTGCATCACCGTTATGTCTGTCTCCACCTGTCACGCACCCATGTGCTATTGCTGGTCCCTGCCGTTAGAATTTAGGGGTTTACATATGAATCAAAGAAGTGGTTAATCTGTGCAGGGGCTTTGACGCTACCATTGTTTTGTCACTGTTAAGTAAATAAATAATTTGATTCTCCAAAGCTTAAAGACCCTTAACCATATAGTCAATTTTCAGATATTGGGGATATATGCAGCAAGTCTTCAGACATGTACTAACACTCCTTTTTCTCCCAGGAATCTGCCAGAGCACTTGCCCCAGCTATCAGCTGTTATGTGCAGAGGAATGGAACTAATTTGATTACCAATTGATGGGAGACATGTTTTGTAAGATCTACACACACATTCATACTGACACACACTGGATTCTCAAGGCATTGTTTTTTTAGAGTATTTGCATCTTTTCTTTGGTATTATCATGACTAATCGAAACTTCACTCTTGGTTAAACAATTCCTGTCTTGAGTTTTATAAAGAAACACCAAAAATGATAGTTTTCCTTTTTCCCAATGAGTGAAACACACACACACACACACACACACACACATGCACACACACGTGGAAGCAAAAATCCGTAAAGGTACTTTCGGGTAGAGCCAGTGTGCAGTGAGAAGTAACAAACACAGGGGAGAATGAAGTCTGAGAAGGAAGTCTTATGGCATTCTGAGCTCTGCATTGTTGTGAGAGAGCAGGATGAATCAGCTGCGTAGAGTGGAGTTGAGAGTTAGCACACCCATAACTAGGGGAAGAGCCAGCCGTTGGTGATGGACAAGGCAGTTTTGGAAGTTTTCAGAGTAGATTTATTTCTTGAGCATCTAAATAGGTGGCTGTTAATATATCTGACAGCTTACCCTTATTTTCTCAGAGTTATGGTTTGGGAATGATTGGCAAGATCCTTGGGCCGATGTTCCTTGCCCTATGAGGTAAAATGATACTCAGTAAATATTTGTCTCCCACTGTGGAGTCGGGAGATAATGTTGAGCATACACCTTTGTCATTTTTGGCAAATGAATGGCCACCAAAGGATGGTATGCAACCCAGATCAAGCATCATAGGCTAGGGGTACTCTTTCTGAGAGTGGGAAAAGAGCCCACTTGGTGGTCACATCAATTGCCCTCTGAAATAAATGTACTGAGGACAGCCTTCAGCTGTCACTTCATTTAAAGCTCTTATTTAAAAGATAATGAGTAATTTTATTTTTTTAAATGTTATTTTTTAAATAAATTTTTAAAGATGTTTATTTATTTTGAGAGAGAGAGTGTGAGCAGGGGAGGGGCAGAGAGAGAAGGAGACACAGAATCTGAAACAGACTCCAGGCTCTGAGCCATCAGCACAGAGCCTGACGCGGGGCTTGAACCCACAAGCGAGATCATGACCTGAGCTGAAGTCGGACGCTCAACCGACTCAGCCACCCAGTCACCCCTTATTTATTTTTGAGAGAAGGAGACAGAGCATGAGCAGGGGAGGGGTAGAGAGAGACACACACAGAATCTGAAGATGGCTCCAGGCTCTGAGCTGTCAGCACAGAGTCCGACGCGGGGCTTGAACCCACAAGCTGTGAGATCATGACCTGAGCTAAAGTCAGATGCTTAACCCACTGAGCCACCCAGGTGTCCCAGATAATGAGTGTTTTAAGAAATCAAGCATCTTCTGCCAATAAATAGGTGGGTAGGTACTATTGATTTTATTGTCTGTCAATTCTTACTTGAAAGAGGCCAAGTGAGAATGGGGAATTTGTTTGTTGAGCATCTTCAGAATCCAAGATAGCAAGAGCCCAATAAATAAATGCTGAATAAAAATGACCAAAATGGATGAGGTGTTTCTGATATGCAAGAAGGGGTCAGTAACTTTTGGAAAGTCTGTTAATCTCTTTAAAGAAAATGTGTAAGAAATTATTTTGACTTTTTTTTCTTATTAGTTGTGGGCCCTTAAGTTTTTCTGAGGCTCATTTCCCTTTCCTAAAATATGGAGGTAGTTGTGTTCCTTCTTGGTAGAGCTGTAAAGATTATAGAAGATAGTGTGTAACATGCCCGGTTTATGTAAACACCTAATTAGGCTAGTAGTGGCCATCAGTGTTGTCACTACTATGAGTTCTCAGAGATGAAATAAATGCACAGTCTGTTGTTATTTGTGATAGTTGCGTTCCACAAAGCCATTCATTTAGGGCACAGTTCAATTCCGAGAAGCCTCTGGTCATGTTTTTGTCACCTGATTGATCCATAACCTTGTTTAATGTGTGTTTCTGTTTAAAGACACTTTATTTAATATAATTGATTCATTAATATTGAACTCAAGGCCAACGCCATTGTAATTCATGCTTGATTGAACCTTATCCAATACCTATGTTTTCTGGGTAAGCCACACCACAGCCTTCTTATGTAGAGTAACAGATAACACTTCAGTGCTGGCCTTTAGCGAGTAGGTGAATTTACAAATAGCGAATTCATACACGATGAGGATTGACTGTATTAAAAATTTGTTTTTTTGGGTCTTTCTCTAGCAACTCTTTCCATGAGCTTAAAAACATGCTCACTTGGGAAAACATTATCAAACGCTGTTTTGCTCCAGTGTTGTCGTGGGTTCTACGTGAAACCTCATCAGGGAAACTTTTCTAAGCACCTGATCTTCAATTTTTATGTTTATTTGCTGATAAAAATGGCCCATTACTTCCACATTTTTAAAGTTGAGTGGGACTGTTCAGATATGTTACTTTTTTTTTTTAAATGTTTTATTTATTTCTGAGAGAGAGAGAGACATTCTGAGCAGGGGAGGGTCAGAGAGAGAGGGAGACACAGAATCTGAAGCAGGCTCCAGGCTCTGAGCTAGCTGTCCGCACAGAGCCCGGCACAGGGCTCGAACCCACGAACTGTGAGATCATGACCTGAGCCGAATTTGGACGCTTAACCAACTGAGCCACCCAGGTGCCCCAGATATGTTACTTTTTATTTTGATATATTTCTGCCATTCTTTAGGAAGTGGAGTGTGAGAGTGAAGACCTGGAAAAAAAGCACAGAGATATTACAGGGGCCACTGTTGATGACGTAGAAATTCTGGTGGAGACAGTTTTTGAAGAAACTGGGCTCATCCTGCTCATGGCCTAGAAGATAATGGTGATAAGTTTGACTTCTCAGTGTATTGCACATTAGCATATTGTAAGATCAGCATAGTTATTGGTACAGACATTACCTGAGTACTTGTTGGGAATGCTTGAAATTCTTTTAAGAACAGAGAGAAGAAAAGAATTGTTTTCAGTGGGTCCAGTAGGTTCAGGTTGCCTAGGAGACAGACCACGTAATTTAACAACCGCAAAGAAACCCAAACAGCAATGATAATAACATCTGGTGTTACTATCATTGCATTTTTATTTATTTATTTATTTATTTATTTATTTATTTTTTTCTTTTATTTATTTATTTATTTATTTATTTTTATTTTTTACAAATAGTTTATTGTCAAATTAGTTTCCATATAACACCCAGTGCTCATCCCCACAAGTGTCCTCCTCCATGCTCCCCCCTCCTCCCCCCCACATCCACCAGTCCTCAGTTTTTGTCAGCATTCAAGAGTCTCTCATGGTTTGCCTCTCCCCCTTTCCCCCACCATTTCCGCCCTTCTTCTCCCCCTTGGTCCTCTGCTAAGTTCCTCCTAATCCTCCTATACGTGCACACATATGATATTTGTCCTTCTCTGCCTGACTTATTTTGCTCAGCATAACACCCTCAAGGTCCATCCATGTTGCTACACATGGCCAGATTTCATTGTTTCTCATTGCCATATCATTGCATTTTTAAAGCCCTTACTACATTGGTTCTTTAATCTCATATGCTTTGAGGAAACAAACTCACTGGGATTTAAGTTTTACCTTTCATATGTTGCCCACCTTGTACATCTTCCTACTGTACTTATGTATAGTATAAAAAGAATAGCTTATTTAGTTTGTATGTGTGTGCACATGTGTGAATGTGTGTGTCTGTGTAACTCCTGATATCAGGAAGTTACCTATCTCAATTTTTTTCCCCAGATTTATCCTGTGTTAGAAAAGGCAAGAAGCTGAGAGAGAAGGAATGAATAGTTCAGCACTAGTTGAATTACAAACATATTAAGGCACCTCCTATCTACCAGGTGCTGTGTTAAACATTTAAAATGCCTTGTATAATTTAATTCTAATATGAGGTAGGTAGGATCCCATTTTATAGATGAACAAACTAAGCTTGGCCATCTTCAGTCACTTGCCTAAAGCCATTCAAGTAAGGGTGGAACTAAGACTTAAACTAAGGATTGTCGAACTTCAAAGCTCAACCTCTCTGACTGCCATACTGCGGTGGTTACTGTGTATATTGGGGTGCAGAGAGGGAGGCAGGGTAGGAAGTGATTTAGGTGACAACTCATGTTGATTTTGGAATAGAAAGAAGACTAGGTTTCTGATGAAGCAAAGACAAGAGACTCTGGGTGCGGTTGAACATCTGAATCCAAGATAAATAGGTCTATCTATTAAAGATAGTCCTTTGTTTTCAAAGCTGTTTCTAAAGAAAGACAGGTGTTAGGCTGTGAGGACTCCAAGAACGGTAGCAAAATGTGGGATGGTGGACGCTTAATTATTCACAAGGATATGATATGTAAGTTGTAGGTGTTCCTCATTCCTCATTCAAGATCTTCAGATTTTCCTTGCCGATGACATCAAGACGTCTTGTCTACCTACCCATCCTTAAGGTCTGCCGCAGAACATGGAGCTCCTAACATCTTGATGTTTTTCACTTATCTTTCTTTCCTTATCTCTCCCTCCCTCCTCAATCTGACTGGTTAATTGCTTTTCCTGTGTGTCTTCATAAAGTTGTAGCTAGTTTATTCCATTCTGGACTGTTTATCTTTGAATGCCAAAGGTCTTGAAACATCATAATGTTGTGTAATGAACATAACTTCTGCCTTGACATGTGGGTGTTAGTTAGGAGCATTAGTCACTGCAAAGTATTGAGTTAAATATGTTCAATGAAAAGATATAATGATCTAATAGAGAGGAAGAAGTTATAAAAATATTAGTTGGTGGCTTTAATGGTGAGCTATGTATTTGGTGGGTTCCATCAGCAATGGGCTAGAGATCCACAGAACGAACATAAAAACATTCTTGCTCCGTATTCGTGGGAGAGGAGAAAAATCAACTATAGGAAAAAAAGCACTTGATTCTCTTATGTACTGGAAAAAGAGGCCATCTGAATTTCCAGTGTTTCTGCTCTCGATTTACTTCCTCACATGCATCTTTAACTAACTATCCCAAGAAATGTTGGAGATGGCCATGAGATATTTACCATAAGTATTCCTCTGGGGCCTCTTGTTGAAAAGCCCTTAGCTATGTAATGATGCCTTCTTTTTTTTTTTTTTTAGAGAGCTGCATCCTTTGCAGCCCCATCTGAGAGAGCCAGGGCCTTCTTGAGCGAACAAGGTGTTTCTTTACCTGTGGAGTTGATTTTATGAAGAGTTTTGGTCAGCATTAGTCATTGTGAAGCAATGTGCCTGCTGTCCTGGTTTATCTCTGTAGACATCTCCCTGAGGCAGAAGATTGAATCCTCATCTCTCCAGGTCTCTGGGCATCTAAAGATGTTAGAGGTATGCTGGCTTGCTTCTTGCTGGGGAGTGTGTAGTAGGTACTGGTCTTTTCTGATGGCATATTGCCTGGATGAGTGGCAGTCCTTTTAACAGGTTCATGTGATGTCTTATTGCCTGGAGTTGGAGGTTTAAACCAGAGACACTGTGTGCTAACTCTCCTTTACCTTGCCGGCAGTCTTCAGTCATTCCAGTAAACAACTTCTGATCTGTATACCTTTTCTTTCCTGTAGTGGCTATAAACAAGGAAATTACTTTAATGTCAGAATAGAGGGACTAAACTCTGTCTTTGGCCACCAATAAGATCTTCTGAAGACTGGATGTTTTCTTTTTTTTTTTTTAATATTTTTATTTATTTCTAGGAGAGAGAGACAGACAGCGTGAGCAGGGGAGGGTCAGAGAGAGAGGGAGATACAGACTCTGAAATAGGCTCCAGGCTCTGAGCTGGCAGTCAGCACAGAGCCCGACCGACGCGGGGCTCGAACCCACGAACTGCGAGATCATGACCTAAGCGAAAGTCGGACGCTTAACCGACTAAACCACCCAGGTGCCCCAAGACTGGATGTTTTCAAATGATGTCCAAGTTAAAAAAAAATGATGGTAAACATTTTTTTTTCTAGGATGATACCTTTTACCAATAGATAATTATTTTCATGATCACATTAGGCAGAGGCCATTTCTGTGGTTGGGGAATGTGTGGAGTGTATAGAGGGGAGATCTATTCTCATGAGATTTCCTTGCATTTGTGGCAATATTTTTGGAAGGATTATTGATCTCTGGTCCTCCTATGTAGAATTTTTAATGTAATTGCTATGCTCATTAACTGAATCGGGGGATAAAGAGGTAGTTTTGAATGGGAGCCAAGGAACCTGTTGATGTAAAGTCTGTTTTACCTTTTATGATTCCCATCATTTAGCACCTCCCTCCTTCCTGGCTCAATCCCCTGTCATTTTAACTAGGCAGCAATTACTGGTTTGCTAAAGAAACTGGTTCCTGCTGCCAAGGATCCTATTAATTATCACTCTATCTCTAATTTAGCCTTCCTAGTGTTGAGAGAAGGTGCATGTAAGCGTGTGGCAGAGCAGTTGCAATCACATTTTCTTTGTCATAATCTCCTTTCTGAGACGGTTCAGCGGACTCAATGTTCAGCCAAAGGGCCGCGGAGGCCCTGGTGAGTGTTTTCACCTCTCTTCTGTAGGTTGTTTGGTAGGTCAAGTTCTGGGTGGTTTTCTTCTCCCTTTGATTCTGACCTGAGTAACAGCTAATAGTTGGCATTTGTGTTGGGAATTCAGACTGACTCCCGGTCCGTCTGTGAGCTCAGATGGGACACCTTGAAAATACTGCGGTGGTTTCCCCAAGCACTATTTTCTCTACCTGGGAAAAGGAGAGCATGGAATTGACCCCATGCCTGTCTTCAAGAAGGTAATGCAAACACTGACGAAACTAACTTAGTTCACAGGTTGTTGTGTAGCAGATTTTGAAAAAAGAGAGGTGCGCTTGATAGAATATTTAGTCTTGGTTTCTTATTCATCAATGGCTAGATCGCTTTCTGTTTGTTTTTAGAAATGTTCAGTTTGCTTGTTTGAGTGAACCTTTTTTTTTTCAGAAGTTCCACTGGATCATTTGATTAGGTTTGGAGTGCCTAAGCTTCCTTTTCCACTTTTTCCCCCTTTTTGTTATTTTTGGCAGTGTTGGTGCTTGAAGCTGTTGAAGTGATTCACTGCAAAGTGAATTAATTTTCCACATTTTCAAATGTGTTTTCCAGTCGCCCCCAAGTTTCTTTTCCCCTCTCATATGATTCTGCAGTTGTAGTTCTGTCGTTCTTGCTGGGTCAAATATAATGCTGATGTCACTGAATTTCTTAAATTACAGCTGCTGGGGATTAACAGAAATTGTAAAAGAATACCACTTCCTCATTTTGCTCCTTTCTTGACTAATTATTGTCCTTTCAAGTCCTGTCAGAGGATGGGGATTTGGAAGTAAGTCTGTCCTGAAGTCAGAACAGCAATTTTCATTTTCCTTTTTTTTCTGTTAAATGTTTTTTTTCAAAAATCACCTCGAGTTAAGGATGCTACTTGCATGTGCCCTTCAGTAACCCTGACAGACTTTCCCCACTCATGACCTTGCGTACTGGGTTGTCTTCTGTCCTGGGTGAAGGGTTTTGAATACTTCCCTTAAGTAAGTTTCCTTATATAGAATATTTTTACTCTACTGTCTTTTGCCAGCTCCAGACAGTTGCTCGTATTAGGTGAAGGGTTGTGATTCATTTATTATGTTTTTCCAGAGCCTTTTGCTTCTCAAGGAACGCTGACTTCTTTCCCCATTGTTTTCTTGTTTTGAATCTTCTGTATTCTTTCTGAGAGTTCTGTTTGCTTGACACTCTCATACATTTATTTTTCTGACTTTCTAGCCCTTATTCTAAGAGCTGTAGCCTGGGACCCAGGCTTTCTTGGCCTTATGTTTGTGGTTTGAGTGATGGCTCCCTGAACCTTGTCCTGGGAGCTCTCTGGGCTTCTGGGCGGGACATCAGAGACCACCTGGAAGTGTGTATAAATGGTGGCGGAGCACTTCATGGCCATGGTATTGATCGAATTGCAGTCCTGTGGAAACAGAAATAGAAAGGGTTCAGCATTTGCACTTTCCTCTGGTGGTGTTTTTGCTTATTTTGTGTATTTGGAAAAGGCAGCCGTATGCAAACTGCTGACTTACTATTTTCCCTGGAATGGAAACCATTTGGATTATTTCAATGAGTTTTAGCTAAGATTTGTTTGTTCACAGTATTAGTTTTGTTTTCTGGTGTCCTGTTTAGAATAAGACCAGAATGTGTCTTTTTACTTTATGGAAATAAAGTGCTACTTGGTAACTTGGGAGTTTGCAAAGCAACATGAATTTGAAAAATTGTTTACTTCAGAGTCAAAATGGAAACTCTGTAGTGAAAATTCTAGATACTTATTTCCGTTTTGGGTCACTTTCTTTGAAAAAAATTTTTTGATTAAATTATTTAAGGTTTCAGAGAGGTCTCTTTCTGGTGAATTTTCCCACTAATTTTTTCTAATTTTTAAAGAGAAAATGAGATTGAATAGAAGAATTATAGGACATATTCCATACTCTTTGATGGAAGATGCCGAATGGTGACTTGTACTCATCTGTTGTCTTTCAGGATAGAGTGAATCTAGTTGAACTTTTAGTGATGAGATTTGTAGGGGGAATAAAAATAGAATTTCCTTACTATAAGAACTATTAGGCACGGGGTTGGGTTCCTGAGTTTAAGTTATGATTGTTCAGCCTCTGGAAAATGTGCACTGTAAGATCTGTGTATTCTTAGCCAACATTTGATTCCAACATTGTGATGTTAAATTCTTTGAACTGAGATGAGAATGGTATAGCTCTCTGCAAAATATTTCAAATATCACCATGGAGTTTTTGGTTAAATGTGAGTTTCAAAAAGTTTGGATAAAAGGAATAAAGGTGGGGAAAGAAATAATTGTTATGAATTGATTTAATTATTGGGAATGTATTTTTTTTAAAAAAGAGTTTTTATATTTATTTAGATGACTACATCTAAGAAAATGGGAGTTTAATAGTTGAGGTGAGGTGGGAATTGGAAACATATGACGTAGTAAGAGGATCTATGGATGAGGCATCAAATATATGGTACATTTTTCTAGGTTGATGACTGTGAATGTTTTTGTTCATTTTATCACAGCAAATGGCACCATGCGGTACCTAATAGTGACTGAATACATGCTTAATGAATGAATGAATATTTTGGGAGGCCTGGTTTCAGGGTTAGCGATGCCACTAACTAATCCTGTGGCCCTGAGCTAACCACTTACGGGAACTGTCTCCTTGTGATAGGTAAGGACTAGATCAGGGTGGTTGTGTTGCTCTGTTGCACCTTCCCCTGTCTACACCATGGTAGAAGATTGTGTTGCTCTGTCCAGTGAACCTGGGAGGAGCCTTAGGCCCTTCTGAATTCAGGACACCAGGCTTTCACAACTCATCATGGATACTAGAGGGGAAACTTACTTGTTATCTCAGAGGTACCTTCTCTCTGAGTTCCCTTACAATGGTTCCTTGATTTGGGGTCATTTTCTTTTATATCACAAGCCTACTTACAGATAGGGAATATTCTATGAAGTATCTTGGTTAGTGGGTGCTCACTCAAACAATGCAATAATAACAGCATACACCATTTTCTCTCTTTGCAATAATATTTTTTTCTGGTAGACTTAGTAGATAAAGACAGACTTAATGAATGGGTCCAGACCCTATTTTTCCAGTGGAGTAAGATATCAAGAATTGATTACATCAACAAAGGTTTTTGCTCTCTAAACCTCACTTAGCTATCTATGAAGTGATTGTTGAACACCTACTACATGTTAGACTTTATGCTAGTGGTAAGGTGGCCAACCCATAAGGCATGAGCGCTGTCTTACAACTTACAGCAGCATGAATATGATAGTAGGTTTGTTATTGTACCTTTGGGGGCAAATGATGGAGGGGCCACTTCCTGAGAGGGAAGAAGGGAAGAGTAAAGTCTTATAGAAGAAATAGAGTTCATTATCAAAATTAGGCTGTCAAGCAGATGTGAAGAAGGCATTCCAGGTAGTTGGGGGACGCAGAGGTATAGTCCAGTATAGTGCCTTTGGGGCTATGAAAGCTTTTGAGCACGACTAGAGCATCAGGGAGCTTGGTTGGATGGAAGCAGAGCAGTAGCACTCTGGCTGCCAAATGAAGAACGGGTTGGAGGATGGCCAGATCTGGTGTCACGGAGGCCAGTTAGGATCATTCTAGCCTAACAGTCTCTGTGAAAGTGATGATACACACACACACACACACATACACACACACACACACACACACACAGAGTTCAGCCCTTAGAGTGGTTGTGATTGCAAGAAGACGTAAATCTTGGGCACAGATTTTAGGGCACTGAAGGCAAAAGTAAGACTGTATGCACGCTGCTTACTAGTGACAGTAGTGAGTGCTCATTCATTTATTCATAACATAGTAGGATTCTTATTCTGTACCACATACATGGAAAGTACAATTATCCCTCCCCTCAGGGAGCCTATATTCTAATGGGAGACATGGTCAAGTCAACAGACAATGACAGATTACTATATATTCTTTATAAGTTATGTGAGAAGAATTCTAAGTGTCCATCGTGTGAACAGACCCACCCCTGTCTTCCTTCAGCTAACTTGTACTCTAACATGCACTCTCATCTCTATAGTGGGTTTTGAGGATAAAGTTAGATAAGCATTGTATTTTATATGTCTTGTATGACACATGCTGACACACACACATACACACACACCACACACACTCACACACCCCTGGTTAAAGACATCTGTCTTTACTCCAGAGATAAACAAGCACCTAGAATAAGACGTATGAGGATTCCTAATGGTAAGTGTGCTTCAGGTAAAGTTTCAAGTTCCAGATATCTTCTGACATTTTCTAGCTCTCATGTTTTACATGGAATAACCCTGGCTGTTGAGTTCCAGATTCAAAAAGAGTTATCTTGGCTCTTGTGGTCCTTGCTGACTCCATGGCTGCTTTGAACTGGACTTCATGTCTGCGTTCCAGGTTACTTTCAATGTTTGGGATTCATGTGTAGGAGGAAGAATTTGCTTTAGGGCAACAAGACTATTTGACATTAGATAAGTGACTTTATTTTAAAGAGATGCTTTGGTACAGAAATGGCAGCAACAAGAAATTCTTCCCCCAAAGAGAAAGCTCCACATTCCCCATCCAACCCTGGATAACCTCTTGATTCTGAGGAGTCAAAGTTTAGCTCGGTGGATCTGATAAAAATTCCTAGGAAGCCGTTGGAACACTGTTCTTTGAAGACAAAGCATTACAATGGTAATTGCAGCTGGTTTAGGTGGGAAGTACTCCTTTTCCATTTTGCTGGCTTGCACAGGTGGTAGATTGTGGGTGCTAAAACTCTGGAGTCAGACCGTTCTAGGCTTGAATTCTAGCTGCACTGCTGAGCAGCTGTCTGAATGGGGCAAATCACTAAGACTCTCTTTTTCTTCACCTGTATGATGAGGCCATGGTTAAGCTTGTAAGCCCCATTGTTAAACCTGCCTGGGTTTGTATCTCTGCTCTCCTATTCCATGATATTGGGCAGTGTGTTCTCTTTGTCTTTTGCTTTAGTTAAAAATTTTTTTTTTTAAATTTAGAGAGAAAGAGGGAGGGGGGAAAAGGGCACAGAGGGAGAGAGGGAGGGAGGGAGGGAGAGAGAGAGAGAGAGAGAGAGAGAGAGAGAGAGAGAGAGAGAGAGAGAGAGAAACAGAGGATCTCAATCGGGCTCCACACTGAGGCTCCACACTCAGTGTGGAGCCCAAAGTGGAGCTTGATTTCATGACCCTGGGATCATGACCTGAGCTGAAATCAAGAGTCGATGCTCAACTGACTGAGCCACCCAGGTACCCCAAGTATTTTGCTTTCCTTATCAGTGAAGTAATAGTAGTAAAATAATCACGATGATGATGATGATGATGATAATTCCCACCTCATACGGATGTGGTTAGAATTAAATGAGATAATGCACACAAAGGGAATGATTTTAGTACTTTGTAACATGGTTAGCCCTCAGTTATTTTTCTTACCTTTGTTACATTGAACTTTCTAAAATATCCTGTAATGCTATTTGATGACTTACTTTTTTTTTTTTTAATGTTTTATTTCTGAGAGAGAGAGGGAGAGACTGTGTGAGCAGGGGAGGGTCCAAGAGAGAGGGAGGCACAGAATCCAAAGCAGGCTCCAGGCTCTGAGCTGCCAGCACAGAGCCTGACACAGGCCTTGAACCCACGAACTGTGTGATCATGACCTGAGCTGAAGTCAGACTCTTAACTGACTGAGCCACCCAGGCGCCCCTGATGACTTATGTTCTTTTTGAAAGTTAAGGCTTCACAAGCTGCACATGTGCTTTCCTTTTTTCTTTTTTAAAATTGAAGATGCAATACAATGTTAAGGTTTAGAGTAGGCTTGGCAGATTAAATTCTGGATGTCCAGGTAAATTTGAATTTCACATAAACAGAGGATAATTTTTTAGTATAAATATGCCCCAGATATTTTGTGGGATACTTATTCTAAAAACTGTTCTGTGTTTATCTAGATTCAAATGTAACAGGGCATCCTATATTTTTATTTGTTAAATCTGGCAACCCTAATTTGGGGGCAGAATTTACCCCTTCACATTCTCATTTGTTTTTTTATGCTGATAGATGTATATGGATGCTTATACAAGCACAGTGAATGATACCCTTGGAACCTGAACATGGAAATAGTTACACAGATTTGATGGCATATTCCCTAGTATCTCTAGTAAATCTGTCTCCTAATTCATGTAAGCAATGGGACTATCAAACAGATTATGTTGACATCTGAGCATATATAGTATGAAGTTGCTTGAAAGTTCTGAAATGTCCTAGTGTTGGTTCTACCCAGAGGGAACTATTAATAATGACCCATTAAAGGGTAGGTATGCATTCCAGAGAATCCTGAAAACGTAATCATCTTTGAAGGAAATTATCTCATTACTTTTTGAGTCGCCAGTGTAGGGAAGGTCATTTCTTATGGCTGGCCTGGTTTTCCAGGTAAGAAAACAAATATACCAAGTGGTTAGGTTAATAAGTTAGAATAATTTTATTTTACTTACAATTTAAGTTAATTTTTTTGTAGCTTTGGTCCTTAAGCTATTAGACTGTTTGGAGACGTTGAGAGAATTAAATCCAAGACTGAGATTGTTTCATTTCAGCCAGTATTTACAGAGTATCTAGAGGGCATAAAGCAACTGCATAGGGGTAGAGAGGAATTTAAGGTTACCTTCAACCTTCAAACTTTCAAAAACCATAGTGTTAAATGGAGCAGCAAGTCCAGAAAGAATTATGATAAAAGGCAGAATACATAAGGTCAGGATCCAAGGCAAGTAAAGCCAAGTCCCAGATGGTTGAATGTAGGAAGTGATTAATTCTGAAGAACAAGTAGAATGAGAACACAGTATATTAGGAATGGCTTTCCTAGAAGGTCATATTTGAGAGAACTCTCCAAAGATGGGAATGATTTCATTTGGGACGTGAATTGTTCAAGCTGTAGGCTTAGCATTAACCAAGACCTAGAGGTGGTCACATTTTGAAATTAATATGTTATTTAGACTCAACAAAAATATATACACCACAGCAATGGGCTGCAACCTCTTCTCTCATATGTGACTGTTTCTGGTCTAGAATTTCCAGATCAGAAACCTGACTTTCTGTAGGTGGAGCTGGATTTGATCCATGTTGGTGTCTTAAATATTTATCATGCACCTGCTGTTGCTATGTACCTAGTGGCCAGAGAGACTTGAGCAAGTTTAGACATTGTTTCAGTTGGTCACTTAAAACCAACCGAAAGTTACTCTCTTTAAATATTTTTAAGTGAAATGAACATTTCTTTTCCCTGAATGACCATTTCCAGGAATCTTTGATTTAAATTGGGCAAAAGCCAAAGAAGGATTTCTTAGGAGGCAACCTGACTTTGGATATTTGCTTAAATGACTCTGAAGGCCAGTTTAACTCATTTCCTGTTGGGATGACACTTGTTTATTCGACTTGGCTCAAGTCAGAGTTAATAGCCTTAATGGTTTTGAATGGTCCCCAGTGATTCTCCTGCAGTGTGCCATTACCAAATCGAGAGGGTTCTATAAATGGTGGGAACACGCATACCTGCTTCAGCCATAGTAGATTACAGGGAAGAGCTGTTCCCAATAGATTTAACTGTGGACATTTGGAATCCTGGAAAGAATTACCATTGTAGTAAATTCTTTTCTAACAGTTCTTTCCTAGTACTTTTGTCTTGTGTTTGTTTTTTATTTGAAATGATCACACGTGAAACAGATGCCATTTGCAAATGGCCCCAGCGTTCAGAACTTGTTCAGATCATCCAGCTTCTCCATTGAATGAATTAAACTATGATAGGGTGTCCCTGTTGTCAAGGGATAATAAGGTATGTCCTGAAGAGCAGTGGTTGGTAGCATGCCCAGTGCCTGAGACGGACTGCTCAGACTCTGGAACGGAAAACTCCAGTCTTCAGTTAGTAAGTTTGTTGGGCTGTAAGGCCCTGAATTAGACTGGAAATTAGCAAGGCCTTCAGTGATCCCTGGTATTTTATTTTTGTAAATTAGGATTAGCCTGTGTCTTTCAAGTTCTGACAGGTAGTGCTTTGTGGATGTTATGCTATTTCAGGTACAGGTGGAGTGAGATAAAGCCTGGATGTAAACCTTTACGGGGTTCTTAACCATGAAAAAGCATAAACTGCTTATGTCAGTTTGAGTCTGTCTGAATGTTGTTATTTTTATTTTTTCCTTGATGGCTGAGCCAACTATTTTGTAGTTTTAGTATCTACCCTTGGTTTCTACCACCTTATTTTTGGCCTCTCTTAATATCTTCCTTGATGTATCTGTCATTAAGTTATAATTGAAGCTTGGTGTTTTATATTTAGAATGATGCATGGAGGTTTAGCTGTGCCAGCCATCCAGGCTTAATAGCAAATATTGGCTCATGCCAGAAAGTTTTTGAAATCTGGTCTCTTTGGGATGTCCAATCTAGGCAAATCACCCCTTTCTGCTCTTAAGCTGAAGGCCATGGGGAAGCAATTTAGAAGAGATTGCCATATCTGTCCATGTAAGAGCATCTTGTTTCTGATTAAGAAAAAGAAAAATTGGCTGGCCAGTTCACTCTTCAACCCAGAGTCATGCGGCCTCAAAGGGACTGCTTTGACAAGTCTTTATGTCACTTCATTTCTTAGTTTACTGACTTTCACACAGGGTATCAGTGAATGCCAGTTCTAGAGTGGGCACATAGTGATGGTAGATGACACCCAGGCCGCAGGCTGCTTCCCAGGGGCTGCCAGACACTATCAGACATTTCACAGCACTTGAATTCTCTGGATTTGGGCCGCTTTTGAACTCTATCTATCAATCCACATAACCAGTTATTCAATTAATATTTACTGAGCTTATACCATGTACCAGGCACCCATCTCAGTTTGAGGAATAATGAACCACACTTTTGAAAATCCTTCTGCTCATGGGACTTATATGTAGGGGAAGGGAGGGCTGTAGAAATAAATACATATATAAATAATATAATGTATAATATGGTAAAGGCTGATAAGTCCTATACAGGAGATAAAGCATGGATGGGCTTGGGGAGACTTGCAGTTTAAAACTGAGTAGGCAAGAAGGCCCTCCTGATAAAATGACATTTGAAGAAAGGTTTTAGGGGAAGTGTTAGAGAGTGGGTCATGCCAGCATTTGTGGGAGAAGCCTAGCAGACGGAAGGAAGCATAAGTATGTAAGCCCTGGGTAGGGCTGTTCCCCATTCAGGACCAGCATGAGGTCCACAGTGGCTGGGACAGCTTGAGCAAAGGGAAGAGTGGTAGGAAAGTCAGGGCATGGGGTCAAGGATGAAATGGGATCCAAATGGAGACACACACTACAGAGGTTGAAAAGACTTTGCCTTTTACCCGCTGAGAATTGGGATCCATTTCAGATTTCCAGCTAGAGGAGTAACATGACCTGTTTAGTTCAGGTGGCCCCTCAGTACGGTGAGGAACACAGTGGGCTGAGAATTTAGGGATCTCTTTAAGTCGTGGTTTTGTTTTTACGCAGGGATAGTTTTGTCCAGCATTCTGAACTTCCATTGTTTTCCCTCCTTATAGAGCAGAGCTGGTGGATTAGTTTTTATTGACCTTGCAGATTTTGATACTCTTTGAATTTATTGATCCCCGCCTCCATCTGCGTGTGTGTGAGCATTTCATATTTGTAGCTCATTACGCTTCTCTTTGATTATGCACAGCTGGACCTTAACTGTGTGAAATATCTTACTGTACTTTATTTCTTGAAATTTTCCATAAACATCTCACATTGAAAACCTTGAAAACTATGAAGTAATGTTATATCTTGATGTTACAGACTGCTTGCCAGTTAAATGGTATGGGTAAACCCAGATTAGAAGCTTTGTCATATAGTCTTAATAGTATCATTGTTATTATTATTTTTGTTACAGAAAATAGAACTGATTTATTGAGTGCTACAGTGAGCTATAAATTGAGATAGAGTGATAAAAAACACAGTGATAAAACACAGATTCTGCCCCTCAGAAAGTTGAGTAGGAGGAGACCATCCTGGGCAAGGGAGTGCCCTACAAAGCAGTCTTAATGGCAAAAAATAGGGCAGGAAGCATGGCCAGCCGAAGGCCTGTGGGGGTCCCACATAGACTAATAATTCAGATGCACCTTCACATTGGTATTACATCATCCATTTAGACCTAGTGCCTTGTAAGGTGGGAAGTGCCAAGGACCCAAGAGATCTCTTCTGCAGCTTTGAGCAATTTAACTCTGCCCCAAAATTGCATCTCACTGTTTAACACATCAAGGTTGTACACTTTGCTGTCTCTAAGGCAGTTTAGGGACCATCTTCTGTTTGGGCATCTTCACTCTCTGCCTCCTAACAGAATATTTCTTCTACTTCCCGTGAGAGTTTAATGCCCTTATAGATTGGTGCTTCCAGTAGGCAATGGCTGGTTAGTTCACTGATCTCCCCTGTGGAGAAATATTGCCCTAGCCTTGCCTTGCCTTCAGGTCTTCAGTGTACATTCTTTCAGGACTCAGATGGACCCCCATTCATGTCTCCCACTGACAATCTGTGTCTCATGTTGTATTAACTGGCTTCATCTTAGGCAGCTAAGAAATATTCTAAGTTTCCAGCTGTCTCCCTGGGATTTTCTGGGGCACTGGAGGCCTTAATGTTGAGGACAAGCTACCATGGTTGTGAGCACTCAGACTCTCAGAGGGATGAGGCCAGCCCTTTGGCACCTAAGGTGGAAACTCTGAACTCTGATGTCACACTGCTTCCTTCATTTTTTTTTTTTTCCTACCTTGGGCCTTTTCACACATTCTTCCTGCCATCTGGAATACTTTTCTACCAGTCTCCTCTCTTCCCCATCTTTCATTCTTAACTTAAAGGTGCCTCCCGACCCATTTCCTTGCCTCCTTACCTGCATTAGCTGTGCTGTTCCTTTATAGTTTCCTGATCTTTTCCTTCCTCCCACTTACTTACATACTTGATTACTTTTTGTAATTATCCTGTATTTATCTGTAAGTTCAGTATCTGCTTCCCAACTTCATGAGGCCAGCGAGCAGGGTGATTTAGCTCACTGTTGTATTCCCAGAGGTTAGCCCAGGGCTTGCACGGATAGGCACTGTGCAAATATTTGTCAAGAGAGCCCATAAGTGAAAGAATAAAAAGATTAAAAGGCAGATTCTGCATTTTGTCTTGTCTATTCATATTAAGTGTCTGTCTATCCTGGTGAAGGGTAACAACTGTTATTGACTTTGCATTTTATTGAGGATGCTGAAGATATGATTTTTGTCTCCAGCATAACTCTGTGGCCTTGTGGAATTTTATTAAAGTTGTCTCTGCAAAAACCAAAACTCAGCGACACATACAAATCAGCATTCTGTAACTGGTGTAGGCTTGACATGTTGGGCTGTGATTTATCAGTTTATTTTGCTGTAGCCGCATTTTTATTCCTTAATTCTGTTTCCAGAAATGAGCCTTAGTTCTTTTTAAATCCTCCTCCATCCAATTTGTTGAAAATGAATAGAGAAACTATTGCTTTTTCTTAATAGGACTCATAATGCTTTTTTGGAAGGAATTATGTTGGCTTACATAATGGAACTTTTAAGATAGTAGGAGTAGAAAACTGAGTAGTACTTTCTCTAGAAGAAAGAGTGAAGTTTCCTACTGTGTGTGGAAAAGAAACACAACAGCAGCAGTGGGATTTCTTCATTTCTAAAACTGAACTGTCTTAAGTGTTCATATCCCAAGGATGGGCTTCTCCCAAGCCAGGTTGGCAAGTGTAATTTCTAGAGAAAGCATGCATTGTTCTGTAGTATGCATTGTGGTTACACTGGCTCCCATAAGATTAGCTCAAAGGTATCTATGAGTAGTCACACCCTAAATTACATGAACCGAACAGTTTTAAGGAGGTGGAAAGTCTGATGCATACTGTTTCCCAGACACACATGCCTCAGGAAAAAATTTGGGGAGGTGGGGAGTGAAACCCAAATATTGCTACTTGATATTTCCCAATGTGGCACTCGTTGGTTTTGTGACCCTGGACAACTGAATTAACTTCTCTGAGTCCCAGAATCTCCCATCTGTAAAGTGGAGATAAAAATACCACCTACCTCAGAGTTGTTAGAGAATTTCGTAAGGTAATATATGGAAAGTGTCACAATGCCCAGGACATTATAAATGCCCTAGACATTCACTTATTCCTTGGAGGGTAGTGCAGTGAATAGGGTGGTAGTTAAGGGCACAGACTATGGAGATCCTGGCCTGGGTTTGAATCCTGGATCTGTAGCTTATTGACTGGGTCATCTTGACCTAGTAACCTGACCTTTCCATGTTTGAGTTTTCTCATATGTAAAATGAGGATAGTTATAATACCTGCTACATAAGGTTGTTGTGAAAATAAACTATTTGTCAACTCCTGGTACATGCCAAGTGCTATGTACATGTTTGGGTTTGTGATTAAGAAGCCTTGTCCTGATCTAGGGTCATAAGTTAGGTTCCATTATGTGCCAGATGTACCAACATAAGTTGTCAACTTCTTTGAGCCTAGGTTTTCTCTTTTTATCATGAGGATGATGCTAGTTGTAGTGCCAAGTATTATGAGAAATCATTGAGATAATGCATATGTGAAGTACTTAGCATAAGGATTGGAACATGGAAAATACTCAATAAATCATAATTACAGCAAAGACTTTTCTTATAATTGTCACTACCACCACTGTTATATGTTCCTGTTATTTTTAATTCTTTTGCTAGTATATCTCTGGCTTATGTACAACTTGTATTCTAAGATATATCTTATGCCTCAGACCCTCTATGGAAATCAACATGCTTTGTACGTAGGAAATAATGTTGAGGATTGTTGTTACTGTTGGTGTATTTATATATATGGAGTTATTTCAGGAAACTGAAAATAGTAGAAGTCTTACAGTTATGCATTTATGATTTTATAGGTCACAAAAGATCGAAGTTGGTCAGGGTCAGTATTAGGTGGACGGTTTTATATTCATGAAAAATGACTCATAGGAAATGCTAGGAACTAAAATTGCCAAAATAAAGAAATAAAAAGCCAGTACATAAACCGTGTTCAAGTCAAGTCTGTATCTATTTCATATCTTCACCGGGATTGTGTTTATAGAGTAAAGTTTTGACATTGTTTAAGTTTCTAATGTTAAGACTCACTATGACTGATAAGCATGCATCATCATAACCACGCATCACCGGAAATGGATAAACACTGATTCCAGTGTTGGTAACATTTTCCACTGTAGTCATTTAGGTCACTGTTCCTTACAGTATCTGTATTTGAACTTTTGTGTTGTTTCGCAATTTATCTTTAAGTTAACTTCCCTTTCTTTCTTTCTTTTTTTTTTTTTTGGTTAATAAGGTAGGGAAGGAAAAACAGTGAGTATAATATGGAGCTATAAATGGCATTTGAGAAAAGCAGGGCTTTGACTAGCATTTGGACCATATGTTTTTTCTTTTATTTATTTCTAGGAGAGAGAGAGAGAGACAGCGTGAGCAGGGGAGGGTCAGAGAGAGAGGGAGTCACAGACTGAAACAGGCTCCAGACTCTGAGCTGGCAGTCAGCACAGAGCCCGATGCGGGGCTCGAACCCATGAGCCGCGAGATCATGACCTAAGCGAAAGTCGGACGCTTAACCGACTAAGCCACCCAGGTGCCCCTTGGACCATATGTTTTAATGGAAGGTGGAAGCTTGCACTGAGCAGTTGGATGTACAAAGAAGTGCAAATGGTTGTACTAGGCCTAGGTGGTTAGATACTCTTAAGTCAAAATTTGGAAGTGCTGATAAAATTCTTGGATTATATGTTCTGGAAGGATGGGTAAAGTTATTTAGTCAAAAGTGTATGGTAGAATATCCTTGGGACATGTGCAAGTACTGCTGAGAGTATGGGAATGGTTTGAAGGCTGGAACCTGGAGAAGAAATTAATTCAAGTTCAGTGTCATGGCAGCCATAGAATGACCTTTTTAATGCACAGTTAGGAGTATGGACTTTATTCACAGGTTAATAGGGAGGCATGGAAGAATTTTAAGTAGGAACTATGGGGTTCTGTTTATGTTTCTGAAAGATCATTGTGGCAGGGCCACAGAGAATGGATTACAGAGGGTGATGACAGAAGACCAATGAAGAGCAGTACAGGCAGGAGATGGTGTTATCTGGGACTTGCCTAGAGGTTGGAGATTTGGAGAGAAATGGGTAGAAATAGGAGATGCTGGGGTTTGAAGAAGCACAGGCGTGGGTGAATTGGCTGGACTTAAATGGGAAGAGAGTGAGGAAGGAAGAATGGCTTTCAGTTAGGTTTACATTTTCATGCATGAAATTCAATAGCCAATTAAGATTTGTTCAACCAAATAGGGATTCATTTATCTCCCATTTAAGATGTCAGAGGTCTGGTGACCACTGCCATTCTTTTAGTGGCTCCTTGATGTCAGAACCATCCTCAACAGAGATTTATCTTGGCCTTTTCCTAATGTTTTTCACTCTCTGCAAAATGGCTGCTGCCCCACCAGTGGTCACATCTGCTTTAAGAAGAGGGGAAAGTGAAGAGGAATAGCAGCTCTACCAAGGGAAAAACATGAGCTTTCCCAGAACCCCACTGTAGATGTCTCCTTGCATTTCAGTGGCTGGAACCCTGTTACATGGCACGTTGCCTCCCTGAGCAAGTTCCAGTTATGTTAGTAGGAAACAAAGGGGGTAGAACTTAGATCTGCAAATAGCTGCCGAGTTTGCCTCACCCACGTTTCTGGTAAGGAGTGAAGAGGTATGAAATGTTTGAAGACCTAGAGGAGTTCAGTCACATGGGTGGGAACCATCCACAGGTACTTTTCGTTCAACTCTGCAGTCAGCCCCAAGCTATAATTTCTCATTAGCATGTAAAATACGAAGTTCTATGCGTTTGTTAGTTACCTTCAAACACGTAGAACTCTCAGTTGTCCTTAATATATATGAAGCACACCTGTTTTATTAGAATTCTCAACCTACATAAAGACGTTTTTCTCAAATTTCTTCCAGATTTTCTTTATCCCTAATCTCTAAGTGCACTTCTTTGGGTTTAGAGCAAATGAGGACAGTTCCATTTGGCGTTCATTTATGATGTGCAAGTAGAAGCAGGGATTGCGTGATGGAACATGTCACTATGTTACTATGACTTTTGTGTCTGTGAAGGATACAATTATTCCATGTTTATAAGTAGAGAGGGCGAGGGGAAATGTTTGTTTGCTCTTTTTGAAGGTAACATTATTCAGAGATCATAAGATGCAAATATTTGTCTTCTCTTTTTTAATTCAAGCAAGTCTTCCCACCCAATATATGCAGAATTCTGTTAGTGACTGTTTTAGCTAACAGAGGAGAAATTATTTTCCCCTTTCTGAGGTATGGTAGAAAAGCAGAGACTTTATTGTTTTACCTCTCTGAACTGGATTATTCTATGGATTGCACTGAGAGCAGGAGATAGTGTTACTGTCCCTACCGTATACATCTGCGGAAATAGCTCTGATACAAAGATGGCTGGGCACACTCTAGGTGCAAGCAAAACACAGTGGGGTGGGATAGGGAGAGAGTAATTTCTTCTAAGTTTAAAAGACTTTAAAAAGGCTTTGCGGCAGAGGGAACTTAAACTCCATGTTAGAGAATGCAGAGGGTTTACAGGATGTTGCAGGATGGCCCTAGGCTGGAAAAATGCACACAACGTGCAGAATGTGTTTGAGGATTCTGGAGATTTATTGTGTTCAATAAAGAACACAACAAGGAAAGCCTTGAAAGTCTGGCTGAGCGAGTTTGGATTTTGTTCTGTAGGTGATGGGGAGTGACCAAAGACATTTAAAAATGTCATACACATTTGATTGTGATAGAAATAAAACATATGGGTCAAAGAATATATGTACCTTGAACGTATTCATAGATTTAAAAATTAAACTTTTTATTTTGAGATAATTATAGATTCCCAAAACACATGGTTTTAAGAAATTATCCTGAGAGGGGTGCCTGGGTGGCTTAGTCTGTTAAGCGTCCGACTTTCACTTTGGTCATGATCTCACGGTTTGTGGGTTCGAGCCCCGCGTCGGGCTCTGTACTGACTGCCAGCTCAGAGCCTGGAGACTGTTTCAGAGTCTGTGTCTCCCTCTGTCTCTGACCCTCCCCTGCTCACGCTGTCTCTCTCTCTCTCTCTCCTAGAAATAAATAAAACATTTAAAAAAAAAAAAAAAGAAATTATCCTGAGAGAGCCCGTGTGCTTGCTGATTTTCCTGCACTGGTAACTTCTAGTACAATATCACAACCAGGAAACCTACTGAAGGCTTTTGGTGGGAGTCCGTGATATACCTGATCTGCGTTCTAAGTGGGTGGTCCTAGTGGGGATGGGCTGGAATGGACTGGAGGTACAGCATGGGGGCTAGGAGACCCTCAGGAGGTTCTTACAGTCACCCAAGAGAGGGCATGCAGGCAGTCGTGACAGGATTGGAAAGGAGGGGATAACTGACGTACAAACAACAGGATTTGGCAATCATGTGGGATAGACCATAAGGTGAGTTGATGCTTAGTGCAATGGCTCAACCGAGTGTGGACCAACTAGTGTGCCAGTCACTCTGCTAAGGACTGTGGGAGTGAAGAGATGACGTAACAGAGACTAGGCCAGGCAGAAGCTCATTTAGACTGAACAAGACCATGAACCCTTAGTAGAGGTGCAACTACTCTCCTCTGCTGCTGCTGTTTGTTACCGTGGTGGACTTGAGGTCCAAAGTGACTGCTGTTCCGATTTCTCAGAAACCAGAAATCTAGATTTTTATCTGACATCTTCCAATTTTAAGTGTTACCTAATATAAATTTAAAAAAGGTGGGGGAGGGGGAGAGATGCGTGCTAACTAGCACTCATTTGTGGGCTGGATTCACCTCGTGGATGCCTAGTTCCTGCCCTCTGTTTTCTCAATGAGTTGTTTAGAGCTTATTTCAGAAATGTTTAGAACTTATTTCAATTACCCATTCTTGTGTAACAGATGACCCAAACCAACTGGCTCAAAACAATAATGATTTTATTATCTTTTACAGTTTTGAAGATTAACTGGGCTCAACTGGGTATTTTTTCTGCTGGTCTTGATTGGGGTCTTTCCTATAGTCATAGTTAGGTGATGGCCAGGGCTGGAGAATTCTGGAGATCTGCCTAGGGCCCTGAGACGATTGAAACTTTCTTTTCCTCCTATAGTTTCAGGATCTCTTGTGGCCTCTCTATGTGCTCTATCTTGTAGGATCACTGAATTCCTTGCCTGGTGCCTTGAGCTTCCCTCCACAGTGAATGCTCCAAGAGAAAGTCAGTGGAAGCTACTAGCCTTATGGCTAGGTCCAAAATTGCCAAAGCATCACCCTTGCCACATTTCCTTGGTCACACAAATCAGGGGCCAGCCTAGATTCACCGTGGGAGGGAACTACAAAAGGGTATGAACACTCTGCAGTCTGGTTCAGTTGATTGACAGCCATGACTGGAAACTACCTACTTGGAGACTACCTGCATCTGAAGTCAAGATGGCACATGGTGGTGACATTGTGGATTAGGATAAGTTGGGAAGACAGGGCAGATTCTTCTGTTAGCTAGCTCATGTTACTCTGAAGTTTTTGGAGAAAACATAATTTTTAGTTTTTTTTTTTTTTTTTTATGGTGACCGTGATTCCAGAGAAATTTGGTTTTTGGTATAATGACTTTCTCTGAATGTATAAATCATTTGTAGTAATTTTCATTCCAGTCCTTCATTTTTAAAAAAAAAAATTTTTTTTTTAATCTTTTATTTGTTTCTAGGAGAGAGAGAGAGACAGCGTGAGCAGGGGAGGGTCAGAGAGAGAGGGAGTCACAGACTGAAACAGGCTCCAGGCTCTGAGCTGGCAGTCAGCACCGAGCCCGACGCGGGGCTCGAACCCACGAACCGCGAGATCATGACCTAAGCGAAAGTCGGACGCTTAACCGACTAAGCCACCCAGGCGCCCCTCATTCCAGTCCTTCAAAAGAAATAGTATTAAGTGACTCGACAGATCTATTCAGGTTTTGATGAGGGTGTGTTTTTCACCTATGTGACCATCTTGTTAATGTTTCATCCCTAATCGTGGAGCCCTTCAGAAAAGGGGCTCTCAAATAAAATCTCTTGAAGAAGAATTGTAAATCTTTCGTCACTCCAAATAGGTTCAGCTCACAGCTCCATTATCCTGGTGCTTTTATATTCCTAAAACCTAGAACCGGCTACATAACTTTTAGGACCCGGTACAAAATGGAAATGTGGGACCCCTTATTTAAAAATTAATAATTTTAAGACAGTAGCAACAGGGCATTTAACCAAACCCAGGCTCTATCCAATTATATATGTGACTGCCCCTCTGGCTGGCCCTGCTTAGACTCTTGAACCTGTGAGCAAATGTTGGGGTAAAGTATATTTTTCCAGTAGAGGGTTTTTGGCTCTGATGAAATTCTCAGTTGATTTTGACACCCCAGAAAGTTTCTGAAGCACTGCTTAGACAGGTAAGAAAAAGTAGAAACTTTGTGTTTGAACAGTCCTCTCTCCTAGGCAGATAACATACCTTCTGGCCACAGCAACTGGTCTTGGCGGCTTTAGACTGAGCTTCCTGCCAAGTCTTCGGGAATTTCAGTGGTGACAGTGCAGTAGGGACAGCACATGTTGTTTAGTGTTTGACAGGTTGTTGCCTGCAAGAACTTTCTCTCTTTGCAATGAGCTCTGTTTCCGTACACTGCCTGTCTCACCTGTGGGCACGTATGTTCATTTGGAACAGACGTTAGCCCAGTTCATTGTGTTAGGGATTTGGGGGTCAACATCTCTGGAAGGTATTCGGTAGATTGTAGACAGGGCTGCTGTCTGCAATAAATTACATTTATTGTCTCCCAGGCCTAGAAGTTGCGAGTCCAGGATGAAGGTGTCAGCAGGGAGGGACATGCTTCGCCTGTGAGTGCTAGGGAGAGATGTGTTCTAGGTCTCTTTCCTATCTTTGGATGCTTCTTAGCATGTGGTAACATAACTCCAGGGCTTCATATGGCTTCTCTTTGAGTGTGTGCCTGTGTCCAAATATCCTCACTTTATAAGGACATCAGTCATACTCATTTGGGGCTCACTCTCTTCCAATATGACTTCATCTTAACAGATTTGATCTGCAATAACCCAGTTTCCCAATAAGGTCACATTCTTAGGTATTGGTGGTTGGGACTTGATTGTATGACTTTGGGGGCACATAATTCAACCCATAGCAGGAGTGTGTTGTGGCTATGCCCTGAAAGAATATCAGTATCCTATAACCATTTTTAAAATAGTTTTTATTAATTAATTAATTAATTTTGAGGGGGAGAGAGAGAGTGTGTGTGTGGGAAGGGCAGAGAGAGAGGGAGAGGGAGAGAGAATCCCAAGCAGGCTCCACATCCATCAGCACAGAGTCCTGTGTGGGGTTCGAATTCATGAACCATGAGATCATGACCTGAGCCCAACTCAGATGTTTAACTGAGTAAGTCACCCCGGTGCCCCTAATATAACCATTTAAAGAGGTGTTTGTGCAGCTGAGTTTTTATAATACATGAGCCACTTTGATTTACTTGTTTGGGCTCCTGATTTGCAACATCATAAGCTCTTAAGGTTTTTTTTTTGTTTTTGTGTTTTTTTTTTATCTTCCCTGTCAATCAGTGGGTGCCAAGGTAAAATTACCCTCACACCCACACACCTGACCCTCATAATAGAGTAATAATAAGCTAACATTTATTGAATGCTTATTATGTGCTAAGAACTCTTCATGCATTATCTAATTTTATCTTCACAACAACTCTATTAGATAGTTACTGTTATTCTTCCATTTAATAGATGAGGACACTGAGATTAAGGGTGGTTGTGTGACTTGCCCCTAGTCACATAGGTAATTAAGTGACAAGGTATGATTTGATCCCAATTCTGTCTGATTTCCAAACCCAAGCACCATTATGTGGGGTGTGCACTATACTTTTAGAGGAATGCTTACATATGACACTTCACCATTCAAGCCCTGTTCTATCAGGGGCCTTTTCTTTCGTTCTAGATCATTCTTTGATTATTCCCCACTTATGTTTATGTCTCTCAGGATTTTTTTTTCCTCTTAGTATTCTTAACTCTTTTCAAAGTAGCCACCAGGCCTTGTGTTGGTTTTATTAGTATCTACTTAAGTAAATCTAGGAATATGCAATCTGAATTAATTGAAATTACAAATGGTAAATGGGTGAGTGGGATTACATTCGAGCTATGTGTTTCACAGATCCTTAAGAGAACATAAAAATTAACTCATTTCCTTGACACAGATGAGAATAGAGCCCTACACATCACCAGAGAATTTCCTACTAGTGATAAGGAAAATTAGTCACATCTAATTTATACTGCTTTTGGTATAATGTGCTCTGTGGTAAGAGAGGAAGACCATTCCCTTGATAAATATCTTTGTGTTCTGTTTCTCTCTCCCCTCCCCATAGCAGCTAGAATTCTCTATCAGAGTGACTGTCAATTAAACTTATGCATATGAAAAAACAGGTTCTTTTCCAGGTGTTAGAACAATGCTGGTTTGGAAGCAGAGACCTGGGTATCCTCTGACGGATTCTGGGGGAATTCAGATACCGGAAATTTTGTTTTGCTTGGATGCTTCTTGTCTCACTTGCCCATCTGTACAGTATTAAATTGCAAACAATATGAGAGAGTCGTCTTTCCTAAAGTTCAGGTTATTTCTGACTACCAGTCTATGTTGAGCAAGTAGAAAAGAAAGATAAGATGCTTTACTTGACTATGGTAGGCTTAGCCCAGTATATACATAGACACACGGATGCATGCATATACACACAGATACATGTACATATGTGCATGTATCTGTGTGTATATGTATATCACCTTTGTTAAAATGCCAGGTCAAGATATGTTGCTTTCAGCACCACGGATATTGACAAAGGACTTTCTTATTCTAACTAAGTATTTACCAGGAGCTATGGGACGGTTGATTATTTGCAACATTTTGATAACAAATGTTTTAAATTACCCAGAATATACATATTTTTTCTGTGTCGGAAAGCAGTGTTTCACTAAATGTAGTTTGAAGATCACTTGTGTCAAAATCATCTGGGAATGCATCAAAAATATGAATTCCTGGGACTCCAGTCCTACTGATTTTTGCTCTGTATTTTGCTCAGCCCCTCTGTGATTCTTTGCCACACCACTGAATGAGAACCAGAGTCTGAAACGTATCAGCATGAGGATACAGGTTCAAGTTAATTTTATCTTCTTTTGGTTTTCTTTCCTCTTGCCTATCTCTTCCCCTTCCCTCAAATACATTAAAGAAAACTATTTTAAGAGTTACTCTAGGGTTTATGTTTTATACTGTTCATGAAAGGCTTTTGTTAATTTTAGCAATATCAAAATTCCATCTTTTCCTTTTGATCTGTATAAAAGGAGCCATTGGGGAAGAGTTTTTGTTGTTGTTGTTGTTTTTTATTTTTATTTATTTATTTATTTTTTAATATTTTTTTTATTTATTTCTAGGAGAGAGAGAGACAGCATGAGCAGGGGAGGGTCAGAGAGAGAGGGAGTCACAGACTGAAACAGGCTCCAGGCTCTGAGCTGGCAGTCAGCACAGAGCCCGACGCGGGGCTTGAACCCACGAACCGTGAGATCATTACCTAAGCGAAAGTCGGACGCTTAACCGACTAAGCCACCCAGGCGCCCCGTTGTTGTTTTTTAAATACCCACTAGTCTCTCTAGCAGATCTCCAGGAAGGGACAGCATGTGTTTGCTCTTTTCTCAGGATGAACTGTGCCTTTCTTTGCTAGTGGGTATTATAATCAATGCTTTTCAGCAATTTAGGATTCCTCCTTTTTATAAATCGCAGAATTTATTACAGATATTTCTGAAGTCTATAAAGCTACTTTGGGGAGTGAGAGAAGGGAATCAGAATTCTCTGAGAAATCATTTTGAAGGACTTTTTTGGATCTCAGAATAGGTCATAATGATTCCCACAGTGTGTAGTGTTGAAGATTTTAAGAGTTCTAAGTATTGGAAATAGTTGTAAAACTAGAGTTTCTAATGGACTTTTTAAAATATGATGTTTTGAACTAAAAGTATTCCAGACAAGTGAATTTCTTCCTTCCCTCATATTAGAGAAGTTCCTTTATTGAGAAGCTGAATTAGCAAATTAGTCTCCACTTTAATCCACAGCATATAACTAGTTGGATAACTAGAGGTTAGGAATTTTTCAGGTGATTTGAATGGATACTCTTTTTTTTTGTTTTTTTTTTAAATGTTTTATTTATTTCTGAGAGAGAGAAACAGCTGAGCAGGGTAGGGTCAAAGAGAGAGGAAGACACAGAATCCGAAGCAGGCTCCAGGCTCCGAGCTGGCTGTCAGCACAGAGCCCAATGCGGGGCTCGAACACATGAACTGTAAGATCATAACCTGAGCCGAAGTCGGACGCTCAACCGACTGAGCCACCGAGGCGCCTCTGAATGGATACTCTTAAAGGTGTATTAATCTAGACGATGATTCCAGAGGCAGGTCTGTCTTTCCTAAAGACTTCATAACGTAGGACAATCATAATGTAAGTGTTGCAAAGTTAAGAAACTGTTGTGGTGATTTTTTTCTCAGTGTCAGATCTTAGGTACGTTTTTGCATTGGAGGCTCCCAGGTAAATCTCAAGGGTCCTGTATCCCAATCTGGAAGGATTGGCCTGGATTGTGGGCTCCGGCAACTAACTGTTTGGCTCTTGTTTGTTTGGGCTGGTTAATACAAGTGAGAGCCTGTTATCTTTGTCAAAGTGCTGCGGTTGGATTTTTTTTTTTTTAATGGTACAAATCTATTATGTTCCTGCTGTGTCTCTTCCATGAAAGCTTTGTACTGGCAGAGAACTCTTGGCTGCAGAGCCAGGCTCGCAGTCATGGTGCTGAATATAATTCGGGTTATCCTGAGAGGGGCTCAAACATTCCTCCTGAGGGCTGAGGCAGGGCAGGCTGAGTGGAGCAGTGAGTCATGGCGTGCTGGGGCAGTTGTGTCCTGAAATAACAACAGCAGTGGTGGCGTTTTAATAGCAGGAGCCAGTCTAGCATTTATTGATGCTTCCAACCTGCCAGGCACCCTGCTAAGTGCCTCACATACATTATCTCATTTACATCAGCAACAATTCCTTGAGCCGAGTACCATCTCTCATCTCCATGTTACAGCATCTCAAAGTCACATAGACTAGTAAGGAGTAGAAGTGGGGCTTGAACCCTGGTCTTTTGGATGCCCAAACTCATGCCTTTCACAACAGCACTATACTCTCTTTTAGTGATCTACACATTGCCATTACTGGCTTCTCCCCACCAGCTCTTAAATCACATTGTCATCAGTGTTGACTTGGTAATTTTTACTTACTAATCCAAGGACCTGGAGACACTCTCTTCTTGTTTTTCATTGAGTTTAGGTTTTGAGCGAGAGGCAGTATGACTGGAGAAAGTTTAATCTTGGGAAATTGAGCATGACCTTCTGCCTGGGACTATGTCCATTTACTGAATGGTCAAGGGAAAAAAGGAATGTTATGGGGTGAAAGATTGGGGGGGATTTGGTAAGAGAGAAGGAGATAGGCAGGTGGACACATCTGGGGTGATTTCTCCCTTCAGAGATAAGAAGGAGGGATAGTAAATATAGTTTAAGGACTAGACTTGAGGGGTGCCTGGGTGGTGGCTCAGTCAGTTAACCATCTGTCTTTGGCTCAGTTCATGATCTCGTGCTTTGTGAGTTTAAGCCCTGCATCGGCTCTGTGCTGACAGATTCTGTGTCTCCTTCTCTCTGCCCCTCCTCTACTTGTGCTCTCTGTCTCTCTCTTTCTCTCTCTCAAAGAATAAATAAACATTAAAAAGATTAAAAAAAAAAAAAAGAACTAGACTTGACAAATCAGCCAAAGGGGTAGGCGTGCCTGGCTTTGTCACTTAAGCATCCAACTCTTGGTTTCAGCTCAGGTCATGATCTCATGGTTCTTGAGTTCAAACCCCCCATTGGGTTAGGCACTGAAAGCGCAGAGCCTGCTTGGGATTCTCTGTCTCTCTGCCCCTGCTCTCGTCGCTCTCTGTCTCTCTCTCTCTCAAAAAACAAAAAACAAAACACATTGAAAAGCAACTACTTAAAAAAAATCAGCCAGATAATTACTAATGGTAAAGGAGGTTTTGTGAGAAATAAAAACAAAAGGTTCTGTAATTAAGTAAATTTGGGGAACCGTATTTTCTAACATCCATTTGGGGAATAACAATAGCAACACTACCCACAGCAGCTAACACTTCCTGCTTTCTGTGTGCCCTTTAAGCACTTTAGGAGCACCAGCCCTGTAAAGGATGTGTTGCAGATGGCCCTTGAATGACACAGCGGTAAGGGACACCCACCCCTTGCATGTATGAAAATCCACGTGTAACTTTTGATTCCCCCAGAACCTAACTACTAATAGCCTCCTGTTGAATGGAAGCCTTACGAATTATATAAACAATTGGCTAACACATATTTTGTGCGTTTATTTGTATTTCATACTGAATTCTTACAATAAAGTAAGCTAAGGGAAAGCAAGCATTTTTCAGAAAAATCATGAAGAAGAGAAAGTACATTTTTAGCACTGTAATGTAAAATGTAAAATTCACAGTACTGTCATGTAAAGAAATTCACGTGTAAGTGAACCGGCCTCTTCCAAACCCATGTTGTCCAGGGTCAGATGTATTTCAGTCGCCATTTCACAGATGAGGAAAGCTCATTCTTTTTCTGTGAAGTAGAGCTGGAATCCTCACCTGGGCAGTGTGGTTCTAGATACTGGACTTCTGTCTACTCTTGCCTCTTCTGGTGACGCCTGCTGAGCACATATGTATGCATCAGGCCTTTTCCAAGTTCTCACATGTATTTGTGTTTACTCACTTAACCTTCTCAAGTATCATAATGTGCCTCAGCATATTAAAGGTTCTGAAATGTGCAGTCATCAACAAACTGGCGTATCTTTGCCCGGTGTTTCTCAGATTTACTTGATGACAGAATTCTCCTGCCTCTTTTTTGGAGAAGGGGAGAGTTGAAAAGAGAATATCTGCCAGTGCGTACCTTAGGAAATCCCAAACAAGAGAATCACTTCATTCTGTCCCCTCAAACACGCATTTGGGACGTGATTTATTTTCAAGGTAGAGTTAGGGACTCCCTGAGAGTCTAGCTTCGTTCTGTAACTACCTGGTGCTTGGTGACCTTCATCGGAGCTTCATCTTGCTGACCCCAGGGACGCGAATACCTGTTTCTGTCTCCTTTATGGGAATGTGGACAGTCAATGAGCATAAAGCTCTCTGGGTTCCTTAGAAGAAAGAAGGTGTTGATGTCCAAGATCTTCATAACGTCATATCAGATCCCCAGGGTTCTATAATTTTGGTTAATATTGAAAAACGAGTGTATATTCTAACAGGGCAGAATAAGTAGCCTTAGATTACTCAGAGGAGGGGAACGGAAATATATCTGGAAAATGTTTACAGCTCACAGGAATTAAATCTTCAAGTGCTTAAGGGTGGCATTGAGATGATGGGTGACAGTCAATTGAGTAACGTTAATACTGAGTTTCCCATAAGGCTGTGAGAGCCGGTCTTATGGGTTTGTATAGTCTTATCCTTCTGAAGTCTAAATATTTGAGGGCAGAGACCCAAATACATGACTGGGGCATATATTCTTGGAAGTGTGCATTATTTTACAAGTTTTGCTTTAGAATTAGAGTTTGATCAGAGTTTGTGTAGGTAAAAATTCATGTAGTTGTAAATGGCATTAAGTCCAACTTAAGGAAAAAGATTTATTGGTTCAGTTAGGTGAAGAGTCCGGGTCCTTTCAGATTTGGTTTGAACTTCAGGGTTGGTTTGACTAAGAGGCCTAGCGTTACTATCATGGGTCTGGTTTCTGATCCATTGACTCTGCCTTTATGGTGTGATGTCCCCTTTAGTGAATTGTTGGTTCTACTTCATCTCAGGAAACCACCAGGTACTCTTGGGCCTGCTTATTCTCCGTATCCAGAGAGAGAGAGAGAGAGAGAAAGAGAGAGAGAGAACGCAAATGAGAGAGAGAAAGAGAAACATATTTCTGGAAGCTCTTTCAGAATAGCAAGGAAGAAGATTAAACCTCTCTTTTTGACCATAATCACATCATGTTTCCATTTGTCACCCAGTGCCTTTGATGAGAGAATGGGTTTAGTCTGACTAGAAAAGATGGTGGTGCCATATTCCACTCCTAGATTCCACAGTGAAGTGAACTTTGCTGAAGGAGTTATGGAATGGGTGTAGATATAAACAATTGGGACTCAGGACACAATTTATCCGATAGTTTTCTCTTATATACTGATTTTAATAGTTACTTGTGAAATTGCCCTATTAATGAATAAAAGACCTGGGTTGAGATCTAACTTTATTTATGTATTCATTTATTTATTTATTTTTATTAAAAACATTTTTAATGTTTATTTTTTAGAGACAGAGAAGGACAGAGCATGAGCTGGGGAGGGATAGAGAGGGAGACACAGACTCTGAAGCAGGCTCCAGGTTCAGGGCTGTCAGTATAGAGCCCGATGTGGGGCTGGAACTCACCAACTGTAAGATCATGACATGAGCCAAAGTCGGATGCTTAACCTACTGAGCCACCCAGGCGCCCCAAGATTTAACTTTTAAAGGATTTAGTTTCACATTCTTAGTAGTACAGGCTAGGCTACACCAGACCAAACTGAGGTTGTTGAAAAGTCTTGTTTTTTGGTATTGATTTGTAAAGCATTACTTTGGAGTCTGTTTCTGCCCTGTGGTTCTCTGTGCCAAATGCCTTTTGGATGAATGAATCTGAGGTTTCCTTAAGGTAGTATAAATTACTCTAACCTTGTTTTTTTTCTTCTATTGATCTCCTTGCTTCTGACATTGAACTTTTTGCTTTTAATAAGTGAAAGATATGTTTCCACACGGGTCTTGTAGGTGCCTGACTTTATATTTTATTCTATAAAAATTATGGCACTGATAAAAATAGAATATTTAATATTGAGAGTCCTAAGTTCCGAGGATACTGGTAGTAGGCCGAAGTGGATGAAGTGCTCACTGTGTGCCAGGAAAGTGCTAAACCAAGTACTTTGTTTGACTTGTTCTGTTTGTTTATCATAGCAGCCCTGGGAAAGGAGGTGCTGTCATTACTTCCACTTTACAGATGGGGAATCTGAGGTTAAATAATATGGACAAGGCCACCTAGACAGGAAATGGTAGAGCCAAAACACAGATCTCTTTGACTCTGGGCCCTGTGCTCTTAACCACTGTTCTTTCCACCAGCAAAGGCAGGATACTTCCAGTATGCTGCATCTTTTGTTAAGTTTGTAATTCCTAGGAAGTTCTAGTATGTCTTTAAGTCCTTCTGAAGTCGCACACTTCTATATATTAGTAGTGGTAGAGTACTGGAAGAGAACTTTTACCAGTGTGAGCCTTGGAAAAACTGGAGCCAGGAGTCTTTCATGAAAAATTTGCATTTGCCCTTTGAAATCTGCAAATTTCAAAGGCTTTTGAAAAAGAAGAACAAGGTTCTTCTCATTTGAAAGCATATTACAAAGCCACAGTAATCAAAACAGCGTGGTGTTGACATCAAGACACACTAATAGGGGGGCGCCTGGGTGGCTTAGTCGGTTAAGTGTCCGACTTTCGCTTAGGTCATGATCTCGCGGTTTGTGGGTTCGAGCCCCGCGTCAGGCTCTGTGCTGACTGCCAGCTCAGAGCCTGGAGCCTCTTTCAGAGTCTGTCACTCCCTCTCTCTCTGACCCTCCCCTGCTCACACTGTCTCTCTCTCTCTCTCCTAGAAATAAATAAAATATTTAAAAAAAATTAAAAAAATAAAAGACACACTAATAGGCCAATGGAATAGAATAAAGAGTTCAGAAATAAACGTACTTATAAATGGCCAAATAATCTTTAACAAGGGAGCCAAGACCACAGAATGGGGAAACGACAGTCTCTTTAACCAGTGGTGTTGGGAGAATGGGATATTCACCTACAAAAAATGAAGTTGTACCCTTGTAGTACCCTGTAAAAAATTTACTCAAAGTGGATTCATGAGCTAAACACAAGATCCCAAACTGTAAAATTCCTAAGGGAACACATCAGGAAAAAGTCTTAGGACATTGGGCTTAGCGATGATTTCTTCTATGGAACAACAAAAACACAGGCAACAAAAGGGAATGATCTAGAAGTGAGACTACATCAAACTTTGAAAAACATTTGTGCCTCAAGGGAGATAATCAGGAGAATGAAGGGGTGACCTCTGGAGGGAGAGAAAATACTTGGAGATCATATATCTGATAAGGGGTTAATTTCACAATATCTAAAGAACTCCTATAACTTAACAGAAAGTCAAGTAACCCGATTTAAAAATGGGCAAAGGACCTTTCTCTGAAGATGACAAATGACCAACAGGGATATGAGCAGATGCTCAACATCACAGATCATAAGGGAAATGCAAATAAAAACCACAGTGAGGTAAAACCTCACATTTATTAGGATGGCTATTATTAAAATAACAGTCTCAAGTGTTGGCATGGATGTGGAGAAACTGGAAGCATGTGCGCTGTTAGAGGGATCGTAAGAAGGTGCCCATGCTATGGAAAACCTGTGGTGGTTCCTCAAAACATTAAAAATAGAACTACCATAGGATCCAGCAGTTCCTGCTGGGCATATACCCAAAGAATTGAAAGTAGGGTCTCAAAGAGATATTTTTATACTTTTGTTCTTAACAACAGTATTTACAATAGCCAAGAGGTGGAAGCATCCCAAATGTCTGTGTTATCTAGCCTTAAAAAGAAAGGGAATCTGTTAAATGCTCCAATATAGATGAACCTTGAGGACATGAGAGTGTGTGAAATAAGCCAGTCACAAAAAGACAAATACAGTATGATTCCACTTAATGTGAGTTACCTAGAGTCATAAAATTGATCGAAACAGAAAGTAGAAGGGTTGTTGCTAGGAGTTTGGAGAAGGGGAAAAGGGGATTTTTGAAGGGAGTGTTTCTGTTTTGCAAGATGATAAAGTTTTGGAGACTGGACTGTACACTGAAAAGATGGTAAATTTTGTATGTGCATGCATGTGTGTGTGTGTGTGTGTGTGTGTGTTTTAGCCAGAATAAAAAAAAATTCCATTTGTCTCCTGCTGCTAATTTAACTGCTTAATTGAGTTATGTGACCATTTTGCTCAGAGTTGCAAACCCCAAGCTTACAGTCTGAGTGTGGCCTGCAGACACATTCGGATGGAGCCGTAAATATGTTTGGCAAAATATGAATTAGTGGTCAACATTTAAAAAAATTAAGAAATTTCACATAAAAATAACTTCTCTTGGAAGACTGGAAAATCTGGAAAGTCTGGATTTCAGACTGTCTAATCAAGTCTGTCTAATCAAATGGCTGAAGCTGAGGAATAGTCCAACCTCTTTTAAGGCTCGGTAGGAAATTCAGACTATCTTTTGTTCTGTAATTTCTTATAACAGACCAAGTTCTCATAGATATATACTAACTTCCCAGTCATGGTATTTGTAGGCTTAACATACTAAACTTGGGGAGCCAGGGTGGCTCAGTCGGTTGAGCGTTCAACTTTGACTCAGGTCGTGATCTCAGTTAGTGAGTTCAAGTCCTGCATCGGGCTCTGTGCTGACAGTCTGCACAGAGCCTGCTTTGGATTCTGTGTCTCCTTCTCTCTCTCTGCCCTCCCGCATTAGCTCTCTGTCTCTATCTCTCAAAAATGAATAAACGTTAAAAAAAAAAACATATTAAACTTAATGCCAGGTGGCCCTCCTAATAATATACTGTGCATGCTCTGTGCTTACGGGGCTCAAGTAGCTTATTCTGTATTTAGGTCCAAGAGTTATGATCTGTCTTTCCATAGGAACAAATACACCCTCAGTGTGTGTGTGTGTGTGTGTGCTTTTTTTTCTTCCTCCTTTGCTGTTTTGCTTGCAGCAAATGTTGCCCTACAACTCATGTTCTAAATATAGATGTGTTAAATTTCAAATGTGAAAGTTTTTGATGGGTCTGAAGCCAGTTTGCTAATCAGGGGAAATGCTGTGATTGGCGCCAGTGTCTTCGCAGACCCTGGGGGGATTGTGAAATCTGGCCGCAACTGTGATTCAACTCTGGGGTTGAAAGAAAGCTCGGCGACTGCTCAAGAGTTTTCCAAGTTGTTTTTCTTCTTAACAGTGTGGTAGTTGAATGTCATAACTTAGAGAAGATAAATACTTGTTCCTTGGTTCATTTTACTAGTACTGGATTAATAGTACAATCATAAATCACTTCTGGAAGGAAAAACAAATCACGTTTTCTGATTCCTAATGTGCTTCCTGTAAATAGGAAGATATACAGAGACCCAAGGGCCTACTTGTCATGGGCACAAGAATGGTCACTTGTGCAAAATGCAAGAAGTTCAGACTGGTCCAATTTTCATCTTGTATCTTTTATTTATTTATTTTTTTTAATGTTTATTTATCAGAGAGGTGGAGGGAGGGGCCGAGAGAGAGGACAGAGAATCCCAAGTAGGCTCTGCACTGTCAGTGTAGAGTCCGATGCAGGGCTTAAACCCACAAACTGTGAGATCACGACTTGAGCCAAAATCAGGAGTCGAATGTTAACCTGGGTCACCCAGGCTCCCCATCTTGTATTTTTAAATCTTATTATGTTGTCTTTCAAGATGGGGCTAGTGATGTCCATTGCAAGTGGGAACAGAATACTGGAAAAGTGTCAGTCGTATAGTTTTCAAGGTTACACATTGCTAGGCATTTACATGTGCATGTAGGTATGTGCCTGTGAAGCATTATTAGAAGTGCTCTGTGGCTCATGCTGGGTCTATTTTATTTGTGCAGTAGAACTTGAACAATAGAGTTTGATGCTTTGAATAATAGTGACCCAGCAGTAAAGGAGCCCTTAGGTTTGAGTACTGGTAGAATAGAGGTATTCAAAGAAGTCTGTGGTAATGAGACTTAGGTAATTAAGTTCTTGTGCCCCGAGTCGCTCCTCAAAGGAGACTGATGTGCTGAATCCTTATCTGTGCTCGCCAGAAGTGAGGCTGTCATCTAGCACAGTCGGTGTCTCTTTTTGAGAAGAGATATGCCCGTGGCTGATTCCATCACTATGCAGTACAGAATTTTTGAAGATTGGTTGTGGATCCGAGAAACCAGCCCAAACAACCCAGTTGAACCAGACTGTGCATTGCTGGCTGCAGGAGCCCGAGAGTGAACAAAGGGACAGATGTTTGGAGTTGCTTTCCCCATTTTTATTTCACTGCTTGTAGCCAGTATGTCGGTCAACAGCAGCACTCACTGGTAAAAACAGGAACAGCAGACTCAGATATCCGTATCAGCTGCTCTAGGGATGCTCTTTTCCTTTTTCCGCCCCTCTCCCCTTTCCTTTACATGTTCTACCTCTCCTTCCCTCAGCTCAGTTGACTTGATACGGCTTTTTTAATTCCAAAAGAATAATAACATCTGGAGAAAAATGTGTCAGTTTTCCTTCTCACCATCTTTTTTAAATGTTTTTTATTTATTTCTAGGAGAGAGAGACAGCGTGAGCAGGGTCAGAGAGAGAGGGAGTCACAGAATCTGAAACAGGCTCCAGGCTCTGAGCTGGCAGTCAGCACAGACACGGGGCTCGAACCCACGAACCGCGAGATCATGACCTAAGCGAAAGTCAGACGCTTAACCGACTAAGCCACCTAGGTGCCCCTAATCCTGCCCTTCTAAAGACATCATTATTTGGTTTCCATTAATCCTTTCCTTGCTCATGCAAAACTATGTATTTATATATTTTAGGTTTATATATCTTATATTTTATTTATTTATATATGCATATTATATTATTTTATAGATTTATATTATACTTATATGTTTTGTTTATATATTTTATATTGTGTGTATATAAATAGATCAATTTATTTACTTTTTTACAAAAGGAGACTCATATTCATTACATACGGTGTTCTGTAACTTTATTTTCCTGACACCGTTTCATGGTTGTCTCTCCGAATAATCTCCAAACCATATTGTTAATGACTACAGAAGATTTCATGGTATGATTTTATCATAATTTATTCACATAATCCCCTCTGTATTCACTGATTCAGATTGTTTACAGACTCCCTTCCCCCCCCCCAAGAAAACAAATAGTGCTGCTTATTTTTCATATTTTTTTTGAAAAGCCATTAACCTGTGTGGCATTTGAAGAGGAAAGTTAGTGGGCTTATTTTTTCATTTTGGTTTCATTTATTTATGTTTTGATCTGGCTGTCTAAGTCTAGATTTTCTAATTTGCTGGTTTGCCTCTTATAATCTTTGCATACTGGTTTACGTATGCTGCAGTTCAGGGCTTCTCAACTTAAGTGCTCTTGTCATTTGGGCCAGATAGTTTCTTGCAGCGAGGGCTGCCCTATGCGCTTTAGGAGAGATTTAACAGCATCCCCAGTCTTTTCCCACTAGATTCTGGTAACATGCCAGTCCCCACATCAGAGTTGTAAATGACCAAAAGTTTTGCTAGACCCTGCCAGTGTGTCTGGCAAAATTGCTCTGGTGGAGAACCACTGCTGTAAAGTATAATGTATAATGTATATAACAGGGTCCTCGCTTAGAAGCTATGCTGTAGTGGGGCGCCTGGGTGGCTCAGTAGGTCAAACGTCCAGCTTCGGCTCAGGTCATGATCTCGCGGCCCGTGGGTTCGAGCCCCGCATCGGGCACTGTGCTGACAGCTCAGAGCCTGGAGCCTGTTTCAGATTCTGTGTCTCTCTCTCTTTCTGCCCCTCCCCAGCTTGTGCTCTGTCTCTCTCTGTCTCAAAATTAAATAAACGTTAAAAAAAAAAAGAAGCTATGCTCTATTCATCAAACGCTTTGAGTATTATTGGTCTGTGTTTGGGAAATACCTGTTCAAATTAGAGAACCGCCGGGAAGAGATGGGAATGTGAGTTGAGTTGTACATGGTTTTATTTGACTGGGGTTCAGGCCCTTCATGTGGTCCGTGTAGACCTGCCCATGGCATTCTGGATATTTCCAGTGTGTAGGAAGCAGTGCCACGCAGGTAACCAGTCACCTGCCTCCATTCCTCTCTCTTCTACCAGATCTCCCCAGCTTCTGGCCTTGGGCGAAATAATCCCACTTGGGGATATCACTGGGTGGCTCTCTACTTTCAGGGATGACTTCTTCTGGAAAGAGATGCACTGTGTAATGGTATAAGTAGCTTTACATTTTGCAAATAACAACTTTTACATGATACACTTAATAAGGTATGTGTTGTTATGTATGAACAAAACTGGGCATCAAGCCCTTAATCAGAAATGTGACTCCTGATCAAAGCATCATTTGTTTGTTTGTTTATTACAGAAAGTCACATGGCCTTGTGTTGGTTTGACTTAATGCCTTTTTAAAATAGGTGACTCTAAAGATTACTCACGAGTCTATGGGCTGGGGAATAAGCCATGCCCCTGTCCTTCTTTAGCTTTAATTGAGAGTGTAGATGGTTGGGACTCCGCTGTCCTGTGTTTGGTTGGCTTTTAAGCTCTGATAGCTTTATTGTTGAGGTAATAGGCAAACATCACAATTTACATGTATTTAAGAAATGGAATGTTATCTAAGCTTGCTTTGTGGTCCTGACTTATTTACTTATATCACTCCTTCCCCAAAACCCAGTAGCTACTACTGAGATCAAGAATTTGATAGTTTGTGGGGGGATGCCTGGGTGGCTCAGTCTGTTAAGTGTCCAGTTCTTGGTTTCCAGCTCAGGTTATGATTTCACGGTTCTTGAGTTTGAGCCCCAATTGACCTCTCTGCTGACAGCGAAGCCTGCTTGGGATCCTCTCTCCCTCCCTCTCTGCCCCTCCCCTGCATACCATCTCACTCTCTCAAAATAAGTAAATAAACAATAACAAAAAAAAAAGAATTAGTTTCCAGCTCTGTAGAAGGTTCTCAGGTACTCTTCTCTGCCAGTAACCACCCTCCCAAAGAACCCCCGCTTGTCTGACTTATCACTCTTAATTTTACTTATTCTTGAACTTAATGTAAATGTCATCAACCAGTATTTGTTCCTTCACCTCTTTTTAAGAAAGTCTGATAAAAAACACTTCCACTAAAAAAAATACAGAAAGTTATATAATCACTCTTCATATGAGAAAAAGATCACTTTTGGTTTAAAAAAGATAATTTTCTTTCATCGATTAAAAATCGTTTATTTGTTGTAAAATCTTTGGTTAGGAAGCACAATTTTAATTTGCTATTATCCGTTTCTGAGGATTGTGTTTACTTGTTATTCCTTTGAGAAATATGGCAATTATACTTCTTGGTTGAAAAAGAGGATCTGGTCTGGCAGGAATTTTTCTTTCAGTGCTTAGGAGGAATCTTTTGAAATAGTTTTCCAGGTAGTAAAAGCTTTAATGCCTTTTGGATTTGCAGTGGTTTGAGAGGCTGACAAGCAACATCTCTTTAAGATAGTTGTGAAACAAAACCGGGAGGGACTGACTTGTTACTTATTCCTCATCTGTTGCCTTGGCAATAAAGTAAACATTTCAAAATACTTGGGCAAATGCCACAAACAAATGATGCCTAGGGGTTACATTGTTTAAGCAGATGCACCAAGACCTCATTTAGATGATAAAGGCTACAGAAACCATACCCGTTTAATAGGAGATTTTTACTGTAGGTTTTCTGACTCCAATATAAGCTAAATGCATTAGCAAAGGGAAAGCCTTCTGCTCTAAGTTTATAAATTATATTTTTATGGCAGTATGCAGTAATTTGAACTGTACTTCAGTCCAAAAGGTGTACCTCTAATTATTTGGCTTTCACCAAACCAGTTTAATGCCACATGTGAATAGAAAACTGGATTGCACCTGTCACTGGAGCTGAAGATTAGGGTGATTCAGGGAAACATGAAATACCAATCTAAGGAGTTGTTTTCTTGTGTGTGTGTGTTTTTTTTTAAACCCGTGTTCTCACTTTTTTTTTTTTTTTTTAAATTTATTATTTCTAGGAGAAGAGAGAGAAAGACAGCGTGAGCAGGGGAGGGTCAGGGAGAGAGGGAGTCACAGACTGAAACAGGCTCCAGGCTCTGAGCTGGCAGTCAGCACAGAGCCCGACGCGGGGCTCGAACCCACGAACAGCGAGATCATGACCCAAGCGAAAGTCGGATGCTTAACCGACTAAGCCACCCAGGCGCCCCCCATGTTCTCACTTTGTATGTATTCACAGAGGTGTTTGTTGCCTGGATGGCAATATCTGCAAGTCATATTAAGTGAACACTTATTCCAGTATCTATTCTTACACTAGAGATCATTCATTAAATATCTTTTGGGAGTGAACAGATGATAGGAAAAGGAAAAGATTCTCTTTGACCAAACAGAAGGGATTTTCTGTTTTGTTGGACTCAGTGTGAGATAAGTAAGTAAATAAATATCCTCCCGCAGCATTAAAGGGTTGAAGGGGGCAGATTATGATGGAGGAGTTAGGAATTCAGGAAGCCTTTTTCAACTCTTTTCTGTTTTCTTGACTTCTCACAGTCGAAATTCTTCTTTGGTGGTAAGCAACGTTTATTTTCAGTCTTGATTTTGTAATGTTGATACTTTCACTACACATTTAGTGAAAAGCATATGATTCCCCATAGATGACTGGATTGTCACAGTCATTTCTTCTGCCCGTTTTGCTGGAAAGACTCCATGTTTTTCGTCTATAACCGCGATTATCTTTCTTTGGAAGAGCAGTCGGTGATCGACACACACTCCCAGGTGACACTGCTGTGGGCCAGAGATTCCGATGAGAACAGGAATATTGATTTCAGAAGTGGCTTCATTTGATATTTTGCGGATGGCTTTACCCCAATTACAGATGAAGTGCTGCCTCGGAGTTTTAGTTTTTAATTAACCACCATCTTAATGGAGAAGGAAAAGCCATCCAGAATTTTATTGGCTTGAAAGCGTCCAATTCCCTGTTCTATGACTCGCTGACCTGGGAACGTTTATGTTGCCTGAAACTGACCTGGCTTTGCCTCAGTTTCCCTGTCTGTGCAGTGGGGATGCTGCTGTCTATGTGGCACAGTTCTTGGGAGGATTGAAAACCTAACTTATTTTAAATCTCACATATTTTTATTCTTTTTATGATAAGGAAACTATGTTGTGTTAGTAGAAGCCAGGCAGATAGACTTCATTCAATTCCTAGCGTATCACATACCCAAAGCCTGGGGTCCGGCCCAGGTGATTTAAGTCACTTACCTGTTTCTGGGTTTCAGTTTCCTTGATTGCAAACTGGGAATCACAATATTTACCGTTTAGAGTTGTGAGGAAAAATGATAATATATTTAAAATACACAGCATGGGTCTAGGCATGAAGTGAGCATTCAGTAAATGACAGTTGTGGCCGGTTACTCTGATCGCTATTACCATTTTTATTATTTTTTTAACTGTATATCCAGATCGTAAAAGGTTTGTTGCCATTTCCATAGCCCAGCGACTACCATCTCTCCCCATATTGTTGCAACAGTTGGTAAAAAGAGCCTGCATAATCTGGCCTTTGCCCATTGCCCCGCCCAGTCCTTCTCCAACATTGCTTCCCTACAGTCCTGACCTTCCTTTATTTCTTCAAATGTGTTGTGCTGCTTCTCTGCAGGGGGGCCTTTGCATGTGCTGCCTTATCTCCTTCCAATAGTTCTGACCTTTTTCTGTCTCCAGCTCATCACATCCCTTGCCTACTCCTTTATTTATTTATTTTTATTAACTTTTTAAAAAATTTACATCCAAGTTAGTTAGCATAGAGTGCAACAATGATTTCAAGAGGAGATTCCTTACTGCCCCTCACCCATTGAGCCCATCCCCCCTCCCACAACCCCTCCAGCAACTCTTTCTTTGCTCTCTGTATTTCAGAGTCTCTTATGTTTTTGTCCCCCTCCCTGTTTTTATTATTATTTTTGCTTCCCTTCCCTTATGGTCATCTGTTTCATATCTTAAGGTCCTCATATGAGTGAAGTCATAAGATATTTCCCTTTCTCTGACTAATTTCACTTAGCATGCTTCCCTCTAGTTCCATCCACGTAGTTGCAAATGACAAGATTTCATTCTTTTTGATTGCCGAGTAATACTCCATTGTGCATATGTACCACATCTTCTTGATCCATTCATCCGTAGATGGACATTTGGGCTCTTTCCATCCTTTGGCTCTTGTTGATAGTGCTGCTATAAACACTGGGGTGCATGTGTCCTTTTGAAACAGCACACCTGTATCCCTTGGATAAGTACCTACTTGCCCCCTCCTTTATTAATATCCTCCCAGGTCCTTGTACTGAGTTATTTAAATCAAGTGTCATTTTACACTTTTTGTGTGCTATGTAATGAACTCTCTGTCCCACCCTAGACTGTAGTTACTGATGAAACAGAGATATTGTCAGCCTTGGGTTACCATTATATCTTCGTAAAGTTCCCTGCCACACTCATTTGCTGCGGCAGGGAGTGATAAGCGGGTGAATGATTGACATGGCAATAGAAGATATCTGGGCAGCATTTGAGGGAAGTGAGGAGGTTGTGGGCTGCGAGCTTCATCCCTGGGAGAATGCATCCAGAGAAGCAGACTAGCTAAAGGTCTCCCCCCAACCCCCACCCCGTGGAGGAAGACCGATGTGTTTGTGCAAGAGGGAAAACCTGGAAATGAAAGAATATGGAGAGGAAGGAAATAGCTTTGCAGGAAAGAGTGGTGGAGTATTGGAAAGGGGAAATAACTGAGAAGTGACTTGATAGAAAATCGTGCATTTATTTCCTCTGCTGTAGGTCTTACTTTTCTGGGTTACGCATTTGTCACCTTTATTTATTTATTTTTAAGCCTGTTTTTACAGTATTTACTTTCATGCCCTAGGATGCCATGTCCGCTTCTTTACACAGACAGGCTTATATACCAAATATGAGCAAAGAAACAATAGCAGCATAGCCTTTAATTTTGTTCTGCTTTCCTAGGACAACACCCTCCCCTCCCCCCCATCAGTTTCTTTCACTGTCTTATTCCTTCTTCTGTCAAAAATGCACAAAACTAACCATAAGTTTATTTATGTTCTCTATAGCGAAATGGACTTCCCCTTACCGCACTCTCCTTACCATTTCTGATTGTTCAGGGCCTTAGCATTTACTTCTCATCTCAGTTGTCTTTGTCACTTGCGTGGACAAGGAGACTTTCATTTTCAGGGAAGAAACCACTGTCAGGTGCTGAGTGGTTGCAGAGCATGAAGAACCAATGCTACATCTGTAAGTTTAGTGTTTTTCTTTTATTGTCTCTGACCCTTCCTTTGGGCATTATAGTTAAATTAACATATAATTCCCTAACATAAAATACAACATTTTAAAGTGTTCATGGCAGTGGTTTTGGCATTGCTCACTTCCCTGTGACACCGTCACCGCCATCTAATTCTGTAGTGTCGCCATCCCTCTGAAAAGAAGGCCTGAGGGATAATCCCAGCTTCCTTCTCCCCCCATCCCCTGACAGCCACTGGTCTACTTTCTGTCTTGATGAATTTGCTAACTGGATATTTCATATAAATGGTATCATGCAACACATGGCCTTTTATGTCTTGTTTTTTTGAGTGTCCTCCTTGCTGTAGCATGGGTCATTTCTTCATTCCTTGATATGGCCAAGGAATGTTCCATTGTAGGGATATGCCACATTTTGTTTATCCAGGCCTCAGTTGATGGACCTTTGCGTTCCTTCTGCTCTTTGGCTATTAGGAGTAATGCTGGTGCGAATGTTCTTGGACAAGCTTCTGTGTGAGCATGTTTTTGGTTTTCTTGAGTATATATCTGCAAGTGGTGTTGCTGGGTCCTATGGAAGCTCTGTGTTCACCTTTTGAGGAACTTTGAGATTGATTTTGGCAACAGCTACGCCGTTTTACATCTCCACCAGCTGTGTACCGGTTCCAATTCCAGGTTTCCCATATTCTTGCCAACACTTGTTCTTTGTACTTTTTTGATTAATGTTGTCATCATGTGTGTGGAGTGGTCATTGTGTCTCACTCTTTAAATCATGGTTTCGGGGGGCCGTGATTAGTCCCTCTCCCTGACTCTTTTCACGTAGGAGTGCCTGGGTGGCTCAGTGGGTTAAGTGTCTGATTCTTTGTTTCAGTTCAGGTCATGATCTCACGGTTCTTGGGATCTAATCCCACGTTGGGTTCTGAGCGGACAGCGTGGAGCCTGCTTGGAATTCTCTTTCTCCCTCTCTTCTGCCCTTCCCCCACATGCGTATGAGCACGCGCTCTCTCTCTCTTTCAAAACAAATAAACTTAAAAACATGTGATATTGTTCTTGCCATTTTTTTACACCTGGATTTAGAAATGGGCCTTTTCTAGGACTGAGGGAATCTTGAACGATGTTTGAAATACGACATTATGATTGGGAAGGACGTGCTTGGAGAAAGTAACTGAATCAGAAAATGGCAGTGATGGCCTACAAATTAGGATTCATTTCACCAAAATAAGCCTCAAGCAGATATTTTCATGTATAAATTATAGAAGCCTATCATTATAGGAAAAAAGAAGTCAAAAAGGAAGTTTGTGTAATAAAAATTTAGGTCTATGGTTTGCTTTTTACCCCTTGTTTAATGTTTTTTTTTTTTAAACTTTAAAGGCTTATTCTTCATATGCTGTTACCATGATGATTATTCATTTGAAGGCAAATCTTGTAAGATCCTTTAAACCTTGGAAAAGGATTTTCTACAGTTTTTTATTTTGTTGTTTTAAGTAGATGAAACATCATGGCCAAGGGCCCAGCATTAGGAAGCTGAAACAATTACAGATTCCTTTTCCTCACATTCATTAGATGTAGTCTAGTGTCAAAAATTTTTTTTCCTCAGCTTCCAATGAAGTTCACCCCTCCTAAAATTCTGTATGTGGCTTTTTCATTCTAAACCTAGACAACGTCAGATCAACACCTAAGATCGCCACCATCACCCATAAAAAATATGTAATAAGTATTTCATTTGTGTAGGGAAACTGGTCTCTGATCTCTAGGAACTTAGTGTTAAATACAGAGGGCATTGATGCCAGTAGATACAGGGATATGAAGGATTTGCAGCATAAATGAGATAAGAGGAAGCCAGTGAGGATGAAGATGGAAGAGGCACCTCTGATATGTTTGCTACAGGAGTTTACAACCTTACTCCCAGATTTCCTGCAGTAGGGAAATAAGACTGAACTCTGATTGTTTGGGAAGAGAAACTTAAGAAAAATGTTAGAAGGAGACAAATATTTGTTGAGGAATATGGCGGGTAAGAGCTCTAAGTCTTGGAGTCACATGGCTTCTAAGTGAATCTTGGCTGTGACATTCTGTTTGTGTGATCGAGGTCAAGATGAGAGTGTCCACAGCCTATATGGTCATTGTGACAACCGCAGAGATCACTGTAGGTAACTCCTCTGTTTGGGGTCTGACACATAACGAGCACCTAATTAATATTAGCCTTGTTGTCATCAGAATTGTTTGTACTTACTGTTATTTTATAACTGAGTTGTTTCCATGATTACGTGAGGACAGTAGTTTTACACTCATTTTTCTTATGAGAAAATGAGGCTTAAAGAATCAAGAAATTGCCTATGGAAGCGGCTCTCGCCAGGGGATGATTTTGAGCCCCAGGAAACATCTGGTAATGTCTGCAGCAACACTTTTGGTTGTCATACTGAGGGTGCACTGTGATAACATCACCTAGTGAGTAGAGGCCAGGGACTCTGCTGAACATTCTACATCTGTGGTACAGCCCCCACTAATAAAGAATAATCCGGTCTTAGATGTCAGTAATGCCAAGGTTGAGAAACCCTGGCGAAGAATCAAGGGCCTTCTAGGTAGAGGAATGGGATTTGAACCAACTTTTCTGAATCACATGTTTATACTTTCCCTTTGAAACCAATACTTTCCCCTTGAAACCATTCCATTTCTTCATGAGAGTCTAAGGAGTAAAATAAAGTTTTCGGCATGTCCCTTTAAGATAGTCTGATGGCTTGAGACTCAAATATGTCTTCATGGGGAGGGTGACAAGCCAAGTCCAGAGAAACCAAGGTGATACGGGAGGGGAAATGCCATTCATTTATTCCCTCACCATTCATTCCTGTATTGGTTGGATAGTCACAGATTGATTCACACGTTGATCATTGTTGATCATCAATTCTCTGAACACTTAGCATCAACACCGTGGTAGTTGATGGTCTATGTTCTCATGCCACTTCTCTTCTGCTGGCCAGACATCACCCCAAAATGGGAGAGAACATTTCTGAAATGTAACATAAGAGAAAAATAAAATGATTCAGCACGCGAAAATCCAGTTTATGAAATCGTCTGGTTGGAACCCTTGCATTACTCTTTGTTTCTTCATTGTCACCTCAGACACGTTGATGCGCTGGGAACCGTATTAGTTCCTGACAATGTATACTCCAGGGAATCTGTCTTCTATTTCTCTTTCCAGAAACCCTCAGATAGCCCTCAGAAAGAATTTGCAGTTTTATCATTCTCATTACCAGTAAAACTCTTTTCAGAAACAGGAGATGTTTGGTCTGGATTTCAGATGACTTCTGGAATTGAGGTTAATACTTGGGGAAGGAAGAATCTTCCTTGGATATTTACTGAGCTCTGTGGTTTACTTTTAATAAGTATTTGAGTATGAGTACTTTACTGGGTTTTGTGGGCAGAATCATAAAATACCTAATTTCCCTCACAAAAGTAAATGCTTGACTTATATATAAAAAAAGAGAATGGAATTGGAATAAAGCAATTCTATTTTTTACAGTGTGTCTATTTGAATAGAAATTTCCTTACTAATGGAAGGCAAGTATGTGCACACATACCTCCAAAAGGTAAATCAAAGGCTTTGATTCTCAGCAGTGTGGACTTTTACCCCGTGAAAAAGCAAGAATTGCTGCTGTTGTTATTATTATTATTATGAACTCCATTGACCCAGGACCTCAGTGTTCTTTAAAAAATTTTTTTTATTAACCACAAACTTTCCCATAGTGAGGAAGAGGTGGACAGTTTCCTTGGTGTTGGGAAGTCCCTTATTTAGAAGTATGTTCATCATGGATGAGCTTGGCTAATATGTATATTTTGTGTGTGTGTGTGTGTGTGTGTGTGTGTGTGTGTGTGTGTTTCTGTTCTTGACTGAAGAGAAGAGAGAATCTGAGAGGCCGATGTGCCCTGTGGTGTATATAAGGAAGAACTGAGTCAGTGCCACAGAGCTTGGTTTCTCTGGTCATTCCTGCACAGTCTGCACCATTTATACCATTTACAGGAACATGCACTGTCTGAGCAGTTGAATTTTTTCACTGTGGGGCAGCCAACTCGATGATCTTTCTGAAGTCTACAAATGCATAACCATTTGTCACGATAGGCGGTATAATATTTTGTTGCTTGATCAATTTTTGCCTTTTTGGTTTGTCTTCCCTCTCCTCTTGTCAACAATTAATCTTCCTTGAAGCCTCTGCACAGCTTCTGGGGTCGAGGTCTCCTTTCTATTCTGCTTTTCCTCCCCTTTTCCTGTTCTTAACTGCCTACTTCTTTTTCTTCCCGATGATTCTTCCACGTCCACCGCTTACTAAGTTTTTATGGTCAGACCTCTTAAAAAATATATACACTAGCACTTGTTATTATTCTTGGGTTTATTTTTGTTACTAGAAGTTTGGATAGCCTGTGGACATAAGTGCAACTAAGAGTTGATAGTTTTTGAAAATGTCATTTGCTTCTGTGACCCATGAAGGCACGATTTTTTATTTGGCCCTTATGTGTATACTTTCATTTGTTCTGCTTTTCGAGAGCCTCTGAAGGCTCTCAGAGGGGCCTTGAAGAGGCAGAGACTGTCTACAGTGAGGGAATTATGAGTGCAGAGAGTGTTGGTTCTTGTGTGGAAGACCAGCATGATGCAGTCTTGAGACTTTGCCATGTGGGATTTTGTCCCTTGATTTTGAAAAGCTGTGTAACAACTTTGTTCTGCTCATTGGAACAATGAGGCCATGTTAGGGCATGCACGGAGCTCATACCTCTCTAGGACACATGTAGCGTTCATGGCTCTACATCTTGTTTTCAAAGAACTCTTGTCATTTTCTGGATGTATTGTAGAGCCGGATGTTAGAGGAATCTTTCTCTGACTTTTCATGCATGTTCTATTTAAACTAACAAGAAACTGAGACTATAAGATGATGTAATTTTGTCTTGCAACTTTTTATGACCTTATAATTTCCAGTTTTGCTTTCTTAGGTAGCCAGTTCAAATTAGAAAAATAATTCATCTGTTGCCACGTTTCTTAACCTCCTCTCTATTTCTTGCCATTTGTAATTTTGGTTCTCAGCTAGGAGGTAGAATTTTAAAGTAATGGATATTTTAACAACCATTCACTATTTAAAATTTTAATGGTTACTCGATATTTTATTTGCTTATTTATTTTTAATTTAATTAAAATTTTTCGGGGCTCCTGGGTGACTCAGTCGGTTAAGCATCCAACTTTGGCTCAAGTCCTGATCTCATAGTTCGTAGGTTCAAGTCCCCCGTCAGGCTCTGTGCTGACAGCTAGCTCAGAGCCTGGAGCCTGCTTCAGATTCTGTATCTTCCTCTCTCTCTGACCCTCCCCTACTCACGCTGTCTCTCTCTCACACACAAATAAATAAAAAACATTTAAAAAATTAAAAAAAATTTTTCTTGGTTACTTGATATTTTAAAGGTACTCTCAGCTAAAAACAGGAAGCTCTTTGTGGTCTCTCTAGCTCCAATTACTTAAAGATTTTTTTCTTGGGGTAAAGGGAAAAAGAGTGAGGCCCTTCCCTGATCACTTGATGTTATGCTTAATCACAGCTGCCTATTGGTTCCTTTCATAGTGATTATGAACATTAGTGATTATGTATTTTAATCATTTACTTATTTGCTTGTTTAATGGCATCTCTTCCATTAGACTATGCATGCTATAAGGGCAGGAAGAATGTTAATTTTATTTACTGTACTCAGTACCTAAAATAGTCACAATTTAGAATAGATAATATTTGATGAGTGAAGAAATGTGTTTTTAAAGGAATGACATATAGAATTACACTTTAGTCCATTTAATGTCTAGGAGTTACATGAAAATCTACCTTGCAAAGTAGATTTTGGGTACTGGCTCTCAGTTTGCAGTACTAATTATTATTATTATTATTATTATTTTTAACTGAGGGATTCATTTTACTCTTCTGAGAGATTTTTTTAATGGGTAATTCATGTAATAATTAAAAAACTCTAACTCAACAGCCAGGTTATAATTTGAAAGTAAGAATTCTTTCCCTAGAAAAATATAGTTAGCCTATTATAAATATGTACATGTAACAGTAAGGTTTATGGACCTTTATGTGTGGATCCTTGAACCCATATGATGAGGACTTAGGCTCTTCTCTCTGAAGCTTTGTATAAGGAACAAAACTTTGATAAAGATGTAGCTCTTTGCCTTAAAACTCTGTGAGCCTATAGACTTGTAATCAAAACCACAATTATTGTTAGATTGGTTCCATGTGTAATTAAGACAGGAACAAACACAAGCCAGTAAAATGAGTAATGCGAGGAAATTCTGATGCACAGCTTCCTTTTGAAGAGGGTTCTACACACTCATCCCCGTCCAGTTTTCTGTTGAAGATTCTTATCTTGGCTGCATAGATTGTTCAGAATTTTCAACATGAAGGGAAACAAAGTGGTCTGCCTTTTCTCGGTGGATACCACCCCCCCCCCCCCCCGCCCCAAAAGTAATCCTGGCTGGGTCCAATTCTCTTGTACGTGGTTTCTTCCCAGCATGTTGGTTGGTGGTCTTATTGCCTGACTTCTCTTTTATTTAAAATTCCTGTGGTACATGATAGCTCTCATTGGAGCTGTGTTAGCAATGCTACAATACACCTCAGACCCGAGGAACGCTTGGATGTTACTTTATTGCCTTGGGCAGTCTGTGATCTCTTATTTCTTCATTCTGATTAATGGGAAATTCAGAACTGTATTAGGAGATGGTTCACTCGAACTATTATTGCTTTGATGGAATTAATGATCAGAGACTGGCTAGTGCCCAAAGCAAATATGTGAACTGTGCCTAATTTTACATTGCCCTGCTCTGAGGCAGTTGTTCAACAAAGGCCTTTTATATTGATTAAAGCCAATTAATAAATGGAAAGGTAATCTAATTTCTTTGCCACCTATGGTTGAATTTGGTGAGTCTCAATGATATATCTATATATATAGACAACACCTTTGTTTACTTGGTCCAGTAATTAAGGCGGAACACTTTTTATTGCACTTCTGCGGTAGATAAACCAGTTTGATACCTTTATTTGCGTCAAAGTGTTCTTTACACAGCCTTTGAGGTACTGACCTCATCGAAGCAGTTAATCTTCCAGTGACCTATTTTGGAGTAATATGGACACAGAGGTGCTTCTCTTGAGTTGATCTCAAGTACTGTGTATTTAGTAACTCAATTTAGCTATTCTGAATGTTAGAGACTTAAGAGTTGACTGTATATTGGATGGTTCTCTCTGTTTAGCAATTGCCTGTGTTGGAAAGCTACTTGGTAGACCTTTTTTAAAAATAGGAATATGTATGTATATAAAATTAGACTTGATACCCACTAATAATTTAGTCACTATTTACTGACTCTGTAGTTGCTGTAGCAGTAGTTACTGGGGATCCATTGGTGAACTAAAACCAGGGTAATGATGTGAGTGTCAGTCCAGTAGAATACCTTAAGGAGGCAAAGGTGACACACTTAATACTTAACTCCAGGACAACGCGTATTCCAGGGAAACTGGGACAAATGGTCACCCTCGGTAAAGTAGACATGGTCTATAGGTCCATGGAGCTGCAGTCAGAGGAAGAGATGGAGATTAATTCAATAATCAGATAATAAATATGAATTTACAGTTGTAAAAACATTATAAAATACCATATAATGAGGGAATTTGACATGGTCTTGGGGTTAAGGAAGATGTCTTTAAGGAGGAGAATTATGTGTGGGGATCTGGAAGAAGGCAGGGGGAGGAAAAACAATATGCAAAAGTATTTGGGGTTGGAAGGGAGGATGTGTGTGTAGGATACAACGAGAAGACCAGAGCGCCCCAAGCTTAGAGCTCAAGCTGAGCATGGAGTGTCATGAGGCTGGGAAGCTTGGTGGAACCTCCACCATGCAGGCTTTGACTACCCTGGCAGGATTGAGGTCTTAACCCTAACTGAAATGGGAAGCCATTATTGAATTAAAAAGTGGGTGGGTGGGGCGCCCAGGTGGCTCAGTCCGTACAGAGTCTGACCTCGGCTCAGGTCATGATCTCGCAGTTCGTGGGTTCGAGCTCCACATCGGGTTCTGTGCTGACAGCCTGGAGCCTGCTTTGGACTCTGTGTCTCCCTCTCTCTGCCCCTCCCCTGCTTGTGCTCTGTCTCTGTCTCTCCGAAATAAATATACGTTAAAAAAAAAAGTGGGTGGGCAGTTATACAGGTAGGTGGGTAGGTCACAGGGTCAGATTTGGTTTTTGAGAGGATCATTAGGCTGCAGAATGAAGAAGAGTTTGAGCAAGGATGGCTGGAGGGAAGCAGGGCTGGGGCAGGGGTGAATCTGGGGAGGGTGGTTGTCTGAACTGCAGTGACTTCAACCAGGGTGGTAAGAACAGTGGAATTGGAGCAAGTGGATGGATTTCAGGGGTTATTTAGGAGCAAAACTGAAAAGGAATTAGAAACAGAATGTTATGGGGAATGAAGGGTGTTTAAAATTGTTTTGTGTGTGTCTTGTCAGCCTGATGTGTAAGTTAAAAATGGGAGCACTGAGCAGAAACCATCGAATAGATAGAGCCGGCTTCCCTGACTTCTCACATAGTCCCTGAGTGATTGGAGATGGAAGTTTGAAACGCAGAAATATCTTTATTTTTCCTTAATGGTTCATCAAACTTTTTAAGTTTTACAGTGTGCCATAAACATTTTTCCATGCAATAGACAAAAATCTGCTATTGAAATATTGAGGGCTACATTTAGATAACAGAGCTGATCGCTAAAGCAAGTATTAGCATGAGATTTAAAGCACAGGGTTTGACAAATGCCTGCCAGGGACATGACACAAAAGGAATGCCTTCAAAACCCCTTTCTATTTGAAAAGTCCCTTTGTGGGACTCTGCAGCCACCCCTGGAAACTCAGATATCCTAACTCTTCAGTATCACCGGGGTGCCTGCCATGTTGTGTGTGTGGAAGAATAGCACAAGGAGTGAGTTGGGTGTGGGGAGGAGACTATCGTTTTGTACATTCTTATGCAAGAGCTGAACTATAGTATGATCCCAACCAGCATTGCTGTGTCATTGATTTCTTACCCTGATCTCTTCTCAACTAGCCTGTAGGGCAGTGTGACTAAGGTATCATTTAGGAGGCCAGGACAGTAATTTTCTAAATAATACCTTGGTGCATTGAAGGGGTTAAGGGAAGGACTCCCAGATGCTTCATCTGCCATCAGGGTACATCTTAGACTTTGGGCCAACTGGTTTATCACATGGTTCTTTTATAAGACTGTTGCTCATCTTGAAGTGTGATGTAATAGAGCTTATGAATTAAAAATAAAAACCCGCAGGGTCACGTGAGTGAGTGTGTATTAACACTAGTGAACTAAGTATGTCTTTCTTTGAAGGACATAATGCCATGGGTACAAGACTTGATTTTGCAAGTGGCATAGCATCAGGCTAACCTTAGTATATAAATATTTGCCGAATGATGAAATATTGTAGGCTGCCTGTCTCCTAGATTCTGGATTCCTGTTTCATTGATTCTGCCTTTATTTTTGTAGTGACAGTTAAACCAGGTCTATCTCTGGGGCCTTCCTGACTCTTAGTTCAGATGCTATGTACTAAGAACATCAAGATTTATGTGAACATAAGAAAAATTCTGTTTACTCCTTGGATATTAATATCAGTTTTATGACATTCTGAGATTCTTAATATGGTATCTTAAATGTTCTTTCCAAAATATTGTTTCAGTTAAATAAGAGGATGAGGTTACTCTTCATTTCTTTTGCTGAGCTCTTTTATCTTGGAAAATTGTGATATTTCTACCCCAGCTGAGATACAGAGATACAGTTACCCTCATAAGTCATTTTTGTGTCACTGGAGGTAAGGAAGGATGTTGTTAAAAATTCTAATTTTCTTTAAATTTTTGGTTTCTTCCCTTTTTCAGTTTCATTTTATTTTTTCTAAGCCAAATATTTTAAGCAGACTCATCTGTCTTTGGTCCTTCATCCTCAGCCTGGCATTGGCTGGCCAGAAGAATTGGATATTATTTTTCAAAACCTTAGTACAGATTTTGATACCTCACTGCAGCATTTCACACTGAGAATGACCAAGGCCAGTATTCAGGGATAATTCAAGTGGCGTTGACTCCTGCTTGCCAACTCATTACTTTACTAAGTATTGAGTCATATTTTAGATTGAATGTGGTTATTTTTTTCCATTCAGTTCTTAAAAACCTTACACACTGAGTTAGATGTATGGTTTGACTTTATACCTCTCTTCCTGGATTATTGTTCACTATGAACTTGAATAGTCCAAAGATTTATTTGATGGCAATATGCTCAGCTTTTGAAGTAAAAAAAAAATTGAGCTAATATTCACAATAACTTTTTTTTAACATGCCACTTTTGATCTTTGATCAAAAGATCAGTTTTGATTAACTCCTTGAAAAGACATGTAATTTCAACATTACATGTGTGATAAGTGGAGCATATATGCTTTCTCAGCTTGAAAAATCTGTATTAGTGACAAGGGCCACTGCGAGAGATAAGTAAGACCATTTATTTGTTCATTCAGCAAATGTTTCTTAAGCATCTACAATGTGCAAGGGACCGTGGTAGACACTGGGAATATGACAGAGAGAGAAACCGAAGTCTTAAACTCATGGAGCTTATATTCTGCTTTATATTTGTAAAACCCATTATAGATGCTCAATAAATGGTAGCTCTAACTGTCGAGAAAAGAAGACTTTTCTTAAAGTTATGATCTAAAACATGTTGTTAAATTATTTGAGAACTGTATTTTGAATTTGAATTAAAGTAGGGTCATTGAAGAATTTCTGTATGTTTGTGCATTAATTTTAAGGTTTTGAAGTGGGGATTCTTTTACTCTGATTGCACATAAGAATGAAATGTGTGTGTGTGGGGGGCTTTTAAAAAACTAAAATACCAGTGTCAGAAGGCTGTCCTCAGTGATTCTGACATAATTGGTCTAGGGTGGGGCTAAGGGAGTGGTACTTTTTAAAAGGCTCCTACGGTGATTCTGATGGATAGCTGTGGTAGAGAGTTACTGCTTTACAGGTAGGAAATCTTAGGAGTATATACACATTATGAGTAATCATGGATTTGCTATTTATATATCAAGATGATAGCTTGATATGAGAGAGGAACTATACCACTGGCTATGGATTGAACAATTGCAATGATGGGTTCCAGAATAAACTTTGTGTCTTCAGAGAACCAGGATATGTGGACTGTCGACATTGACTTGCCACAGTGCACCTGTTACCTTAGGTAAGTCATAGTAGCATGCAGACCTCAGTATTTTCCTCTTTGAAATGAGGGGTTTGGTTAAATACAGTGAGGATGCCTGGCAGTGCTAGGAATTAGCTGTGCACTAATGTCTTGGTTTAATGGTTTAATGCCCCAGGGTATAGATTATCTGTTCCTGGAATGGTTTCCTGGCCTGCTGCCTTGTTACTTCCCTTCCCCATAGCTAACCAAACCAATGGTAAACACTTAACCAGAACCTGCCACCCATCACTGATTGGACCAACAGACAGCAAATTCACTCCGGAGAGAGTTTGAGTAAAGCTACAATGTTGTTTTAGTCTGTGAAGCATAGAAGCATGAGGAAAGGATGGGGGACCTTGATGTTCACTCTGGACCGTGTGTGAACTTAGGCCAAGTGCACAAAGGGAGACTCCATAGAGTAGGTGTGTGAGGAGAGGCACAGATTTCACAAGAGTGCCTCTGGATGATCCCTGAGGATGATACCAAGGAGAGCTTTGCCTTTGACTTCATCCCCAGGGCTCCAGCCATATGTAATTCTTGTCCTTGGGCAGCTGTGATATCATCTGCTGTTTCCTTTGCATTTTTCCTTACTTGTACTCCCTTCAGTGGGTTTCTGTCTTTGCAACCCCGTGTACTTTGAGCAGGACCTGAGGTTGGTAGACACTTTTGAGAAACAAATGGGGCAATAATAAAAATAGAAAACGGGGTAAGGAGAATAAGCAAAATTGTGCACTGTTGTGGAAAGAATGAGGATAGTAAGTTATAGTCTCAGCTCTGTCCCAGAATAGCGCAGTGACCTTATCCAAGGTGCTTGACAGTCCTAGGTTTGTCTGAAATGGAACAGTATAATCTCCTAGGGATGGCGTAGTGAACTATTGGATACCGTTAGAGAAATGCTTTGAAAAGGTAAAGGGGCACGTCAGAGAGGGGACTGCCTTGTTAACAGGTATTCGGAGAATGTGTTTTGAGATGTTTGCTTTTGGTGATGGACATAGTAGAAAACAGACGCTAAGTTATGAAATATGCTTAAAGGAGCAAGTTTTTAAGTGTTAATTTAACTCTAAATGGAATACTTCTTTACTTCTGTTCGTTTCTAATTTCCAGAGCTTGATTTTCCTCCCAATGGTTATTTCCTTCTTAGAGCTTCTAATTATTTGCTACCTAAATTGTTTCTTGGATTCTTTGTAATATACATTTTTAGGTATAGTTCTTTTTTCCCCCCATGAAGTTCTGCTGCAGATATGGATAAGGGAGTTTTTTTTTTGTTTTACGAGTTAGTGATAAAGTTATTATTTTTCTTTGGGTTCAGTGAAGAGCAGGAATTGGGTCATGCATGCAAACGATGTAGTTGGTTGGTTTCCTTCTTGTCCTCAGCTGGCACATTGTAAAATCATTTTGTTGTCTCCCACTCAGTGGGTTGGGCAGACAATGGGAAAGGTTTATAATTGGAATAGTAAGGATGTCAAGAGTTCAGGACTGAGGGAAATTGGCCCTCAGTGAACATGCTTAGTATTTAGACACCGGTAAGCCTGACTCAGACAAGATTTTCGCATCCTTCTGCATTATTCTGGAAGGTAACTTTTCATTGGCATACTCGGGTAACTAAGACAGGTAAGGTAAAATAAAAAGGAAGATTGGATCAGTCAGTAGGTAGAGTGTGTTCAAAATCTTTCCAATCATTTATGCACTTAGTTACACCAAGTGGAATCATTTTCCCTTTTGGATGTGCTGTTACATTTCCCGGTATAGTTGGGCATTCACATCATTTCCTCACTCAGAGCCGTTTACACATTCAGGTGATGTAAGAGGCAAAAGTATAGGAATTTCGATAGATTTTACTGCTGGAAAGATCTAGGCCATTTTCCACACATTTCAAATTGTTTTCTATTACTTTAGTGGAAAAGGAAGTTCAGCAAATGCTGCTCATAGTTCCACGTTGAAATGAGACACAATGAAATTTGTTTGTAGACAAACAAAAGGTTACTTGTCTACCACTTTTATGGAGTTACCTAGCTGCCAGACATTTAAGATTTCTTTAAAAGGCGTGAAGTTTGTTATTTCCAGTCAAGTATGAATGCAGTGCCGTTCTTTTTTAAAAGTTACTGACAATTGATTGAAGTTTGTAGTATTAAGTTCAGGGGACAACCAGTAGTTTTCCGAGGGTGCCTTTGTCCTGTGATTTTTTTTTTCGTTGTTATTGTCAGTGTTTTTGATCGGCGTTATGAACAAAATGCAAAAACATTGAAGGATTTATAGATAAAATTCTGCAAAGACAGACCTTCACCCTGAATCACATTGTTAGGAAAACTTTCCTAGGATAAACTTTTCAGGTAAACCGGTACAGCGTGGCCCATGGCCTCAGGCATACAAAAATGCTGTGATCAAGCAGAATATTCCAGGGGCTCAGAGGTTATCTCCTCAGAGCCAACGAAGGCCAGTCCTGAAGACAGACTTTTCCTTGGAATGTGCAGGGTTTGAGCAACCCGGGCCTGCTGAATTCAGTCCTAACTGCCCACATGTCTAGCAGTATTTTATTGCCAGTCATTGTGAATGTCATGGCTCTGTGTCTCTGGATTTTGTTGCATGTTGAGTTTTGTTCCGGGAGGTCAGTTAATTTACCCTGGATCAGCTTGATTTTTTTTTAAAGATTGTTTTTAATTTTTGTGAGATTAAAACCAGAGTAGGCTTATTGTAGGCCTAGTTTCTCCTTACTCCCAAGTCACGGACTTTCTGGAGCCTCTGTTGAATGCTGTAGGCGTTTTATGAAGTCTCTGTGCCGTGGCAGGTGGGACTGTGAATGTCTCCCAGACCTTCGTGGGCTCTGAACGTTGTTCGGCTTAATAGCTTCCCAGTAGATGCATTTTACTGCTGGTCGTTCTTTCTCTGACGCTTGTTCTTTGCTCAGCCTTGAGCGTCTCACCCTCTGCATATACATCTTGCTGTTTACCTAAGACTCAGCAGGCTCCTGTGAAAATTTTTAAATCTTTTTTTTTTTTTTCTTGCATTGTTGCTTTCTTTCTCGCACTCTGGCCTCTATCCCAACCTCCTCATTCTCCTTTTTTCCATCCCTTTTCCTCTCAACTTGCTGAGAGTCCCGTATTGTGCTCAGGTGGCCCCTCTCTGCTTCATACTCTGTAAAGTACTTCTAGGTGGAAAGCTGAGTCGGTCATAATGCTTATTTCATTTGTTTCTCTTCCTTCAGAAACCACGGTCATGACATGCCTGTTGTTTTAATGACTGAAGAGTGTTGTTTCATATATTTTGTCTAATTAATTTTTTTCTAGTTAATTACAGCAGGAGTGATCGTCTGGTATCATGCGCTACTCTGCGTTTCTAGGAGTGGAAATTGTTTTCCCGCAAGATAGTTTTTATGTAAAGGTTAAGAGCAGAGCTTGAGAATCAGACATACATAGTGCAAATTAACACGCTGGCATTACCATCTCTTGAGATGCGGCATTTTGTTAATGTCTGTCTGACTTACTTCATCTGTTTTCATGGAGTTTTATGAGCATTATTTGTGAAAGTGCAAGTAAATTGCTTAGTCTAGCTCCTATCACATATTAGAGCTCATTTTTGATGATGATGATCATGATAGTGATATGTACTTTAGTGGTATTTGGCTGTATTTGTACCTAAAGTGAGGTTATTACATGGAAAAAATGCTAAAATTGGAAAAAAATTCTTTTTTCCAGTTAAAAAATTTTTTTTTTATTAATTATTTTTGAGAGAGACAGAATGTGAATGGGAGAGGGGCAGAGAGAGAGGGAGACACAGAATCTGAAGCAGGCTCCAGGCTCCGGGCTGTCAGCACAGAGCCCAATGCAGGGCTTGAAACCACGAACTGCGAGATCATGACCTGAGCTGAAGTCAGATGCTTAATCAATGGAGCACCAAGGTGCCCCCTAAAAATGCTATTCTTAATGTTTGAAAGTCAAGGTGCTGCAAATCTGTGACTGTTAATTGTCACCAAAGTGGGATAGGATCAAGGAGACCATACATGTTCCTTTTCTCTGCGTGCAGAACTGTCAGAGAAGTTACACAAAAATTCACCGAGGACTTCTAGGCATGGTTGCCAGAAGAGTTGATCCTTGTTTTGAAACTACTCATAGAGCCTTTAAGGGAACACAACTCCTGAACAGTGTGTGCAGAATGTCTTTAAAAATCAACTTGATTATATCTTTAATGTTTGATTTCTTAAGCTAAGCTCTGTGATGGGTGTACTTATATTCGTCTTCATTTTTTTTGGGGGGGGGTGTACACCTGAAATGTTCTATAGTTAAAAAAAAACACCTGTGTTAGCCTCTCACATAGTCCTGATGCATATGCTTAATAAAATTGTTTTAAACGTTTATTCATTTTTGAGAGACAGAAAGAGACAACGTGCAAGTGTGGGTGAGGCAGAGAGAAAGAGAGGGAGATGCAGAATCTGAAGGATCCAGCCTCTGAGCTGTTAGCACAGAGCCCAATGCAGGGCTTGAATTTATGAAGTGTGAGATCATGACGTGAGCCGAAGTCTGACGCTCAACCGGCTGAGTCACGTAGGCGCCCCCTGATGTATATGTTTAAAAAAGTATTGAATGAAACAAATAGGTTGCAGTATGATGGGTAGGATAAGTTGTACTTAAAATTTATATAGAATATTACCATATAGTCTTAATGAAAGTGTGTATATGTGTGCATGAAAAATGTGGTTTGGAAAAAAAAATCAGCTTCAGGAAGGCAATTTCTTCGTGAGGAGAGAATGGATGGGAGAAAGAGCTGGCAAGAATGCAAGAAGGTCTTAAATTGAATCCATGATGCTTTATTTCTGAAAAAAAAAAAAAATGGAATCAGATATTCAGAGTAGCATCTTAAGACCTGGGTGGTACTTATGTGGGTATTTGTTAAATTCCGTGTATGCTTGAGATACATAAACAGATAAATAGAAGTATATAATATTCAAAAAATAAAAGAAATATAATAACTTTAGTGTTCAAGTTGGAACTAAAACTCTTTGCGTCACTACCTTTGTTCATGTTTTATCAAGACTTTTTGGGACGTTTGCATGGATGTGATGAAAACATTCTGCTTTCTGTTTTACCCTGGGATGACTTCACAGCACAAAGTTAAACCAGAGGTCAAGAACACCTCACCTCCTGTGTATGTATCTGCAGTAGCTGTGAAACTTGGTGCGCGGTCTACCTAAGTTTGGGTTTTGGGGATCCACACCTGTAGGAACTTTTTCCCAGGCCAGATTGTGTTCTGTGCCTCATCTTGCCTTCCTCTGACCCTTTCAAATCTTAAATCCAGGATGGCTTCTCATTGAGAGGACAAAGTCCTCCTTTCCCCCCGCCCCCCTTGTTGAAAGACGTTTTATTTTCAGTGTTCCATCCCAGTGTTCCATTCCGTCTTCTCAGGGCACTGGGTGAGATGGCAGCTCGGAAGCAGAGAAGCTGGACACACCCCCACCTTCCTGTGAGGGCCGGGAGTGCTTGCTGACCCCGGATCGCGGCATGCACACTAGTCACACCACAGGCCACGCAGCCTCACGGTGCAGATGGGGGGGCACAGGCTGCACGGGACGGAGGGGCTCCACCCCAGCACCCCTCACTAGACGTGACACACGGGGCCCGGGGGCTCCTTCTCAGAGAAGGTCCTTCCCTCCCACCCTCTGAGGCTTGGCCCTGGGGAAAGAAGTCAGAGACCCAGCTCAGGGAGGTGGGGATGAGGGTGGGGCCTGGAGCACCAGTTGTCAGCAGGAGAGGACAGACAGAGAGGACGCAGGGGTGAAGGGCCACCCGCTGCCTGTAGCAGGGACACTACATGGCGGTAAGACGAGAGTGAGGCAGAACAACAGTAGAAGCAGGGCACCTGTGAAGCCCCACCCCCGCCCAGCCCCGCCCCACCCCCGCCCCACTAGCCTCTCTTTTTTCTTTTTGTCATCCAGCCATGTTCGACTTACTTTCTTTTTCTTCTTTCATTTCCTCTCGGGTTTCTTGTTCATTCCTTGGCATACGTTCCCGGCATATCGATTGATTTCTCCCTTTATCTGGAACTCCGTTCCCCTCCCTCAGTTTTCCGGGTTGTACATCCATTAGATCTTAGCTTCATTATCACTGTCTGTCTATCCATCCATTCATGCATTTACACTGTACATACAGATCCCCCATATTAATGGTCATATCTTTTTTTTTAAATTTTTTTTAATGTTTTATTTATTTCTAGGAGAGAGAGAGACAGCGTGAGCAGGGGAAGGTCAGAGAGAGAGGGAGACACAGACTGAAACAGGCTCCAGGCTCTGAGCTGGCAGTCAGCACAGAGCCCGACGCGGGGCTCGAACCCACGAACAGCGAGATCATGACCTAAGCGAAAGTCGGACGCTTAACCGACTAAGCCACCCAGGCGCCCCTTAATGGTCATATCCTTACCGATATTGTTTACTTGGCCATATTCTCAGTTTCAATTTGGAGCCTCACCTAGCAGAGACTGTATTTGCCTCCGTTTCCCCAGCACCTCTGTAGCACCTGTCTGGTGTCTAGTATAAGTTAGGCAGTAAATAAATATATATCAAATGAATACATGAATAAAGTACAGTTTGGGCTTTTGAGTTAACATATTCTCATTAGCTATTTCATAATTTTTAATAGAAAGTACTGGATTTAAATGAAACATTTATGAATATTTTTATGAATATTTTCATAAAACATAAAAGGATTTGGGGTCAGAGGTACATTTTAAAGTCAGAGAAGTAAGTATGTACTCCTAAGAGAAGTGCTGTTAGAATCCATTAATAGGCTAATTTTCTTCAAATAAATTAATTAGAACGTTTCTTACAAGTAGCACATGGTATGGAAAAATATCAAAGGAGGATGAGTATTTCTAATAAAAAGCAGCAATTCTCAGCTCCACTTCTCTTTAATCCTATCTGATTAATAGGTTGAAATTTCAATAAGAAGATTCACCTTCAAGAAGAAAAAAGAAATAGTCGTTTGTGTATCAGAACATTATAGTGGCTTAAGAAAAGCAGCTGTAGTTTTTCAACTGAAGGTAGGATAGGAATAAAGGTTCATACCAAAGACTTTTTAAGTCACGATTTGTTTTTTTAAAAACGCCATATAAACGGTGCAGTGTCTCTTCCAGTGTTAGCTTGTGTTTCCTGTAACCTTCTTCCTCAAAGGCCCATCCTAAAAAAAGTTCAGCCTTGGATTTTTTTTCTCTTTCAAAGACAGTATCTCAAAAATGGAACTAATTTAAGCCCTACTAAAATGTCCAGATGCAGCACCTGGGAAAAATGAAGTTCAGAAGTTCAGAATTTGAAACTGCTTAAGCTAGGAGAATCTTCTTGCTGTCGTTGCATGTCTGGTTTTGGAAGCTGGTAACTTCTTTCGGGTGGGCATTGTTCCATTATAACAGATGGCCCCAAGCATGGACGTGCCAGAGAGTGAAGCCCAAGTGTGAACTTGTCCAAGAAGTTGAAACACTTCTCAGAATATCTTCTCTTGATGATAGCCGTATCATTGCAACTGAGTTGGAAGAGCAAACTCAAAGAAACTTACAAGAAGCCTTTAGAGCTTTGTCATCCAATATGGTAGCACCAGCCACATATGGCTATTGAGCGTTTAAATGTGACGAGTCCAAATTGTGATGCCCTGTGAGTGTAACCTGTACATCAGATTTCATAGTTTTAATATAGAAAAAAAAAGTAAAATATCTGGTTACTAGTTTTTACTTTTGGTTACTGTTGAAATAGTATGTTGGGCACACTAGGTTAAGTAAGATAGAATTAATTTCACCTGTTTTATTTTGTTTTTCTTCTTAGAAGTGGTTACGAGAAAATTTAAACTTATATATGTGACTCAGTTTATATTTCTATTGGGTGTTGCCATTTGAGGGAGTGTCTATAGCACGGTTATCCTTATAAACTTTGTCTAACTCACACTTTGATGTGACTGTTTATTTTGAAATGTGTCAGGTCAAATACCGAATGAAACCCTTGGAATTTCTAAGTTAGTTTCTTAGTAATAGGAAGGTTAAATGTAGCGATACAAGCAAGAGTAGGAGGTGTGTGTGTGTGTGTGTGTGTGTGTGTGTGTGTGTATGTTGTAAAAGAATTTTCTAGAAACTAAGAGCTCTGCAGAGCTAAAAATTCATTCTCATTGTTTTATTTTTAAGCTCTATTTTAAGTTTCTTCCAGAACAAAAATGTTCAGCCCCTCTTGGGTTCTGATGGCCTGGTAAAACTTCTTTGTAAACCCAGGGGATGTGATAGAATTGGCACAGGAGAAAATTAATTTGGTTGGGATCCATGAATGGAATGGAGGCAATGAGCAAAGCTTGCAGAGTCCGTTGTAATCCATCATTGCAGAGTTGTGCTGCAGTGCCGGGCTGCCCAGAGTCCTGCAACGAGTGCAGCGTCATGTCAAGATACCTTCCTGGAGAACCCCACTCTTGCGTAAAAGAGAAAAGTTAAATGTATCCATAGGATATGTGCATGATTATAGGCCACGTATCTATACATTCAGTAACATTGCTTGGCATTGATTCTTGTGTGTGTGTGTGTGTGTGTGTGTGTGTGTGTGTTTCTGGAAAAAAGTTAAATGGAGTTTTCCACAACTTTTTTTTTCTATCAGCCTAGTTGTAAGAGATTTTCCGACCCCACATTTTTCCAGTAACTTAAGCTTCAAACTCGTAGCAGTGAGTCTTGTCAAAGGTGAGTCAAAAACAGGAACCTTTTAATTCTGTCACATGATGCCGGATGTCAGAAAATAACAATTGCAAGGAGTTCTCCCCCCAACCCCCCCTCCACCCCCCTTCAGTCGTCAGACTCTGAGTTGCTTGACTTCTTCACCGCCGCCAAAGCCAGGAATTCAGAAGTGTGGGTCAGATATTCTCCGTAGAAAATGCATTCAGGAGCGTACACATTACACGGGTTATAAATAGTATCTGCCCTGACAATGCTGGAGTTTTCTCAGCTTCTGGAGACATTGAAGTCTTTGTTTTGTGGGTTGCTGCCCTCTCCCCCACCCCTAAGCTTGAGTCATAAAGCCTGAAAAACTAATGAGGCTACTGAAACCTAAACTCTAATTGGAAACCATGAGAGATGGTGCAGTCCCTGCATAAGCTTGCATCTGCGGCAGCTTCTTGGGTGCAATCCTGCCACCTGCTCGCTGCGCATTTTCTGGGTTCAGGACCCTGCATCTCGTTTTTTCCTTCGACAGCATCCGTTGAGATTTAGGCCGAAAAAATTAAAGCAAAACTTAAGGAGATCATCGTCGAAGCTAATTTTAGATCCTGAAATCCCCCCTTAGAATAGGAAAAAAATAAATCTATCCATGAAGACAAAAGTAGAAGCCAGCTTTTCTTGACTCTGTGTGTGTGTGTGTGTGTGTGTGTGTGTGTGTGTGTATTGAGTTTATATATGATAGTGTACAGTAGGAATTAGCCATAATTGGCACCCAGCTTGCCACCTGATCCATATATAGCCATAGAACTAAATATGGTTTTATAATTCATCGTTGTTTTCAACCACTTAAAGCTAAACAAGACAAGAAACGTGCAGTAGAGCCCATATGTGGCCCACGAAGCCAAAACCATTACCTGGCCCTTTGCCTAAATACTTTGCTGACCCTTGGTTTAGAATGTGCTGGCTGCTGGGACACCTGATATTAGGTATATAGTTGAATGAAAAGTTCCTTTCTTGGTTTTCTTTTGTAATTCAGCCAACAAAAATTTCATGAGTATTTGTTCTGTTTCTAGCATTGTTCTGGATATTGGGGAAATAAAGTTAAGAAAAGAGCTTTACTACCTTCCTGTGGAGGGGGACGTGGGAGGTGGGGGGAGACCAAACCTGACCAGATCTGGTGGAAATAAGAAGCTGAAAATGAAGTCCTGGGAATGCAAATCAGCCAAATGTGAGATAGAGAAAAGTCCCAGAGGCAGTTCTGTGCGTCTCGGCCTCTGTTATTCCTTCTGTGGACTGTGCTGTGAAGTGGTGACTAAGTTATTTCCCGGATTTTGAATTCACCCCCCACACACCCACACAGAAACACAAGAAACACTTATTTGCTTTTCCCTGTGATTTCCTTATTTTCTGTCATAGTTCTTTCCCAAAGTTGCTTTTTGGCCCCAACTGAAGTTCATTATTCAGCCTGGGCATAATCAAGCCTTTAGCTGGGTGCTCACAAGCTCTATTTATTTCCATCCTTTGTGTTTTTCAGTCAGTTTTTCTGTGTCCTTCTACCCCAGGTTCGCTGCTTATGTGTAGCATACAGTTGGGTTTTGAACTTTAGAAATACTAGGCTTCCTCCCCACCCCTTCCTGCATCTGTGATTTTTTGCCAAAGTTAGTTTTGGTAAATGTGTGTTCCCATCATTTTGGGTCATTCCAGTTATTATTGGAATCCTTTGTGACTCTACCTGATCATTAATCCCACTCTCCTGAGCATATGAGTAGTTGAGTGTGATTTCTTCTTTGGTTTAAAATATGCCCTTTAGCCTGCATTTTTGGTTGCAGAATGACTAGAGCTTGGACGAAAGGCCATGGCTGCCACATACACAGGCCTGAAATTATCTTGTTACAAAACAGTGACCACATTCATGTAAATGGCTAAACAAAAGTCAAAATATGAGCAACATTATTTATGGCTCAGCGAGCGACTTGTTGTTCAAAGTCTGTCATCTTTTGTTAGAAGACTGGTATTATCAGCGTCGGTGCCAGGCTGAGGACTGTCTACGCAGTGACTTAGTACAACTCAGAATACAGTAAGGAGGGGACAGTTTAGATGTATCCCGGGAAGCCAACACCCGGCACCTGACCCAGAAGGAGTGCTATTCTCTGTGCTGCTGTCAGACTTGTTTGCCTCTTGACATGAGAATTTTCCTCCCTGTACATCAGCTGTGTCATCTGTAGCTGGGATAGTGCTCACAGGATTAAGTGAACATCTGTGGCAGGCCTGCAGGGTATTGGCGTATTAGAACTTACTGTAACGGGGGCACCTGGGTGGCTTGGTCAGTTAAGCATCCGACTTTCGCTTGGGTCATGATCTCACGGTTTGTGGGTTCGAGCCCTGCGTTGGGCTCTGTGCTGACCGCCAGCTCAGAGCCTGGAGGCTGCTTCAGTTTGTGACTCCCTCTCTCTCTGACCCTCCCCTGCTCATGCTGTCTCTCTCTACTAAAAAAAAAAAAAAAAAAAAAAAAAAAAAGAACTTACTGTAATAGCTTTTTGTAGGGTCTGTGCTGGTTATCAGCGTATTGTCTCTCAGGTCCAGGTTCACCCTCCACTGCCTGTTGGGTGACAATAGATAATGGACTGTGAACGTTCTTCCACCTGGTATGATGTGGAACACTTGTTAGGAGAGCGTTCTGGAGAGACACTGTAGGAGGAAGGAGTTTTCCTTCCTGGCTTTTCCAGCCCCTGCTTACTGCAGCATGAGCGACATCTCTAGTGCTTGTTTCCCGCAGTGCGTGTGCCTCTACTGTCCCCCAGCCCCTGCGCCGCAGTACTTCTCCAGTGCCAGGCATTGTGCTTGGTGGCCAGAGCTGTGTCGAGTAGCCGGCCGCTTCCCCTGGCATCCCTACTTGGGCAGTTTTGGACCAGTGTGCCTCTGGTGAGCCACCTCGCCGGGGAGCAGCTTTTCCTGCACCCTGGAGGATGGACACCAGTGAGTTCCACACATGCAACACCACAGTGAATTTCCCGCTATGCTGTGAGCACAGTGGACCTGAATCTCAGCCCTGGGGAAGAAGGCTCGCCCTTGGTCCTTGAGCCTCAGCCCTAGAGGTATGGCTGCTCCTTGTATCTGCCCTTCTTATATTCTTAAGCGTTCTACTCCTATTAGTCAATTCCTTGTTATAGCCAATAATTCTGTACATTACACTTTCCCTGTGTAAATTACTGTGTCATTTCTCTCTCCTGCTTGGACCCTGTCTAATACAGGGTCCCATCAGTAGTGTTAGGTTCTGTGCTTGCATTGCAAGAAACTAGTAGGTAAGAGAGCCTAATGGATTTGTACAAAGGAGCATGAAATAAGAGTGCATAAGCCACTGTATATTTCTCTGCATTCTTTTGATCAAATGAGCAAATCTTACAAAATTCTGGAAATTTGCTATTATCTATAGTACGGAAGGAAGTTAGTGGTTCTCATGATCCTAGAATAAAATAACCCACAAAAGATATTGTCTGATAAATTGGCCATTCTGTTTTTCGTGGGAGTTTTAGGATACGTGAACAAACTCTCTCTCTCTCAAAATAAATAAACTTAAAAAAAATAAGTAAATTAAGGGGCGCCTGTGGGGGCCTAACTGGTTTAAGTGCCCAACTGTTGGTTTTGGCTCAGGTCATGATCTTGCAGTTCATGAGTTGAAGCCCCGCGTTGGGCTCCAGTGTGCAGCCTGCTGGACACTGTCTCTCCCTCTCAACCTCTCTTTGTCTCTCTCCTTCTCTCTCAAAATAAATACATGTTAAAAAAAAAAGTCGTTACTTTAAGATTAAAAAAAAAAAAGGACAAGGCTGCTGATAGGGCCTGGTTGGGGAGTGGTAATTCTGTTTTTGGGGATTGTCTGCAGAGCTTAATCTCTACATTGATAATCCAGTGTTGATTAGATAGAGGTACATGTCAAGTTTGTTTCCTTCTACCCGAGAATCATGTGATAAGCTTGCAAGCGGTTGCTCTCTTGTTCCCCTTTTCTGTGTGAATGCTGCAGCAATGTGATAATGGCAAGTGTAAGACTCAGAAAAAAAGAAAAGACCAGAATGAGGTGACTTGAAGATTATCTGGTCAGATCCCTTCAGTTTTATTTATTTATTTATTTTTTATTTTTTTTAATGTTTTATTTTTTTTATTTATTTCTAGGAGAGAGAGAGAGACAGCATGAGCAGGGGAGGGTCAGAGAGAGAGGGAGTCACAGACTGAAACAGGCTCCAGGCTCTGAGCTGGCAGTCAGCACAGAGCCCGACGCGGGGCTCGAACCCACGAACTGCGAGATCATGACCTAAGCGAAAGTCGGACGCTTAACCGACTAAGCCACCCAGGCGCCCTGAGATCCCTTCAGTTTTATAATGGGGAAACCGACCACAGGTGGGGCTGAATGCCTTGCTCCAGAGTATGCACCTAGTTAGAGAATAAAAGAATATCCGAAGACAGATTTTTTGATCACTAGTCAGCTGTTTTTTCCGCTGACGCCCATCCATTACCTTTTAAATCTCTAATGTTGTATTTTTTCTTCCTACTTAAGATTTATAAAACTTGAGAAAATATAGTATGCACTCTATTAAAGAATATCTGAGTCTAAATACATTAAAAGGACAAACTAGAAAGTGTCTTAGTTAGTGAATCGTTTTTTTAATTAAAAAATATTTTATTGGGGCACCTGGGTGGCTTATTTGGTTAAGTCCTACTTCATCTCGGGTCATGATCTCGCAGTTTATGGGTTCAAGCCTTGCGTCCAGCTCACAGCTCAGAGCCTGGAGCCTGCTTCAGATTCTGTGTCTCCCTCTCTTTTTTCCCCTCCCCCACTCATACTGTTTCTCTCTCTCTCTTTCTCAAAAAAGAATTACCAAAAAACAAAAAAATATTTTATTGAAGTGTAACATATGTAGAGAAAAGTGCCCTTACTATAAGTAACACATATAGTATATGTGTTATATATACTATATATACAATTATATATAGTATAGTTATGTTACTATAACTGTGCACTGTAAGTGTATAGCATGATGAATTTTTTTATAAGTTGGCCTCCTGTTTACAGCTTTCAGTCTACTTAACAGAATGTTACCTCATCCCGCTGATATCCCCTTCTTGTGCCCTTTGGTCGCTAACTCTCCCAAGGGTAGCTACCATCCTGGCTCTTAACAGCATTGGCTAATGCTGCCTGGTTTGTACTTTTTAGCAATGGAATATCATATAGTCCGACAGTAGCTACTCACCTGTGCCTGGCCTTTATTAATCATGGTTATGTTTGTGAAATTCATCTATGTTGTTGTGGTTGGTTGTATTCAGTCATTTTTAGTGCTATATAGTGTTTGTATGAATCTGTTGGGACTTGCTTATCCACTCTACTTTTGATGGGCATTTTCTAGTTTGGGACATTAGCAAAGAGTGCAGCTAGGAACATTTGTCATTGTTGCTACTATTTTTTAATTGTTTGGGTATTAGAAGACTGCCAAGTGTGAAGGTAAGGGCACAAGCTTGGAATTGAACAAACCATTAATTGTGTGTGATCTTGGAAAGTTTTTTTGTTTGTTTTTTTGTTTGTTTTTTACCTTCTTGCGCATGTCTCCTCATTTGTAATGGGCATATGAATTCCAGTCTTGCATGATTTGGAAAGAAATGGATAAAATGATGAATGGTCTTCATGGTGCTTGACATAAAATAAGTACTCACAGAATGAAAGTTCCTATTATTTTTTTAAATTAAACTATTGTAAATTATAGCAAAGCATCTATGTAATTTACTCTTTGTATTCTGTTGCCTTTGCATAGTGTTTCTTTCTTCTCTCTCTCTTCTCAGAGCTTGCCCAGGCTTTGATTGCATTTCTTTATCTTCCCTCTCTCTTCCTCCATTCCACACTTGTTACCTGCCTGTTATAATTCAGGTATAGGGACAGAGATGGAAGAACAGAATTTTTACCAGTCTTCACTCATTCCTAAGTTATCTTCTCAGTTTTTGCCATATAGGTTCACCATTATAGTGCTATTTGCTTATGTTTTTTTTTTTTTTCTCATTTTGCATTTAATCAGCTCACTTTCTTTTATTTTACCTTGTCCAAAGATGCTAAGTCCTGGAGTTTATATAGCAGTATTTTGGGAGTTTGTTCTTTACCATCAAAAACATTTCCTGTGCCATCACTGCATGTTACACTTTTGAATATATTCCACTAAGCAGGGTCCTCCTTTATTGGAATCCATGGTCTGTAAATAGACAACTGAGTAAATAGGCCCATGTCTTTTCATTTTGTTGGTGTCCTTCCTTATTGCCATTCTCTTGGCTCACCTCCTCACCTTGCACCAGCCTGTGAATGCCAGTATTGCTCCTCTTCAGCCTCTCTTTGGAATTCACCTGTGCTACCTGTGGTTGATTGGACGGACCTTTTCCAGTTCTGCTCCTCTCAGTTGCGCCTATAGTAAGAACTCAAGAAAACTCAGCTTCACCGTTAAGTCTTCAACAAACATTGTGTATGGGCTTTTCTCTTAAAGACATGGATACACACCAGGAGAAGGTCATTGTGTCAGTCAGCAGGGGCCAAGTTTTGCTGCATTGACAAAGGACTGCAACATTTTAGGGACTTAAAAACAATCTCAGCTTGGCAGTGGCTGTGCTCGATGTCCCTTCCTTTCTCAAACTAAGACGTAAAGAGGAGCACCTATTTAGAACATGTTTGTCTCCAAAAGAAGGAAAAGGGAAATGGTGGAATCACATGCTGGCTCTTAGAACTTCCCCTGGGAAGTGGTACATGGCACTTGTACGCACGTCTCATTGGCCATAACACGTCAGTGGCTGAGCGTGGCGCTCCTCGGAGGGAAATCTCCTCCTCCTGGAAGGAGCAGTCAGTAGGAAGGGACTTGGCAAGAAGGGGCAGCGGAGTCAGGTGTTAAATATTTCGTTGCCTTAGTAGATAGGGTCTCTGGGATATAGCTCCTAATACTTTTCCATTGTTAGCTTTATTAAACAGCTTTATTCTTTTCTGGCGGGGGGCCTTCGCATCAGTTTATGTACTTCCATACCAGCAAACAGGCAATGCCCAAGATGTACAGAAGTGCAGAAGACGTAGGCCGCAAGTCAGTGGTCCAGGTGCCCCGGTGACTTACAGTTTTCTTACAAAAGTCTGCCTGAGCGTCAATGACCTCAGCAACCTGTAAAAAAGGAGGAATTGCAATTTCACTCTTGGATTCAGTAAATATCTACTGCTTCTGCCAGATGATGTAATAGAAGCTCGATGAAGCTTGAAGTCCATGGTCTTGAGTCCTACTTCTAGAAAATTCATGTTACAAATGCAGTCAAGAATATCCTCAATTTTGGAGTGCTTGGGTGGCTTACTCGGTTGAGCATCTGACCTCGGCCCACCTAATCTCATGGGTCACAAGTTCGAGTCCTGTTTCAGGCTCTGTGCTAACAGCTCAGAGCCTGGAGCCTGCTTCTGATGCTGTGTCTCCCTCTCTCTCTCTCTCTGCCCCTCCCCAGTTTGCACTCTGTTTGTCTCTCAAAAATAAATAAAACCATTAAAAAAAGGAATATTCTCATGTTTATTTACAGTTGACTTAAAACTAGGATTACTTGCATGATTACTAGGTAACAAGTCAGTCAGTCCATATGGGCTACTGGCACACCTTCAAGCATACTGTTCTCCAGAATGCATGTTTAGTTGGCCTTTGAGGAAAATCATGAACTCATTTCAACTTAGGAAAGCTTTGTGAATGATTAGAGCTTTCAGGATTGTGTTTATATAATTTCAAAGATTGTGTTTTTTTTTTTAGATGAATGATAATTTAAGAAGATTAACTAGCATCCCTCATTAATCTGGAGCTATTTTAATGGGAAAAAAGTGCCACCTGTTTTCTTAGAAAGTTGTATATTAGTTTAACTTATAAATTATATTTAATAATTTTTTTAGATTGTATAGGATAATTTTCAAGTACAGAATGTTAACTAACCTAGAATAAGTAAAGGAAAACACTGTGGTTCAAGGGAAGATCATTTTAATAGCATTTTTAAAAACCTCATCCTACTAATTTATACAATAAGTGTGTTTCTATAAAGGTACAGTTACATAAATAACAAAGATAAATATATGAAGATTACATTTTGGAAATGGATGAAAGTCACTATGGTATTTAGGTTCATAAAACCAATCCTACGATAATTATCTTACTAACTGCAAGACCTGTTATAAAATGATGTGATCCTGATTTCTTTTTAAACCTTGGGATTATTTGAAGGAAGTCATAATCAATATATTAATGTATTTTTGAAGTCTGAAATTATGAACAGCATGGATGGACTTGAAAGTTGAAATAAGTATTAGACAGAATTTTAATAGAAGAATTTTATTTTTTTATTATCAACTGGAGAGCAAAAATATTTGCATCTGAATTGAATACTGGACTCCAGTGTGCGTGTGTGCGTGTGTGTGTGTGTTTGTGTGTGTATGATCTAAGACTCATGCTATTCTGAGTATGACGCATGAGTTGGACTAGTTCATGAGCTGTGTGTTGCTGGTCTGCAGTGAGATAAGAACAGAAATTTAGAGTGTTTAGAGATGTTTATAGCAACTGAACAGAGTAATTTTCAGTCTGTTAAATCTGATACAAACTTGGGCTTGCGTATTTGTGTGTGTTTTGCTTTTTTCTTTTCATTTGTCCAAGAATTCATTTTTATTTTACTTTTTACAAAAGTTTTGGTCTGTGATGGATTTGGGAAAACAAACAAACTTGTGACACGATTGGTGTGAGAAGCTTTGGTGAAAAACCTGCATTAGTGTGGCAGAAAGGTGGTATAAGTTCTAATGTTTCATGCGACATTCCATATGACGTGGACTAGGGTGGCTTATGTTGCATGGAAATTTTCTAATCCTTAATTTAGCCATATTCCCTAACTTTTACAGCATAACTGTCCTTTCCATTTAATGGTATCATTTGCTCCTCTTATTTCCTGGACTACTGTGCAAAGAAGTGATTCTTTGGATTTATTTATTCATTCAGCCTTTATTTACTGAGCGTTTCTTGTGTGCCAGGTACTGTTCTACGCATTGGGAGTTCAGCAGTTGCAAAACAGATATACATTCCTGCTCTCTCAGCTTATATGAAAATATTAAAGTATATAAATATGCATGTATATACATGCACAGATATGCATCACACATATGAACTGTGAGGTGGCTGATGGGTCCCATGTGCCATGCAGTTCCACTTACGCACTTCTGATGCATACTTTTCTCTCCTTGGATATTAAGATCACTATTGATGTGGTTTTATGTCTGAACACTATGGGTGACAAAGGGTCCCCACGTGACAGATATGGGTGGCTTCCCCTAGGGCTACTGATGCTTGAGTGTGGCCTCCCCAGGTTGGTGAGGACAGTGGAACAAATAAAGCCTCAGAGACTGGAGGAACTTGGTGTTCACTGTAATGAATTGCTATCCTCTTTGGGATGCCATTAAATGTAGAGTTCAGTTGAGTGCATTTCTCTGGTTCAGCAGGAGGGACTATGGTATTTTGCAGGACCATGCTCCAAACCTGGCAGTCTAGGGTGTAGCACTGGGGAGGCATTAGCCCTCTGAAGTTAGGACACCATTATGTGTACGTGTACTTTTCTGGGATAATTGTCCCAACTTTCATCAGTTTCTGCAAGTGATTTATCACCCCCCACCCCCCAAAGCTAAAGAATCATTGGTGAACAGTGGCCTCCAGTGCTATTTGTAGTTTGGCCCTTATTAATAATATGATTTTATTTTCTCCCTTGGTCTTATCTTCAGTAGCTAGACTGGCCTCCTCTCTGCTGCTCCAGTGTGCCAGCACAGTCACATCTGGAATGCACCATCTCAAACCATCCACAGAATTCGTCTCCTCACCTCCTTTAAGTCTTTGCCCAGATGTCATCCTCTGGGCTTACCTTGACTACTGTATGTAAAATTGCATCCCTTTCCTGGCCCCGACTTGGTTCTTTTGATGCTTCTTGCTTTGCTTCATTTGTGCTCCTTTAACATATTTTGTGGCTTAGTTGTTGATTGAATTTATTGTCCATGGACACTCTACAGGATTTTTGCCTCTTTGTTCACTGCTGTATCCTTAGCATGTTGAACAGTGTCTGGCACATAGTAGACTGACGGTGGCTTCCATCCATACCTTCTGGAGGAGGAAGATTTTGGTGGTCAATTTATACCCCCTCTTCATTATCTTTCTGCATCCTAACGGGGCAGGGCCAGTGTAGGGTAGGGTAAGCAAGAGAGGCGGAAGTCTTGATTCTCCCAAGGATTGAAATAAACAAAGTAGGTGTTAATTAAATATTTGATGAATACATGAATGAATATGGGATCTGACTCTCCCCTTCAGAGTGTACAACATGAAGCTTAAATGTGGCCAGTCAGTCCCCTGTGTGCACTCCATCCCGTACGTTATGGTTTCATGAATCTTAGTTCTTATGTTGCCATAAAGTGGCTTTCGGTACATCTCTTTAATTTTCTTTCCAAGTTTCAAATATTCCCATGAGGTACTTTCATCTTTGTCTTGCTGATTTTTGCTGTTTATTTCATATTACTGGACCCCAGACTCTCTAAGCATTTATGGACAGTACCTTAGGCAATTTAGCTGACCTCTCTATCCCCAGGCTTCCTCATCTGTAAAATGGGAGTGATAACATATATGACCTTGCAAGGTTGCTGCCTGGGTGAAATGAGATGAGGCTTGTTAAGTAGATTAGACAGGAGCTGACATAAATATTGGTTGCAGTAATGCTGATGAAGATACAAGTCTGTCATGGCTCAGCATAATGTATAGCATGTGGCAGACACAGAGTAAATGGCACTTGTTAGAGTTATTATGCTTTTTCCCACCCTTTATTACTACTGCTAATGATACAGTTCCAGACAGTCATCAGAGAGTGGGGGCATTAGGAGAAAACTGTAGAGGAGATTAAGGGTTGTCTTCCTTTCTCTTTCCATCTCTTCCTTGACCTCAATCTCCACCTCTTCTTTACCCCTTCCTCTTCCATGTTTACTCCCTAGACAAGTCGTGGAAGATCTTTCAGGTTTGAAACTCTTTCTGTGCTGTGTGTTGTGATGGTGATTGTCACCATGATACAGCAGTCAGTCTCTTGTGCAACATTCTCTTTGAGGAGATAGCCGTAGAAACCTTGCATGGTTCCTTGAGCCATATTTCCACACATGTGTTTAACAACAATCACGATTTCTGGCAAAGGTTTTATTTTTTTGGAGGGCATTTCAAGGAGCTGCCCTGTAAATCTCTGAATGAATGGGTTATTTGTTTTTTCTTTTTCACCTCAGTGACAGGTTAGTAAAACTCCCCAGATTTGAATCTTACAACCAATCAATCAGCAAAGGTTTATTAAGTATATATAATGAAATTTTTTTTTTTTTTTTGAGCATTAGAATGGTGTGGTGAAAGGAAGTTTTAGGAATATTAGCCTGGGGACTGTGTGCATAGTGGTGGAGGGGGTGTTGCAAAACCGGTAGAGAAGGGAGAAAGGGATATATGATAGGAATTGGTAAGAATCAGAATTGTGATGGTGCCAATGGCTATGGAAGTCCAGATGGTACATGGGGTACATGGACGTTCAGATTTCTTAAGCACTGCCAGACAGTCTCCCAAAGCACTTGTTGTGATTTACACTTCCACCAGCAGTGTCTGAGAGCCCTGGGAGCTCCCCATTCTTGTTGATACGTGGTTACTATTGCTGTATAACAAATCCTGTTAAAATACAGTGACTAGAAAACATAACTCTCATTTTATTATCTGTCCCGGTGTCTGTGGGTCAGGCATTTGGGAGGACTTGGAAGTTCTGGCTTGGGGTCTTTCATGATGTTATAGACAGATGGTGGGTTCCATACCTTCTGAAGGAGGAAGACTTTGGTGGTCAATTTGTACCCCATCTTACCATCTTTCTGGGCCCTGAAGGGCCAGGGTCAGTGTAGCGTAAGCAAGAGAGGTGGAAATCCAGGTTCTCCCAGGGATTGAAATAAGCATTTATTGAGCATCTGCCATGTCCTAGGCCTTGTGCAGGATGATCTACTATCATATCAAGTTTCTAATTTCCTTCAGCATGATCCTTCCTTCAGAGTTAGCTTCCTAGACAAGCCTTTCCTTAACAACCCTACTAATTAAATATATACTTCCCTCTTTATTTCTGTCTCATTGCTCGGTTTTTCACCTTTGTAACTCTTTTCTCTATTTATACCACGTAGTCATTGGCCTGTTTGTTTCTTGCTGCTTGCCTTCCCCCGCCCCGTAGTAGTAGACCTGTAGTAGTAGATGAAAGGTCCATGACAACAAGGACTTTGCCTCTTGGGTGCAGTAGTCTTTACTGAGATGAAATATAGGACAGATGAAATAGAGGACACCAGAGAAATTTGAATTTAAGAGCAAAACAAATAATATTTTAATGTAAGTATGTCCCTGAAATAGGACATTTTATTTTATTTTATTTTATTTTTTTAAGTTGTTTCTGTCTTTTTTTTTTTTTTTACAAATAGTTTATTGTCAAATTAGTTTCCACATAACACTCAGTGCTCATCCCCACAAGTGTCCTCCCCCATGCCCATCCCTCCTCCTCCCCACATCCATCAGTCCTCAGTTTTTGTCAGCATTCAAGAGTCTCTCATGGTTTGCCTCTCTCCCTTTCCCCACCATTTCCGCCCTTCTTCTCCCCCTTGGTCCTCTGTTAAGTTCCTCCCAATCCTCCTATACGTGCACACATATGATATTTAGGACATTTTAAAGTATAAGTATATCCCAGATGTGGGACTTGCTTATGCTAGATGTTGTTTGTGGTTTATTTGAAACTCAAATTCGATTTGATGTCTGGTAGTTTTATTTGCTACGTCTGGCCATCCTAGTACCTGATATTTGAGCACAGCGCATGTCACATAATAGAAGCTCAGTGAAGTGTGTGAATGAATGAATGAGTGAATAAATGAAAGAGCTTATTTCTTTCTCCTGAACAGTTTTGCAAGGTGGGTATTACTGTTTTGCAGCTAGGGAAATTGATGTTCGAATAAAACAGTAAGCCTGCCTCCACTTCCCGAGATATTTGGTATAAGATGGGGTTATGAGTCCAGTTCTGAAAGCTGCTATCTTTGGCTTTTAGTTAGCTTTGTTTTCTTGTCACTACATCATGCTGCCTTGCCTTGTTAAAAGAGATTTCCTCCTTGCAGCGGTCAAATTTCTTCATGGTATCAACAGACAACTAAGCTTGGTTCAGTTTAAGTAGAAAGAGTTTATTACACAGAATATTCAGGAGCCTGGGACCCCAGAGAGGCCAGTGAAGCAGGCTGAGGCTGACTGGTGAGGAACCATGCCCCAGTACACTATAGAACAAGGACGCTGGGTGCAGACATTGTAGCTTGCAACATTGACCTAACCGAGGCAGACCATTAAATCATACAGCCAAACCCTATACCCCTGAGCCTTCCAGATGTAGCTATTTCTTTCCTTGCCAGAGCACAGGTCTGCACAGTCTGGCCCAGGTACATCTGATTGGTGGAATCAAAGGCACATGTCTTACCCAAGCTGCAAGGGAGTCTGGAAAGTGAGCACTTGGCTTCCACTGTGGAAGCCAACTCTGTCTCCCTCTGAACTCATAAAAGAGGAATTCCCCAAAACACAGGAAGTGGCATAAAAGGTGCTAGGTAATCGCCTAAAAGAATACACATCCAACTAATACCTCCTTTGAACTTTGTTAACACATTGCCTTCTAATTTTTTAAAACTGGCATTACTTTCTACGTGGTATGAAAACAGGAATTTCATTTGCTTTAATTTTTTAATCTGCCCAACAGAGTACCAAGTCTATGCTACCTGGAGGCACCTGATACATTACTAAATAAAACTCAGGTCTCTGGGTGGTGGGACTTTACAGGGGACTTTAATTTTTACTTATGTATATTTTTCTAAATTCCTATCACAAACATTTGGAATAAAAAGGAAAGGAAAGTCTTCAAAATTGGGTAAGTAACTGGGAGAAATCCCTTATCCACAATTCTGAAATCCAAAAATCTCTGAATATGGAAGGTTTTTTTTTTTTTACTTCATTTGGCAGGATTACTTGACCTAAAATGACACGAGGCTATTTATAGTCTTTATTATCTCAGTTTAATATTTATATGTTTCTAGCAGAAGTATTAATGCACTTGGTTATGAGCTATTGCTTCATCCCACTGGGAATATTATACTGTGTATGTACTGTTCTCTTTTTAAAAGTTGGAAAATACTGATGTCCAGAACTCATCAGTCCCCAAGAGTTTCTTTGAAGTGTGTGTGTGAATACACATGCATAATATGTAAATAGAAATTTGTGGAGTATACATTAAAAGCTTTGGACCAGTGATTGCCTCGAAGAGCAGGGAGTGGATGGGAAGACAATGAAGGATCAATTTATGCTTCCTATTCTTCAGTATTTCTAATAACTTTTATAATAAAACAATGCCTTTTTCAGTGCCAAAAAAAAGAAAGTAGAATTGGCTGGTAATACTATTTTTTGGTAATATTAATTTTAAAAGATAGTTTGTCAGGCAGGCTGTGCCTTTCTATATTAGTTCAACATTACCGACTGCTGACAAGGACCCCCAGAAAATTAGGGACACACCAGGCAGCCTACTGATTTTGGACAATAAGTGCATGCTGTAGTGGCAGGAAATTTGCATCAGCAAAAAAACACTAATTTTGCTTAGAAAAATAAAATAAAGGCACTAAAAAATGTGATGAGTAAATGAAACTACTGTTATTAGTGATGGGTTTGGCATGTTTTACGAAGTCTGAGCGATTACTCATCCCCTGTACGTTTGCAGAAGTTCTTTAACAAAAGCCAGATGCATACGTAGTAGCAGGGGTTAGTAGGTGGATGAGAGGATTAAACCCAGCGAGTTTTTGGAGCATTGGTTTGTAGCTGTTTTTGGCTTGTCAACAGGCTGCTTTTCTGAGTCAGCCTATAGGATGGCTTCCCAGGGTAAGTCTGATTTTGCTTTTCTGGGTTTAAACTATAAGCGGTGAAGTAGATCTGACTAGTTGCCTTTTTTTTGCACTGGATTCCGTAAATTAATAGTGCCCGCATTTCTTCCGTGAGAAAGACATTTATCTTATTCCAGCATTTTCCAGTGTTCCTGCTGCTGATTTTTATAGCTTTGCCTCACCTCCCCCTAAGTTTAAAAGTGGAATGCCCAAGTGCTGAAAGAATTTGCAAGGGGAATTGCAAAGGTCATATGTAAGCTCTGCGGCTGGCGTGAGGAGAGCAATGTGATTGAGCTGGAGCCCTCTGCGACCCTTTCTTTTAAAGAGGATGTTTCCAATAAATTAGTGTAGCACACTTTATGTGCTTGTTTATGACCTTAAAAATGGTTTAGCTCTTGCTGAGTGGCCATTACTGATGCTTTATGACATGTTATAATGGTTTCAACCTGCACCCCCCCTCTTTTTTTATTTGGATTGAAACAATGTCATGCATCAGTTGATGTGAAGTTCATTTTTTTTTTCTCTCTCTCTCTCTCTCTTAAAGGGATCTGGGAGAACATTCAACATTAGAATAATTCCCTGGATTCTAACCTCAGAGATTGTTGGCTCTCGAGGTCAGAATAAGTGAGGATTCGCCAAGCTCTTACAAATGAGCTTTGTAGTAATTGCTGACGAAATTATAAAACCCCTGCTTTTCCCACTGGATGTTAAATGCCCCTTTCATTAGCTATAGTATGGGGAGCAAAAGCATGTGATTTTTAAAAAAAAATGTTTAACCATAGCTAAAAAAGGCAGTTTTCATTTTGCGGCTGCTTTTTTCCTTCCGGTATCTAGCACAGTTGAGGGCTTTATCTTGTATCTTTTTAGAACACTCTTGATGAATGATGGGGTCTCACCAGCTCTCTCTAAATGGCAGAGTGTGTGGAGGAGCCTGGGCTGGAGGGTGTGGAAGAGCCCAGTTGAATCCTCTGTCAGCCATGGGTTGGGGGTACTGCCCTTCCCCTTTCGCCCCCAGCTCTCAGGCTGATGGAGGTCACTGTGATGTGAGGGCCGAGCCATGTCGGTGGCTGATAGCTTCTCTGAATGGCACTGATATCTATGTGGGCTCAGAGGGACCTTGCCTCAAGATTTCTGTTCATTACTGTTCAGTACTCCAGAAGGAGAACATTGATCTTGCTCTAAATGTAGCACCTCAGGAAAGACTTGGTAAAGGGAATATCCGTTGATTTTTAAAAAAAAATTTTTTAATGTTTTATTTATTTCTAGGAGAGAGAGAGAGAGAGAGAGAGACAGCGTGAGCAGGGAAGGGTCAGAGAGAGAGGGAGACACAGAATCTGAAGCAGGCTCCAGGCTCTGAGCTGGCAGTCATCACAGAGCCCGACGCGGGGCTCGAACCCACGAACCACGAGATCATGACCTAAGTGAAAGTCGGACGCTTAACCGACTAAGCCACCCAGGTGCCCCACCGTTGATTTTTTTCTAAAAAGTGAAAACATTCACATTAGGTTATAAATTAGGCTTTAGAAGCAACCATGTCCTTAGTGCTCTGTGTTGTCACCTAGAAGTATCCGCACAGTCTGAAGCCCTCTGCCAAGGGCTCCCTGAAGTTAGAGGTGATTTATGGGGGCCCCTCTTTCTAGAGCCTCGGTCATTCTTGAGTATTGGGAGAAGGGGAGCAAAAGTTGCAGTAATCTAGCTAGTCAATTATTTAGGAATTTTTTTTCTGCTGATAAAAGCAAGAGTATATCAGGAGTAGAAGTGAGATAAAATCTGAGGTTGCGAAGAGACGTCTTCTTTACTGATGATGGATTCAGACCCTGCTCCCAGGCCTTGCTTTTAGCCCTGCGGGCAAGGATGTGAGCGCCCTGGGCTGTGAGATACATAGTGGTGGAAAAGTTAGGGGGTTCACTTTCACCCCTTCTAAACACAGCCTTCCCAGGAGTTTGTAAAACAAGGTGAATTGTTGTGAGATTTGAGAAAAGTTAGAGCCCAGGGTGAGCTGGAACACTCAATCCATCATGTCGCACACACAGAGAGAAATCTGGATTGAAGGCTTAACTACCACTCCCCCTCACCCTCTGGAAATTGTGATAATAATGAGACAATTGTCTTTTTTCAGTGAGAGAGAAAGAAGAGTAAACTGTGGTGGAGATTGGTAGCTGGAGATACCTTGTGACCTTTTCCAGTGTTTTTTCCCTCCCCAGGTTTGGAACTTGCACAATGACGAAGCCAAACACCTTTTTTTTTTAAACCTGTAAAGAAAAGAGTAAAATCAATTATCGATGGATTTCTGAAAAGATTATTAGGTGTATTATGGATTATCAAGCCTCTTGATTTTGTTCTATTGCTCTCATTTCTTGGTTTTTCTCAGCATCTCATCAAATGGCAATAGTGGATGAAATATCAAATAGCTTTTTATTCCTAGTTGCTTGTTGCTACTTAGGGGATTTAGCTTAAACAGACAGACTGGCAAACATATTTCACATTTGGTAGGAAGGAATATTTAAGAATATATATTTGAGGGGCACCTGGGTGGCTCAGTTGTTAAGTGTCTGACTTCGGCTCAGGTCATGTCTCATGGTTCATGGGTTCGAGCCACACGTCAGGCTCCGCGCTGACAGCTTGGAGCCTGGAGCCTGCTTTGGATTCTGTGTATGTGTCTCTGTCTCAGCCCCTCCCCCCACAAAATAAAATAAACGTTAAAGAAATAAAAAAAGAATATATTTGAGTCCAATCTTTGATTGATACATGCATATATATATATGTATATATCTCTGTGACTGTATCTTGCACTTAATATATGTATCTATATCTTCCATGTAATACATGCGTATATTTATAACTATATCTTTCATGAATACATATATATATAGATATATTTGATCTCACACACAGATACATATGTGTATCTGTGTATGTGTGTTTATATCTTACATGTAATTTACTAAAATCCTAAATCTGTATTCACACACAAAAAATCAACACTTAAAATAACCCTGGTGAAAAAAATAAAGAGGAAAAATTAGTAGGCAGTTTTCATGAGACTTTAATATGTGTGTTTACCACTTAGAAATATTCAAATGCAGCTTTGTTCCTATAGGTAATTTTGGTGGTACAATATTTGAAAAGGTGACAGATGAAAGGGCAGAATGCAGTACTTGAAGCTGTAATTTGCAGGAAACTAATAGTACAAGTCCATTTTCTTTTCCAAATGTGCTATTTATACAATTTATATTTTTAACAAATCTTAGAACTAGAATGAAAATAGTGATTAATCTTAAGGGCAAGAAATGTTTTAACTCTGCCAAGTTTGGAAAGTTATAGAAATTTTCTTGGTGGTTAAGCATAGTCTATTGAGTATTCTAATTTGTATGTCACAGAGCATAGTGCTAAGCAGATAGTGTGTGCTTATTAATTTTAAATGATTGAATCAGTTTGGCAATATTCCCCCCTCCCGACCCCGGAAAATGAGCATATTTGATTTAGAAATGGCAGATCAGTTTTTAAGCCAAGTTAAGATAAATAGGTCAGATGAAGTAGTGTGCATAGCAGGGATGGTAGTATGACATATGCAAAGAAAAAAGACTGAAAATGAAAACATCAAAATGTTTGCATTTTAAGATTGTGGATGATTTTGATTTTATGCATTTTTTGGCTTTCTTTTAGTTTTCTAACCTGAGCAAGTACATTCTTTGGAACTTAGTACTTACATGAAACATATTAGGCCTCACATAATTATTTCTTAGATGCCAGGTTAATTAATTTATAATAAAAAGGATACACTTCAAATATGATGTGAATGGTGTCCCCTGGAGTACAGAGGATGGTAGCTTTGAGTAGAACTTACACTGTAGCAAAATTCATTTTTTCAAATATTTTATGTAGAGTCTTAGGAGAGTCATTTCTGCTATAACACAACATATGCATTTCTAAAAAAAATCACCAGTCTAGGCAAAATCATGCAGTAGATGCCATGGAGTCTATAGGAAAAATTGTGTTAGGGGTATTATACTCAAAAACTTAATCACTGCCATATTAAGAGAAGAAAAGATAGGAATGTAGTAAAAAGAGGAGACAATGCTACACTTGTTAAATAGTTAAGCAGTGTATAAATACAGCAATAAACTTGGTAGTTTGCCTTGAAAAGACCTGGTGTTTTCATGTGGAAGTGGGTGTTAGAAGGACTGCAGCTTGTAAATTGCAGTGGGGGGTGGGGAGGGGAGCTGCAGTGGAAGGAAACTTATCTAAAATTGATGGAAAGTTGTAGCTCTAGAAGTGGATCAGTGTGGTGCATAATCGGCATGGTGAACTGTGATAGCTGGTAGATGTTTGAAGTGTGTGCATTTTGTGTATTCCTACATGGCTTGATTCAGCCAGGTGCATTTTCTGTGTTCACCCCCTGTCCTTTGCAAACAACATAATGCATAGCAAACCAAAATTCATTTGAGTTATGTGCAAATTGGTCTCTCATGTGTCAATGCAGGTATCAGTCATGAACAAATTTGCATTTTAGAAATAACTGAATGTACATGAGATACATGAAATAGAGCTGCACTAGTTCTATGTATGTCAAGAACCCAGGTTGGAATTCAACCTCACTATCACCACCATCCCAGGGATTCCATGTAACAGTGCTGAGCGGCGTAGAACTTGATTGTCCTTTTGTTTGTGACCTGGAACAGATATAGAACAATGCTCTTTTGAGACATTTGGTCCTATGTGTTTATCCTTTGTTGGCCAGTGACTGGAGGTGTGCCAGATACTTCAGCAGTCACAAAGTGACTGCCAGATGGACTGTCCATTAAAGTGAATGGCCTTGAACTTCCTAGCCCCATAGAATACCTCCATCTTGGGACCTAGTCAGGGAGTCTAATCTTGAACATGGTGTAACTCAGTACTTAATCAAATTGCTGCTGTGAGGGGAGCCTGGGTGGCTCATTCGGTTAAGCAACCAACTTCAGCTCAGGCTATGATCTTGGGGTCCGTGAATTCCGTCCCCACATTGGGCTCTGTGTTGACAGCTCAGAACCTTGACCCTGGATTGGATTCTATGTTTCCCTCTCTCTCTGTCCCACCCCCTCTACCCCCACTCATACTCTGTCTTTTTCTGTCTCTCAAAAATGAATAAACGTTAAAAAAAAATTTTAAATGCTGCTATGAAAAACCAAGGTTTATGAATTACAGTTTGAAAGATGGAGGTTCATCCATTCCTTTGTATACTCAAAAGCAATGGGAGAAGAAGAGAATGCAGTTTGAAAAATGATTATCCATGGTGGCTTTTGCTTTGATTTGTGAAATAATATTAAAGAAAGGCATGAGAATTTTACATTTATCAAAAGAGTAACTGGTTAAAAATTAGTTAAGGGAAATCTGTAAAATCAATACTTAAAATTAACCAAACCAGCAGAAATCTTTATATTTGAGAATTTGCCACCTGTCTATCCTGGCAGTTAGTTCTACTAAATTAGACTTAGTGTTATGCTCTTAGCCTCTGTTGAAGGTCATTATGAGATAGAGCCCTATAAATCTTGAATGTATGGGGTGCTTAACTTGTGGATGTTAAAGTGTCCTCTGGACTCTCAGGAGAACAGTCTTGAGGTTTCAATACCACAGATGACTGTACTTCTTTGCAGCTTTGGGTTAGTTTATGGGTATATTTAGTCATATAACTGATCATGTCTTCTTCCTCTTTATGGTCACACGCATGTTTTCTTTAACTCACACATATTTTTTTTTAAAACCAAAATCAAAGCTAGTTTGCCAACATTGGAAAATGGGAAGATTTCACACAAGTGTGTTTGAATTTCCAGCATCTAATGAAAAATCAGATCTAGTAACATTGGGCTCACGTGTCTCCATGACAACCATGGGAGCCAACAATATTATGGCATTTTCCTTAAAACAAAACAGGCACTTTTCAGTTGCTTTTATTCCTTTACTCTAACTGCTTGGCCCCCAAAGACATTGGGCTCTCTGTCCCCAGCTCAGAAAGCAATTTGTGACCCACCTCTAAAAAACATGCAGACTCTATTTGTATTTTATATACTAATTTATTAAGTTCATTTAGTTTTCTTATTGAATTCTCTTTCCTTCTTCTTCCTTCCTTCATCCACACACATTAATTTTTTGCTGTTTCATCTTCATGCTGTGTGCTTTTACATATGCGGCTTTAAGCCCTTTTGGGAAGAAACAGATGAAAAATGAAATAATCAAAGGAGAAAGAAGTTAGTGTTCTGTTTTTAATTTTTTGTCTGACAGGAATTTAAAATGGTTTCAGTTCTGGGACGCCTGGGTGGCTTAGTCAGTTAAGCGTCTGACTTTAGCTCAGGTCATGATCTTGCAGTTCACAAGTTCGAGCCCCGCGTCGGGCTCTGTGGCGACAGCTCACAGCCTGGAACCTGCTTCAGTTTCTGTGTCTCCCTTTCATCTTTATCCCTCCTCTGCTTATACTCAATCTGTCCATCTCAAAAACAAACACTATGAAAAAAATTAAAATTTTTTCAGTTCTTTCTCTGACTTATTTTAGTGTCTACATGATTCTACCATCAGGATCTCTGCAAGTATTTGGCGTTTGTTTGTAATACTTCACAGAGACTCTGGGAAACGTTGTTTTGTGGTGAAGATTGGTTGACTTTCCACGATCTTGCATTAAGAACCGAAAAGCTAAGTATGTCAGAATGGTTGTTCTTTCAGTTCTAAGAGGGAGGATTTGGACAGCAAGAACCTCCTTGGAGGTTATTTGCCAACGGCAGAGACCATGAGAGGTCATCCTTCAGTGCCCTACGTTTGGCCCTGCCCTGGCACCTGGGGACATGGCCAGGGAAGACCATACGTGCTGCTGGTCTGAATCTTGCTGTCAGATGTGAGGGTAGTCAGAATAGTGTTGAATACAGCTCTGAATTAATGTAGAAATATTCTTTTTCATACAACTCAAGTGTCTATTTTCCTTCGAGAAAGCTGAAGTCCCACTAAGAATGAGCCAGCATTCACCCTGGGATGGGCGTGGGTCTCGTTCACCACATCTTCCTGTCCCTGTTCTCTCCATGACCCTAATGCCGAATGCCATCGCTCTGAATCTCTCCATTTCCTCTGTGTGTAACCCGTTGTTCCTATTAATGCACTGTTGGAACACCACCCCAGTTCATTTTGCGGGTTAAGTATATCTTATACTTTGGCATATTTTCTACCTGCCGTAGTCGCATTCCATGTGCTTCACAGCCTGTCGGCTCTTTTCATAACATTCTCGTTGAATGAGTTGGATTCTTATTGTCCCTCTTCTCCCCAGTCTCGGGGTTGTAAGCTTCCTCAGCAGGAGTATTATAAAGATGGAGATGTAGACAAAAAGGTTGCTGGGCTCATTCATGCAGCAGTATTTATGGAGCACTGATTCTGTGCCAGGCGGGGCTCCTGTGCCGGGGGGGCGGTGCGGGGAGCAAGGCAAAAAATATAGGCCCTGCTTGAGTTTCCTTTCTGGTAAGTGAGGGGTAAGTGCTAGGAAGACGAATAAAGCTGGGAGGGCCTCCTGTTTCATTTGAGGCTGATAGATTGGACCTTGCCTCAGAGGTTTCTTTTGAATAGAGATGTGAATTAACTAAGTGACAGGCAGACCATGCAGCTGTGTGGGGAAGAGCATTGTAGGGTGAGCAGGTAGTACTAACAAGAGGACAATTCTTGAGAAGTGAACACACTTGGATTGGACATTAGACGTGGCCTTTATTTCAGTGCTGCCTCTCCTCATGGTGTGAACCCGGGTCAGTTGCTTTTGCTGTCTGGATCACATCTGTATCTGGACCATGTCTGTGAACTCACCTCTAAAATGCTAAGATTCTAAATTGGAGAAAGACCGTGGCTCGCTCTCTCCAGTCACTACCCAAGGTCCCATCTGGTCTTCAGCTCTTGGCATGTGTTCAATAAATATATGTTCAATTAATAGATGGATACATAAATGGTTTTGAAAACATACAAAAGCATTTCCAAAGCGGGGTCTTCACTCAGTATATATTGCAGTCCCATAGATTAATGAATGACATGACCAGCTGGGAGGCATGTGTACAGGAATTTTTCCTTAATGGTGAGTCTGTATTCTCTCTGCTTAGTAAGACACATCTACAAAGTACACGTGGGAACTCTAAGGACCCAGGAATGGAACCTGGGATTCCTTGAAGGTTTCCTTTTGAAGACACAAGCCTGCTCAGTAGGGGGCCAGTTCTCCAAATTCAACTTACCATCGGTCCCCTTGCACAGGGAGGGAGACTGAGGGCAAGGACTGTATCTTGGTTGGTACATCTGTTGCTCATTGGTGTCTCCCAACTTATGGCATAGTAGCTGTGGGCTCATCATAGAGGGTTAATATAAATATCTGTTAAAGAGTGAATAAATCAAATCCAGCATACATTTTCAACTCTTCTATAAGCGGTGTGGTAGTTAGACTGGAAAGATATTGTACATTCTGCCTGTTTCCTTCCCAAGAAAGATACACTGGAAGTAGAGCAGATCAAAAAGACTACAAGGGTGTCAAGTGTAATGTCTTATTTGCTTTAGCTTATTTAGTTACTAAGCCCATTTGCAGATGGGAATAGGAAGGCTTAGAGCCAGTAAATGGCAAAGCCAGGGAATTTGAGTCCAGGGGTTGTGTCCCTAACCCTAAGAATGTATTGCTTACAGGAAAGAATAACTAACAACTATAGAGATACAAATATGGAGGGGTGTCTGAGTGGTCCAGTCAGTTAAGTGTCTGACGTTGGCTCAGGTCATGATATCATGGTTTGAGTTTGACCCCCACGACAGGCTCTTTGCTGACAGCTTGGAGTCTGGAGCCTGCTTCAGATTCTGTGTCTCTCTCTCTCTCTATTTGCCCTCCCCCGCTTGTGCTCTGTCTCTCTTTCTGTCTCTCAAAAATAAAATAAACATTAAAAAATAAAAAAAAAGAAATAGAAGTATGGAAGAAATGCACTTAGGTGACATGAACTGTGGTTGTGGCATTAGTAACTAAAGATGCTTTCTGTGATAGAATTTTCTTTTACCTATTGGTTTTAGATGGAGAGAAAGGTCTACTTGGTCTATCACACTTATCTTGTTTTCTTGTCTATGCTCCAATTTCTCAGTTTCTTGAGGACTTATCAGATTTTCCGAAAGGCATTTGGGAGCCCCTTCCTAACATGAATTGCCTTTTAATTCTGGTAACACCGGGTATTTTCTGTCATAATCACATTCCACAAACTTCACAGCCTATCGGCTCTTTCCATCACATTCATGTTTAATGATGTGCTAGAAATACTATCTTCTTGTCAGCCTCCATGCTTCCCTTCTGTCCCCAACTCGTGAATACAACATTCTTCTGCTTGCTCCAGGACAGTTGGGTTCTATGGCTTATTTCTACTTTTGATAGAATGAACTTATTTACAACTGTACTTTTGCAGGAGAACAAATTTCAAGCTGAAAGGAAGCTCTGAGGATTTGTTAAGAGTCTGTTGGGTTCAGGAAGGATCATTGGGATCCCTACATTTTTCATTGATTTGTGTGCTTTAAAGCGAGGGGGACATTCTGAGTTTTGTGGATGGTGTCAGCCTAGACAGCCGAGGGAAGCAGATACCTTGGCCAGCTTTTTGGGGAAGATGAGAATGGTTGTGTTTCTCATGACTTTGTTTTTCCAGTGCTGACTATATGGCAGTGTCACTCTGGCAAATATTGGCTGGCCATGGAACATTTTTAAGAGCAAGGGTTTCATGAATGTTCTGTCTATTACCATGGCTGAGGAATCACAACAAAATATTCTCTACATTTCCTCGAGCATTCGTGGATGGGTTCCAGTATATTACTTTTATGTTAGCTCCTAGACCACATGAAGAATTTCAAATACAGTATTACTGGACACATAGTGACTAAGAAGAACTGGGTAGAATATTTGCACCATTTTCTTCTTTTTACATGCCATTGCCAGGAATAGTGACACAGATGAATAGGATATAGAAAGGCTTTGCAAGAATATATGTTCTCTGACTCTTGCTATGGACATGGTAGTAATGACAACAGCATGTAACATCTCTTTAGCTCTTGATAATGGCCTCTATTCTCACTTAAGAAAAGAGCAGACACTGATGTTGTTAAAAATATAAAACAAGCCTACCACAGATGTTCCAATAGTCATCATAATTCCTGGCTTTTAACTCCCTTTTCTAGAATATGCCTCTCAAATCTTTATGTGATTAATAAGAATAATAAGGCATAAGTTTACAAGAGTATTTTGAGAGCCGGCTTTTAGCACTGGGATTTTGTTTGGACAAAGATCCTTCTGCAGCCCCTCCTGCATCTAAGTATGTAGCAGGTTGAGCCAGACACATATCAGAAAGTTCAGTTCCGCTGCTGTTATGGCAGAGTTCCTTGTGTGGGGCCGTGTTAGCATCAGGCCGTGGTGCTGCTGCTGGTGGTGGTAATGAGGTTGTTAAGAATAGCAGCTGCATTGTAGTGTGCCCCTACCGTTTCAGGTTTTGTGCCAAGGGCCTGTCGTGCTTTATTCCTTGGGTTATCTCACAGCAGCCTGTGATGTTGGGGCTCTTCTTCCCATTTTACAGACAAGGAATCTGATGCCCAGATGGGTTGTAGTAATTTCCCCCTGGGTGCACAGCTGATGAGACAGGAATGACCTTGGATTTGAACCCAGTTTCTTCTGACCCTAGTTTTTTTTCTGACCTCGGAGCCTAGGCTCATAGCTTATTCTCATCACCTTCTTTCTAGAAAGAGGAACCTTGCCTGGACTGTTTCCACATCCACATCTTGCTCTTTGCTTCCCTGCTTCTCTCCTCTTTTGTCTTTAGATCTTTTTCCTGGTGCCAGCTTTCTGAAGCAAGTACCTCTCCATAGAAGTCCCCCTTCCTTCCTTCTTTGTCTGGTAGATTCCTCTCAGACGCCAGTGCCTTGGCTTTCTCCTTTGAGTTCATCTAACACTTTGCTTCTATCTTAACCAAAACCCCTTGAAGCTAATAGTTAGCTTATTTAAATATTCTAGGGATTCCTAGGGTATTTCTCAAGCATTTAGTGAGTTTTGTGCATCTGCCAGTGTGGACTTTATCTAGAGAGCCTGCACTTACATATGGGTCTCAGGAAAGGATTTGACCAAAAAGATTAAGATAGTATTGTCTATAGGATTCTCCACCCTCCCCCTAAGTAATGAACACCTGGAGGGGAGAAGCATATTTTATTTGTATTTATTTCCTTGGATGGGTATAATAATACATGTTTTGAGTATCAGGATAAATGAATGTATTTTCTGGCCAGGCTGTGGGGTGGTGTAGCATCTGGGTTCAGAACGTGCGAGCAGATTCGGACTGCCTTGAATGAAATCCCGTCTCTGCAGACCCTTCAGCAAGTCATAAAGACTCTCAGAACCTCATTCTCCTCCTTGGTAAAAGGGCCATCTGGTAGAATTTAAGTTAGAAGATTTTTATTGAGGATTAAAACAAGGTACTGCCTGGAAATGTGTAAGTCCAATGTACTTAGCAAATGTACCAATGTACTTAGTCCAAAGTGCATAGCATACTTTCCATAATTAGCTGCTATTATTATTGTTATGTAAGAGCTTTTGCAAAGGGCTAAAGGGTGAGGTTCTTATGATTCTTCTAGTGACTGTCATGGAGCTACCACAAAAAGAGTTAATCATGTCACTCTTGAGTTTTAAAGGCTTAGAACTAACGTGCTTTCTCTGGCTACAGAGGCAGGTGCAGTTCAGATAGCAACCAGAAGTGTTGTTCTCGGATATTTCTTTTCCCTGTGGCCTCAACCCTGTCGTGCAGTGGCTTGGGCTCCACAGACGGATACCTCAAAATGCCAGCAAATGGAAATTTTGTGATGTGGACACTCTGCCCCAGAGGATTTGGACATATGCTTTTTGTGTTTAAATCAACAGAAAAAAGTGCAACTGTAGCCACCCCTGTGCATAATCGTCGAAGTAGCCCATTTGCTCGCATGTTCCTGGAGCCCTTGAGTGCGAGGCCTGTCACTACTGTCCCCTCTGTGCATCGCAAGTGAGCCCAGTAGGTCAGATGAAAGACAGAGGCCGCCAGGGCTTCATCACTTATTTACATAGCACTGATGAATAGCTGTGCATAGATCAAGACATACACACTATTTCTAATAGCACAGCCATGGGGTCACATTGGCAAGAAGCTGCCTTTAGAAAAGTGCTTTAGTTGGATACTTAGAAACTCTGGCCCATTAACGTGCACTAAATATAGAAAAGAGGGCTCAAAAATCTCCTCACAGAAAATATATTGTGAGCTGGATTCATTGACATAAGGGGAAAATATTGTCGACTCCTACTTTTCCCAGTCATTAAAAAAAAAAAAAAAAAAGGGTATAGTGTTTCTTTTTGTCACTGGTAACGGTATGACCTTGAGTGAGTTACTTCTGACCTTGAGTGAGTTACTTCTAAGTATCCATTTAAAAAACACTTTAAAGTGGATCACAGCTTTCTTCACGATCACTGCAACTGGACACAGCCTGAATGTCGCTTCCCTAGAGGGAAGATAGACAAGCCGCGGCTCCTCCGTAGGATGGGGTGCTAAGTAGCGGTGAACAGGAGGGAGCTGCTGACGCTCCGATGGCACCAGTGATCTCAAGTGTTCTTGCTGACGGGCGGGACATAGACTCAAACGCCAGGTATTTGATTCTCATTATATGACATTCTGCATAGGACAAAACTGTAGGAGCAGAAATAGGTGGTTTCTAGGAGGTGGGGGTAGGCGATGTTTTGACTCCAGAGGGGCAGCCCAGGGCTGTGTTGTGAGGTGACAGAACTGCTCTGTATCTTGGCTGTGGTGGTGGTTACAGCAGTCTGTATATTTCAAAATTTGCCAAACTGTACACGCAAATTGTGAATGGTAATATATAAAATTAAAGTAATTTCAAAAAGGGAGCACCAGCATTCTTCCAACACTCAGAAATGTAGACTTGCTTTGAAAGGGGTAATGTATGTCATTTAAATCCCATAAATATTCATTGATGAGCTACTATAACACAGTGCTTTATGGGAAATGATGAAGGGAATACTTGCCCAGGTGCTCAGTGGTCTAACAGTTGGACTTTGTTAGACACGCACAAAAGCCCCTAAGGTAATTTTAGGATTGCAATTATCTTATGGGAATTTAGATAGAGGAGGGAGATGCATCTAGTTGGGATCATTATTTTTAAGAAAGTGAAGAAGCCCCGTGAAGGAGTAAATTGGAGAATGGGCAGATCTTGAAAATGTTTTTCAATAAACCTTTAATTGAAGTATAACATTTCTCCAGAAAAGTATACACATCTTATGTGTACCGCCTGATCACTTTCCACCCAGTGTAGGAGACCATTAGAGTACTCTTGTGTCTTCTGGTACACAACTGTTCCCTGGAACATAATCACTGTTCTGACTTCTGACACCATTGATTAATCACGTCTATGTGTTATTTAACTTTATACAAATGGAATCATACAGAATGTACTCTCATATCTGTATTCTTTTCCTCAAGATTATGTATGTGAGGTTCATCCCTCTTTTATGTGGCAGTAGTACATTCCCATGGAATGTTCCCCTAAATAATTCCGTCACTATTTATCTCTTCTGTTGATGAGCATTTGCGTTGCCTACAGTTCTGCATTCTTATGAGAGGTGCTGCCGTGTACATTATTTCTATATGGTTTTGGTGAACACACGTATACATTTCTGTTTGGCAGCTACCAAGAGGTGGAATAATTAGGTTATAAGGTATGAGTATGTTCAGTCGTCTTTTTAAAGTTCTTTGAGTATATTCGACACACAATGTTGTGTTAGTTTCAGCTGTATGACAGAGATTCAGCTTCTCTGTGTTATGCTAGACTTGCTACAAGTGTAGCCACCATCTGTCACCATGTGGCGCTAGCACAGTATCAGTGACTATATTCCCTATGTTGTGCCTTTTATTCCCATGGCTTACCCATTCCATAACTGAAATCCTGTATCTCCTACTCCTCGTCACTCACTGGCATACTCTCCTCACCCCCAGCCCCACTAGATACCATCAGTTTGCTATATTTATAGTTTGGATTCTGCTTTTTGTTTAGTCATTTGTTATTTTTAGTCATATTTTCACTCCACATATGAGTGAAATATGTAATTTTTTTCCTCAGTTGACTTATTTTACTTAGCAAAATACACTCTAGGTCCGTCCATGTTATTGCATTTGGTATGGTCTCATCCTTTTTTATGGCCATGTAATAGTCTAGTGTGTGTGTATGCACCACTTCTTCTGAATGTTCCACTTGCTCCCTTCCTGGCTGACATTTGGTAATGCATCTCTATTTCATTTTATTTAGGAATGTATATGATTTTTCATAAAAAATAAAAAGGGATAATGGATGCATGAAAGGTACTCTAGGCAAGGGAACAACCCAAGCAAGAGTATGTGGCTAGGGTTAGAGAAGGAGTATGTTTTATTTGCTTGGAAGATTTATATTGCTTGGAATACTTACAGTAGTTGAGACTACAAAGGTAAGTTGGCCTTAATTGCCAGTCTAAATTAGAAAATTGAACTACATTTATTCTTTGTTGATGACACTTTAATTTTATAAAAGTAGTTGCATAAAAACTGCAAGCCATGCTTTAGGAAGCGTTATCAGGTAGGTTGGTGTAGGGCACATGGAGGGAGTGGAGAGAATACTCAGCAGTCCAGGCCAGAACTGAATCATGGCACAATAACCATGAAGGCAGAGGAGATGCAGTTTGGTGGCTGAGGGATTAGGAGTGGTAAGTGACTGGACAGTGGGGGCTTAAGGGGTAAAGACTAAAAGATAACTCTGACCTGGTGGTATGTTAGCCAATGATGATAAAATTCACTATTCGGCTTCTTAATGAGTGACCTATATTTGCTGTCTCTATTTCTTCAGTTCCCTTACACTTCATACTTTTTAATGTTTTATTTTTAAACTGTTAACAATGTCTAATTGTTAAATATGTCTAAAACCTACTGGTTTCGTAAAGACCAATAAAATGAATAAATAGGTGCCCATTATATCTTAAGGCACAGAGGGGCGCCTGGGTGGCTCAGTCGGTTGAGTATCCGACTTCGGCTCAGGTCATGATCTCACAGTTTGTGGGTTCGAGCCCCGCGTCAGGTTCTGTGCTGACAGCTAGCTGAGAGCCTGGAGCCTGCTTCAGATTCTGTATCTCCCTCTCTCTCTGACCCTCCCTTGCTCACTCTCTGTCTCTCTCTCTCTCAAAAATAAGTAAATAAACATTTTTTATTAAAGTAAAGAAAAAAAGAAATACTGTTTTAAAAAAATCTAAAGGCAGAAAACATTCCAGAAGTCTCATTTTTGATTACATTCTTCTCTTTAGCCCCTACCAAGCTAACTGGCACCTGGAATTTTAGGCTAATCACTTTCTTGATTTTCTTTTTTTTTTCTTGTGTGTGTGTGTGTGTGTGTGTGTGTGTGTGTGTGTGTGTGTGTGTGTGTTTGAGAGAGAGGGAGGGAGCATGCTGGGGAAGGGACAGAAAGGCGGGTAGGGGACAGAGGATCTGAAGTGGGCTCTGTGTTGATAGCAGAGAGCCTGATGCGGAGCTAGAACTTGTGAATTACAAGATCATGACTTGAGGCAGAGATGGACGCTTAACCAACAGAGCCACCCAGGCATCCCTCTCTTGATTTTCATTACAGTTTTACTGTCTGTTATCTGAGTTTAGCAGTATTCCTGTCCTCGGCTCACTTGGTACCAGTAGCTCCCACTTACCCATTTGTAACAGCTAAAGTATCTCCAGACCTTGCCAAGTGCCCCCTGGGGACAAAATCATCCCCAGTTGTGAACCACTGCTCTTCAGTGTTAGAATTCAGTGAAATGGCATTGAGTTCCCATGACTGACAGGATAGAGCCATCATGTAACCTTCCTTATCTCCATCCTGCCCCCTCCCAGCCCCAAGCTGGTGACTGTGGACAGTGGTACATTCTTCTGTTTTGGTGCTAGACCTTCCCTGATCCTGGAGGTCAGCCATTTCCTCTGGCAAGTGCTGGTGACTATTTTCCATATTCCCACGACCCATAAGTCTACTTTCTATCTACCTGCATCTCTCTTTGCCCAAATCCCTCCAACTCTTGAGGGAGTCTTCATGAGCCTAATGAGAGAATCATGCTTATTGCATTTATGATTTGCTTCCATTTCTCCCCAAGCAAACAAAAAAAAGAATGTAATTTTGGAAATTGTCATTAAAAAATAATAGACCCATGTTAATAAATAAAAATTAGAAGTGCCAATAAGCTGTAAAATGCGCATATTTTAAACACATTTTATGGCATTATTGATAGCTTGATACTGATTTGGGCTTAGGCATTATAAAATGTGTAGATTGGTAAAATGATGGGAACTTTGACCTTTAAAATTAAAATCTGAGAAATTTAAATGAAAATATATTTTGGTGGTACGCAGCAGTTGTGCATGGATTTTTTTTTTTTTAAGTGAAACACAAACCTGTCCATAAATCCCAAAGCACTATAAAGTTGGCTCCACCTAGTGAGTGAAAGTATTATACAGCTAGTGGGGAAAATCTGTACTGGAAATCTCTTGGCACCTCATTATGAAATTAAGAAAAAAAACAAATTAAAACAGAAGTGGACTATAAGCTATCTTTGTGCCCTAGGAGGTAACACAGGTAGAAGTGACCTTCACACTGAGAGAGGAGAAGTTGTTATATATTGAAGCAGTAACATGAAACATGCCTGTTGTGTTCTACCCAGCCTTGCCCTGCTCACTAACAACCCTCCCACCCCCCACCCCCATGCCACCCCCAGGCCCTTTTCTTCCTGGATGGAGGCCTTGTTTACAGGCAGTGTCAACAAATGTGGTATGTCACTTTCATTGTGATATTCTCAGTCCTCCTTGGCCAAGTCCCCACTCTCCCTGTATGGATGGAATCCTATCTGAGTCATGCTCATTTTCCACTGTTAGGTGAGAGGTTGGGGCTAGGCCCACTTACAGTGCTTTCAGAACCCTACGTGATTTTCTTTATCAGGCTGAAATTCTTTGTAGCTGTCTGAGCTTCTCACTGCAGTAGAGTAGGTCCCTATTTCTAGGCTGTGTTTGATCTTGTTACCTCTGAAAGCTTCCAGCACATTCTTCATTTCTTTCAATTCGTGTTTCCCAAATTTTAGCTATTCTCACGCTAACTTGATGACTTTTGCCCCCATTTTCTATGTGGGGACTTACAAAAATTAAAAATGTGTTTTAAAGGGAATGATGTAATGGAAACCGCAAGTGGAAGTATATATATGCAATAAAATTGGAAGAAAAGTTAGATTCTTACAAGGTGTCTTGTCTGAAAGTGCCTGAGGTCTGAGCATTTTTGGTTACAAAGGGCAAGTGTTGAGAGCTTGAAGACATATTAGCATCAAACAGGGAGTTTTCCTGGGATGAAAGAAATTTGAAAGGGCTTTTCTCACTGTGTAATTCCATGGTTATTTATTGTGGAGTCTATGAGTCTCCCTTTGAGATCATCTTGTATCCTACACTTTGGCAAACTGCTCAAGATTTACCATCTTTGGGGCACCTGGGTGGCTTAGTCGGTTAAGCGTCCGACTTTCGCTTGGGTCATGATCTCGCGGTTCGTGGGTTCGAGCCCCGCGTCGGGCTCTGTGCTGACTGCCAGCTCAGAGCCTGGAGCCTGTTCAGTCTGTGACTCCCTCTCTCTCTGACCCTCCCCTGCTCACGCTGTCTCTCTCTCTCTCCTAGAAATAAAAAAAAAAAGATTTACCATCTTTGCCAAAGGAACTTCATCATTTACTACTCATTTCACAAAGGCCTTGTTTCCCCTAAAAAGGAATTTTTTTTTTTTTACTAATTCTTTTTCGAACACTTCCTTCCTTCATTAACAAGTATAAATTGTGCTGATATCTCACATTTCCTCACTCTCTTTTCCAATTAGATTAAGTTACATGTGGACAAAAATTGTGTGTTTATGATTTCTTCTAACAAATACCATTAATTTAATTCATGCTTGGTATAACTATGCACAGAAGCAGGCTTCATTCCTTTTTTATTTTATTGTTTTTTTTAAGGTAAATCATGGTCAGAAGTGGTCCAAAAGAGCACCATGGTCAATTAATTAATCATTTAGCCCATTGACAACTAGTTTGGGGGCATGTTCTCTGGATCTGGAATGGTACCTGATTCAAGAATGAGGAGGTGAACTAAACAGACCTGCTTTATACATTCATAGAATTCAGAATCTGATGTGGGGTGTGGGGCAGAGACAACTAAAGAGGCCAGTGCAGTGCAGGCTTCTAATTATAGAATTAGTCTGCTTTTGTGATTGTTGGGTAGCTCAGGTAAACTTGGAACAGAGATGTGTGAAGGAAGGCATGGGAGTTTCAAACCCCACACATATACCTTATTTAACATCCTTACTTTGGGTAAGATACTCACCTCACTCCCTGTCCCTTAGTGTCTTTATTTAAATTAAAGTGATGAAATAAAGATAAGGTGTGATATGCAAATACAAGGTATAGTTATCATTGTGACAGTATGATGAATTCTATCCACTCTCCTCCCTGCCCTTTTTAAAAATGAGATAGAAACACGATGTCATTGTTTTCAAAAAATTAAAACTTCCTGTCTGGCACACTTGTAAATGAAGATACACTGATCTTGGGGCTCCTGGGTGGCTCAGTTGGTTAAACGTCCAACTTTGGTTCAGGTCATGATCTCACAGTTTGTGGGTTCAAGCCCTCCTTCGGGCTCTGTGCTGACAGCTCAGAGCCTGGAGCTTGTTTCAGATTCTGTGTCTCCCTTTCTCTCTGACCCTCCCCTGCTCACACTGTCTCTCTCTCTCTCTCTCTCAGAAATAAATAAAAAAACAAAAAAAGAAGAAAAAAAGAAAATACACTGATCTTCGATACAGAATTAGAAAGCAAGCATCCTTGTTAATGGGAATATCATTGTGGATAGTGCTTAAAGGTCGCAAAGCCACACAGTTTTCAAATTGTCTGTTTAAATTAATAAGTGATTTGAGCATTCAGAGGCATTCCAAAACATTTCTCTCTTCAGGCTCTACAGTCCCTGAGATCAGTGATTTATGTCAAGAATATCCAACAGAGCCTGGGTCATAATAGGTGCTCCAAAAAAATATTTCCCTCAAGTTCCTGGGGCTCCCGTTGATAGAAATGATAACAGATCCAAAAATCAAGGCTTTATTGGGACTACAGCTGAAGGCAGAAGAGTGGTCAGGGTGGCCTCCCAGAACAGAAAGGGGAAGCCCCTCTCAGATTCCTGCTCTGGTCCAATGGGTTGAGGAGGTATAGGGAAAAAAGTAATGTCTCCTCCTGATTGGTTGGAACAGCCTCGTCCTGATTGGTCCATATTGGCAGGCAACTCAGACAGCTCATTGGTGATATTTGGAGCCTGGGTCCTCTATTTTAAGTCTGGCTTGTATAATGGCACACACTGTTGGCTACATCCTGGTTCTGCTCTATGAGAGACATAGTTTAACAATAAGAGCCCACAGAAAGTGTCCAAGGTGCTTGATTTTTACTTGGGGCTTGTTCCTGTTAGAAGGAGTAGTTTGAATGAGAATATTTTGATTTTTCTTATTTTTTAAATTCCTGATTTAGTCTGCATTTCTTAAAAACGAAAAATAATGTGATTTGATATTAGAAGCCAGATAAGCCTGAATAGGAATGGTTATTGTTATCTGCATCTGCTTTGCTGTTATGCCTGATACCTGGCAGCTAATTAATACTTAGTAAATGTTAAAATTATGTAGCTTTGCTGGCACTATTCTTTGTTAAAGGACACATGACTTAATTTCTTAAAGCAGATTTAATTTTTCCTTTTTGTTAGTTTATGGCAGTGTTACTTGAAATTACACAGGCCACTAATTTAAAATGTTTGTTATTTTAACATTTTGCTATTCACATAAATATATACTTTGATTATAGGCAGGACTCCCTGTGGTGTAAATTAGGTGTAGGCGCTAATACATATTGAGTTTATTATGATTGATTGGATGTAATCAACAGACAGGAAGGATTTATGTACAAATATTATTTTTCTCATTTTAAATCCTGTTTGCTCAGCATAACTGAAACAGGAAGTCATTATAATAGTCAATGCTGAGATGCTTTAGAAGTTTGGGAAATTTGACTAGTAACACAAATTTAACATAAGGTGATCTACTGAACACAGAGAAGTTCTATTTGTTATAGTTTTGCTTATTTAAATATATGATTTCCTGCTTGACTTCTGGGTGTATTTATATAGTAAAAATACAAATTCAAAACATAAATGACCTACTGAGTCAGAGCAGAGGGTTCCCTGGGCTAGAATTTTTTGCTGTAGCTAAGACAACCATTGAAAAGGCAGAGTTAGTTGTCCACTATCAAAAGCTACAGATCATCAACTCTTCGTTTTTGCTTATTCATTATAAATGTATTCTTCACAAATATCTGTCTGGACCTTTCCTGAGCTTATGTATATATACTTAGGATCTGTATAACCTCTTCAAATATCTGTTTTCTTTTTTTTTTTTTAATTTATTTTTTAATTTATTTTTTAATTTTTTATTTATTCTAGGAGAGACAGAGACAGTGTGAGCAGGGGAGGGTCAGAGAGAGAGGGAGTCACGGACTGAAACAGGCTCCAGGCTCCGAGCTGGCAGTCAGCATAGAGCCCGACGCGGGGCTCGAACCAACGAACCGTGAGATCATGACCTAAGCGAAAGTCGGACGCTTAACCGACTAAGCCACCCAGGCACCCCTCAAATATCTGTTTTCAAAACCGTCTTCACTGTTGCCTCCAAATGGTAACTTTTATTTGCCATAGTTTTGAGGTTCTCAAGGCTGACTTTTTATCCATGTAGTATTCTGAAATCAAATGTGTGTGTGTCTGTGTGTGTGTGTGTGTGTATGTATACATACATACGTACATGGGGGTAGGGAGCAGGCATATGTGGGAGGGCAAAGAGAGAGAGAGGGAGAGAGGGAATCCCAAGTAGGCTCCATGTTGCCAGCACAGAGCCCGACCAACACAGAGCTTGCTCTCACGAACCGTGAAATCGTGACCTGAGCCAAAATCCAGAGTCAGACGCTCAAAACCAACTGAGCCACCCAGGTGCCCCGAGTGCTGTTTTTCTTAGGCACTGTGCTAAGTATTTGCCTTATGTCATTTAATTATCACATTAATCCATCAAATAGGTAATATTCATGCCCCATTTTACAGATGCAGATTTTAAGACTCAGAAATGAAATGACTTGTCCAAGGTGAAATAATGAGATGAACACTGTGTGTGTGTGTGTGTGTGTGTGTGTGTGTGTGTGTGGTTTACATGCACCACCACACTATGTTGTCTTTGATTGAAAAGTGGTTCTGTTTGTATCCATTAGAGAGACATCTCAGCTGCTCATTTATTTATAAAACAGTGACTTCTCAGAGGATTGCTGCCCACTGATTGAAACTGTGTTCTGGGTCCTTACGACATCTTGTACAAATTGGAGTTTTGTTCCTCCCTCTTGACTTCCATACCACCTTCCACCATAGCTCGATTGTCCACGAGAAACAGTCTGTCTCTACATTCAGCTCAGTGTTGGGAATACAAGTACTAAATTTACACAAGGAGAAAGTTTAGCTGACAAAAGATCTATCCCTTCCTTCTCTGATCCATCCCTTCCTTCTCTTCGTGCTCTTTTCCAGCTCCTCTTTGGACCAGAAGGGATGTAGGTGTACTTTGAGTTGTTCATGCCGATACCTCTTTCAGAGATAGTAGTTTGGGAAGGATAGACCCCCCACCTCAGCAGCTGTGGTGGTCTGTGGAGGCCATTTCTTTTTTTTTTTAGAGACAGAGACAGCATGAGCAGGGGAGGGTCAGAGAGAGAGGGAGTCACAGACTGAAACAGGCTCCAGGCTCTGAGCTGGCAGTCAGCACAGAGCCCGACGCGGGGCCCGAACCCACGAACCGTGAGATCATGACCTAAGCGAAAGTCGGACACTTAACCGACTAAGCCTCCCAGGCGCCCCTGTGGAGGCCATTTCTAATAGCAGAATATTATGTTGCTTTAAAATATTTTAATGACTTGATTCCTGCCGTGAAGAAGGAAGAAGCTGACGTCTTAGAGGATGAGCATGATGGTGGTGGTGGTACCCACTCCTGCTGGAGTCCTCAACACCCTTAAGAGGGTGGCAGAGACGTCCTATGTGCTTCTTTACTCCTTAGTCTTTCATTACTTCCGAAAGGGGACTACGATAAAAGAGAAGTCCACATTTTTATTTTTAAATGAGTTACGAGTTAAACCCTACGGTGAGAGGCAAATACTATGGTTTTAAACTCCTGAAGTGGAAAATTTTATTTATCATGAAGTCACATTCTAAGTAACTTTGGGCCCCCACAATGACAACAGCCTTATCTTTTCCTGTTTACTTTCCTAGATAAAGGAAAGTAAATTGCAGTTTTACTAAATTTCCCGTTTGAAGAAATGCCAATCAAAGTGGCATAATCTCATCAGTGTTTGTCTCTCCAGCTCCTTGTTGTCTCATGAACTTGGCCCGTATTGTAGATTGTGATCTGCTTATTGCAAAATACCCCAAATAACAAAGAAACAGCCTCTGAATCTCTTTAGTGTAAGAACTAGTGTTTCTTTTGAAGTGAACCCTAAGAGAATCTCAGAAAGCTCAAGATAGGAAGTTAACCTGAAATTAATAATAAAATTGATTATTATATTCAGTGAAAGGCCAAACTATTATTTCATGTATATCTCCTTTCATTAATTGTTTAAAAATTGACTTCAGACAACATTTGAAATGCCTCTTTGCCGATTATATTTTTATTCTCAGGACAGATTTTTCTAAACAGTCTTAAAAAGAATTAATTTTTCTTTCTGTATGTTTGCATAAGCATTTAAATGGTTCTTTAAAAATGTCAGAGTGAGCCTAAATCAAGTTTACCTGGGGTCATCTTGGTCTCGTCTGCTTTTCCTTCTTGCAACCTTAAAAGGCTTCTTTGTGTGCTAGGTACAATGAGCCGTCTTTCAGAAGATGCTAGGCCGTCGTTTTTACAGTGAGATCTGTTCTTGGTAGTAGAAGAAAATAGAAACAGGATGAAAGAGATAATCGTGATTGAATGGTCCTGAGCAGTTATTTCTGCAAATAGGTGGTCATTAAAAATTGCCTTCAGTCAGCCTCTGAAGGCTTCAGGTTAGAACTGCCGGACCACTTTCTTGTAACTTTGTACCTCAGTCCTTACTCATGAAGGTCAACTGTGTTCAGCAACTGAAAGCATCCAAACGTAGGATATAATTGTGCTTCCCATTTATGCCTGTTGATGCACCCTTCCTAATTAATTAAATGCTTCAGATTGTACTTTGGAGGGCCTTTCTTACTGATCTTTTTGAATTTTGTTGCTCATCTATACTTCCTTCCTTCCTTCTTTCCACCCATCCAGCCATCCGGCTAGCAAATATTTATCGGGCACTTATTCTGTGCCAGGCACTGAGAATAAAATAAATACAAAGGACCCTGCCCTTAAGGACGAAAGACAGTTGACAAATAAAATGATCATAACTTGGGGGGGTGTGAGGTGGGGGTGACAGGGAAGACCTCTCTGAGGCAAAACGTCACACCTGTAAAGCCCTCCTCTGAAAGGTGAGGGGGAGGCCAAGGAGAACACCTGGCATAGTTCTCCTCAGCCCAGTCTTACAATGGGCATGGGTGTGGGAGTTTGGGTTTCCCTGGTGTGAGCCCCTGAAGAGCAGAGCCCCTGGCCTCTTCACTGTTGTCTTGCACGTGGCCCTGAGAAGGCGGCCCGCAGGGCCTGTCAGCGCTTCAGCCTTTTTCCAGGGAGCACACTGACATGTGGGGAGAGGAGGGTGTGTGCGTGTTACTTTTGAGAGTCTTTTGCGTTTCGTCATCACTCCCACGGTTATCTGTAATTACCTCACAATAAGGCTTTCACCAAACATTCAAAGCATGTCCATAATAATTCCAAGTGGATGCTTTAAAGGATTAAACTCTACAAGTAGAAACTTCTTTTTTCAACAAATAAAGGGTACTTACTTTCTGGGGTGTTTTCCTGCCACTCTTATATAGTTTACATAGAATATATTATATATAATTGTATATATTCAAAAAATTTTTTAAATTTTTTATTTGTTAGAGAGAGAGAGAGAGAAAGCGTGAGCAGGAGAGGATCAGAGAGAGAGGGAGACACAGAATCTGAAGCAAGCCCCAGGCTTTGAGCTAGCTGTCAGCACAGAGCCCGACGTGGGGCTTGAACCCACGAACCGTGAGATCATGACTGAGCTGAAGTCGGAGGCTCAACTGACTGAGCCACCCAGGCACCCCTATAATTGTATATGTTACAATATATTCTATATTAGTGGTTCCTGGGCCTGACTTCACATTAGACTTCAATGAAGATTTTTCAAATAACACAGAATTCCAAACTCATCTGCTAGAGTCTCATTCAGTCATTAGTTTTGGGAAAGATCCATGACCTTAAATGCTCCTGCATTGATTTTGAGGGGGTAGGGTGGGGAGAAGAGTCCCCAAGTGCTTGCTTGTCATAGGAGTCCAGGCTTGGGAACTATTCACTGGGATCATACTGGGACATTTGAAGAGAAGGTCCATGCTTCCTAAAGTGGCTGTGGGAGGTAGTTCATGCGTCAGAATAATGCTGGGCACACAATGAGCCCTCGGCTCTTAACCGTCAGTGAGTAGCAGAAGGGCGACTTTACTAAAAAGAGCAATGACTATCAGAAGAAAAGACAGAAGAAAATGGTATGCTCTGGGAGCAATAAAACATTTGATATCCAAGTAAAATAAGAATTCTTACAGTGATAAGGATTCTACTTTTCCTCAGCTGAGTTTCAGACAGGGTAACAAGTAAAACATCTTATCTCTTCTCTCACCCATTCAACATAGCGACTGGATTTTTCCTTCCAAAAGGATTCCAAGGCCCAAATTTAGCATCCAAAGGAAAATTTGGCTGTCACTTGGATGGTTGATAGTTTTAAGTTCCATTTTAGTTAAGGTCGTCTTTGGAAAGGTCAGTAAGAATTCTGATGACTCTAGTTTTTTGCTGAAAATCGGGGCAGGGAGTAGTAATCAAGATTTCAAATGTATTGGAATACAGGTAATATTTTTATTCTGCATTTGGTGTTTTATTTTTTTTATATTATTTTTCCTTGTTCTCCAATTGCATTTCTTAGTGTGTTTAAATTTAGGGTTTGTGTGTTTGTGTGTGTGTGTGTGTGTGTGTGCGCGTGCGTGTGCATGCACACGTGTGCATGCAAATACATACGTACCTGCACTTAGGATATGCATCTGGATAATCCAGATGTGCACAAGAGAGTTACCTTCATGTTATAGATTAATTCATTTTAAATATTTTTAGAAGAGTAACTTTAAAAAATTTTTTATTTTAGGAGAGAGAGAAAGAAAGAAAGAGAGACAGAGAGATTGTGTGCACAAGTAGGGGAGAAGAGCAGAGGGGAGGAGAGAGAGAGAGAGAGAGAGAGAGAGGGAGAGGGAGGGAGGGAGGGAGAGAGAGAATCTTAAGTAGGCTCCACGCTCTGCACGGAGCCCAATCCAGGGCTTGATCCTATGACCCTGGGATCATGACCTGAACTGAAATCAAGAGTTGGATGCTCAACTGACTGAGTCACCCAGGGACCCCCATTTTAAAGATACTTATTGAACATCAACCACAGACAAGTATATTCCACTAGGTTCTAGGGATACAGTGGTGAACAAAAAAGACAAGCTTCCTGCTCCTCTAAGACATTTTTTGAATAACTAGGTGACAACTTGAGGACTGGTATTTTATTTTATTTTTACATTTTTAATTGAGGTATAGTTGACATACAGTATTATATTAGTTTTAGGTGTACAACATACTGAAATAACAAATACATTACAGAACACTCACTGTGATAAGTGTAATTACTGTAGTTACTGCCTGTCACTGTAAAAAGTTATTACAATGCTATTGACTGTATTCCCTCTGCTGCACTTTCTGTACCCATGCCATATTTATTTTGTAACTGAAAGTTTAGTCTCACCTGTTTTGCCTATTCTCCCACCCCTTTCCCCTCTGGCAACCACCAGTTTGTTTTCTTTTATTTATGAGTGTTTCTTTGTGTGTGTATGTTTGTCTTCCAGATTCCATATGTAAGTGAAATTGTATGGTGTTTGTCTTTCTCTTGCTTATTTCACTTAATACTCTTTAGATTCATCCATATTGTCACTAATGGTAAGATTTCATTTTCTTTATGGCTAAGTAATACTCCATTGTGTGTGTGTGTGTGTGTGTGTGTGTGTACACATCTTCTTTATCCATTCATCTATCATTAGACACTTAGAGTTTCATATCTTGGCTATTGTAAATAATGCTGCAGTAATATATAGCTTGAATTGGTGTTTTGTTTTCTTTGGGTAGATACCCAGAAGTAGAATTACTGGATCATATAGTAGTTCTGTTTTTAATTTTTTGAGGAGCCTTTTTATTCTTTTCCATAGTGGCTGTACCAATTTACATTCCCACCAACAGTGCTTGAGGGTTCCCTTTGTTTTCACATCCTTGCCAATACTTTTCATTTCTTGTACTACCCATTCTGACAGGTGTGAGATGGTATCTCATTGTGGTTTTGATTTGCATTTTCCTGATGAGGGGTGATGTTGAGCACCTTTCCATGTGTCTGTTGGCTATCTGTATGTCTTCTCTGAAAAACATTTATTCGAGACCTCTGCCCCTTTTTTTATTCCTGTGTGTGTGTGTGTGTGTGTGTGTGTGTGTGTGTGTGTATGTGTATGTGTTAAGCAGATTGTTGTTTTAGTATTGGAGAAATGTATGTAATATCTCATAAATTTTGTAGATGACAGCATATATACACATGTAAGTCAAACTTTCCTCCATTTGCTGGTGAGTATTTCAATGCTGTGGCCAAGAAGATTTTCCAAGAACAATGATGTAGTATAGATCTTTCTAAAGTACTATGAAGAATTGAACACATGCCCCTTAAGAGTAATTTTATTTAAATACTTATGTAAACAGTCAATGGACAGCCTTATTGGGGATGGCAGATTATCTGGGATGAAAGGTCAGGCGATGTCATTGGCTGAACATGCCAGGGTAGCATTTGGCACCACTTTGTGTCCCTGATGGAATGGCTGGAATTGATACCATTGGTTTCATGGTCAACATTTGAGATCTCATGGAGGGTACAAATTTTCCCTGAGTGTAAGCATGTAATAAATCAGGGTTTCAGTTCTAAAACTTACCCAGTACCATGTAACTCAATGTACTTTCAAATAGTGCCCAAAGTAAGAGGGAGTCCAGCTCAGTCTTTTTAAAGATAATCTAGCTATCCTTTAAATGTTCTGGTATGGTCATATTCTACCCTCTCTATTTTCCTTCATCTTCTCCTTTCTCTATGGGTTTTTTCCCACTATGTCCTTTTTCCTTTGGTTCTCTAGATCGGTCAGTGTCAATCAAGGATAACAGCCTCAACCCCCATCATAACCATAAGGTGTTTCTTAGTTGAGACATTGGCATGTCAGAGACTATGCCAAACACATCACTATATTTTCTTATTCAGTTGTAACAACACCTATGGGATAGGCACTTAACGGTTGCCTTTCTCAGGGGAGGAAGCTGGGGCACCAAAAGTTTGGTAAATTTTGGCAAAATCACAGACTTAGTAAGTGGTGGAATTTCAGCCTGGATAAGTTGACACCAGAACGTTTATCCTTTATTTTCATGACATTTTGTGACAGAGGCAGGAGAAGAGAGGTTGGGTGGGGTAGTAGGGGGAATAGTGTAGCATCTTAGTCCTCTGTTTACACCAGTACCCAGCACAATACCTGGTGTGTAGGACGTGCTCAATAACTATAGCTAGTGAATGCAATTATTACATTAGGGACCTGGATTTCCTACCCGACCCCCGGTCTTTGTATTGGTCTTTAGTTTTGTCAGTACTCTGTTCACTCTTCTGCACTTCTCTTCACCCTTTCCAACCTCAGTGCTCCCTCATCCCCCATGAACTATCATCATGTCCTACCAGGACTATTGCAGTAGCCAATCTTGGTTCTCTTTTAGCTGAGTCTCAATATAGCAGCTAGAGGGACCTTCCTAAAGTCTCAAAGCTGAGCCCTTTGCTCCTCTGCATACAGTCTCTCCATGGTTTCCTGTTCGTCTTGGATCAAAATCAACTCCTTGTCCCTGTCCTGCCAGATCCTGTGTGGTCTGGCCCAGGTCATTGCTTTGGTTTCATGGACACCACATTTTTCCCTCTCTCCGTGTCCTCCAGCCATAGTGGATCATTCTTCTAATTCCCACCTCAGGATTCTTGCACATATATATTGTTACCACTGTTCGGAAGGCTCTTCTTCCACTCTGTCCGTCCCACCAGCTGCTGCCCTCACTCAGATCTCAGCACAGAGGTCTCTGCCCAAGAGAAGCCTTTTCTGACCCTTACATTTTAAGTCTTTCAAGCTCCCTGTAGCAGTTATTACATGTAGCATTATCTGATTGTGTGATTATTTAATATGTGTGCCCCACTAGCCCATAAACTCCAAGAGTACACATTGCCTGGGACATAGTAGGTATCCTATAAATATTTATTAAACAAAAGAATAAATGAATGAACAAATGAGCAAAGAATAGAAAGAACTAGAAATAGCCTGCCTGAGACTTCTGGCTAGACATGTCCTATTATTAAAGGGAGGTTAAAACAAAGATAATTTCATTACACTATGGAATTCAGGTTTGATTATGGCTTGTAGAGAACGCATTGTTTTCCAATCATTTACTTTGCAGATAAGCTCTTAGGCACCGAGAGCTGAGGTAACTTGCCCAGGGTACACAGCTAACCAGTGTCACAGGCCTTTGTTCTGACCTTTGAATAGTGTGTAGAGACAAACTTACATATTTTCATAACAGCAGCACTCTGGTGTGCTGAGTCTGTAGGATTTCCATCAATATTTGATAATATTGATGTTGTCATGTTGGAATTTTAAAATGTCTTTTGAGGACACGTGTTATTTTTTTTCCGTCTTGTACACCAGTGCGTCCAGAATTAATTGAGTGACAGTCTAAGAATATACAGATACATGGCCTGAAGATGTGTACGTCCTAAAAGATGGTGCCCACAATTAGATGCAGCTTGCATTTGGCTCCCATCAGGACCGGGCAGGGACAGCCCTCCATCCCCTTGGGGTCTGAGAGTGAGGAAGTCTGCCTGGATCTCTAGCCTGCCAGTAGGAGAGCAGGTCCGATCATCAGCTCCGGTTCCAGAAATGCCCAAGATCTCCCAAACTGAGAAGGGACGCAAGCAATCCTATAGCTCTCCTAAATTCTTGGACTCTGTTAAGTGTTAAAAATTCCCTGGGATGTGAAATTACCTCCCTTTGAAGTTCTCCACTAACTGACGCGCAGCCGCTGCAAGCGTCAGCCTTTACCTGCGATCTGGAAGGCTAAGAGAGCATCGTGAGGTGCTCAGCCGGCTGCTGGGCGAACTGCTGGCCAGCCTGGGTCCTTGCGTCGCCCCTTTAGCAGTGTGAGGCAGCATTTTTGTCTTGCAGGTACAGTAGGTACTGGATTAAACAGGTCTGCTGTTGCAGACAGACACCAGGCACCGTTCTAGCACAAGCTGTGTTTGGATTGGAGTTTCCAGGGCCTTATCAGGAGCCACCCCTAGTGACACAGCCGGTGCCAGAACTAACTTTGACTTTCACTCTTCGCCAAGGGCTTGCAGAGCACCTTAAAGGAAAAAAGATGGAGGCGCTTAGAGTTCAGATGTTCATGCCTTGCTCCTTTGAAAGCTTATATCTGTAAGTGAAGTTTTATTCTGGAAATAATCCTGGGACCACTTAACAGGAGTGATTTTTTTTTAAGGGGGAGGCTAGAGAACGGGAAGGTTTTATTGGGAGTTAAAAATACTGGAACTGTTACTTTGTGACTGTGGCTTTAATCAGCTTCAGCTGTAGCCTCTAGTATGTGACTAGGACGAGGATAACAACTAATATGTGGGGTGTGGGGGCGATGGAAATGCTGGCCCATTAGCTTTGTCTTCTTGTTTAAAATTGAATGTTGGTCTTCAATTAATAATGCCCCAAAAAATGACCGCTTGAACAATCTGAGAACAGAGCTTGATTTATGATGATGGGGTAGATTGCAGCTCAGCTTCGTCATGAACAAAAAAGGATTTTCTCCAGGAAAACGAGTGTTCCTAGCAGTAGCATTTGTCAAAATTGCCCTCTTGCAAACACTTTGGATTTTTTGCTTTCTCCTTTTTTCTTTTTAAACCTTACTGTGGAACAGTAGCAGTTGCATTTATAAACATCGCGTTTGCATTTCTGTATATTGATTTCTTTTTCTCTTTGAGAGGAAAACGAAACATCCAACCATCAGAGTCAGCTGCATTGGCATAGAAGTGTAGCACAAGTTTGAAATGGGCAGTTTCAAAGAAATACTAGAAAAGGGAAAGACCAAGTAGATGATAGTGCCCCCCTCACCCCCCCTTAACATTTACTTTCAATGTTAGGTGATAAGATTAGAAAACAATACTAAAAGCTCTGTGCCTAAGTGAATAGGCATTCAAGCAAATCAACTTATGCAAAAGCCACCTTTGTAGCTTAATAATTATTTACTGAACGTTCCTGGGTCATGAGAGAGGTTGTGATTAAGTCAGAAAAGCATTATGTTCAGCAGCTTGTGAAGGTGTGTTTAAAGACAACAAGAATCGTGGAAAAATACTAAATGTAGCAGAACTATTTTTAGAATTTGATTCTTAAAAAAATAAATCCCCACAAACTGAAGTGCAGTTCGAGTTCATTATGTTCAGTAGTTGCATCTAGAAGTCCTTACAGTAGCCTTTAAAATAATTTCTATTTTTTTGCATGATTTTTGCTGTATTAAGTTTGCTTTCATTTATATTTTTCATTCCATAGGTCCTAAAAACAGTTTACTTATTTCTCTGGAAAAAAAAAAAAAACACGAGCATTTTATGAACAAATTTTTTGTATGTTAATTATGCATTTAAAATGTCATGCTAGAACTGTTATAAATTTCTTTCTCGCAAATCAGATAATAGTTAGGGAGATGGTGACTGCTTTTTGTGATTCATACCCAACAGGAATGTACTCTGTAACTTACTAATTTTTTTAACATTAATTTTATGCAAATTAACAGATGCCACGAAAGGATAAAACATGCCATTCCAATGCAGCCTAAGGACAGTGACGACATCACCCTTGAGTTTACACCAAACTCAGTTCCTAATTTGAACTGCCTTTGCTTAATTGATTTTGAATTTCTTTTTCTGCTTAAAGAAAATACTCACCATAGGAGCATGCTTCCCTTCTAAACTCTCAGAATGAAATTCTTAGCACACATCTTTGACAAAACTGTTCACTGAGCTGTTGCCTATTAACTTCTTTGTGCCTGTTCTTTTAGGGAGGGCACACGCTGTGAATTAATTGTTTCTTTTGTATTTTCCTCTAGGAAAGCAAAAGAACACCATAGCAGAAAGCAACATTCTAAGAGTTTTGGGTTCCTAGAAAATAACTTGTCAGTTTTCACTAGTTCTGAGATATTAAGAAGATGCTGAGGATACCAAACCAAGAATTAAAACATAGGATACTATAACTTCTACTTATGGTTCACATGGTGTGCTGGCCACCATTCTAACCTGTATTAACACATTTGGTTCTCATAATTGCCCTCTGGCTAAGGTAGTTTTTTTCTCCTTCCATTTTGCAGACGTGAAAACTGAGGTTTGGGCAGGTGAAAAATCCTGCCCATGTCCTGTAACTGAGACAGGATAGAGATACATTTTCAACCTTTGGTATTCTAGCTTCAGGACTTCTGCTCTTTTCTGTTATGTTCTGTGGATTTTCATTTAAGATACTGAATGAATTGATGTTTCCTCCTCTGCCTTTTTAGTGAGTGGTTTTCTGCAATGCACAGATTTCTGAATTACTCCAGTCATTCCTCGTTTGAGTTTTTGAGGGGGGACACAATTAGTCTAGTGCCATAGTATTGGTCTCTCAAATGTATTTCCTTATATCCAGTTCACTACTGATAATAACTATAAGGCAGCTATTTGGGGCAAGAGATCTACTAAATATATACATCGATTATAGGATCTATTCTGACTTGAGAAATCTTAAAATGTAGACGGAAGGTTTGTCTTAGAATTAAGGAAATACAGTAGGTCTCTAGAGCCCAGAGATCTTGGGAAAAATACAGTCTCTGTCACCGGATGATGATTTAAGCAAATGGTTTGACTAAAGGTCTTCCAACACTAAGGTTCTAATGTTATCTGATTTTAAGAAGTGGAGTCTTTGTTAGGATAGAGACACCACGTTTATTCATTGAACATGTATTTATTTGATCCTACTGTGTGCCAAGTGTTCTTCTGGGTGCTAGGAAGTCTTTATGTGAATAAAACATAAAAAAAGAATCCTGTCCTCAGGGAGGCCAGGTCATGAAGGACTATGCATATTTCAGCTCCGTTCTTCAAAAATTTTTTAAATGTTTATTTTTGAGAAAGAAAGAGAGAGAGAGCAAGAGAGGCAGAGAGGGAGAGGGAGGCACAGAATCCGAAGCAGGCTCCGGGCTCTGAGCTGTCAGCACAGAACCCAACATGGGGCTCGAACCCACGAACCGTGAGGTCATGAACTGAGCTGAAGTCGGATGCTTAACCAACTGAGCCACCCAGGTGCTCCTTTCAGCTTCATTCTTAAGTCTCGGCCTCATCTTTGCAGTCCAGAGTGGCTGCTGGACTTCTAGCCGTTACAGCCAATGTCTAGGAGACATGATGGCAGAACTTAGACATGAAGCTAACTTAGTTCCTGGAAAGCTGGGTAATGTTGTGAGTAGCACTGCACCAGCTAAAACAAGGAGAAAGTAGGAAAATGGATATCGGATTGTGTGAGTTGCAGACTTTAGGCCGAAACTTTATTTTTTTCAGGATGACTGATGTTTTCTAAAATGTCACCAACACCAGCTGTGGTATTGCAGGGCACATCAAACTGGCTTAATAAAAAATGGAGACTGACTGGCCTTTGCAAATGAATATCCAGTGTTCAGGGTTTTCAGGGCTTATCTAAGATCATTTGATTTATTTGCTCAGTGTCATCCAAACGCTGGCTCCTTCTTTACATTTCTCTCTTCTCTGTCTGCTGTTTCTTCCGTCAGTCCACATTACTGTTTCACCTAGTTTGACTTTCTTTGCAGTTGGCCCAGGAAATTCCAGATTTACATCCCACTGTCTTTCCAAATCTTTGCATAAGGAGAGTTCTTTTACCCCAGTAGTTATAGTCCGAAGCATAGGACTGACTCTTGCTGAACTGCTTTGGAGCACGGGCCCTTGGGATGGATATGCCAACTGGCCAGTCCTGGGTTGGGTTTCCCTACCTGGAGTCAGCAGCAGTGTCAAAACCTCATGAACTGAAAGTGAGGAGGCTAGTCCTTCCAGATGGAATCAGGGTGCTTTACCAAAAAAGTGGGGCAGGGTACTGGGCTGCCCAGGAGGCCATCACTTATGCTTTTGTCTTGATTTCCACACAATATTTCGACTTCCTATGTTGGTAGGTAGGTCCTAGGCATACATAAAGAAAGTTCTTCCTTTTAAAATACTGCAGGTAGAGTATCATGTCATGCCCTAACAATTACTTGCACTTTATAGGCGATGAATTTTTCAGAGCCTTTTAAAACATGGCAGCTAGGTGTGAATGGGATTCCACAGTTGGACAGAGTATGCAAGGGTTCCAGAGTGTGGCCTAGTGGAAGGAAACTTGATGTGAAAGACAGAAAATTTGAGTGTTTCCTCCTATTGATGGCCTGGCTCTCAGAGGCACTTTCCTGTAGGGAATTGAATGCTAAGAATACGCCAGCCCCTGGTGGCCTCTGCAAGTTGGAGAACAGTCGTGGTCATAAAATGAGGAAATGACATCCTCGTATCCTTGGTTGAAAATGTCTTTTAGTAAGAGTTGACATTCTCCCTAGTTACGGAGTGTACAGAAGTGAGAAACTCTGGGAGTGGTGAAAATAACCCACTTAAAAAAAAATCTGATGATGAAAATTGCCTGGAAGAACACTGGTCATATATTACTGAGGTCTCTTAAACATTTTTGGTAATCCTTCCTAGTTAAAGAATTTTTTTGCAAGCAAACTCTCACAACGTATTTTTAGTTTATTTATAAATTATAAACATGTCTATAATGTTTATATGTTATACGCATTATATTGTAACTACATTACATTATTCAACATGTGCCATATTGTAGTAATGTTATGTGTATTACATTATGCAACATGTACAAAAATAGAAAATAGGGGCGCCTGGGTGGCTTAGTCGGTTAAGCGTCGTACCTCGGCTCAGTCATGATCTCGCAGTTTGTGCGTTCAAGCTCTGTGTCGGGCTCTGTGCTGACAGCTCAGAGCCTGGAATCTGCTTCGGATTCTGTGTGTGTGTGTCTCTCTCTCTCTGCCCCTTCTGCACTCCTCCTCTGTTTCTCTCTGTCTCAATAATAAATAAACATTAAAATATTAAAAAAATAGAAAATAAAAGAGGACAAAATTTTTATATAAAGAAATCTTCTTTTTAAAAAATATTTTTAACATGTATTCATTTTTCAGAGACCATTGAGTGGGGGAGGGGTAGAGAGAGAGGGAGACACAGAATCTGAAGCAGGCTTCAGGCTCTGAGCTGTCAGCACAGAGCCTGATGAGGGGCTTGAACCCACAGACTGTGAGATCATGATCTGAGCTGAAAGTCAGATGCTTAACTGACTGAGCCATCCAGGTGCCCCTATGAAGCAATGTACTAATCTTTTGTTTCTGAGCCCCAGGATATCATATTTTGTAACCTCTTTTGAAGAATATTGATATACTAGGAGTCTTATTAGGGTTCTCTTTAATTTGGGTCTAATCAATTACTGAGATTAGTCTTGCTTATACCAGCTTAAAAATATTAATCTTGGGGTGCCTGAGTGGCTCAGATGGTTAGGCGTTTGACTTCTGATTTCGGTTCATGTCATGACCTCGTGGTTCATGGGATTGAGCCCCATGTTGGGCTCTCTGCTGAACATGGGGCCTGCTTGGGGTTCTCTCTCTTCCCCTCTCTCTACCCCTCCACTCTCTCTCAAAATAAATCAATAAACATTTTTTTGTAAAAAAAGAATATTAATCCGGAATAGATGAGGAGAGTCTCACTGGAGTTTAGGTGTTGTTGAAAAGTAACGATTTCAGATTTTAACTTCTGTGTGATTGGTGGTGGTTCGTACTTTTTAGAATTTTTCCTTCTTTTGTACAGTGAAAGGTACAGAGCTTCAAAGGACAGGAGTACTGTCCACTTAGGGCACCATGATCTTCCTCGCGTCTAGCAGAACCTGACCCTTGGAAAGCATCCAAATATTTGGTGAGGAAAAGGAGAGGAGAAAGACAAGCTGTACTTTGCAATCCTTTTTCTTTTCTCTCTGCCAGAAACCTGTAGTGTGTACTGTTTGGGCCGATAACATTACCAGAAAAATTTTGTCAGGTTTTTATTTTTTTCTTGACCACTAAAACCCAGAGTCGATGAAGTCTGGAAGATCTCAATTTTTGAAGCCACATTTGGAGGTACTTTCACATTTACATGGATTATAATAGTCTTAGATGTTTTAAGTACAAGCAACAACATCTTTTCTTACTGGTGCTTGGTGCTAGCATACATGGTAAAAAGGGTGTCCTTACATTTACAAAGTGATTTCTTGAAAAGGAATGGGAAGGTGAAGATTATGGAGGGGCTGATCATTCTGCAACATGGGATATGCAGACTGTCATTTGAAAAGACAGATCCATTTGCCAACTCTTATTTCACTGCTTTGTGCCCTCGGAGGCACTGATAGAAGATTCTTCAGAATTTCCTTTTGCTGACAGAACAAACTGGTTTGGGGGGACGTTTATATAAATTCAGCCTACTGGTTCCTTTTTCTTCGGGTAAAGCAGTTGTGTTGTAACCATAAAGATCCATTGGCCTTTCTGGAGAGATGTTTTTATTTGTTTGGTTTGAGAGCTCGTACTATCCATTTCATTCCATTCCACGTGTTGAAATCAGTGTAATAAAGACTCCTCAGAGTTCTTGGCTGGCTTGCTGGAGATGGGGATGGAATGTGAATTTCCTCGCATGTGGAAAACAGTGTTCTTGCCCAAGAATCAGAGATATGCGTTCTCGTCCCTCCTAAACTCCTTGAGCGTGGCTAGGCGTTGGAATCAGCTGCAGAATTTTTATAGATGTCCTTATTTCTGAGCTTCACCTTACCTGAAATCAGAATGTCCAAGGCGGGAGACTGGGACACAGTCCTCAGGTCAGTATGTGGCATCCACTGTTGGATTTGGAAACCCCTGTGGCTTAACCTACCTATGACATGGCATTCGCACCTGTGTGGTGCCTTCCTGTGTCTTCAGTGTGTATTTGACCCTCAGTCCTTGTGCTTTTCTGGACATAACTATATTTTACTCCAGTGCAGGCAGATGCTAGGGTTTAAGCTCTATCAACTTAATGATTATAATGAAGATTAATTTTCCCTGGAGAAAAATGCTAGGATTTGTTACTTTATATTTCATGAGAGAATTGCAGGATTAATAATCTCCCTCCACTCCTGCAAAACTTTGTCACGTTCTCTGCATTAATTAGGGATTCTCTAAATCTTAAGAGACAGGTCTGCTGTGGTCCAAACCTGCATCTGGGCTTGTACAAAATTGCTTCTTGGCGTCAAAAGAGAAGTAGCATGTCCATGGTTCAGTATTTATTTTACTACTAATTTTTAAACTCAGTTTACTGAACTCTGCCATTTTGCTATTTTTTTTTTACATCTATTATAGATTTTAATCCACAAGATAATGTTGATAGGCAGATATATTAAGCAGTCATTATAAATAAGGAGAACTGAAGCTCAAAGAGATTGAGTAACTTGGCCACGGCCACAGGTTAGTAAGTGGCAGAGCTGCGTTTGAATTGAAGAATTGAAAAGAAGAAATGCAGGTAGGGGCACGTGGGTGGCTCAGCCGGTAAAGCGTCTGACTGGCTCAGGTTATGATCTCACGGTTTGTGAGTTCGAGTCCAGCGTTGGGCTCTGTGCTGACAGTTCAGAGCCTGGAGCCTGCTTCAGGTTCTATGCCTCTCTCTGCCCCTCCCATGCTCATGCTCTGTCTTTCTTTGTCTCTCAATAATAAATAAAAACGTTAAAAAAAAAAAGAAATGCAGGTAAAAGTGTATTATCTCCTTCAGCCCAGAGACTAAGTTTCAGCTGACAGCCAGGCTCCTGCCTTGGGTGACCATGAGAGGGGGACTGAACTGACTCCTAAGGTCTAGGAAAAGACTAATGGCATCACTGTCAAAGATGAGGGGTGGTTGGGCAGATGTCGTGTGCATGGCAGGGGACTGGATTTCAAGGAATTTCTGATATTTTTAAGTGGTTGATGAAAGCAGTAGAATTTACTGTTTGAATTTAGGAATATATAGGATGCTCTGGACCACATGTCCATGTACCTGTACCATCTCAGAGAAGGAGGAGGGTTGGAAGTAAAACTACAAATTCAGCCATGGAGGTGGGGACTCCGGTGGCAGGTGTGGCTGCCTGGTGCTTTACAGCTGCTGTGTTTCGGACTTTACCTTAGCTGACATTGGCTCTCTCAATCACTGCAGGGCATTAAGGACGTGGGGTTTGGAGAGGATCAGAGAGATTGAATGGCTCGTTACAGATCAGACTGCTCAGCAGTGACTGATCTAGAACTTGTGTCCAGTGTTGATGGCCTTCCTCTATGAATCACTGTTGAGAAATTCGCAGCCCTCTGGGAAGTCGTGCGTTTAGCTTCAGTGCTTTGGGGAAATGCTCGTAAAGGCATTTGCCTTTCCTTCATTTGACTGTAAAAGCATGATTTCTAACAGTGAGAACACCTTCCCATGTGGAGCTATTTAAGAGTCAGATAATCTGGATAGCTGACTTAATTTTAGAGCATCTCAGAAAAATTTTGTGACCGTGGCTTTAGACACCGTGAGATTAGAACCAGATACTCCCGGCACCTGGCACAGAGGAAACCCCGGTGACTAGTTGGCGAATAAATGACCTTTCCATAATGTGATTAAAAAGAATCAGACTCACGGAATTAGGATTATCTAATGCAGATTGAGCTTCATGGGCCTTGGATGAGCTCAGTTAGCTTTTAAAATTAAATTCATTTGGACGGCTCTCCTTGCTTACCATTAATGACTTAAGCATCAGGTCCTCGTTTTAAAAATAAGCTTTCGTAGGCACACGGGTTGTTCTCACATAAACCTCGACTTTGAGTTGAAAACCTGAGGCTCACATGCCCTGCATTTTGAAGCGTAGATATCTTGATTTTGTTTGTCTATAAGGTGATAATTGCAGATTCTCTTATTTTCTAAGAGCTAAGGCTGAGGACCTGGTAGTCGCTTTCACAGTGTGGAAACACCCCACAGGGAGTGTGTGCAGTGAAGTGACTACAGTCTTTTTCTTTTTTTTTTTTTGAGAAGATGTATTAAAATAATCGATTAGCCAAGCTCTGCTACATTTTCCTTATTGGAGTTTCAATTTATTTCTATTGGTATACTGTATAAATACGCATTTTTTCCCTGATGCGATGTTTCTATAACTGCCTTAAATGATATTGTTGTGAGCTTAGAATCTGGAGTCTTAGTGTGGTTGATAACTAGTAATTTTAATTTAAGATGTCTCAAGAATGCTTTACTGTTAATTGAAGGAATTTTTTCCCCCCAGTATCACAGCCAATGGCTTGTCTCGAGCAGCTAATTAGTGCGATTATTCCACAGCTGCCTTTGCTACAGCACAAAGGTTTGCTCCTGTTTTTATCAAAAGGATCAGTCTCTCTGGGAATGTTTTAACCTGACAGGCTTTGAATAGTAAGACCGTTTATTTATTTATTTTTTAATAGCTACTCCCCCCACTTCTTTTCTTGGTTCAAGAAACTACATTTGAGCTTTGAACACATAGTCAAAAGCGGGAAAATGCATTCGCTTTTTATGCTCTTTTCTAGAGCCTTACCTGGTGAATATATTATTTTGAGTACTGTCTAGTGTACTTATTGTGGGGTTGAGTACATCCTGTTAAAATACTAAGCAGGATATTAACATTGTTCAATCTGTGTGCGTCTGTAGGAAGCTGTAAAGGAAAGAGGGTTTAAATCTTCTGGAATGCTGAAGACATCCAAGAGAACCAATGCACTGGGTACCATAATCATTTTCCCTTCCTACTGTTAAAATACAGTCTGTGATGGACCCCATCTCTTTTCTCCCAGGCAAAAGGGGGACTTTGATTACTCAAGTTGTTCCTTCATGTTTGCAGATTAGTTCACGTTCTTTGTGTTCTTAAATCAGTGACATGTATTCTGCCATTGAAAAAACTATTATGGCTTTATTATACTTTGGGGGAGACTAAAAAAACAAAGAAATTTATCTATAATTCCACTCTCCATCTGGCAGCTAAGATCATGTGTATACAACCCCTGCTAGGCATGTGTATTGTGTACATACATACACTCTACTTATTTTAGATTGAAACATAAATACACTTTTATTTCCTACTTTTATTCTTATGTATATTTCTCACTTTGTTCTGTAGTTGTACAGTTTTTTAAAAAACAGTAGTGCATGATATATTCATCTATTATAATTTCATTTTTTAACCTATTTTATTCTTAAATATTTTATTTTTATTTTTATTTTTTTAATATTTTTTAAATTTATTTCTAGGAGAGAGAGAGAGAGAAAGCGTGAGCAGGGGAGGGTCAGAGAGAGAGGGAGACACAGACTCTGAAACAGGCTCCAGGCTCCGCGCTTGCAGTCAGCACAGAGCCCGACGCGGGGCTCGAACCCACGAACCGCGAGATCATGACCTAAGTGAAAGTCGGACGCTTAACCGACTAAGCCACCCAGGCGCCCCATATTCTTAAATATTTTAAATGGCCTTATTCCCCCCCCAGCTTTATTGAAGCATAATTGACAAAAATTGCGTGCATTTGAGGTACATAATGTAATGATTTGATATATGTATATGTTGTGAAATGATTACAGTCAAGCTAATTAACACATCCTTCACATAGTTGCTATTTATTTTCCTTTTTTTTTTTTTTGCCGTGAGAATACTGAAGATCTACTCCTATACCAAATTTCAGGTGTACAGTACAGTATTATTAACTTTCGCCCCCATGATGAACATTGATTGGATCCCTAGAACGTGATCTTGTTCCTTAAGATTTGTGTCTTTTCTATAAAATTTAATGATTAAGTAATCTTTCCCATATTTGGGGGAAGTTTTAGGTGGCTCAGAATATTTTGCAGTTTGTAAATAGCTTTGTGAATTTGGGTTTTCCACATTTTGAATTGTATTCTTGGGAAAATTGTCCATGGATGTAATTTCTGAGCCATATTGTATGAACAGTACTATACCTTTTTGATAGTATTTTTTCTTATGCTTTTCTCAGTATGGTTTTCATAAAGGATTGTAATAATATGTACCAGCAATGGCTCTGACTAAAATGATCAGTACACTTTTTTGGTAGTGAATATTTTTTTAATTGGGTCATACCTTGAATATTTTTATTGCAGCTAGCTTTTGTAAGTTTGTTATGTTGTGTAGTTTTTATTCCAATTGCAAATCCATTTCATCACCATTATTTTCTTCACCATTTTTAATGGCTGCATAGTATTACATTATATGAACCTATTATGATTTCTTGAACTAATTTCCTGTGGTGAGTATAGTTTTTATTATGTAGCTTTCTGGAACAGTGCAAGGAGAAACGCAAACATCTTTTCATCTGTTAGCATTTGTGGAATTTGAAGGTTTCTATCTTTAAGGAGTTCATAAGGACCGACAATGGCTTAAAGCCTTTATTTTGCTTTTTGTTGGGAGGTAAAGAAAATACTGGAGTTTTTATACTCAAGGAAGGAAGCTAAAACTACCCCTATTTCATTTGAAGAGGGACTTCCTTGGGAGTGAATATTTTCTCAAATGTCACCTTTTTCTTTTACCTGTTTTTTTTTTAACCTGTTTACTAAGGTTTTGTACTGTTTGCCCTAAGCAGAGATTTTTATTTTTGTTTTTTTAGAATACTGTGTTGCTGGAAATAAACAATCAAAATTTCTAGCTGGTAATAATCGCAACGACAAAGCCTTATTAAAGCAGTACTACATCATACTCATTTTCCTAGGCAATTTATGTGCATTGTTTTATGTATTATTTTATTTAATCCCCACAAAATCCCTAAGAGGTTGGACCATAAAATGTTAGTGATCTAAGAGAAGTTTTAAAAACACCTCTGTCTTTGATAAATGAGTAAGTGTGTAAAAAACTATTATTACCCCTCTTTTCTGGATACAGTAACTAAGGCAGAGGGAGATTTAGTAACTTGTTGATGCTGTAGAGCTGGCAAGATAAGCAGTCACAACCTAAATTTAGGAAAATTAGGAAGTCTTTTCTTCCTAACATAGGACTGGTACTTAAGCTCTTTCTGTCATTTTGGATAGAGCAAGCACCAAAACCATTTGAAGTAGGCCGCATGGGGACCTCGCAGACACATGTAGCAGAGAGCTTGCCAAGATGAATCAGGAGAAAAGACGGTACAAAGAAAACCAGATGGAGAATAGGGTTGTCACACCGGCTCATCCTCTGCCCTCTTTCCCAAAGCCTGTGGTCGAGCCCAGAGTTAGCGTTCTGGTCCAGATGCTTCTTTCATTAATGGTTTTCACTTCCCATGTCCCCGCAGAATTTCACCTTTTCTTGAAATTATCCCACGTTAGTAAACACCTTAGACATCTTCAAGGAATTTAGATAGCGCGTAGGAGTAGTTATTTGGTTAGATTCAGTTATGAAAAAGCAAATCAAGCAATTTATTTTTAAATGTGGAAATCTGGGTGCCATTAAGACGCATTGCCTCTTGGCACTTCATATGGCAGCGCTATATTTGGTGGTGATGAGTAGTATGTGGTATAAAATGTTCAAAAAAAATTAAGCCGCATGATAAAAATGCCTAGATGCAATCAAGCTGACTTACTTTAATTCAACTCGTAATGACTTCAATCCCGTCACCTCTTGATTTTCAATTACGTGGAGTACCCTTCTGCAACTTGATTATATTCGCACAGGCTCATTTCATAGTTCGATACAATTTAGGATACCCCCCAAAATGCAAACGAAAGGTCTCATTAGGAAACTAAATGTACTTTTTTTTTTTTTCCTCCCTTTTTGGTTTTCCCACAGCAGTTCCGAGGAGCATCCTGGGGCCTCCAAGCCTCCGATAAGCTCCTCCAGTATGACATCACGCATCTTGCTACGCCAGCAACTCATGCGTGAGCAGATGCAGGAGCAGGAACGCAGGGAGCAGCAGCAGAAGCTGCAGGCGGCCCAGTTCATGCAACAAAGAGTGCCAGTGAGTCAGACCCCAGCCATAAACGTCAGCGTGCCCACCACCACCCTTCCCTCTGCCACCCAGGTGCCGATGGAAGTCCTCAAGGTACGTGAGTGTCGCTCCTGTCGGTTGGGCCAAGCCCTCTTCTAGAGCAGTGCTTTCCATTTCCGAGGTGTTTTCTTCATCTGACTGTGTTTTTGGACATTTTGACCCATCTGCATCCTGTTTGTCAGTGCCTGCTCTACAGGTGCTACCTGGCTTTGCATTGCTCAGGAAGGACGGAAAGTAACTGGGGACTGAGGAGTAGCCTCCCTAAATGCGGGAGAGTGTTGATGTACCATGAAAAAGAGCAAGTGGGCATAGGTGGCTGTTTTGACGATATCTTTCCACTTCTCTTGGGGAAAGTTTCAGAGCGTACAAGTTACCTGAAATGAATCGCTGCTAATAACTTACGTATTTTTTTTTTTCTCCCTCCAAACATTCCACGGCCATTCTTTCATTTTCTTCTTTATTTAGTAAGTAATCCTGGCTCTAGAATCGGACTGTTTGAGAAAGTTTCTTCTGCGATGAAACTGTAGGAGAGCTTTCTTCACTTTAATAACCCAAATGCATAATCCTTTAGCTGAAGTGTTCTGTTTGGGGGCCCTTGGATTTCTTGCCAGAGCAGAAACCGCAGGAGCTTGTTAGCATCATTCTATCAGGGACATATAGCTTCCTAATTACTGGGGGAAACTGTAACAAGTCTAAGAATAGAATTCCATCTCACACATGTGTTCCTCACATCACGCTGGGACATCCTCCCCATTTAAAGATAAGCATTCCAACTCTTAAATATGACTGATGCAAGGAAAGCTAAAAGGAAAGTGAGGGAACTTCTTCACTTAAAAGAAAATTTTTTTTAATCCATTCACCTAATTGATTCATTGTAAAGAATCCCAAGTGTTACTGTTCATTAAGCGACGTGAACTTTACACACTGGTGAGTCATTGTTTGTCTTTGCATTCATTCGTGCGCTGAGGAAAAAAACATCTCCCACTATTTAAAGTTTACAATTAAAGTGAATAGAGGGATGATGTATTCTAACTGGAAGCAGTATATGATTCTTAGCAGGAAGTAAGAAAAGATTCTTTAAAAACAAATTTAAAGTCAGTTGTTTTTTATTTGCAAAGACTCTTTTTAAAATGTAGTGATGAGATAATGAAGCTCTTTCATGAAAAAAACAAATCCCAGAAATTTTGGGAGGGCAAAAGAGATCCAGTTTAGCAGGAAATATTATTCTGATGTGATTGAAGTTCTGGATATTGCCATAAACAATTGATATTTTGTATCCTCCCTCCCTCCTGAGAAAGGCAGGTTTTCATTTGGGAATAGATTATATATTAAGTTTCTCTGTCTGTATGGGTGAAAATTGATAATAACTATAAGTTTTTAGAAATTTAAGATTTACGTTGTCTGGTGTTCGCAAGAATTGCATTTGTTTTGTCTGTGCCTTTTAAAGTTCTGTAAATTAAATGATAATAAAATGTGTAGAACTATGTCTATTTTATTCACGGTAATAGTCTGCTTTTCAAATATGAAGGATAAATTTTAGAAGAGGTGACGTGGATTTGTGGTAGTACGTGATTTATGTCCAATTCAAAGGTAATGTTTCATATTGTATTAAAGCATGTCAATTGCAGTCACTATTTCTCTTAAGGCAGTTATATGTGATGGTGTGGAAATCACCCACATGCAGATGCATTAAAATACCATTTAAAAATGGACATCATTCCTAAATGTTTTTATTCCTTAAAATGTTATTTTGGAATTGCTTAAAATGAAAAACTGGACTAAGTGGTTTGAATAATATGCCCATTTTCCCTCCTACATTGCTGTGTCCTGATAACAGTGAGTTGAGCTACAACCTTCAATTTACTTATTATAGAAAAGTGTGCAAAAATAAAGCACATATAAATTATTAGAACCAGGAGTCCTAATCTAACTACAGAGGAGCAATTGGTAAATTTATATTTCATACTGAATATAGTTTGTCTTTCTTTGACTTGTGCATTTTTATACATCAGTATATAAAGTAGTGAAGTGTGTCATGTAAATAAAAAGAAAGTAGAGTTGGCATAGCAACGCAGACTGGTTTGATAGCTATTTAGACAAATGGTAGTACCCTTGGATAAAATACCAAATCAAAATATGTAATTTCCTATAAAATGACATTCTGAGAAATTCAAATAATGTTTTGGAGGAGAGTAGCATGTACTGGATGACTTCAGATCCTTAAGAACTTGGTCCTTAAAAATAGTTTACATGTTTTCAGAACTTTTATATATGAAAGTAAAACATTATTATGAAATATTTACTATAGAAAGGTAAGTGAGAAAACCGTGGTCTTTTTTCTTTTCCCTTACGGTTTTTAAATTGGAAGCATAATTTGATAAAGTTAAATGGTCAGTAGTAAAAAGTTAACTTGCTTAATCTTGGATCATTTTTCTATGAATATACATTTTCAAGGAATGAGTAACAGTATAGAATTGAGTGCATTGTGATATTGATTATGTCGAACTATTTTTTCATACAGTAGCCTCAGTCCATTCTTCATTTAATATTTAAAGATTTAAATTGCTAAAGCAGAACATACCTGCTTCTCAGGTAGGTAGATGTGTGCAGTTAGAGGTACTAGTATGTGCTAGAGAATGCTGGTTAAGTCTCCCCGTCTCCCACTGGTTTTCAAGAACTTGATAGAAGATCACACATGCAAACTCGTTACCAACATTTTACTATCAGTGGGTTGAATGCTTTTTGAAAAGCTAACTTCGTGTTTTCAGGTTAATTCCTTTCTTTGGCAGAGTTAGGCTTCAAAAAGGGAGCTTTTATAAAGCATGTTTAAAAATTGTTGACAGCTTCCTGTAAACTTAGGTCCAGTCTTTGGAATTCGGATTAGAGGTTAGAAATTTGCATTACTACTTATTCCTCACATTTTCACCATTCAGTCTGTAAATCCACAAAGCTTTGCAGGATTAGCTTCTGGTTTCTTTACTTAATTACTTTATGGCTTTATTCTTCTTATTGATTTTCATGTTGAGTGATATGGACTGATTAGTCTTATGGCGATATATTTAAGTATTATATGTATCATCTGGATTTCTGAAGAAGAACCCGACTCATTTGTAATTTAGGGATGCCTCTTTGTCGTAAATTGACCAACACCTAGAGTTTTATTCATAGTGGTGATCACACCTCATATTCCAAATTATGAATTAAGCAGTGGAAGCATTGCTTCTATAGGTGGGTTTTGTAGACATGGGAGGTCATGCACACCTGATCTAGCTTCGATCTAGCTTCGATCTAGCTTCTTTCAAACCAAAGCAGAGAACCAGGGATGGACCCTGTGGACGCATGTCAGGTCTCAGAGCTGAAGGGATATCACAACGCAGAGCACTTTGTTTCCATCTGCACATTTACCAGGCATGTGCAATCATCTCTAATGCTGGCTGATTATGGGAGGAACTGGCTGTTCCAATCTTGGACTGGCAAGTTCATCACAATTTCTTCCTTCGTTCCCTTCTACAGCATGGGCTCTCACTGCTCATAGCTTGAAAACCTGAGTTTGTAGCTTGAAGACGTTTCTCCATTCAGAATTTTGTAGAGAATTGCTAACACTTTCCCTTCCTTCCTCCATCCCTTCCTTTCTTTCACCTTGGAATTTAACAGTTTAAAAGCAAAATGTTCTCTCTGGACTGGATGGTACGTTGAAATGTTCTGCTCTACTTGGGAGAAAGGGTAAATGAATTTACAAGAAAAACAAGGTCTTTTTGTAACTTTAGGATATTTTAAGTAGTTTGCAAGACTATATTTTTTTCATTTTTTAAATGTTTTTAATTTATTTCTGAGAGAGAGAGAGAGAGACAGCATGAGCAGGGAAGGGTCAGAGAGAGAGAGAGCAAGACCCAGAATCTGAAGCAGTCTCCAGGCTCTGAGCTAGCTGTCAGCACAGAGCCCTACACAGGGCTCAAACCCACGAACTGTGAGATCATGACCTGAGCCGAAGTTGGATGCTTAACCGACTTAGCCCCCCAGGTGCCCCTATTTTTTTCCCCCTTTTTTTGATCTCAGATAATTCAAGACGTTGGGCAGATTGCTGCAAAATTTGAAATGGCGCTAATGTTCCTGAAATGCTTAATTTGCCAGCGCCTGCTACATTGCAAACTGAATTTACTTTGGTATTTATTGGATTGTGTAGTAATGTGGTATCCCGTTCAGCTACTCTAGCAAATCAGGATGGAAGTCCTGCTTCCTTGTCCGCTATCTTTATACCCAATATTCCATGAGATTTCATTAGTGAGAGAAAAGGTGGATGACTGAATTGCCGGCCTTTGTCCATAGCTTTTGAAAAATAACTGGTGTAGAATTTTCAAGGTATTGCTTCTTTAGGTTTTAATACAGAAACATGAAACATGTAACATGGGTTACAGATTAGCAGAAGGGACTTATTTTCACACTCCACTGTGCATTTAAAACCTCTTATTTTTTATATTTTAAATATTTATTTATTTTTGAGTGAGAGGGAGGGAGAGAGAGAGCAAGTGAGGGTAGAGCAGAGAGGGGGAGACACAGAACCTGAAGCAGGTTCCAGGCTCCCATCTGTCAGTAGAGAGCCCGATGTGGGGCTCAAACTCGTGAACCATGAAATCATGACCTGATCCGAAGTTGCATGCTTAACCAACTGAGCCAGCCGGGCGCCCCTCCACTATGCATTTAGATACTGTTCCTGATTTATTCGGTGGGGGTACAGAACCTTATTAGCATCATGGTGGCCACAAGAAGCAGGAATAGGTTCAGCATGCCTCACATAAGCTGGCCTTGTTCTCCTTAGTTAGGGAGTCTGTTGCTAGAGGTGCTGACCCCAGAAGCAAGGGCATCTGAGAATTCCTCTAATGCCATAGTCTGTGGGCTACCACATATTTATTCTTGTTCATCTGTGGTCCATCATATATTTTTGTCACTCAACAGCGTGACATACACATTCAGTGAGCCTTAGTTTCAGAACTATTTATAAACATTGGTGTCCTTTCATTTCTGGATCAAACTCTGTGTCTGGAAGGCCACATCCTTCTTCGGGGGTGGGGTGGGGTACAAACAGGTTCCAGATTCAAAGAGCTTTTCATCCTCTCGGAGACCTCATTTCCCTATAGGGTCTTTGAGTCTCCTGGTTGTATCACTTTGATGTGTTCATTGTCACACGTTAGGTGATTTTTTTTCTCTTTAAATCTCATTTTTACTGATTTTAACAAATTACAGACAACGTCTGTTAACATGGAATCATTTTTAACAGTGGGGAAGAAAAATCCAAAAGGAAACTTGCCCTCCTCTCCCTTCCCCCTCCTCCCTTCCACCTTCCCTTTCTCCTCCTCCCTCTCCCCTCCTCCCTCCCTGGAGCTCCCTTGAAAGAGCTGCTATTAGCCCTTTAGAGTAACAGCTTCCTAACCTTGCTGTTTTCCAACCCTACAGTTACCTTCAGTGGGAGCAAGGTTTGAAGAAATAAATTAGGCAGTTTTGATTAGGTAGACATAAACCCCATTTTTCTCTGTGTTCACATTTACATATAGAACAAAAGAAATAGAGTTTCCACTTCTGGCTTCTCTCTACTTTTGAGATATTGCTTCAAACTCTTCTTCCCTCAGCAGAGCGGGGGCTTCTTTGTGTTTTGAAAGCAGTTAGATCATTTTGGGGTTGCAAGTGTGTGCTAGCTTCCATGGGCACTGATTGACAGACCAGTTGCCCCACCCCCACCCCCATGGTGCCTTACAAACCTCTGTGAGTAAGGATTTAGTCCTCTCAGGGCTGGCGCTGGAAGGTGCTCCATAGACTTGTCTCACGTTGGTAAAATCAAACTTAACACAGGCTCAAGTAGTGTAAGAATCTCTAAAAATGTATGTCGATTAATTTTAGATGTTGTTTTCTGTCTGCACTGCTTTCGGTGACTAGTATAATGAAATGCTGGCTGAAGAGAGTCACTTTTGCTTAGAGTTTGAGGCCTGGTCCACTCAAATGGGCACGCCCAGGGGGAGCAACTATCTCAAACAAAATATTCAATCTTGACACAGCTAAGCCTATGAATTAATTCTGCTTTTCTGAAAACACTGAAACATCAACTCTAATCACCCATTCAGCTGGTAATGTTAGCACTAAACGTAAATAATTTCCCCCTCTGAGGCCACAAGACCATTTTTCTATGGCCAAGGAGTGCACTAGAATGTGGGTGATTTGGTTTACTTAGGTAGTAGATAGGCCATGCAGATTGGGAGGGACATGTTCTCTTTAGGTGCATAGATCTTTATCATCTTGTCACTGGGCTATTATCCACCAGAGTCATCTTGGGGGTTTACATAAGCGGGCATTGCTCAGCTCCTTTGCGTTCTGCTGTGAAAAGAAGCCATGCAGGTAGATATGTTGCTGTCCATTGACACGGTTCTCACCATTCATTTCTAGTGGAGGTCAGGGTAACATCGTAGAGAGCATATTAAGGTCTGGGGCCTGGGAGTAAGCACTGAAAATTGGAGTGGATCTTTTTTTTTGTTTGGCTCTGAAGCGTAATTTCTTTTCAATGTGATGGGATCTTTAGAGCATGCATCCTCAACCAGGGGTATGTTGCCCCTCTTCCCGCCTGCCCAGGGGTGGTGGTGGTGGGGGCAGAGATTGATCCTTAGAGGGCAGAAAGTTGTAGATGTTAGAGTGGTTTCGGCCTCTGAAGGGCCTTAGTGTATAAACAGTTGAGTTGCCTGTTAAAATTTCATGGGCGTGGTGTTAAGAAGAGGCAGTTGGGGAGAAAATGTCTCCAAAGACTCCTTAAGGGGAGCGATGATGGAAAAAAGCTTGAGAAACACTCCCGTAGAGGACTTAGCACTTTGCTCAACTCCTCTTTTTGTTTAGAGAACACTTCTTGACCTCTACATTCCAGCCAGGCCGTGTCTACCTAGGAGAGGCGCTAGAATGTCAGTAGTCACGGTTGGTGCGTCCCGCACCAGGCACTTAGTACTAACATCCCCATGTCACAGATGCGGGGACTGAGGCAAAGGGTAAGCAACTCATCTAAAGTCACGGGAGCAAGTGGTACAGTCCGGATTTGAACCCACTCAGTTGGACTCCATGGCCCAGATTTCTTAACCATCCGTGGTACCCATCTACATCCCTTAGAGTAAATGGTCTGAGAAACTTCAGGAGGAAGAAGTAGCAGTGTCACTCTCTCAAGTGACATGGTAGTCTAAGACCTGCAACAAATGTTTATTATAGAGCTTCAGGCCATAGCTTAAAATTTTAATAACAATTGCTGGTGTTAGGGGTGCCTGGTTGGCTCAGTGAGCAGAGCATGTAGCTCTTGATCTTGGGTTTGTGAGTTCAAGCCTCACATTGTAGAATTCACTTAATAAGAAAAGAAATGAAAAGTAAATAAATAAATAAATAAGAATTACTGGTGTAAATGTGCTATTGCCTAACGCAACTGGAGGCAGAAAGGCAGTGACTATACAACCATGGATAATTGGCTATATTGAGTTGTAGGCTAAATGCTTCATATTCTTCATCTGAAGTATTCCTCTAGCAACCCTATGGGATAGATAGGATATGCACCAGCTTCCAGAGTAGGAAACTGAGGGAGAGAGAGATTTGTCACTGTCGTCACACAGTCTCCACACCCTACTCTGTCTACTTAGAACCACCTTCCCTGCTGCCTGTATTTTCCACAGAGCTCAAGGACATCCTCTAAACATTTCTAAAGTGTCACTGATATGTTAGAATGATATGTTAGAATATGTTAGAGGCAAGTGGGAAGTCAGAGAGAAACTATAGAGGAGTTTTATTGGAGGGATACATGATCTTAAGCATTTAGAATTATTTAAGGGCCCGTCTATATTGAATAATTAGAGTGGGTTCCTCCGTGTCTATGGTATGCCAGGTGAAAGATCTAGATGTGTTCTTACTGTAGTAAAAAGACTGCCTGGCCACACTGACCACACTGGTAATTTATGGTTTAGTTACAGTATCATTATTGAACAAAAAAACACTGCAGGGAAAGTTGCTGTGACAACATCCAAAAACCATACCTCAGGATCACTTGTGTTCTAAGGGTTCTGTCGGCTCAGGCTATCCCAATTCATATCCTTTATAAAGGTCGTGTATATTTTAATAATGCATTTGTTTGGCACAAAATTGTTTTTTAAATACTCATTTTGACGGACTCACAGGCATCTTTATATCTTTTATTAGGAATTTTCTCCTGAAATGATGGTTGCATTTATAGTTTTCCTTCCTGTCCCCAGTATTATAGCTTTTGCTGTACTTTAGCCCTTAAAACTGGAGCTTCAGTTCTGATTGTTTTTCTCTTCGCTTTTAAGTGAGTAATGTCGTCTGTAGTAAATCTCACATTACTCTACAGAAAGGTGAGAAGTCTTCTCAGTGTTACCTACTTATTCCCAACAATGAAAGGAAGGACTTAGATTTGAAAGCCCACCTTCCATAAATATGTCCTTGAACAACAGAGATTGTGGACATTGTGTAAGCACAATCTAATTTTACCATTGCCCTACTAAAATAAGTGGGTGGTATCTGTGTTTAAAAAGATGTAAATCAGCACAGTGGCTGTGCACAAGGTTATGGCTGCAGTCAGTGCTAGAATACTAGCTCTTGTCCTGAATATGTCTGTTCTTGTTGACTTCTTTGAGTATCAGCCCAAACTTTAAGGAAAACTTAACTCCTGACAATACACTGGTCTTTCAGACCTTGTTTAGAGAGTAAGATGTTTTTGCATATCAACTTATAACTTCCTGCAAGTGAGATGAATTACACTTGGACCAACGGAGGCGGTGGTGGTGGTGTCAGAGGCTTTATTTTCTAGTTTTTAGTAGGAGAGTGTGTGCATTCATTCTTAATGTAATGAAAGTGAGTGTCTCCAGTGCATCTTATTTAGGAGTCTTGCCAGAGTCCTCTTCACTCATGACTTTCTGAGCAGCACAGCCTTCCATGAAGTGAGTTGATCAGACTTACACACATTATGTAACTCTGGTGGCCTTTCCTGCTGGAAAGATAGCAAGGTGTAAGGGTCTTGAAACTTAAAAATGAAGAAAAGGATTTGAATCGCCCTGTTGTGAACAATTTTCAAAAGTAGTTAAGAGGCCCAACATGAAAAGCAAACTTGGGGTTTCTGCCCCCTTACCGCCAGGCATAAGCTTTGTCGTAATCTCCCCTGTACGCCCTGAGTTTTGTGTAATTAAAATTTAGGAGCTAGAAATTTTGTTGAAACTTAATTAGAAGCGACAAACCAGAGACATTCCTGCTGGTTAGGAAGGGCTTAAGAAATTCTTATTGGCTAAATTACAAATATGTAACATTTTTTCTGAGCACTGCATGGTAGTTCTGACTGCCGAAAGGTGACAAGATTAGCTCTGTTTTTCTAGTGAAGTAGTAAAAATTAGATTAATAAGTACCAGGCAAAGAACCTTTTCTTTTTTTCGAAAGAAGTCTTACCTTGAGTATTTCTGGCTGTGGAGATCGGTGCCTTAATTAGCCACATGTTCTTTTTACCTCCTGGGAAATAAGTATGGGATAAAATTGGGGATCAAGACGGAGACGCACATTGACTTAGCACACGCCGCTCAGTAATTCATCAAGGAATGTTGGTAATTAGTCCTGCCTCTTTCAACTCTTGGCTTATTTCATAAAACCAGTTGATTTAAAATAATGCCTGCTGATTTATTACCAACACGTTTCAAGACGGAGACTTGGCTCTTAAACAAAAGCGGTATTGTGCAGCGATGGAAACGCGCCCTCTTGTTTTTGTGTTTTTACAAATTCTGAAGTGCCATTTATAGGCCCCTATTAACTTTGTTGTGTGTGTGTGTTTTTTTTTTTTTTACCTCATTCAGCATTTTACTGGGTTTTCTTTTGTCTCCTGGTGAAGAGAAAGGGGGAGCAAATTAGAAAAAAAAAAAAAAAGGCAAGGCTCTTGGAGGTTTTGGATGTGAGGTGCTTGTCAAAGTGTATTGGCTCAGTGTGGTTTGATGGAATTTAATTTGAATCCTTCGTCTGGTAAGACAGGCTGTAGTAATGGCCTTTGGTCCTCCTGCTTTAAGTGTTTGGTGATATTTATGACAGGCAGGTTCATCTTTACAGATTGAACTTATGAGAAGTCCAGAACCTTATGACTTCAGCCTGGTAGTCTTGGTATCCACACAGTCCATTCATGCAATAGTGTGCTTCTTTATGCTTTCGGATGCGAGCACAGTCAGCTTCCCTGGTAAAAAGCAAGAATTAGGTTGGTTCCGGTACGTATACTGGGTGCTTTGGGCAAGTTTACTGTTTTCTCTGGGCCTCAGTGTTCTCATCTGTGAAATGGAGGTCACAGTGCCTGGTCCGGAGTTTTTGTGAGGATTAAATGAGATCGTTAAATGAGCATCTAAAGCAATGCTGCCCAGTAGAGAATGTGGAAAGTTAAGTTTTCTGGTAATCGTATGAAAAGCAGTGAAAAGAAACAGGGGAAAATCAATTTAATAATATATTTTACTTCACCCAGTATATCCCAAGCATTATCATTTTACCCTGTCACCAGTATAAAAATTATTAGCAAGATATTTTCATTCTTTTCATTTTTCGAAGTAAGTCTTCTCCTGAATTGGTCTTTCATACCAAGTCTTCAAAATCAAGTGTGTATTTTACATCTGCAAGTATATCTCAGTTTGACACTAACTTTTCATCGGAATTTCTCGATCTGTGTTAGCTTTTCTGAGGTTTACAGTTGAAAAAGTAGATTCATATACTCAAGTTGTCTCAAACAGATTTAAAAGATTTCTAGTTACTAAATTGTGTGTACGTCTTTAAATTTAAATTTAAATGAAGTAAAAATAAAAAATTCATATCCTCGGTCATATCGGCCACATTTACAGAGCTGTCGGTAGCCACACGTGGCCTGTGGCCTCGGTGTTAGCACAGACCCAAAGCATTTAACACACTGCTGGATGGAAGGTGCTCAGTCAGCAATTCTGCCTTATTCTTGTTGATAATGAATGATAGAATAATTCCTAGTTACTGTTCTTATAACCTAAATGTACTAATTAATAGCATCTCCACATTGACATCTTTCTGTGCCGCCATTACACTTGCCCAGTACACTTGGTTCCCCACTGCCTCCCTCCTCACTGAAGAGAGCTTAAAAAAATTACTCATTATTCCTTCTCACAACCCTTTGGAGCCCAGGTTAGCTGGCATGCCTCATGTATGGTTGATATTTCCTCTCTCACAGGAGAGCACAGTGAAGGGTACCCCTTCATAACATGGCAGTTGGATCTGTCTCTGTTGACAGCCTTCCATTCAGGCCTGAGTGTGGTTAACAGCTCTTGACTTGTTAGTCACACGTCTCATTCATACTCAGTCCAATTTCTTTTCAAACCTCCACATGTCACACTTACCTAGTGCCTGTCCAGCGTGTTCGAGATGTCTCAAATCGGAATATGTAAGCATTTTATCAATGCTCTTGATGCAAAAAAAAAAAAAAAAGAAAAGAGAAAAAAAGACACTGAAGGAAAAGGAGGTTGGTTAATCCTAGGATTAATTAATGAATTAATGTACTGTTCATTCATTAGTAGCTAAGTTAACATGTAGGTTATTGAAAACTTTTTTTTTTGGTGGAGTTTTATATATGATTTTTTGTTTTGTCCATGCTCATGTTGCTAAGGCAATTTTTTTCTCCATTAATTAATGCAGTATATTTTTAGGCATTTGCAGCACAGCTGATAATTCAGTGAAACCATTTTTCTTCCTTTGCTTGTTCATTGGGCACTAAAGTTTTCTGTTTTGATACCAGTTTTGACCATCTTTTAAGCCAGAAATAATGCACCTAAAATGATAATTTATATTTTATTAGGTACCTTGTTACTCCTAATGCAAACAATGAGTTGATTATATTGGAATTAAACTGTGTCTGAGAGGTTTAATTTGTTTTTTATATAATACTTTAAAAGTCTACAAAGTAGCATTCTTGTTTAATTACAATCAGCAAGAAAGTCAAGAAAGGAAAAATATTAACTATGCTGTGACTTCCAGAAAGAAAAGTCATTAAGTTGTTAGATTTTACGATTTCCTTAGCTTGGAGTTACATATTTTCTCAATGTTTATTGCTTAGTTTATTGTCATCTTAATGTAAGTTAATAAACACAGAGGCCGTTATAAAGTTGATTTCAATTTTCCTAATAGCTTTCCAGGTTTATATTAAATCATATACCTCAAGAATTTTTTGACTTGTTAGTTGGCATAATCTTGATAGAATTTATAATTTAGTTTTAAGAGTATGGGTCATTTTGCTCATTTTTATTGACATTGAGAACCGCCAATATCTCACAGACGGGAATACCAGAACATTCTAGAAGGACACTTAATCTTGTAGTAAACCTTTTTATTCAGTTTGACATGAAGCTAATGTGTGTAGGGCTTAACCCTACATGGTGTTTCTGGGAGAATATTCTGTAACTCAGCGACTCTCAAAGTGCGGTGGGGGTGTCTATAGCACTTATATTATCTGGGAGCTCTGTTCGAAACACACATTCCTTGAGTCAGTCCCAGACTTGTTGGGCAGAAGTTCTGGGGGCAGGGCCATTAATCTCTATTTTAGCCAGCCCTCTGGAAGATCCTAATGCATGCTCATGTTTGAAAATCAGCACTGTGGAAGTCTGGAAGTTAATCTGTAAGAAACATAAGGAACATTGGGAAATGCTGGTACAAATAGAGCCAGGCAAGTTTCTTTCCTGTAGGACTTCTGAGATGCACAGTAAACATGTGAAGAGCCGTGGCACGTCTCCAGCCGTGGGGCAGTAGGTCAGCGCCTACTTGAGAGGAAAGTAGAGGAGGAAGTAGATGCTGCCTTCAGGTCAAAAAGATCATTAGAGGTTGCATAATGTGCAGCAGCTCTTTAGAGTCTCCTGGATGTGGGCACATCTCCTTAAAAGCATGTACTTGTGCAAAGTTGATGAGAAGAGATGAATCCTGAAAAAGCCGTGGCAGAGGAGAAATGAGAAACTCTAGAATCACACAGTGAGTGACTCCTACTTTACACTCCAGAAACTGCTGTGCTTTGGAAGGAGCTCTCAGGGTCAGTGAATCCACTGTCCACAAGTATTTCTCAGCTACATCATTCCTCACTTACATGTGCACCATGCATCCCTCTTGCAAATCAATGTTGCTCTCCTGAGCAAAGTGCACATTGATACAAAGCCATGGATTTCATTGTTTTCCCTTATTTTGGTACATTTTCTTAACGAAAATGGAAGGCACAACTCCAAATCAAATAGGGCCTTAAGGTATTTGACTTGAAAGAAAGGTTAAGAGCTACTTCTTTTTAAGAAACTTTTTCTTTTTTTAAACTATCAAGTGTTATTTAAATCCTACTTTTGGAAACCGCATTCCTTTTGCCAAATTGGATTTCATTAAGTGGTCACACAAAATGGCCTTTCAGAGTCCAAGGGACCCTAACATCTATAATTTCACAAGCAGCAGGCCCTTGATGGTCAGGCTGTGACATCAAAGGTCTCTACCTCCATGACCGTCGTCTTGGCTTTGCCTTTTCCACTGGGGCATTGACATCAACAGAAAGCATTTTTCCTTCTTTTTTCTTTTTCTGTATCCGTGTTCTGCCTGAAGGCAGTATATCCAGTGCATGTGGCCAGCTTGCCCCCTGGTAGGAGTAAAACAAAGGTTCATTTTTGGAAGCTCCACAGGAAAGACCAACTCTTTCTGATGCTGGAGTCCTTAACTTGCAAAGCCAGTATGTGGACCTCAGTCCAGCCTTCAAAGAGCCATGGCTCACGCAGAAGCCATCAAGTGTACTTTTCTTCCACTAGAAGATAGAGATTATATTCTTATCTTCTACTGAGAGGAGGAGATCAGAAATAGCCCTAAGATGCCCCTGGCTAATTTCAGCACTGAAATTTTGCCTTTCTGGTAGAGTTACCATTTTTCTATTAATAGTCCTTCAAAGAACCAAAGGTTGGTGTTTGATTATGTGCTGTGCCTGCTCTGTGGTCGCAGCTTATAGGTTGAAGGGTATGGGACCCGGAGTTAGATTGGCAACGTCCAGATCTTTTCTGAACCACGGTCCCCTTGTCTGCATGACAAGCATAATAGAAGTCCCTAGAAACTAGGGACTTCTTACTGTGAGAAGCCAGTGTGACATGATGCTTGCAAAGCACTTAGCTCTGTACCTGGCACAGTACTTATTAATGCTGATCACCGTCGTCAGCATTTTAGCTAGGGGCACACACCAAGTCCACGGTGACTCAGCCACATAATGGGTGCTAGAGAAATGATTAAAAGGTTAGTGCTTTTGCAAAAGGTGGGGAACGTTGATTCTATATACGATCTAGAATTAATTTCTCCAGAGGTCTATATCCTTTAACTGGTAACTATTTAGTTACATTTTAGCAAGGAATTTTTATTCTTAAAAAAAATATTTTTAATGTTTATTTACTTTTGAGAGAGAGAGAGCGAACACACAAGTGAAGGAGGAGCAGAGAGATAGGGAGACAGAAGCAGCCTCCTTGTTCTGAGCTATCAGCACAGAGCCTGACTCAGGGCTCGAACCCATGAGCCATGAAATCACGACCTGAGCCAAAGTCTGATGCTTAACCAACTGAGCCACTCAGGTGCCCCAGGAATTCTTATTCTTTTTTAAACATTTTTAAAAATGTTTTTTATTTATTTCTGAGAGAGAGACAGTGTGAGCATGGGAGGGTTAGAGAGAGAGGGAGATACAGAATCTGAAACAGGCTCCAGGCTCTGGCCTGGCAGTTAGCAGACCCTGACGTGGGGCTCGAACCCAAGAGCCGTTAGATCATGACCTGAGCCTAAGTTGGATGCTTAACCAACTGAGCCACCCAGGCGCCCCAAGGAATTCTTATTCTTAAAAGTCATCTGACTATGAAGATTCCCTTAAGAGTGACTTTTTTTTTTAAAGAGAGGAGAGATAGTGGGATGCTTGGCATAGTTTTTAATTTACGTCTCCCCCCCAGTTGCTTTACCCCATTACTTAAGATTCTTAGAAGTTGTTTTGATGATTGACCATAAAGATAAAATCTTTATTTATAAAAAACTTCTGGGGAAAGTGGTATGAATTGAGGCTAAATTAAAAAAAAATTAATAGGTGTCAGGCCATCAGAATGCTTCCTGAATCTGAAATTAACCTTTCATTTACAAGCAGTTAAGTTACAGGAAGTCAACAGTTTTGGTTCTGGAACTTTGGTTAAATATTAGTGACTGTATATAACTTTATGAACTTTTCAGTTTTGAAAGCATTATTGTTAATAGGTAAGTAGAGATTCAAAATACGTTTAATCCCAGCATCTCATCCGTGAGTTCCAGGGCCCAATTTATAGAGCCAGTCAACTGATGGAAACCGATGTCTGTGTTCAGAAAATTTTTATCACTAAATGTATTGCATAATTATTTTTTCTCATATGCAGGTATTTTGAGTCACATGCCTGGGGTAACCTGACTTGTTCCTTACAGGATATATCTTTTTTTTTTTCCCTTGTCTAAGATCCTGCTATCCCAGCTCTCTCTTGTAATTTATGTAAAATTTTAGCTTTGCCTTTTTATTTATTTTTTTTTTTGCCTTTTAGAAACACCTTTAGCATTCTGTACTCAACACTAGCTTACTCAGTGACCTTTATTTTTGCCATTAAGCCATTTATCTTATTTCAGTGATATGTATTATCTTGAGATAGGACCCAAGGCCATTCTCTTCAGCCGATATTACAGTATTTGCTACTTTATAATCAATACTACAGTCCTGAAATCAAACATACGTACATAGTATCCATCCACCAATAGTACGACCTTGGGAAAGTTGCCTTCCTGGGCATCAGGCTCCCCAGCTAACTAGCTGGTTTCAGATTTGCCTCCTAACACTGACGTTTGGTGAACTGTCTCTTCCTTTTCCATGAGAAGGGCCTGCCTGAAGGTCACTGGAGTTTAATTTGCGGTAAGAGGCGGACGACAGAGGACTTTGAAAGCCCTTGAAGGAAACACCGGGTTTGTCTTAAGATGACACGTACAGAACAGTTGTCATGAGAAAAAAATGGCTCACAGTTTTGCTGTAGTTTAACCCATTTGTAGTTTGACCCGTTTCTCCTCGAGGGTGACAAAAAGTGAGTTGGAAAACCTCTTGTATTATTATGTGGAAATTTTGTTATTTTGCCCATGTGTGTTGTACTTACTATAATAATAATAGCACGGTCACTGCTGGCTGTCATGAACCGCATCTCTGAGATGTTCCCGAGACCTTCTAAGCAGAGATTGAGCACAGGCATAAAAGGATGAGGTGATGAGGGTGAACCTGAAGGTGCCACAAGTTCATTTATACAAACTGTTTAAAATCCATCTTAAATATTGAATTCTCAGGATTAGCAAGTATCCTGCATGAAAACTCATTTCTCACAGAATTTATGGTCACAGAACATTCTATAGCTCTTATTTTCTTCCCTTTGCTAAGCAGAAAGTGAGTGGAGGGTACGGATGCTTATGATTCATCAGTGCGTGTGAGATGAGGAGTGTATGATTCACTTCTATAGATTTATTCATTTTACTTTGGTTTATAAATAACTGATTTTAATTCTTTTGAGACAGAGAGAAAGCGAGTGTGTGTTTTTGCAAGTTTTCTCTCAAAGGCTTTCCTTTTTCAGTGAAATTGCAGCTCCTTCTTCCTTCTTCCTTAAACACACAAATTTGGAATTACACGGCTTGTCTTGGAATCCGAGCTCTATAATTAGTAGTCTTGGAGAGGTGATGTAATCGCTGGTCTACGCTTAGTTTCCTTATCTGTAAAATGGGCATAGTATCAGTACCCACACCCCTCTCCATCCCGTTGCAGTGTATTTCTTTAATGTGAGTACCTCCAGTGTTACTGGTAAGTGAAGAACTCAGGCTAGTGTAACATGGAATTCCTCTTGAATTCATTTTCCACGCGTGTGAATGTTTGAAGCTTGTCAAGGACAAGCTTTATCATATTTAAAGAGGAAGCCTTAGCCATTGAGGAAGACTTTAAAATAGGCCAAATATCTACAGAGCATCTCCCCCTCCTGCAGGGTTAGTGGAATTGGGCTTCCACAACTGCTTGCCTTTCCCATCATGCTCTGCTCCCTGGAGAAGACCAGTGTGCAGAGGAAGCAGGTACTGAGACATTTCTCCTTAACAGTAATGCAGTTGCTCACAAAGAAGGCTGTTTCCAGGATCAGGTTGTAGTTTTTAAAGCTTCCGTCAGAAGCACTTAGACATCCATACTCTACCTTCAGAGGGGAGGAAGCAGGACTCTCAGAGCTTAAGACTGTGAAGCTGGCTGCAAATGCCAGTAGAAATTTAACCAGCTCGTGTTGAATTAGGGTTTACTGATTGTTGTTATTCATGCTCTGGTTACAAAGGTCCAGAGGTTTGGCGAGGTCTGCCCCTAACCTTCTCTTTTCCTATATGCCCTGTTGTTTACAGTGTGCGATTTTGCGGAACGTGACGTTTTTCAGGACTGTATAGATGGAGCTAGAGCAGAAACACCTGAATCAACTCCAGAGTTGTGGTCATTTAATGAATTAATGTATGTAAAGTATGTAGCTCAGCTCCCGAGGTGGGTGCCTTTGAGTGCAGTCCTGAAGAACAAGTTAGGAAAGCACTCAATAAATATTAGCCAGTGCTAGGAGAGCCTTCTGACACTGAACCCTTCACTTCTCCAGCAACGAAGGGAGTCGGTGTGCCCAGTGGCGAAGTACTGTGAGCCCACAGAGGGACTGCACTTCAGCCCCCGAAGGTGAGGTGGTTACTGTTGAGTTGAACCTTGAAGAACAGGGAGGGCCACACCAGAAGGACTGGGATGAGGGGAGCATGGCGTGAGGAGAAGAGCAAGTCCTCAGCACCTGCTCTGGGTCCTGGTGTGGAGCAGTCAAATGGAAGACAGTAGAACAAGGGACAGAGTGTGTTAGGAGGTGAAGCAGGACGGGTGAGCAGGGGCTAGATAATAAAGGGCCTGTATGTGACCCTGCCCAGCTTGGATCTGATGTCTTAGGTGCTGGGTAGCCACTGGTGGCACGTGTTTGTGTCTGTTTCTGTGGGTTTGTTCATTGATTTTCACTATAGAGGAAAAAGAAGGATGTTCAGAAAGATGCCTCTGGGGACTGGTGGAGGTGGGGGCTGGTTTTAGAGGAACGTGATGGGAGGTGGGGAGCCTATCAAAATAATTTGGGGAACAAATTAAGAAAGCATTGACCCCAGAAGTCTTAGAAGACAGAAGAAAGCAGTAGTTCAAAACCAAACCAAACCAAACACCTGGGACACCTAGGTAGCTCATTTGATTGAGCGTCTGGCTTCAGCTCAAGTCGTGATCTCATTGTTTGTGGGTTTGAGCCCTTTGTCAGGTTCTGTGCTGACAGCTTGGAGTCTAGAGCCTTCTTTGGATTCTGTGTCTCTCTCTTTCTCTCTGCCCCTCCCCTGTTCGCACTCTGTTTCTCTCTCTTTCAAAAATAAATAAACTTTTTAAAAAACAAAACCTTAAGGGTTACAGTGAATGGAACTTTGTTCGAAAGGAGAAGGAAGGCAGCATAATACTGTATATTTTACAGAGGAGAGAACTGAGCATAGGAGAGATGAAGACGTTGGTCTGTACCAGGGGTTGGGAAACAATGTCTGTAGGACATTTCTGCCTTCTGCCTGTTTCTGTGAAGTTTTATTAGAACACAGACAGACTCAGTCATTTTCATATGGTCTCTGGCTACAACAGAGAATGCGTGGCCCACACAGCTGAAAATAGTTACTTTCAGGGTCTTGATAGAAAAAGTTTTCTGACCTCTGGTCTAAACACATGGCTAGTAGGTGTTAGATCTGGGCTTCCAGTCTTAGAGAGTTGGGATCATATCTCTTTTGTTCACCTCTGATCTAGAGCATTTTACACTATGTCCAATATGTAGTAAGGCCTCACAAATAAACTCTTACTGGATTAATGAGTAATGAGTATGAATGATTGAATGAATGAGCAACATAGCAAAGTTAAACTACCTGATTTACAGCCTGTACTTTTACATTTATTGTGTGCTAATTCTTATAAAGCTATTAAGGAGGACTTATTATATAAAATGAGCATTGAGTGCCACCAACATACAGGGCATTATTCTTGGCTGGAGGATTTGTATGTGCCCCTGTGATGCTCACCTCTGATAGACGAGACAGATGTTCATCAAAATGACCACAGAAAGGAGTACACTTGGAGAGTTGACCGGAAAAGAGGGGGTACAGGGCTGGGCGAGCGTGTGGTGGAAGGTTCAGTATAAAAAGTCAGAGAAGACTTTCCTGGATGCCCCTGCCCTGCAGTCTGAAGAGTGAGTAGACTTTCATGTGGCGTAGGGACATGGGAAGAGTATTTCAGGTAGAGCCATGTGCAGAGGCCCTGTGCAGGTGAGAACAGGCAGAGAGCCAGGAGACAGCTGGCCATGTTGGGGTTGAGACTCGAGAGATAAGCAGGGCTCTTGTGATCGGGATCCGGGAATCTGTTTCTCGAGTCGAGTCAGAACTTGAGCTACAAGTTTGAGACTCGGTAGTATAGAAAGAATTTTAATCCAGAGCGAGTATGGGTTTACCAGAGAGTATCATAAGACAAGATGTGGGTCTTGAGAACTCTGGAGCAACAGAGGGAAGGTCAGAATGTGGGGAAATGAAGAGATAACAAAAACTGGAACAAAACCTGGAGAATCTGTTATATGGAAACCAACTCGACAATAAACTATTTGTAAAAAAATAAAAAATAAAAAAATAAAATAAAACATTTAAGACAAAAACAAAAACCTGGAGAATCTCGTATGACAGGACAAGTTTTGAGGTGGAAGAACAGCTGGTTAGTTGTAGGTAGGGCATATACGTCCAAGAAATTAAGGATTGAAAAGTGTGCATTGGCTCTTCCACTGGGAGATTGCTGTGACCTTTGGAAGAGTACATTTTGGGCCCTGGAGGGGGAAGGGTAGAGCCTGTCAACTTGTCCAATGAATAGGCAGAGAGGAAATGGAGACAGGTATATATTCATTCACTTACTCAGCAAGTAGTTATCAAGCATCTATGTGTTAGGGATCCAGTGTTAAGCAAAACCAGACCAGGCCTTTGTTCTCCTGGGGCTTACTGTTAAGGGAGGGGCATGGGGGTGGGGGTGGGAATGGACACTTAATCAAACAATCTTCTTAGCACCACCCAAAAAGTGAAGGAAGTTCTATGAAGGAAAGAATAAAAGGTTCTGTGAGAATATGTAGTAAAGGAAGGAGTAGTTTGAGCAGGCAAGAATTCTCTCAGTGATCTGGAGCTGGTGGAAGCATAGATGTCAGCTCCGAAATCTGTGGTGAGGGAACATTCCAGAGGGCAGAGAAAAGCTTATGGCCAGGCCCTTGGTGCCAGAGGGCTTGACTGCTCCAGCAAACAGGAAGAAGTGAGGTCAGGGTGGTTGTGTGCAGAGGGCGAGGGTGAGAATAGCATAGGATGAGGCTAAAAGGTGGGCAAGGGCCAGAGTATCCAAGGCATTGGAGACAGACCATCTTAAGGATTCCCATTATCCCAAGAGCAATGGGAAGCCATAGAAAGAGATTGAACAGGATAACCAGACTTAACTAGACTTAAGTTTTAGGAAGTGTAGCTTACTACTTATAGCGAGAATGTGAACCTGTTATACCTTTCTGAACCAACGTGAGCAGACAAACCCAAGAAGGATTTTCCTCTCCAGGGAAAGTGACTCCCTTGTCTGAGAGTGGGTATTCCAGAGCTGTTTAGGGGAGACACTAGCTCATATCCAACCTGCCAACAGCATGGAAGTTTCTCCTGAAATTGCTTGGAGAAAATACTCCCGAGGAGAATAATATCCACCTGACTCTATACACTACTTTACCAGGTCACTAGAATTTCTGGATCAACCAATTTTAGGCAAAAAGAAAAAAGTGCAGGTAACTTCTAAAAAGAATGATTTTCTGGGTCACTGGCTTTAGTCTCGAGTTACCTCTAGAGGGGTGCTGTCTGGGGACATGACTGCAAAGCAGACAAGTGTTTTTAGAGACCTCTCTCTTAAAAAGCCGTTTATACACCTCCTTACTTCTGTATTCCTATTCTTAGATTTAATGAATCAAGAAAGCTGTGAAGAGTAACTCACTTACATGAATTCCCCCAAGAAATCTTATTATGTTAAGAGAAATCGGTTACTGTGGGTCTGGATGGCCAGGCCAGGGAGAAATGACAGCATTCGTAGGACTTTCTCTGCTGCACTTCGAATCCCAGTAGGTGGGTGGGTGGCCCTTTCTGGGCTCCCAGTCAAGGTTTGCTTCAACCAGCCCTGCTGTAGCTGGCTTATTTTTGCATCACTGGTAACCTTTCTCCACGGAATTAAAACATCGTGATACTTCCCTGTCTTGTTCGTGCCTATGTTCTGTTTCTAAACCCTTTCTCCCCCTTTTTCCAATGGTGTCTTCTTAATTAGTTTTGCAAAAAAATGTGTGGTACAATTACCTGAAATTTCTTCTCATCCTTCTTGGCACCATTTAACCAAACACCTCCCACATCTTTGTCCTTTATGCTCATCCTGATTTACTCAGGAGGTGACACTGGCTGAAGCTTGGCAAACCAGTGACCTTCTTTTTGAGCTGAAATTGACAAAAGCTGATAAAAGGGAGAAAGGAGAGATGGAAGCCTGCAGCCACCCCTTCCTTCCTTCCTTCCTTCCTTCCTTCCTTCCTTCCTTCCTTCCTTCCTTTAAAATTTTTAAAGTTTATTTATTTTTGAGAGAGACAGAGTGTGAACAGAGAGAAAGGAAAACACAGAATCTGAAGCAGGCTCTAGGCTTTGAGGTGTCAGCACAGAGCCCGACTTGGGGCTCGAACCCACAAACTGTAAGATTATGACTTGAGTGAGCCAAAATCAAGAGTCAGATGCTTAACCAACTGAGCCACCCAGGTGCTCCCAGTCCTTTCTTTAGTAAAGAGGAAGCACCTTGGGTGAATATATTAAGTGGAAATTGTGTTTTGAATATTTGACTAGATCAGTTGTTCAGGGACCAAAGTAGCATAATCAAGGCAAACAGAGGATGGGGAGCACTCACTAAGGGAAAATATAATCAATGGATAGAGTAAAAAAAAGGATGTCCAGTGTCTATTTGAAAGATAATGCTTTGTGAAAGGACTGATTTGTTATTAAAATTAGAAGAATTTGCCTGGAAAAGTAATAGAGGAAAAGGGGGCTTAAAGTATGGTAAACACCAGAAGTCCCCCTTTTTTTTTTTAATTTTATTTATTTATTTTTTATGTTTTATTTATTTCTAGGAGAGAGAGAGAGACAGTGTGAGCAGGGGAGGGTCAGAGAGGGAGTGACAGACTGAAACAGGCTCCAGGCTCTGAGCTGGCAGTCAGCACAGAGCCCGATGCGGGGCTCAAACCCACGAACCGCAAGATCATGACCTGAGCGAAAGTCGGACGCTTAACCGACTAAGCCACCCAGGCGCTCCGCCCCCCCCCACCTTTTAAAATGTCTTCAGAAAAGTTGTTTCAATTAAAAGAATTAAAAAAAAAAACTTGTGAGGACGGAATGAGATATGTGTGAAGTACATTGAGCTCTTTGGATAAAAGTTGCTGCGGTGTAACTTTGATTTATCTATGACTTGGGCTTGCGTTGTATTTTCAAGCAGCATGCTCTTAGGCCAGCTAGATAAAAGGAATTGCTTTTTACTTAAATTAACAGTCCTACCAACTGATGTGCTCTTTCAGAATTTCATATATGTTAACTAAGTCTTTGCCGCTGTCTGTGTTAAAAGTGCTACTTTGCTTTACTTAGAGCCTGTTTTCCTAAATATGAATAATTTGTTATTAACAATGCAAGTGTTACAGCTCTTTCTTTAAAATTATTTTTTAATAACAGTTTTTTGCCATTGCCGTTTTGCCAAGGTTGAGATAAATTTTATGGATCTGAGCACATTCGTTTTTAATTTAGAAACCCAAGGTTTGAGCCGTTATGCCACCGACCACTCTTCTGCTCACCCTCCATCCCTCTCCTACCCACCAGAGTTTGTATTTCTTTATGATACACTCAGAATGAATAGCGTGTGAGCCCATGGACATGAGTGATTGCTTAATTGTTTTTCTTCTCATGGCCCATGGTCAGTTTGCGACAAGGACAACTAGCTATATCTTGTGAATACCTCCGCGTGAATGTCCGCGTAGGTTGTAACCAGATGAAGAAACTGATTAGTATCATAGTAAATTCCCAATACAGGCCTTTAGCATGTTATCACCTATCTAGCTGTGCTGTATGCTGACTGTAGCTTCCTATCCCTATGGCATTAATTGTTCACATGGTGGAGGCAATTAATTGACCCATCCATACCCAGAATGTGTCAGCCTTGCAGGTGCCAACTGGGAGCTACCCACTCCATGACCATATAGGGATAGTAAGGGCAGTTGGGATCCTGGCCCAGCGTGGCAAGGTGGGGGCAAATGGTAGCAGTTTGATTTACTTTGCACTGGAAATTGAGATGGGGTCCCATTCCAATTGGCAGTAGAGAAGGGGACCTTCCTTCTGGATTGTGTCCCTCATCTTGGTGAAAAGATGGCGAGGTGGCCGTCAATGGAATTGAGACCTCTTATATTGAAATCATAAGATCTACTAGAAAGAAATACATTTATGTTGTATTATTCATACTTTCTTTAGTTTTTTCTTTTGCTTCTCCAGTGATGGATCATTGTGCTTCATCTTTTTTTCCATTTATCTAAATTCATAACCATTCCATACTTAATATATTTATCCTTAAAGCTGGGTTTTAACTTCATGATAACATGGATCTTGTCAGCTTCCCTTATCGCTGGGACCTCATCACCTAGAGAGTACTGAGACATACTGTAGGCTCAGTAAGTATTTTTGGGGTGGATTATTGTTGAATTCAAGACTCACTTTTCATCTCTTGGTTTTTATGTTGGAGCGACCTAGCTGTCCAGTGAGCTTGTATGGATGATTTATGTTTTCCTCCAAATGAAAAGTTAAACAGATATCTCCTGTAGGCTGTTCTGGTATAGAATAGACCCCTTTGAAAAGCAGCCTGAGGTTTTTTTTTTTTTTTTTTTAAATACATGACGCTAGTTTGATCTTCTGACAAAAATACTACTTTTAATTGCTGTGCAGTCTTTAGTTATACTCATAACCTCTGGAGCACTCAGATGGTAACACATTCAGTTCTTTGTCTTTAGGGGATTTGCTTTGTGACTTGGTTATTGGCAGTCCATGATATTTAATTGGAATTGCCCCTGGATGAAACATTTTAATATATAGTTTTTATTTAAAGATTAAAAACAAAGAATATCCAAGTGAGTTTGTTTTGCATTTTAAAATAAGTTACTTTGTTTTGTTTTTGTCTTGCAAAAATATATAGTAATGAAAATAATGCAATAATGATGTTTTCCAACATGTTTTATTATTTCCAGTTTTGTTTGTGGAGTTTATAAGCTCTGGTCTCAGAATCTTCAAAGAGTTTAGGAACTGGATTTCCCTTTTAATTTGGCAACACTTTATGGGTTTAGTTTTAATTATTATGAAACCATAGAGATAAAAATTCAATGTGTATCTTAAGAATAGTTTGTTTGTTTTTCAATCCTAGGATGTGGGTCTAGTTTATGGTTGAGAATAATTTCCAAACTACCAAATCTTTGGATACTCTGAAGAGCTTTTAAAAATAAAGATAGCTGAGCTCAGGTCTAGGATGTGGAAGTGATCTTCCAAATTTTTTTTTCTTGAAAAATTCCCGAGTAGTTTGTGATGATAAGCAAAGTCTGATTTAGAACATTGGATCAATGAGTTCAAGGTCATCGACATGATTTGTCTATTGGCCTATTGATTGTGCTCTGTTCTGTGACCTGAGACCTGCTTCTGACCCTGACCAGCTCTTGGTTGATGGGGTGGCTGGGGTCATCTTCTCTAAAGGCAGCTCGTTTTGTTAACTACGCCAAGCAGGAGCCTTATCGCTGGGGGCTTCTTTCTTAATTTTTAAAAAATTCATGGTTGGCAGAGGGGTGTTAGTTGTCCCTAATTGAGATTTGGTGGCCCTTTGCAGTATCCGCTGAAGCTAGAATTCAGGAACTCAACTTCCTTCTGGAAGGCATAACTTTGAACTCTGCCTTGGGGTGGGATATGTTGGGAGAGTCTGATCCAAAGGTGCTGAAATCAGATCACCCAGGCTTTAATTCTGCTTCTCGCATATACTGGGGGTATGATCTTTGTGGGAGCCCGACAGTGACCACAAGAAAGCGTGGTTAGGGACACGGGGATGTGCCTGCACGTGGGGCTCCCTGCCTGGGCAAGGCATTCCTGCAAACAGGATGTGTCCCTGCCGCAACATCCTTGGCAGCCAATTACTTACTGTCTGAGAGCCTGTATTCTCCCCTTGGCAAAAAGTCAGTAATAATGGTGTAAGGTTGTTGGAGATGCAAAATACTGCCTATGCATGCAAAAAAAAAGTAAGTGTTCGTTCAGTAAGTGTGAATGGCTGGTATTATAACCCTATTAACTACAGATTTTGAATTAAGACTCTGGAGACAGCTTGTTGTCATTGATTTACAGCACTGCTACCCATAATTGTTTATTAATGATGGTCTTTTGTCCTCTCTGGAATTTTTATCCATCTCACAAATTCTGATTTACCATTGACTATATAATGCAAGCAGAGTACTAGGCACTGGGGATACTGTGGTGAACACAAGAGACGAGACATAAATGATAGCCTGAAAAATTAACCTGTTTTTTTTTTTTTTTTTTCTACATTTGGGGTATTTTCCAGCCTTGGAATATTCTAAATGAAGCTGCTCTAAACAGTTGCATGTAGTTGTCTGTATGAATGTGTTCTTTTTTTTTTTTTTTTTTTTTCTGGGTCAATACTGGGGAGATGAGCAGTATGGGACCAGTTGGCATATATTTAATTTTTTAAGTAGGCATATATTTAATTTTTTAAGAAGCTGCCACAACTTTTTTCCAAAGTGGTCGTGCCACTTTATATTCTTACCAGCAGTACACAGGAGCTCTCTTTCCTTACGTCTTCTCCAACACTTGGCAGGGCCAGTCTTTTTAATTATCTGAGAGGTGTATATACTGATAGGTGTGTAGTACTCTCTCACTGTGTTTTTTATTCGTATCTCCTTAATGACTGATGATGTAGAGCGCCTTCTCATCTGTTTGCTATCTATCTATGTCTTATTTTGGTGGAATGTCTACGCAGATCATTTGGTAATTTCTTATTTATTTTCTTTGTCTCAATTGTATTTTCATAGTTCTTTGTTCTGGACCGAGACATCCTATATTAGATGTCTACTTGGCAAGTGTTTTCTCCCAGCTTCTAGTTTATCTTTTCATTCTTAATAATGTCCATTGAAAAACAGAAGTTTTTAATTGGACAGGACCCAACTTATCAATCCATTCCTTTATTAATCATGTTTTTGGTGTCCTATCTAAGAACTCTCTGCTTCACGCAAGATCATAGATATTTTCTTCTAGAAGTTTTACAGTTTGGAGTGTTATGATTAGTTTGCGTTAGTCTGTGTATCTGTTGTAAGATATGGGTTAAGATGAGTAACATATACACATATCCAATTGTTTCAACTTTTGTTGAAAAGACTATTTTTTCCTCTATGGCATTGCCTTTGTACTTTTTCAAAAAATTGGCTGATCATATATGTGTAGGTCTATTTTTTTAATGTTTATATATTTATTTTGGGAGAGCAAGAGAGTGAGAGCAGGCCAGGGAGAGAAGGGGGGGGCAGAGACAGGGAGAGAGAGAGAGAGAGAGAGAGAATGAATCTCAAGCAGGGTCCACCCCGTCAGCACAGAGCCCAATGTATGGCTTGCACTCATGAACTATGAGATCATGACCTTAGCCAAAATCAGGAATCGGACACTTAACCGATTGAGCCACCCAGGTGCCCCCTCTATAGGTCTCTTTCTGTATTTTGTCTTGTCTACTGATCTGCCTTGACACTGATACAAACTGTCTTGGTTACTTTTAAGGTTCTAGTGAGCTTTGAAGTCAGGTAGTGTCTGCCCTCCAATTTGTTCTTCTATTGTTACTTTTTAAGTAGAATATAATGGTTAATAGTTGTGTAATTGTGTGCATGACATCAGCCTTTAGGGAAGTAAAACTGAAACTTTGCTTTATCACTCTGGTTAATAAATGCCACGATCTGGCATTCTACTAGATGTCTTTCTTTTAAAATAATTTGTTATACTTTATTTTTCTGAGACATTTTGGGATTTTCCCAAACATCTGAGAGATGAGTGATGTACAAGTCCATTCGTGAAATCTTTAGTTTTCACTAAGTCTTATTTTGCTGTCTTTAATGATAGAATTATTTAGCATTTAGAAAGTGACTTCACAGTGCTTGTCACCGGACAGATCCAGTTCCGAAGTGGGTTGCAGAATCCGTCCTGGAGGGCTGTGGTTGGGTTTTTGTTTGCTTGTTTGATGAGGTGTGGCCCAGTGGAGAGGGTCTAGAATGGAGCCTGGCGACCCATAGACTGTTGGGGGTGATTTATAATAGGAGCTGTCTGCACACTCCGTTTTCTTCTTCTTTGGCCACGTGTACACAATAAAAGCGGCAGCTTTTATTCACTGGCTACTTGATATATGCTGGTCACTGTGCTAAGTATTTCACACAAATTGTTGTATTTGCTACTTTGATTGTCACTGTGAGGTAGGTGCTATCAGTGCCTGTTTGGTTTGGAGAGAGGTTAAGAAACTTGTCAGAGGCCACACAATTAGAAGTGATGGATCCTGTATTTGGTCCTTTCCTCCCTTCCCCAAATGATCTTTTGTTCTGAACCACTGTGGTGTAATACCCTTTGCACTGGAAGAATGAAAGGGCTTCAAAGCTTGAAATGCAACTTAAATAGGCCATTGATCTCTGGAAGTCTTACGTTCTCTGTCCAAGATGTTTTCTTTTGAAGTATTGGATGAAAAAGTCTCATGGTATTTGGAGATGGGGCCCTGTGGGTCAAACTGCTTGAATAAATAAATGCATCATTTATTTATTGAGTAACTCACCACAAGTCTGATATCTGTATAGCAGGCACCTAGAGATACTACGTATACAGCAGCAAAACAAACAGAGAAACAAACACAAAGGTCCTTTGATGAAGCTTATTTTCTGTTGGGAAGGGACATATGATGGACAACTTTGAGGTAATACAGGTGAATTAGCCTATGACCGGGATGCAGTATCCTTCTCTGATCCCAGGCTAATGGTTTGTACGGTGACAAAACTTGTATTGAAATTACCCTTGATCTCAGGCAGGAGACACAACCTGTCTATCCCTGGCAGTTCCGAATGCTCTGTTTAGTTTAGTAGAGCATCTGCTTTACTTTAGCTTAGGTCATTGGCTGTACTTTCTAGCATTGAGTTTTCCGCAAGACCACTCATCACTCCATGTGCCTTTCAGAGTGCAAACTCCCCGAAACATACTCATTGCTCTTTTAGAATAAATAGTATTTGTATGAACACAAGAGAAAACATTTCTGCTGTGCTCAAAGAGAATTTCTCAAAGTTGACTCAGAAGCTTAAAAACAAATATTAAGAACAACTTTTAAAAGAAAGAAGGAAATGATCTATATATCATCTTAACGGTTTTATTTCAAGAGTGAGGGAAATAATCCAAAATGTCCAGGTCTTTTTCTTCTAAGACTCTTTTGTATAAGGTCTTACTTCATTTGTCCCATCCTTTGACCTTTTGGTCTTGATCTAGTATCCAGGATGGATGCATGAGATGGAAAAATAACTAAGAAGTGTTCAAAGCAGTTCGTTAGACCACCCAGTTAACTCTGGAGGTACGACTCAATTTTGTAGCATTTTAAGTATCAAGAAAACATTCTAGAAGGAGTATTACTCTCCTTGGGCATAGTCCTGTCTTCTCCCCGTCTCCAATGCAGTTGATTAGTAAAGAAGGATTTCCATTTTTCTGCTTTACCTGATGAAATTTTAAAAACAAAACAAAATAAAACTCTTTTTCATCCCCTTTGTTTGGCATGAGTTTCCATATGGTCTCATTTCCCTTTATCACTCCCTTCCCATTAAAAAAAAAAAATTACTGGCTGGTAGAATTTTTTAAAAATTAAAGTGCAAATACTTGCACTTTAACAAACGTAACATAATGATTATTCTTTAGAAGCTCATACTAAAATAACAATAAGATTATTATATGTTGTATAAAAGTAAAATAATATATAAAAACAAAATAGTATTATATAAAAATAAAATAGTAGTAAGACTTTTTGTCTTTTTTTATACAAAATTATTGGTATATTTGTGGTGGGTTTACAACACACTACAGTTCAATGTCCTATGAAGAGGTGGGGAAATGGACATTCCATACACTGCTTGTAATAATGTAATTGGTATAATTGGCGGTGTGGAAATTTGGCAAAATGCATCGAAAGCTTCAGTGGTGTCTTGATATCCTTTTATCTGGTAATTCCACTCAGGATTTATTTTTCTCTTTTGGAGGAAAGAATAAAGAGCGCTCTGAGAGTATTTGTTTGTACTTGAGCAAACGCAGTTTCTGAAGATTGTATCAGAGTTACCTCCTTTGTAGTATCAGTTCTGCTTTTAAGTTGAGATTATTTGTTTTTTAAAATATGTTTAATATTTTTAAAAAATTAAAAGGGGCACCTGTATGGCTCAGTCGGTTAAGCATCAGACTGTGGCTCAGAAAATGATCTCATGGTTTGTGGGTTCGAGCCCCACATTGGAGCCTGGAGCCTGCTTCACGTTGCCTGTCTTCCTCTTGCTCTGCCCCTCCCCTGCTTGCACTCTGTCTCCCTCTCACACAAGTAAATAAATATTAAATACATAAAATGTTTCATATGAAATAAATCCCTAGAAAATATGTTAATGCTTATTGTTAGAGCTTTTGGTGATTTCTTTACCAGTTGCTAAATTGTGTTTTTAAAAACACTCTCAGCAGATGGTATTATAAAAGTTGGGACATTAATGCTCTGATTGTGTGAGTTCTAACTTGAAAGACACATTGAGTTGCAACAGAGGTGATTCTTGGTTATCATATAAGGTTTAATTTTCTAAATTTGAGTATCATAGTGAGTGATTGTGTTTAAATAGTGAATCTATTTGCATATAGAAGTTCACATTTTTTAAAAGCTATTTTTCCAATGTTAAGACAAATTTTATAGAATGACACTTTTATTAAAATATTTTGAGATTAGTTTCCTAATAGGGTTATTAAAATGATTTTTGGGAAATAATTTAAATGCAGTGTTTTGTTTTGTTTTTTCACATTCTCTAAATTTTACTTTGGAAGACTGATGCAAGTGCAAGGAAGATCTCTTCCTCATAAGGCTTTTATTCCTGATCTGTTTTTCAAGGAAAGTAGATGTAATTAAACTGAAACACAAAGTTAAAAGACAAACAATAAATAGGAAAACAATGTGGATAACATAAATAATAGGTATAGGATTAGTACCTAGAATATATAAAGAACTCCTGAAAATCAGTAAGAGTGGGGTAGAAGGAAGAACAAAGAATATACATAGACATTCACAAAAGCTCAACATGACTTGTGATCTGAGAACTGCAAATGAAACCAATAAGCAGATACTACTTCACATACAGTCAGATTGGCCAAAATTAGAAAGCCTGATAATACCATGTTTGGACAGAATAGAGAGAGCACAGCTCTCATATGTTGCTTGCAGGGGCACAGATTGTACAAATACCTTGGGAACAATTTGGCAACATTTAATGGTATCTATCAGTAAGGGAGTGAATTACACAGAACATTATAAATTGGAGAAAATAAATGAATTAGGTGTGTATGTATGATCATGGATAGATCTCAGAAATGTAGCACTTAGTGATAAAAGCAAATTGGTTCAGTCATACATATGGTCAACATGTTTTTTTTTTTAAAGAAAAATCATATAAATTCACAGATGTTTTATAGGTGCTGTGTTGTAAATGCATAAAGATATGGACTGAATGGATACACAACAAATTCTGGGTAATAGTTGCATCTGGGGAGGGAGAGGAGACAATGGGACTGGAGAGGGGAACTTGAGGGGTCTATTGTTTCTAATATTTAATCCGAAGCAAAAGGCAATATTTTATTTATGTTTTGTTCTGGGGAGCAGGAAGATGGCCATCATATCATTCTTCACAAATTAAAAAAAATTATAAGTATGTGTGTTAGTATATGTTACCTAGACCCATTGCAGTGATCATTTCACAATATATACATTTATTGAATCATGCTGTGCACCTGAAATTAACATAATATTATATGTCAATTATATCTCAATAAAAATTTTTAAAAATTTAATTAAAATCACTTAAAATTTTATTCATTTATTCTAGAATCTATGTATTTATTTATTTTTGTGATGGGGGAGGGGCAGAGAGGGTGACAAAGAATCCCAAGCAGGTTCTGCACTGTCTGTCCAGAGCCCGGGGTGGGGTTTGAACACACGAACTGTGAGGTACAACCTGAGTCGAAATCAAGAGTCAGATGCTTAACTGACTGAGCCACCCAGGCGCCCCAAAATTGTTTAAAATTTTAAACACTTTAAGGAGAGAAACTAATGCAGCAAGGCACATCTCCACCAAAGAGGCTGCAGAAGTGTTTATTGCAGAAGTATGTCATGCTCCTGTGCTTGACTAGCTCCCTTGAGTCCTCTCTTGGATATTTTTAAGTTATCTTCTTTTTTGCTATTTTTCCCTTATACTGAAATTATCTTTGGGACAGGAGGTTTCCCTGTGATTCTTAGAAGTCAAACTTGATAACAATGTGACATTCATTCATTAAGCTGCACACAAAAATCATTAGAAAGCGTCCCACATCTTTTGGAGTCCATGTCGGGGAAGGATGGGGTAAATGGGCACACGGATCCTCTGTTGGTGGGAGTTATCAGTAGAATAGGCTTTTTGCCGGGAATCTGAGTAGCATCTCTCCAAGTGTAAAACAGGCATTTTCTTTGTCCGGCTGACTTCTGCCTTAAAGATTCCACCCCTTCCGAAACTCATCTCATGGCATAAAATATTCATGTATGCAAGAATATCACTTCTGTGTTACTTACATAGTGAAAATTGAGAACCACCTTAATTCCTTAAATCTGGGAATGGTAAAAAAAAAAAAAATATATATATATATATATATACACACATATATAAATAGCGTTGAATATTAGGTAGCTGATTTAAAAGAAGAAAGAACAGATCTAGGTGTGTTGACATGGAAAATTATCTAATATTATATTATTATTTAAGAAAAGTAAACTGTAGAAACATATGCATCACACAACCAGGCATTTGTTTTAAATGGTTATATTCTATATATGTGATTATATTTTTATGTAATTCTATTTGAGTTAGTCTGGAACTATAGAAAATGTGTATAGATTTTAAAATTGCTTACTTTTATTTTATAAAAATGAAAGAGAAGAATGAGATGAGACAGGCTTTTGTTCTAGATTTTTATTTGTCCTTATTGTTTTCAGGTTTTTAAAATGAGCTTGTTTTATCATTGCTTAATTAACAACCTGGTAATATTGCTAGCGTTTGGATGAAATTTCTGTCTAAATTTCAGAATATGTGAAGCAAGCCCATCATGTGTTGCATGTGCCGTTATTTTTCTTTAGGAGATGAATTCTTCCTTGAGATCTCTCATTTGCTCTGCATTTGTAATGTAAGGTTTTTCTACAGTTCCAGAGAAAAAGCTGAGGTAATGGAGCAGTGACAATAGTGCATCGCTGAGTTTGCATGAAGGTGACTCAGATTTCAGCCCTTGAGATACTTGATCATCATGCGCGGTGATAGACTGCATCTCGTTTACGATAATACAGTCCATTCTTTTTAGATATAAATAATAACACAGCTCATTGGACAGGAGGGCAGAGCCAGGCAGTTCCACGGGTGTCATCAGCGTGTAAACTAAGCCAGTGATTTTATATCGTTCTAACAAACGTGTTAATAGCATGATAAAATGAAGGCCCCTGGATTGTTTTGGTGGTGGTGCCTACTCAACCTTTCCACATTCAGGATGACATAAAGCTGTAACTGGCTTTCATGAATGCAGTCTAGGTTTGATATTGCGCTTTTTATTAACTGTGACACTGTGGATTATGGCACTTTAAATGAGAAAGGGAATTCTCTCTTTTTGAAATGTGAATTAATAAAATGCTTATTCCTGGGAGACGTTGTTTTCATGGCCTTCTTCATTTGTTTCTGTTGTGGTTGCCCTCATCTCCTTTCCCTTTATTAGCGAGACAGATACGTGCGCGTGCGCGCGCACACACACACACACTCACACTTTATACTCAGCAATACTTGCTACTAGCATTGAGCAGTTTTGCTTTTAAAGGACACTTTTGCCTTTCAGAAGAGGATATTAAATTGGGCTATACATTGAACCTTCTCTAGTAGATGAACTTGACACTCCCATTGTGTAGTCATTGTTTGTCTTTGTGCATATTGTTCCTTTCACTAAGGGATGCTTTGTCCACCTGTGAGGTGGGAGTCGTGACACCTGCTCATTGTCCTTATTGTGCAAGGTGGGGTGAGAAAGTGATAACTAGGGGCTGGTTGCTCTGCATGGGGGTGGGTTGTAATAGTTGGCTGATTGTTAACATAGGAGACTGGAAGAGGGACCTTAGCTTGACTTCTCATGGGGGGACTTAACCTTCAAAGATAATGAGCAATTCAGGATAGTTGACATCAATTTGGTATTTGAACAGATATTTATTAAACACCTTCTCTGAGTAATGTATTAAGCATAGGAGGAGATATGAACCCTGGTTTAGTAGGTTCTAATGAAATGTAAACACCCTAAATAGGTGTGCTTCTCTAGCAAACAAAGCTCATGTCACGTGAGTCACTGTAGGTCACTGTGTAATACGTAGATCCAAATGTGGGTGTTAAACATAATCAATCACTCTTTCCTCTAAAGTTAAGTAGAGATACTACCTGCCTCCACATATTAACATTTAATTGTAACATATAGCCCACAGAGAAATGTTAGCAGCTAATTTCAGTTCCTTGCAATCGGGAAGAAATCTAAGAATCCATTCATTTGCAGTTCTTTTATATCATAGGATCCTTTTCTAAGCCAGGGTTGGTATTCCTTTAAACACAAATAGTCATAATCAGGCATAATAAAAATCAATCACACCGTATAGTTCTTGTTTGAATAAAAAGTTCCTAATACCTAAAGATTAATGGATAATAATTCCCCTTTATAGCTATGGAAATACATTTGTACATATAAATGCATATATTCATACATATTTAAATATGCAATATTTTGTAATAAATACATATTTATAACACACTGATATATGTATTTATAAAAGAAATCAAATCTTGTATCAGAGTTTTTAATAGCTAGCAATAGGAAGCAACTCTGGGTAATTTCAAAAGAAAAAAATATATAGACAGGATATTGGAATGCCTGAGGAGGTAGAGGAGAACCCAGCTTGGAGCTGTGTGGCCAGGACCAGAACCTCAAACGATAGCACAGATTTGGTCTGGGGGCGACCGCTAGACCCTGCTGCATTGCTCCTCTTGCATGAGAAGCTCCATCTTCTCGCAACATGACCGTCCCCAGCTGTGCCTGCTATCTCTCTCCCAGCACCCCAGTCCGGTGTGGGCACATCTGATTGGTGGATCCTAAGTCATGTGTTCACGCTGAGCTGCAAGGGAGGCTAGAAAAGAAACACCTACATGTTCCCACTTCGTTAGTGAGAGACCAGGACGGCAGACAAGAAAGAGAGAGAGAGAGAGAGAGAAGGAAGGAAGGAAGGAAGGTAGGAAGGAAGGAAGGAAGGAAGGAAGGAAGGAAGGAAGGAAGGAAGGAAGGAAAAAAGGAAAGGAAGGGAAAGGAAAGGAAATTGGCAAATTGTTATGATGGTCATATCACACACTTTGGAAGTTAGAAAAGATGAAAATATCATCCTATTCTATTGTTCTGGTATAAAGCTCTTTTAAAATAAAATTTTCTTGAAACGAATATAACACTGTATGTTAATTAACTGAAATTAAAACTTAAAATAAATAAATAAAAGCAAACAGATTCAAATATAATTTTCTTGATCTTTTCCCACCCTTCCAATTTGTTTTTATGCCATTGTGATCATAGCTTATATACTTTTATCACATTTTGTTTTCAATATCATATGTTTTTATATGGCTGCATATTCTCCATATGCATTCTCATTGTTAATAATTACATAATAACTCAAATGAATGTATCTACTTTGCCATTTTTTCTAATGTTGGAAGTTGCCAATATGTTTTTATTATTATGAAAGCTACTGGCAAAAGTGTTCATATCTGAAGTTCTGGCATCTGGATGTTGGGGGTTAAGAACCCTGAAAGAAATTTTATTACCTCTCCATTCGCTAATAAGAAAAAAACAATATATATAATTTATACCTTTTTCAAATTGATTTAAATGTAGCCATGCTTCTGACTCCTTTTGATTTGTAATTTTATAGGTTCACATTTGGATGAATTATATTTGAGGCTGTTTGAGCTTTTAAAACATTTTATTTTTTTTAAGTTTATTTATTCATTTTAGTAATCTCTACACCCAACACGGGGCTTGAACTCACAGCCCTGAGATGAGGAGTGGCATGCCTTTCTAATTGAGCCATACAGACATAGGCAAGCTATGTTTGTTAAGCAAACATTTACTAAATAGCACTGCTTTTAAGTTTAGTATTGGGGATACAAATACATGACCTAATAATAAATATCCTGTATCTAGACTAGGTAATTTGATGTGCATGGTAATAAGCTATGGCTGTCTTGTGCCTATAAACACTTGTCTCTTAATATTTTTTAAAGTAAAGATTTCAGTTTCATCAGGATCACATATGTGGAATGATACTCTTTATTTCGTGGATGTTCTGAGTTAATTACAGGATATACAAGTGGATTCTTTTGGTTTATTTTTAAAATTTATTTATTTAAATTCAGGTTAGTCAACATAAGATGTAATATTGGTTTCAGGAGTAGAACCCAGTGATTCATCACTTACAGATAACATCCAGAGCTCATCCCCACAAATGCCCTCCTTAATGCCGAATTAAATGGTATCATTATTAAATGAAACTGTAGTTTAGTAGCCGCCTCCATGGTAAATCTTTCAAATCTGCCATCTTCAATCTTTTGAAGACTTGCTCTGTCTTGTGAGTGTCTTTTATCATCATTTGTTCATTTGGGATATGTTTATTACATGTCTCATACAGGTTAGACGCTGTGCTAAGTAAGTACTAGAGTACAAGAACAAGAAGGAAGTCTGGTCCGCTGTCAAGGGGCTTCCTTCAAGTAGGTTAGGGGATATAGTCTGAGAACTCATGTCTGAAGAATTCTCAGATATTCTTCAGTAATCTTGCATTTGAAATATGAGGATATTTGACTTGGTACATTTTTTTTTCTTTCCTTTCCTTTTCCTTTTCCTTTTCCTTTTCCTTTTCCTTTTCCTTTTCCTTTCCTTTCCTTTCCTTTCCTTCCCTTCTCCTCCCCTCCCTTCCCCTCCCTTTCGCTCCCTTTCGCTCCCTTCCCTTCCCCTCCCTTCCCCTCTGTTTTCTCTTCTCTTCTCTTCTCTTCTCTTCTCTTCTCTTCTCTTCTCTTCTCTTCTCTCTTCTCTTCTCTTCTCTTCTCTTCTCTCTCTCTTTCTCTCTCTCCCTCCTCCCTCCCCTCCCCTCCCCTCCCCTCTCCTTTCCTCTCGTCTCCTTTCTTTTCTTTTCTCTTTTCTTTGCCATTGTTAACCCTTGAACCCAGTCTAGGTTGTAATGCTCTTTTGTGGGAGGGTGGTTGTGCTTATGGTATGATGTAGAAAAGCAAAAGTAGAAGGGTTGGGGGCAAGCACAGGACTTTTCAGCAGTAAGTCTTTTGTTACAGTGCATTCCTTCTATTCCTCACATTGATGATCCCATTTCTACTCCCTTGGTGCCTAGCAGAGGGCTCATTGTAGCTCCAGGTGTTCTTGAATGGGGACCCTACAACATGTAATTAGAGTCTGGAGCAAAATGTAATGTAAATTAATAATCCAGATCTGAACTCGACTTTCACCGGTTGAATTAAGTCTAATCTTGCAGGATCTTGGTGGGTAGGTTAGTGAGTATGTCTTCTGTTTTAGAGATATGTGTAAATCCTCCTCTTTACGTGATAACTTTTGCTCTAGTTCTGCTCACATTGCCTGGAGACTGCTTTACAATTCCACTTTGACCAATAGGAAGATAAATACCGTAATGCTGTCAGTATTTATCTCCCAGTATGGGATTATTTGTGATGTATTTTTTTTTTCTTTTCTTTGCACATCTTTATTCTTTAAATTTTCTTCACCTACATACATTACATTTTTAATCAGAAAAGTCATAAAAATTTTTGTTCTGTCCCTAGGCTTGAAAATGATAATGAATTTAACAAAATACCCTCAGCGAATTTTCTCTAGTGCAGTCCTTTTCGTGGTAACAATTTTGGTAGTCTTTAAATAAGCATTTTTGCCATATTGCTTGTCGCAGGATATTGATCATTCCTGAGAAGTGAAGCTCTGATGCAGCCTGGATGTTTTGGTTGGTTTGGAGCCCAACAAACTAGGGTTTAGATATTTACTATATGAGAGCTAGCAGGTGACAGGACTGGTTAGTTAACTTCTCTACTCTTATTTCCCTCATACGGAAGACCAGACGAGCAAGAGCGCTTAACCTCTCTTATGTGCATCAAGTGAGATTAATGTATTTAAAGGCCTGAGTATTATGCCTGATATAGAAGAAATGCTCACCTTCCCTAATTACTTTTCTCTAAACAGAGAGTGAACATTGTATGACAGCTTATTCTCATACCCTTCAATGACCATGTTGGATACGGAAAATAATACGGCTTATTGTTAAGTAAAGAATTATGCTCTATCTAAAGTAAAAGAAACCAAAAATATTATTACACACTTTTCCATAATCATTTCTGTTATTTGAAGAATGCACTCTGTCTCAAACACACATACTGTTTTACATTCAAGGTGTAACTGCATCATCACTCCATATTTTAAGGCCAACAGGAAAAGAAGGGAACACTCATTTTTGGTCACTGCAATGCATTTCCTAGAGTGCCAATTAGATAAAACACGTAATACAAAGAAGCTTCAGTTTGGCAGTTGAAACCTCTTGTCATTTTGCTGGAAGAGAGAGTCCTTTTAAGGTCATTTAGGTCTGCCCAATTTGTTCTTGTAGACATCATTTGAAGCACACTTTGCAGGAAGAATATTATTTAAGCAGTGCTTTTTCTACAATTTTAGGAGGTTTTTCGGTTTGTTTTTCTGAGTAGTTGGTACATTTAAAAAAAAAATGTAGATGATGGGGAGGCAGATAGCAAAATAAAAGTAGATGTAGAATCTTTAAGACCACAGAAAATTTGCCACTGGGGTCATCAGGATTATTTTATGAAAACTCACAAGGCCACATTTGTGTGTGTGTGTGTATAATGTGTTTGCCTAAGAACTATCTGTATACTCTTTTCTTTTTTATAGCTATTATGGAAAATTTCTAATACATATAATATTGGGAAGAATAATCCAGTGTGACTCCTTCCCCTCTATTCTTAGGCTTTAACAGTTATCAGCATTGCTCTCCTTCCATTTATACTTTTAAAAGCAATAAGAAAATAAAGTTTGTGTCGTGTGCAAAATGATAAAGTTTGTTTCATGTGCAAAATGATAATTGCTTAAAATATATTGAAAAAGGATCTATAACGTAATATCATGCAGCCACGAAAAAGGATGAGATCTTGCCAATTGTGACAACACAGATGGATCTAGAAGGTAATATACCAAGTGAAATAAGTCAGAGAGAGGAAGACAGAGATACCATATGATTTTGCTCATATGTAGAAACTAAAAAGCAAAACAGATGAATAAACAAGCCAAAGAATCAGAGATATTAACAGAGAACGAACTGGTGGTTGCCAGAAGGGAGGCAGTGGGGACATAGGCAAAATGGGTGAAGTGAAGAGACAGATACAGGCTTTAAGTAATGCAGTGAATAAGTCACAGGTATAAAAGGCTTTAGCTTAAGGGGGCGCCTGGGTGGCTTAGTTGGTTAGGCGTCCGACTTTCGCTTAGGTCACGATCTCGCGGTTCGTGGGTTCGAGCCCCGCGTCGGGCTCTGTGCTGACTGCCAGCTCAGAGCCTGGAGCCTGTTTCAGAGTCTGTATCTCGCTCTCTCTCTGATCCTCCCCTGCTCATGCTGTCTTTCTCTCTCTCCTAGAAATAAATAAAACATTAAAAAAAAAAAAAAAGGCTTTAGCTTAGGGAAATCATCGGTGATATTGTCATAGGGCCTGTATGATAACAGAGGGTAGCTACACTTGCAGTGAGTGTAGTATAACATATAGATTTGTCTAATCACTCTGTTGTACACCTGAAACTAATGTAACCTTGTGTGTCAGCTATACTCAAATAAAAATATTTTTAAAAACTCCACCCCCCCATGAAATAGGAAAATCCTCTCTGAAGATGTAGAAAATGAGGGGCACATGGGTGGCTTAGTCAGTTGAGTGTCAGACTCTTGATTTCAACTTGGGTCACGCTCTCACAGTTGTGGGATCAAGCCCTTTGTCAGGCTCCACACTGAGCATGGAGCCTGCTTAAGAATCCCTCTCACTCCCTCTGCCCCTCTCCCTGCTCATGCATGTGTGTGCATGCGCTCTCTCTCTCTTTAAAAAAATGTAGAAAATGAATAGAAGAACTATGCTTATTTGTTCTTGACAATTTGGAATGGAAAGAAGAATTATATGAAGCACTATAAAACTAAACATTATCAAATGGCTTTATTTGCAAATACTTTTTCAGTATTTTATTGGACAGAAGGGACTTGTAAGTGACACTCCCTGATATTGACAGCGCACTCAGAGTTCATGTTCAGAAACTCCAAAGCAGGTTCCCAGTATGCTTTTGAATAATTGGAATCATTCACATTCATTCTGTGTAGCTTTAGGGCACAGTTTATTATTGTGTTGAATTGATCATTCTCTGTTTACGAGCATAACTTTTCCTTCCCACGTTACTTTCCAGAACTCAAGTTGATGTGAAGGGTTTTGAATTAAGCTATTGACTGTGATGACATTTCCTCCTCTTTCCAGTTAACTAAGAAGGTGTCCTTTACATGTCAAGACAGGATGTGAATTGCCCCTTGCCTAACTTTGAAGCTAAGATACAAGGAGGAAGCACATCGATGGTTATGCCTTTTCTGTGCCTTGACTGGTTTCAGTGCCTTTTTCTAAAACTACTGCCTGCAGGGTTGGTGTGGGGAATTGACGCCACATGTTCTCACTGTGGATGCGGGAGCCAGGTAATTCTCTCCTGTGCAAGCTGTGCAGGGGGTGCAACATCGTCCTTGCTCTCGGTCCACCCGCTAGATGTCAGCAGCGGCCCCTCCCCCAAGTCCTCCCAGCTGTGACAACCAGAAAATGGTCCCCGCAGGGCAAAATCGGCCCTGGGTGAGAACTGCTGTTTTAAAGGCTAGGGGCACCTTTAATGTGAATTTGCGTGTGGGTGTCTTCCTTCACACGCTCACCCTAACCCTACACCTGTAAGCCCCGGGAAGACAGGAATGAGGGGTTTTCTCTTATATGGAGGACTTTCTTTCTGCCTACTGAATGTAATATATAGACTTTCAGGGACTGATTAAACCATCACCTTTTGTTTTTGTTTTTATCCAAACTATATAGAGCCATGGGTCTTTGTACCCAAGAGCGATCTGCACATTTCTCCTCTACCCTAACTATTTTGATAATGGTTTATAATTAGGTATATGGCAGCTGGCATTTCTGTAACACAGTGGCCTCTTTTCTTTCTCATAAAAGAATGACTATATCATACAATAGTTTAATCTTTGCTTTTAAAACCCCATGATACTTAGATGCTTTTGGTTAACAAAATTCCTTTTGAGTCTGGGAGATTCTGTTTGCCCACCAACCCCCCCACCCCTCCGCCACCGAGGAAAAAAAAAAAAAAGAAAAGAAAAAGAAAGAAAAAGCCATCAACTCTTAAATTACTCAAAGTCCGGAGGCGTTTTTCCCATAACAAATGTTCACTGTAAGTTTCTCTGTTGTAAAGTCCTGTCTTCTTTGACCCACCATTGGCCCGAGTGCCTGCTTCTGTTCACTTAGAAATTGAGTAGAGCTTTGGTTTAAATGACCGTGTCCACCCAGGTGAAGATCAAATATTAATGAGAGATGTGTTCATAACAAAAGTGTGAAAGGAAACAAGTACACAAAAGAAGCAATTCTTTTTTTTTTTTTATTTTTTTTATTTATTTCTAGGAGAGAGAGATAGACAGCATGAGCAGGGGAGGGTCAGAGAGAGAGGGAGTCACAGACTGAAACAGGCTCCAGGCTCTGAGCTGGCAGTCAGCACAGAGCCCGACGCGGGGCTCGAACCCACGAACCGCGAGATCATGACCCAAGCGAAAGTCAGACCCTTAACCGACTAAGCCACCCAGGCGCCCCAAAAGAAGCAATTCTTACAGAGACTTTCTATATAGAATCAGAGCCAGAAATTCTCTGTTGCAATGTGAATTCTAGAGATCACTCATAGCATCGCAGTGTTTAATATAATGGCTGGGAGCAAGCCTCAGTTTTCTCATCACTTAAATGGGACTAATGACAGCTCCTACCTTGTAGGGTCGTAGTGAAGATGACATGACCAAATCCATTGAAAACCTTTAGAACTACTTGGCACATAGTAAGTGCTAGTAATTACCTCATTTCCGCTTTTTAATACTTTATCTGTATTATAAGAAATCCCAGTATATTCCCATTTTCTTACATCTTTCAAAATTCCCACCTTTCTTCCCAAAAGAAGTATTTTTTTTAATGTTTTATTTATTTCTAGGAGAGAGAGAGAGACAGCGTGAGCAGGGGAGGGTCAGAGAGAGAGGGAGTCACAGACTGAAACAGGCTCCAGGCTCTGAGCTGGCAGTCAGCACAGAGCCCGACGCGGGGCTCGAACCCACGAACCGCGAGATCATGATCTAAGCGAAAGTCAGACGCTTAACCAACTAAGCCACCGAGGTGCCCCCCAAAAGAAGTATTTTGACCTTTTCATCGTTACTGCCTTTATCCATTGTTTTTGTCACACAAAAATATCTAAATGAGACTATCCCATTTTTTGGTTTTGCAGTAAGCATGTCCCACCTTTATAAATGTGTATGTATTTATAGTGAATTTAAAATCCCCCTGAGTTTGCTTTGTAGAGTGTGATGAATCATTTTTTTGCAAATGTTTTTTAGTGGATAAAAACAAAACTCCTTCTAAATATATTTATGGGGCACCTGGATGGCTCAGTTGGTTAAGCATCCAACTCTTGATTTTGTCTCAGGTCATGATCTTGCAGTTCGTGGGATTGAGCCCCATATCAGGCTCTTTGCTGACAAATTACTTAAAAAAATCTTTATGAGCTTAAGCTTCGGTTGTTTGTATTTTTTTTATATGACATAAATGTGAATCATTGGCCATTTTGTTTGAAAGAGGTAGTTCTGGTTTTGATCTGGAAAGGTTGATACGAATTCAGTTTTATACCCTCTGCATAAATAAAAGATGTTTCATTTGTGGCTAAAATACACATTCCTGCTTTGGTTGGTGAGAACACTCCATGGTATCTAAATTACTTTGTTAACACAATGTTTCTCCGAGAGTTGGTCAGGCTGACAAGATCCAATAACATATATCTCATATGCAGCTGCGTCTTAATATTTGAGACCAAGGCATCATCATTTTTCATATAGGTGGCTGCCGGAGTTTATGGACTATTCCCCCTGCGTCCGTTCCTACTTCTATCCATATCAGCCCCAGAGTGATGTGTTACAAATGTTCATCAGTTCATGTCACTTCTCTGCTTACAACCTGCCAATGATAGGCTTCTTCTAAGTAGCAGAGAAGAAAAGTCACATTCCTTACAGAGTCTACAGGGCCCCATAACACCTGGGTGCGACTGGCTCTCGTAGTTTACTCGCCTCTGCAGTCACTCTGGTCCGGCACCACCGGATTATTGTTACTGACGTTCTCACTTCTCCCATCTGCCAAGCTGCTTCCCACCTCGGGGTCCCAGCCTGCCGGGTTCTCCACATCTCTGGCTTCTTCCTATCATTCAGCCTTCAGCTGGAATGTTACCACCACAGAAACTTTGTTTTATTGTTTGCATTGCACCGAGTCACTGTATGAAATCCTTTCTTTGTTTCCATCACATTCGTCTCTGCCTTCCCAAAAAACAGGGGCCCGGGAGCCTAGCCGTAGCTGCTGCTCTCAGTATGCTCAGTGCCTGTGTACCTGCTGGTTAAGTGAAGGCCTGGGATGGTAAAGGTGGGTAGTTACAGTGTGCCTGCCTGTGAAGTGCCCTGCACAGGGCCCAGAACCCTCCCCAGGGGGTCTTTCATTCCAACCCCAGTTTTCATCATCACATAATCTAGGCAACAAGTCTCAGGAATTACCCAAGACAGTGCAGTTCCTCAAAAACTGGAAGACCCCCTCAAGTCTCATGATGCAGACCTTGAAGTCTGTGTTATTACGAGGCAGCAACTTTTTGCCAGTTTTCAGCCCGTATGGACTTGACCTTCAAACCGGCAGCCTTCAGCTCTCATTTCTGACTGACCTTTTGCTTCAGCCCAGGGCAATGTTTTCATCTCTGACAAACTTGACCACTGCCAGTTTCTTAAGAGCGCCGGCCCTTATGAAAAGGAGTTTTGCTGCCTGTGCCGTAATGATCTCTAATACCCAGTAAACTGCAAACAATGGGGGCATTTTCGGGGGGAAATACTGAAACAAAAAGGCGTCTGCAGTTCTGAGGCAGTGCTAAACTGGGGCAGATGGAAAAGTTATAGCACGTGGAATGCTGTTCTCCCAACTCCCATGAGGAGGGGGAGAAGTGGACAGTCCTTACAATGGGCTATTATTAGGGTCCCATTGAACCACGTAATCGCAGCCCTTTACAAAACCATAAAAATATGTCAAATATTATACAAACTCAAACTCTCTGGGCTTGAGTGGTGGACTAAAAATGTCATGAATAACGGGGTCTTCTTAATCTGATCAAGTATTTAAAGGAAAAGTCGGAATGAGGCAGATTTCATCATTATATAACAGCTTCGTGGGTTTATTTATTATTTGCAAAGTTTTCAGGAGAGGAATTCTGCCTGAATATATGTTTATTTGTCCAGACCCACAGAATTTAGTTTTTGTGGAATTTGTAGGTTTTTTTTTTTTAATTACAAAATTAGTGTCATATAGGTTATATTGAAATTATGGGGGGAAACCAGTAAAGTAACAGCCCCCTATAATTTCATCACCCCAGAATAGTCATTGTTAAGATGCTGAATGATCAGTGATTTGTCTTTTTTTGCCTTTGCAGATGTATAAGTAATATTTTGAAGCTTGTTTAGGATCACAGTGTATGTAGCATTTCTAAGTTGCTTTGCCTTCCTATATACATTCTGAACGTTCCCTCTAATTAGTTTTGTAAAATAGGGATTTTGATGACTGCATCGTATCCGTCTGCATGCAGTGGTTCTCAACTGGGGGGCAGTTTTGCTCCCCAAAGGATGTCTGGCAAGTCTGGTGACATATTTGGTTGTCACCACGGGTATTGCGGGGAAGGTGCTGTTGGCATCTATTGGGTGGAGGCCAAGGATGCTGCTGATTGTCCCACAGTGCACAGGACAGCCCTGTAACAGAGACGTGTCTGGCCCTAGGGTAGGCCAGGCCAAGGTCGGGAGAACCCTGAACATAGGTGGTTCCCTTGTAATTAATTTAATCCATTGCCTACTATTAGATTTTTGTTTTCTTTTTTGTTTGTTTGTTTCAATAGATGTCAGGTTGGCAGACTTCCTATAGAGGGCCACAGATGAGATATTTTAGGCTTTGGGGGACATAAGGTCTGTTGCTCAGCTGGGATGTAGCACTGTTCTAATTTGAAAGCAGCCACAGGCTATATGCAAACAAAGGGGCAAGGCTGTGTCCCTGTGAATGACTTATGAAACCTGGCACGGGGCTTTAGGGTAGTAATTTGACCATTCCTATGATGGTTGATGCTCTGATGGACACTATATCCATTGTACCTAATCTTAAATCTTTGCCTGTATCTGTTGATTTCCTTAGAAAAGTGCTTAATTGTTCAATTACTGGATGGACGGGCATGGAACTTTTTAAAAGTTTATACCATTTTATTTTACGTATTAAGGTTATACCAATTTACTTTATATTCTGTCCCATGTCATATAAGACTGTTCATTTGATGTTGCTTTGTAAGCACTGTTCATCAGATGTGGAACTACGTCCAGGAGTGTGGAGTGTTTAAAGGGCTCGCAGTTCAGGTGCCTTCAGAAGTCAGGTAGAAGAGTTAGTGGCTCAAGCTGCATATCATTGTGGGTGCAAGGGGTGATGAAATGGTGGCCAAATGGAGAGCAAGTGGCTCATCCAGAGAGGGAAGCTGCCACTCAGCTCTGTCCAGTGCTGGCCCGTGTGCGTCAACATTGCTGGGTGTCCTGACTGGTCCAGAGAAACTAGAAATCCAAAACTTGGTGTGAAAATTCCTAACTATTAATTAACCTACTGGGTAGAATGGTAAGCTGTACCTGTGGACTGTGCCCATGGGCCACTTATTTGGGGACCTGTGCTTTCATGGTGGCTTATTGTGGGGTCTATAGTTTAGACACAGAGGCAGATATCCAGGCTCATGGCTGTTCATCCTAGACTCCAAGGGCCCCAAGACTCATCGATGAGAGCTATAAGAATTGGCATTCTTGGGGAAGACGCTGAAGAGAAAAGGGAGTTTTAGCCTTATCTCTCAGAGTAGGGAGGCAGGCTGTGAATCACATGTTGGCCCTGAGACCTAGTTCCTCCAGAGCTTTCTGAATTAGGAAGAGTGAACACTTGTCTCTTCTCCATTTCCTCAGGATGTTTCTGGAGGCTGTCAGAATCCTAGCCTCTGGACACTGCAGTGCCGTATACAATCAGACTCCTTGCCCTCAGCTTCTCCTCCCCGCAGCGTCCGTGTGCTTCAGCCGCAGCGGCTCCATTCATTCACCAATTGGCCGGATACTTGCTGAGTGCCTACTGTGTGCCAGGCATGTTCTGCGCAAAGTGAAACAGGTTATGAGGGTCAGGAACACTGGTAGGGCAAGGGTTGGAAATTTGAATAAGCCCTTAGGATGGTTGTGGGAGATAAAAATCAGACGGGCCACGATTCCAGGGCAGAGTGGAAAGTAGGCAAAGTGGGCAGAGAGGTCTTCAAATTTTGATGGGCATAAGAATCTACCCAGGTTAGCTTGTTAAAACATGGATTTCCGGCCCCCATGCAAAGAGTCACCTTCTTTAGGTCTGGGGTGGGGCCTGGGACTGCATTTCTAACAAGTACGATGAATGGCCCTGATTTAGGGACTTGTAGGCCATTCACTGCAGGAACATTTTTTTTCCTCAGAGATAAATACGAAGCCATTCCAGAGTTGTCATTTTTTTTCTCCCAAAGTAGTGACATATTTTACAACGATCACTCTAATCAGTGTGTTCAAAATAGACTAAAAGAGGGTATAGACAGAAGCCAGTGGAAGAGACGTTCACTACTTGAAGTGAGAAATGATGATGGCATGGATCAGATGGTAACAGTACAGGCAGTGAAAATCAGCTAAATTCTGGATATATTCTGATAAAGGAGCCAATACTTTTTTTTTTTTTAGTTTATTTATTTTGAGAGAGAGAGAGAGTGTATGAGAGAGAGTGAGCAGGGGAGGAGCAGAGAGAGAACCCCAAGCAGGCCCTGCACTGCCAGTGCAGAGCCTGATGTGAGGCTTGAACCCACAAACTGTCAGATCATGCCTTGAACCTAAACCAAGATCAGATGCTTAATCGACTGAGCCACCCAGATGCCCCAGGAGCCAATACTTCTTTATAGATTGGATAGAAGATGTAAGAAAGCAGTCAAAGATGACCAAGGTTTTGAGTGTGTACCTTGATTGAACCATATGAAGGTCATTTTTTTGATCTACAGGAAAAAACAAGAGGTAATTTTCTTTCTTTCTTTTTTTTTTAATGTTTTATTTATTTCTAGGAGAGAGAGAGAGACAGCGTGAGCAGGGGAGGGTCAGAGAGAGAGGAGTCACAGACCGAAACAGGCTCCAGGCTCTGAGCTGGCAGTTAGCACAGAGCCCGACGCGGGGCTCGAACCCACGAACCGCGAGATCATGACCTAAGCGAAAGTCAGACGCTTAACCGATTAAGCCACCCAGGCGCCCCAAGAGGTAATTTTCTACGTTGTAGCTTAGTGGAAGGATAGAGTTGCCATCCACAAAGGTGGAGAAGACTGTGGAGGAGCTGGCTTGGAGGGGATGATGACTGTGTGAGGTTTGGGATGTCTGCAGTCCTCCAGATGGGGCTATGGAGTAGACAGGTGGAGGTGAATGTGAAGTTCAGGGACACCTGGACCTGGTGTTTCAATCCCTGAGTCAGCTTAGGTCACCAAGGCTGTGCATTTCCGTAGAGAAAATCAAGCTCTGAGCATGAAGACGCTGTGATGTTTAGGAGGAGAAGACAGAACTAGCCAAGGAGAATGAAAAGAAATAATAAAAGAGGTAAGAGGAGGGGCGTCTGCGTGGCTCAGTTAAGCATCCGACTTGGGCTCAGTGTTCGTGAGTCTGAGCCCTGCGTCAGACTCTCTGTTGTCAGTGCAGAGCCCACTTGGGATCCTCTGTCTCCCTCTGTCTCTGCCCCTCCCTCACTTTCTTGTGCTCTCTCTCTCTCTCAGTCACTCTTTCACACACACACACACATGCACTCTCTCTGTCTCTTTTCTCTCTCTCTCTCAAAAATAAACACTTAAAAGAGGTAAGAGGAAAACCAGGTGCGCTGTGGTAGATTGGAAGCCAAGTGAAGAACGTGTGTTAAGAACCTCTTGCTGTTCCCTGAACAGGCCAGGCTTGTTGACACCTGAGGACTTTTGCACGTTGCTGGGGTGCTCTTCCCACCTATCTGCCTGGTTCATCTCCTCCCCAACTACAGGCCTGTGCTTAACTGTCGCCTTCTCTCTAGAACCTCCCCTGAACAGCCTGCGTAAGAGTAGGACAGTTGTGTGGCAACTGGTTGGTACTCAAGCAATATTTATTGAATGAATCATGAACATGTAACTTTCTTGGGAGCAGAAGTCCAGGTGAGAACGTATTACAGCCTTGAATCCAAGTGTAGTGTGGTCTGTGGACAGTAGGGTGGGCATCCCCTGGGAGCTTATTATAAATGCGGGACTTTGGGTCCCACCCCAGACCACAGAATCACACTTCATTTAACAAGATCCCGGGTGGTTTATATACACATTAAGGTTTGCACTCAAACCTATATTTAGTTCTTTCTGTATACAGCTCGAAGGCAATTGGGTATAGTCTCAGACAGCAATGACCCAAAAGAAGAGGTTAAAACTATCAACATCAGATTTCTTCTGTAGTTGTTTCTGTATTCAGTTATTATCATATGATTAAAAAAAAAAAAACTGCACGAAGAAGCTTTCAGGAATATTTTATGTGGTTATCCAAGTGACTTTTTAGTTTTATTTTTAAATGGCCTAAGTTTGGAGTGAATATAAAATGCACAGTGTCTGGTTACAGGGTAGAGATTTTTGAGGGAATGCATGTTAATTCAGTTTAATATATGTTTTAAAATTTTGCTGCTGAGTATGGATGGCATATCCATGCATAATGGCTGATACAATCTTTAGAGTGCAGGACCTGTAAATGCATAGTCTTCTATGAAGGTGAGTAATGGACTAAGTTTATTGGGCTTTGCCACTTCGCTCATAGGGCTTTAATTCTGAAAGTGGCGTTTTTATTCTGGGATTATAAATATTCTGCAGACAGACAGCTACCCCTCTAAAATCTCATATTTCTCTTTGGCTGAGATAAAAACTTGATGTTCTTTTTATACTCAGACCTTTGGCTTATTTTAGTCTGAGAGAAAAAACAATGTATAAGGTAGGAGTTTACTTATAAATACTCTTTTTTCCTGCCTGGGGCTACTAAATATTGTTTGTCCTAACCCCAAAGTATGCATACCTTGTGTTTTTTAATAAGCACACTGTTTTATAGGTCATCAACTAAGGGTGAAACACCTGTTAGGAAAGCATGAACATTTTAGAGAAATAGATTTGCTCTCCTCTCCTTTTGTACATGTTCCTAACTCATTTCTCTGAATTCAGAAGCCTGATGATCCTACAAAGTATATGATAAGAAGTAGTATGAACATATAGAGGCCAGAGAAATTGGATATAAATTCGTATATATTTGAATGTGCACACACAGAGTATGTAAGTACACGTCTGGGTTTACATTGTTTTATCTTCCCCTCTTAACTCAGTTAAAGCCCTAGGCTAAAATTCATCAATGGGGAAGGGTGTTTGTATATTTTACTGCTGGAGACAGCATGAGGAAGACCTTGGTTGAATGTCCAACCTTGACAGGTCTTACAGCTTTCTTTTCAGAGTTTCTGTTTGTCTCTAAAATGGGCGATCACTGAATGCACCCTGTGTTCCTACCCAGCTGCTTGTCTAGTTTAGACAATATTTGGAGAAACAACCACAAACCTGTATATACATATACCATCTTTAACAAAGTCCCCTTATTCTTTCCGTCTTAAAACTTCTGTTTCATTAGGAAAGCTGAGTTCCAGTTTGGCAAAACTTTTACAGAGCAGAGGCTGGCATTGTCCATAAAAATCCCGAGAGTCGGTACTTTAGGGTTTGGAGGCCAGGCAGGCTCTGTTGTAACCACCCATCTCTGCCACTGCAGTGTGAAAGCAGCCAGGGGCAATATGCACATGGACGGGCATGTCTGGGTGCCAAGAAAACTTTATTTATGGACACTGAAATTTGGATTTCATATCATTTTCAGGTATCATGAAATCTTCTGATTCTTTTCCAACCACTAAAAAATGTAAATGTATTCTTAGTTGACAGGCTGTACCAGCATAAGGAGTGGACCCAGCTGGGCTGCTGGGCAGACTATGTTAGGACAAGGGGCTTGGGCTTGTCAACCTCAGTGTCTTGTCTCTCTCCTTTGTGGAAGCCTTTGCTTTTGCTTTTTGTTTGCATCCCGTTTTGATTCTTTCCTCTCTTAGGCCAGAATACATGACTGAGTGCCTGAGAACATGTATTTTGGGCTTGAGTTCTCTTTTGTGGCAACGGTATAATTGTGAGACTGAAAAGAACCCTATACCTTTCAGATGTGACCCTGGACAAGGCTTCTGCCAAGTCGTTTAAGAAAGCCACCTTTGTCTGTTTTGCTATGTTTTCCAGGATGGGGATTGCTTAATTGACCATCTCTATAAATTGTCATTTAAAAAACCAATATAAAAGAATGGGATTTGGGGGCAGTAGTGGATAGCAATTGATTGAGTTATAATCCCTTCAGTATTCCTTAAACTGACTAAGCAGCAGGGCACATTTTCTCCCTAAACATAAAATGAGAAATCTGAACTTTGGACTGACATGTTAAAAAAAAAGATTATGTGGGGCGCCTGGGTGGCTTAGTCGGTTAAGCATCCGACTTTCGCTTAGGTCATGATCTCGCGGTTCGTGGGTTCGAGCCCCGCATCGGGCTCTGTGCTGACTTCCAGCTCAGAGCCTGGAGCCTGTTTCAGTCTGTGACTCCCTCTCTCTCTGACCCTCCCCTGCTCGCGCTGTCTCTCTCTCTCCTAGGAAAAAAAAAACAACAAAAAAACATTAAAAAAAAAAAAGATTATGAGCTAAAAGGATTATGGGACTCTTCCCTCAATTTTATTATTTACATTCTGGTTTACAAATAGTAGAGGGAATAGAAGAACAGTGGAAATTTTTTCTTTCTCTCCAGCAAATTAATTCTTTTGTCAGTCAAGATGATAGTTATCTCTAGGTACCATCTCACACTGATGTGCTCCAGGATCTCTTTCCAATGAAACTGGTGGAAAATAACCTGTCATTGTCACCTAGGAAGTGGCACAGCAAATGTGTGACAGTTAGAAGGTGATCCATCCCATCTCTCTTGGTATCAATTCAGGATGTGAATGAACGGAAGAAGCACAAAAAGATAGTAGCAGTAACAAGGAAGATGAATTTCAAAGCCATTCGAGTTTTGCACTTGAATGAGATAGCTAACATACTTTATTTATATGAAATATCCATTATATCAACAAAAGAGTATCTTTTGATAGAGTGTGACTGACGTATTCTAGCTTTGTTTTGTGGTCTGTGCTTCAGATGCTCAGCAATACCTAACTTGGCTCTCCAAATTCATTAACTTAGAGAGTTAGTTTGAAGGTCAACAGCATGCAAAAATTATCAGGCAGTCATATAGATGTTTAATGCTACATATATGTTTTCATTTGCAAGCTTGACTGATTGGCTATTTTAAAATTAACAAAAGGGAAATCACTAACTCAAAAGCTATGATTTAGGATGGTTTTATTTATATAGCTTTTAAGACAGAAAATTTTATTTACATGGCTTTAAAAATTGTCACAGGACTTTAAAGCCTCATAATATTGCTATGAGGAAATTAGAGGGTTCAGTGTCTTCCTCTAGCGTCTTCTGGCTATGGGAGGCAAGACACTGAGGTTGTGTCACACACCACTGGTACACAGTGGCAAATAACATGGCTAGGATGGGTTGGTGACAATGCTTTAATATTACTTGTGTTCTAGATCAGCAGTTCTCAAAGGGTGATCAGAGCACCCTGGGTACCTCCAAGACTCTTATAGTGCTTTGGCCAGGTCAGAACTACTTTCTTAATAATACTAGATTCCTTTCCTTTCTTCATGCCCATCTGGTGATTTTACAGAGGAGTTTTATAAAAGCTTCATGAGTGTGAAAATGTCATTGTGCTGATGGCCGATGGAATGTATGGTAGTGTATAATCTTGTGTTAAAAATTTCTGCTTTAATTCCTAATATGATAAGCACTGATAGATAGAACTCACATAAATACTCTTGATTTGAACAGTTTGAAACCATCTTAAGACCAAAAAGACAAAAGGCTGCGAACTGCTGTTTTTTAGATATATTGCTAAGCCTGTCAGAAGTGTGATTTCATTTAATGCTAAAATACCTCTACCATGCGGGCTCTTTTATCAACCCTCTTGAGCACATGGGGAGATGAGAGCCTGGAAAAGCTAATGACTTGCAAAGGGTCACATAAACAGTTAAGTTGCAAAGTCACAATTTGAATGCAGGTTTTGAATTCTTAACTGTCCTTCTCACTGTGCTGTTAGGCATGTTGTCTCTCAGAGAAGCACCAGGAAATGCCTGGATTTTGACAGTAACTTGTCCTCAGAACCTAGGCCACCCCCAGGGAATGTAGATAGGAAGATTATCCTTAAGGGTGGTGTGAAGCAGAGACCGCATTCTAGTGGCTTCTGGGTTGAGTCTAACCCACAGATGTGTTTAACTTGTCTTATGCAGTGTGAAAAGTGCAACAATTGGGTGTCAGTTTTTTAATCTGGGAGATTTAACTTCAAAAAGAAGTTTACATTGCCCAGCTACATCTCAGAATTGGAAGATCTGGACTGGATTGGTACACCCATGTGGCCACAGTCAGCTACAGCTCATGTCAGCCATTTCTTTTAGATGAGGCATGTGTGTTCCAGTTGGCCACAGACCTCACTACTCCCTATTAGCCCTAGAGTTCATGTTCCTCACTAACGTGACCTGTTTCCAGTGTTTGGATTGGAGACAGCTGGAGATGTTCTGCTTCCTGCATGTGTGTATATACATCCTATACAGCCATTCTGTTCTCAACTTACTTGAAAACTAAGAAGATAGTGACCGTGAAGGGACAAAATACGTTCAACTCCGATCACCCAAACCTGGATGTAGTAAAGAACTTGCTGGCAATGCCAAACAGAGAAGGTCACTTCCTTCCTTACCAAAGCATAAAATTCTAATTCATTAAAGAATAAGGATCTGCCAGTGAATTAACATTTATTTTTAAATGTGTAGTCCTTTCTTTTTTTAAGTGTAATAGTAAAATAAGCACATTACACACATTGCCCTCATTTTATGTTTATTTTAGTAATGTCTGCTGTCCTCATCATTATCGTGTCTGGACCCTTTCATAAACTTAAAATGTCTCTGTGAACCTCCGTGTGCATGTTAGATCAGTCATTTGAAGATACTTTGAGGTTGTCAGTGTAAAGAACTTCCATTTTCCTGGGCATTTGGACAGCATTACTGAATTTCAAATTTTTATGCTTTAAATATCTCCTCATTTCAGCAGTTAATATTAACCATTTATCATAATGTCTAGATATATATATTTGTTTGCCTTTTTCTTCTTTTGTCTCACCCCAGACTACAAGTTCCGTGAAGCTGGCAGTCAGATCTATTTGTTCACAATGAATATTCCAGGTCTCACACAGTGTTTAGCATATAATAACAGTAAATAATGGAGCGAATAAATGAGTAAAGATAGAAGTACATCAGTCATGTATATGGTAACTCTTACTCTTCCCTAGCCCTAAGAGTTGTAATAAAAGAGTTTTACAAAACATTTTTATGCTTCCCACCTTGGTTAAATTGGGGAGACGTTTATTTCTCATTCTTCACATAAATATATATCTAGCCCTGTGTGTGTGTATGTTTTTCCTGTTCTGCTTAGAATAGTTTCCCTTCTTCCTGATGCAGGGTCAGCAGGAGAGTTACATATCCATGTAGCTAAGAATAAGATGCACACTGAGACTAGAGTATAGGATGAGGCCATTGAACTTGAAAGTGCAGCACAGAGACTCCACTATAGATTCTCTTCTTGCAGTTGGCAGTTACAGAGTTATGTGGCCATTGTAAAGTCTCATGTGTAATAGTAGCTTTTAGACAGTGTCTACTCCAAAGGGGGCATCTAGCTCTTAACCTATTGCTGAAAGAGAAATACCATTGTCTATTAATACTACTGGAACTAAAGATGAATAGTGAATCGGCCTTGATCTGACAGTGAGTTGGACTTTGATAGCTCATCACTTAAAAAGGTTCTTTTATATTTATGAAAAAAAGCATGACGTCAAGCCAGGGGGAAAAGCTGATACAAATATTGAGGACCAAGCTCGTTGGGCTTCCCAAAAAAAAAAAAAAAAAGCCCCTTGTGCGAATGGTTTTTTTTTTTTTTTACATGCATAACTAATTAGCTTAGGTTATTATAAGCAGGGCTGCTGTGATAAAGTTTCCGGTGGTGTCTCAGGATGCCTTGTTTATAGTGCCTTCTCTATGCCAGTCAGTCTGCAAATCGGCATTACAGAAAGTAGAGGGAGTGAATAGGCTACCGTTTCTCGTTGGATTGGGGCCACCTAAAACGTTGTTATGCTGGAAATGCTAGAATATAATCACTATCAGGTGAGCTTTACTCTTATTCATATTTAGTGTCTGGAATGCAATGCAATAAATTGTGTAATTCACCTTTTCATTTTATTGTATTCTTTCCAATAAGTGCAAGTCTACTAGTTTAATGCTATTTACTATTTGATACCATAAGAAGGAATTCAATGTGGTTTTGAACAAAGTAAATATTAGTAGGGTATTTTTTTCCCCTAGTGCCTCGCTGTACTCTGTCCATCAGCTCCTGTTAGGAGCTCTTAAGATTAAATTGTATTTATCAAGGAAAAAGTAACTTTAAAATGAGTACTATTGATTTTTTTTTTTTTTTTTTACAAAAAGGCATTTTTAATTCTGTATTAATGTTTATAAGAAAGGAGGAAAAATATCCTGGTGCCTTAATTGCCATGCCTTTAAAAGCACATACATGTAAGTGTGAAGTGTTTGAAAGAAACGGCTTAATGTTGAGTTCAGGATCTTAATTAAAATGTTGAATAATCATGTCCAAATGAAAGTGGGAGGAATTAATCTACAACCAGTTGATTTAATCATCAGAATGTTTCTGTTTATTTTCTACAACCGTTTTACAGCTGGTTCTTAAGGAGGTTTTTGTTGTTGTTTTTAAACAGAAAGCTGTTCTGTTTGCCAAGGAAAGTAAAATAAATTGTTATGCTCCTTTTTCTAGATTGTTTTCATCTCAGTAAACTCTTCCAGTTGTGTTGGGGAAAGTTTTACCCTACAGATGGTTGCAAATTTTCGATTCTTAGACATGAGCAGAAGGGCACACGATTTCCAGGAGATGTGCAGCTCATTAGCAGGGAAATAAAACAGGGCAAAGTATTACCCCAAATCCTGAGAGTTAGACTTTAAACTTCAGTAATATCAAAATCCATTAGCAAAGTGCCTGGTACATAAACAGGGGCTTAATAATTTATTCTGTTGGTGGACTGGCCAGTCTCATGTTTGTGCCTGAGCAAAGAGCCGACCGAAACTCACAAATAACGGCGCTGTCTTCTCTTCCCTCCGTGGCTATGTTCAGGTGCAGACCCACCTCGAAAACCCCACCAAGTACCACATACAGCAAGCCCAAAGGCAGCAGGTAAAGCAGTACCTTTCTACCACTTTAGCAAATAAACATGCCAACCAAGTCCTGAGCTTGCCATGTCCAAGCCAGCCTGGCGATCATGTCATGCCACCAGTGCCGGGGAGCAGCGCACCCAACAGCCCCATGGCTATGCTCACACTTAACTCCAACTGTGAAAAAGAGGTAATTCATGTCTCCTCCCCTCTCCTGTCTTCTTACACTAAATGAATGTCTGTTGGATATTATTCCCACACTTGACTTTGGACTCTAGTCTGTCTGCGGGGCCACATGCGCTGGCCTTTGTCCCAGTTTCTGCTACGTGGCCGCCGCTCTCCGACTTCTTTCTCACCGTCACTGGGTTATTGGGTTATGGCTCAGGACAGGACACCTGGCCGCTCCCGAGTGGGATGTGGAGGCGAGGACACTTTCTCTCCCACCTTGTTTCCGCTTTGTTAGCTGAGCGCTCTCTTCTTTTCAGTGCCTTCCCATTTACAAAGCAGTGAAAATGCAGAGAGGAGAAGGCAAGGTGGAGAAGGAAAAACAAAAATAGAAAAGGTGTGGGACAGGCGGTTTAGAAGTTCCGCCTGTTGTGAATGTCTGGAATATTATTTTTATTTCTCCCTGAGTTGAAGAGCAAAAAAAAAAAAAAAAAGCACAGAATGTGCGTGGATGGATTTGAATAATGTAGCACGTGAGAATTTAACAGAGAAGCAAAGGTTTAATTGCTAGATAAATTCCGTTTCATGATGAGATTGCCGCTGCCGTGGAGTCTGCTTTTGTAAAGGCTGGATTGGAGACAAGATTCAAATGCACCTCAAGCTAATTGTTGCATCAAAATTTGAAGCATAAAAATACCTGAGAGGAGAGTTGTAATTTAATGCCTGTTATTTCCAAATTATGAGATGATAAGCCTCATTTTAATGGAGTTTCACAGTACTCTGAAATGTTCTTGTGATTTCAGAGGTGACTTTTCTGAAGTTTCTGAGTTCTAATTTCTAGAGGGACTCGTTCTTTTCCCCTGTGCCCAAAGCGACTGTCTTATTTTTCTCTGTCCATATTTGTCATCTGTCAAGCTGGTTGGATGGAAGTTCTTTGTGCATCATTTTATTTCTCAGTCAGATTCTCCTTTGTTTGAAAACTTATTAGTTCATCTTGTTGCTACACATTCAGCCTCATGTGAACGTGTCATTGAAAAGTCGTTTGCAAATCCAAGTCATGGGCTGATTTTGCTTGTGTTTTTGCAGGGATTTTATAAGTTTGAAGAGCAAAACAGGGCGGAAGGCGAATGCCCAACTATGAACACCCATTCACGAGCGTCATGCATGCAGGTACTGAATGACTCGGCAGCCCAAGGATGTAACACTTTGTAATGCGAATCTATATTTGTGGCTCCTCACGCCTTCCTGATGACTTCAGGGTTTTTTTCCCCTCATTGATTTTTTTTTTAATGGAGAAAGCTACAAACAGGGCCATTTTCCTCATTGTGTCTGATGATTAAATAACTAAGGGAAATTAAACTTGAAATGCATTTTCCTTAAGCTGCTTTAAGTCATTAAAAAGTGTTTGAAATCCATAAATTGTAAGACAAAATGTAAAATGATGTATTCACTTAGATACCATCATCAGTGTGTTACACAAATTTGTAGGATAGCAACTTCAATAGGCTATTAGTAAAACCACGATTTGGGTATTTGTGTGTGTGTGTGTGTGTGTGTGTGTGTACACACGTGTGTGTGTGTGTGTGTGTGTGTGTGAGAGAGAGAGAGAGAGATCTATATATTGTTTTATAAAATGGACTCCCATGAAACATGCATTTGAAACTTTCTAATTTAATAATATTTCATGGATTTTTTCGAAGTGATTAGAGATTCTTCTAATCTCTATTCTGTGACATCCTATTTAATAGATTAATAAATAATGCCACAAACATTTATTAACATATTTATTTTACAATGGGTATATAGATATATAAGAGAAAGAAGAATAAGCAATGAAAAATTCTTTACTTTTCTCTATTTCCTATTATTAACTTGTATTAGTGATTTTTTAATCAGAAAAAGAAATGATTTAAAAAATTCTATCACACCAGGCCCACTAATTTTATTTCCCTAAAAATTTACAACGAGAGGTTGTGCATAAGTCTCCTGGCCCATTTGACTGTTCAACTCAGAAAATCATCTCTTAGGGGCGCCTGGGTGGCTTAGTCGGTTAAGCGTCCGACTTTCGCTTAGGTCATGATCTCACGGCTCCTGGGTTCGAGCCCCGCGTCGGGCTCTGTGCTGACTGCCAGCTCAGAGCCTGGAGCCTGTTTCAGAGTCTGTGACTCCCTCTCTCTCTGACCCTCCCCTGCTCACGCTGTCTCTCTCTCTCCTAGAAATAAATAAATTAATTAATTAAAAAAAAAAAAAGAAAATCATCTCTTAGAAGCAAACAAACAGAATTGGTCTATCTAGAAATGAAACTACATAAACAGTGTGCTGGAAGTTATTCAAAACTGACCCACATTTATTCTTGTCAGGGTCACTTAATAACTCTCATTTTTTGGGTGTTTACTGTATCCATGACACTCTGAGGACTTTATGTGGTTTATCCTGAAATCTCACAAGAGTCCAATCAGAGGGGCGCTTGGGTGGCTCAGTTGGTTGAGCGTCCGACTTCGGCTCAGGTCATGATCTCGCAGTTTGTGGGTTCGAGCCTCGCGTCAGGCTCCGTGCTGACAGCTCAGAGCCTGGAGCCTGCTTCAGATTCTGCGTCTCCCTCTCTCTCTGACCCTCCCCTGCTCACTGTCTCTTTCTCTCTCAGAAATAAATTAAAAAAACAAAAAAGAGTCCAATAAGACAATGAGTATTATTAACCCCATTTTCATGATTGGCCTTTTGAGGCCCTTAAAAATTGAGGGCTTTGCCCTTAATACAGAAAATGGGAGAAGGAGAATTCCAACAAGCCCTGTGACTGACGGTGGAGCCTGTCTCCTTTCACTGGAAATGGCCAAACGACCTAACAGGCATTCCTCTGAGCTCCGAGACCTCACTGTGTACTTGTGAAGCACTGTTTAGATTCGAGCATGAGTGCACACCACCCAGCTCACACACGTAAGGTGTTTACAAAGAAATGTTCTCACAGACGTGTCTTTGCAACTGCTGCAATGCACATGTAATCACTGTTGTTTATTATCATAACTGATGTTTTGGTACTTGAGGAATAAAATTGATCTAGAGGGACTGTCAGCTCCACAACTGTAATGATAACCTCGTCCTGGTATACTCCTGGGGGAACCCCGCGCACACTGGCAGCTGTACAAGGAGACTCTTAGTTTACAAGGCACTGTAAGATCGGTGCAGGGTTCGCCAGTAGCCTGAGGGCCACAGTGACCCCCCACACAAGTTCCTAGGAGAGCAAAGGTCTGAGTGACCAACTGTGTTTTCTTACTTCAAGGAGGGTCTACAAAGGCTATGGGGTATAGTCCTTCGAGAAAAACAAAGAAATTGCAGCTGCCATTCAAGATGAGGTCTCTCAGTCCATCTTTCCTGTCTACTAGTGGCAGTTGAGCATAGGGCTTGAGACCCTGGGTTCAAGTTCTGGCTTGAGGCCTTCTTCCATTGGGCAAGGCACTTCTCCTTCGCCTCAGCTGGAGAATGGATATACTGACAGTACCTACACTGATAAGGCTGTTGTGAGGGGGAAGTGCTTGAACCCATCCAAAGCCCAGAGCCCGGTGCCTGGCCCCTAGTCCTCCTAAGCACTGGTTACAGATGTCATCCTTATTACCTTTGGTGTCAGTGACCTTCAGTGATGTTCATAGTTGGGGGGAAGGGAATGGTAACTTCTTAGAAATCTTACTGAAGAGCATGAGCGCTGAGGGTAAGAAAAGAACCATGGATCTCTCTTTGGGTTGCTTTGTACCGTTTTTGCTCATATTTGTCTCTTCCACTGCCCTTTTTTCCTACAGATGGATGATGTAATTGATGACATCATTAGCCTAGAATCCAGTTATAATGAAGAAATCCTGGGCTTGATGGACCCTGCTTTGCAGATGGCAAACACGGTATTGATGACTTTTCTTAAAGACTGTCTTGAGATATTTCTAGTGTTCTCTCCTTTTTCCTGAGCTTTTAATTTATTTCTGCAAGTGACTGAGAAATTTGTTAGTACTAATACAGAGAGTTGTCTCAGGATTGCAAATAAGTGATTGTGACATTGGAAATTAAGAATTTCTCGTGGGTTTATCAATAGCCCCATTACAAAGCTCTACGTTCCCTGGTGTCCAAGTTCACTGTCACTGGGACAATAGGCCTTCCTCTTCCCCATGACATCTAATGACAACAGAGTGCACCACTGCCAGGGGAAAATACTGTGCATGGTACTTTTCACAGTAGCATTATCCTTGGCATAACAAAGAAATGCACTTTTTAAAGGTGGTACCTTTCTATTCACAGATGATAGAATGATATTCAAGTTGCCTTTCTTCAGCAAAATTTATTCCAATTTCAGTTAATAAAGCAGTGGTTTATTAAACTTCCTTCTCTCTATAATTTGGAACCTTGCCTGTATTGGTTATTTCCTTTCTCGCTCCTTAGAGTGGTGTCTTATGTTACCATTTAGCCAAAGTCTTATTGTAGATCTTATTTAGTTCTTCCAATAATTCTGTGAGTCAACTTCAGGTAGTATCACCGGCCTCGTTTTTGGGATTAGGAAACGTCAGCTGGTCTTGCACGGACTGACACAGCTTGGGTATGTCAGAGTCAGGACTCCTCGTTTGGCTTTGATTGTCTTGTCCCATCTTTTTTTGTTTTCTCTCAGCGCAATGCCATGGTGCTATCATATTCTTTAATAACCTGTATTTAAAAGGCTAACTTCCATAGGGGAGAGGGATATGAGGGGACTTGTTCTTTAATGGGTACAGAGTTTAATATGTGGAAGATGAAAAAGTCCCAGGAATGTTTCACAACCTGTGAATAGACTTAACACTCCTGAGCTGTACACTTCAAAATAGTTAAGATGCTAAATTTTATGTTATGTGAGTTTTCACCGCAATAGAAAATCTTTTCAGAGAATAAATTCCTGTAAATAAATTCTGTGGCCAGGGAATACGATAGCTCTTACTTATTTACACCAAAATAGTTTATATAGAAACTAAAGTTTTATAGGTAGCATTTTCTTTTATTTTTCATCTTGTTTCACTTCTTTCAGTCCACTTAACCTGAAGTCCTGAGGGATGAGAACTCCCCTTGAAACCCCAAAGTCTTTTCTAGGATCCTTAGTCTTTGTCAAGTTCCTGCTCGTGTAAACTCACCCCCTGATTTTGAAAGAACTAGCTTTTCTGCCATCTTGACAGATGTTTCCATTCCAGAGTTCCCCCAACCCTCTTTGAGCCCTTAGTTGGCTTCAGTCAGAACCCTTCTGCTTCCCACGTTTTGCCTCTCGTGAGGAGGGCCACACTTGTCAGCAGTTGAAATCCTAGGGTGAATGTGAGCAGAACACTTGGGAGAGCTTGCACTGTGGAATATGTAAATGTACTCGAAAATGTAGGTGTATTGATGGGCATGGAGGAGGGCACTTGTGGGGATAGGCACTGGGTTTTATATGGAAACCAGCTTGACAATAAACTATTAAAAAAAAAAAAAGAAAATGTAGGTATATTTACAATGTTTTCAATGCCCTAGCAGTAATTATTAGCAATGGCCCACTCATCCCTTGATGAGGGTTGTCATTTTGCCAGTGGTCTCAAGTGGTATCTGGGCACACTCAGGAGGACTATAAAATTACTATGACTTTTTATAAATCATTTAAAATGTTTTCTCCAATGGTGAGGGTCTTTAAGTCGTCTGAGCCAACCTAGTACTTCGTGCATTAGCCTTTCCTTGTATATCTTCTGTGTCCCCCGCATACACACAAAAAATCAGTCTTCTATCTTCTTGAAAGCCTCTGAAGAAGGATATGCATTAAACTCACAAGACAAACAGGAAGACACAATGGTTAGGAGTTGGAGATTTGTGCTCATATCTGGGTTCCTCTACAAAGCCTGCCATTTCCTGTGTCGTCTTGCATGTTACTTCCCTTGTTGAAGTACCGCATTTCTCCATCTGTAAAATCTGACCGATAATTGTGCCTGCTTCACGTGGTCATCTCCTAAAGTATGTATAGCGTTCAGCATTGGAAACAAGTTGTGCTCCACAACATTATTAAGCATAATTTTTTGCAATATCAAGTAGTTTTGATAGTACTTTATTCGTGATATTCCTTGAGCATCTGTAATATGTCTAGCTCTATTTTAGAATAACATCATACTTAATACTTATAATCCAGATATTACTCACAGTGAGTTTTTCTGTGAATTCTAGACATGGGTCCTGGGTTGCCTCATGGAGAACTTGTCCTCATGACAACCCTTCTTTTTTTCTTTTTAATGTTTGTTTATTTTTGAGAGAGAGAGAGAGAGAAAGAGACAGAGTGCAGCCAGGGGAGGGGCAGAGAGAGAGGGAGACACAGAATCCAAAACAGGCTCCAGGCTCTGAGCTGTCAGCACAGACCCTGACGCGGGGCTTGAACCCACAAACCTGAGCCAAAGTTAAAAGCTTGACCAACTGAGCCACCCAGGTTCCCCCTCATGACAAGCCTTCTGAAGACAGTTCCCAGACCCCCATTTGCTTCTCTCCTTTATTTTTTTTTTTAATGTGTAATTATTCTTGACAGAGAGAGAGAGAGACAGAGAGACAGAGTACAAGCAGAGAGAGGGGGAGACACAGAATCTGAAGCAGGCTCCAGGCTCTGAGCTGTCATCAAAGAGCCTGACACAGGGCTCAAACTCATAAGACATCATGACCTGAGCCGAAGTTGGATGCTTAACCGACTGAGCCACCCCGGCACCCCTGCTTCTCTCCTTTAGACTGAAAACCTGTGTCTCCTCAGTCATTCTGCATTAGAATGGAAATCTTATTTCTTCATTATCTGATTGCTCCTAAGCTAGCTTTAGGATTGAATTAACTGCTATGTCACCAGCGCTGGGTGAGGTATGCTTCCTCTGCTCGTAGGGCTTACCAGCCTGCGAAGGGGAGACCACGTCAGACCATGAATAAAGGAGGATAATTCAGGAGCAGGGGAGCAATCTCGGAGGAGTTCCTGGGTGGTAAAGATCCCCTGGGCAGAGTTGAATTAATTCCCAGCCAGGGGAGGAATCACCTGTAGCCACCCTCATCAAATGTCACTTACTATCCAGGCTTTCATTACTTTTCTGTATTTATACCCTGAAAAAGTCTAAAGGGAGCCCCAGCAGAATCAGGCCATGGCAGAAGCAGTTCAGCACTTTGCTATCAGTGGAGACTATAATATAGAAATTAAGAACTCAGACCGTGAGCCAGGCAGCTGAATTCAGTGCATACTCTTGAGTGAGTTACTTGACCTCTCTGCCTCACTTTCTTTGTCTGGAAAATGGGAATAATAATAATAGCATATAAAATAATAGAATCCATATAAAGATTGCAAGAGTTGATCTATAAGCATTTAGAAGAGTCTTGATTCTGATAACGCTCTTACTAAATGTTAGTTACGAGCTCTGACTCTTGATACATTTGGGCTTGCGTTATCAAAAGAAATAACAAAGCTACGGCAACTCACATCTTAATTTTTCCTCCCTCGGTAGAGTTTAAGCTTCATGTTCTTTATGTTAGGCATTTCTTTTCCTTTTATTTGATTCTTTGATATGTTTTATTTCAAGTTAACTTCTTGAAAAAAAAAGTAAAGTGGAAGGAACACTTAGAGAGGAAACTATCCTAAGGGAATTGGAGTCTAGAAATAACTATTCTAAGAGCACAAGGGCCCTCTTGTACCATTACAAACAAAGAATAAAAGTCCCAGTTTGCTTGTGCTCACAGTACTCAATTGATATTCAGAGAAGGGGGGCATCCAGAAAGAAAAAAAAATAATAACATTTTACAATGATCACTTACTTGGAAAAATATTCATTTTGGTGGAGCAGAACATTGAAGAACTCACTTCAGACCAAGTTTGGGACATAGGCCCACAGGTGTGTAACTTCTCTTTATCTGTCCCTATTAGACTCTGGCTTTAATCTGTCCACTGTCCACTTATATGCTGGAAGTGAAATCTTTTTTTATTTTTTTAAATGTTTATTTTTGAGAGAGAGAGCACAAGCAGTGAAGGGGCAGGGGTGCGGGGGTTAGGGAGACACAGACTCCAGAGCAGCTCTAGGCTCTGATCTGTCAGCACAGAGCCCGACACAGAGCTTGAATCCACAGACCGTGAGATCATGACCTGAGCTGAAGTCAGATGCTCAACTGACTGAGCCACTCCAGGTGCCCCAAGGAAGTGAAATCTTACCCATCAGGTTCATGTATTGGATAAAAACCCAACAAAGACACAGCATACCCATGTTAACAGAAGATGCCTCTTCCTCTTCCTTAGCTCCAAAGATACTATTTTGCTCTAATTATAAATGTTGACTGTGTTTATGGGGCAGTTTTTCTAACCCAGAAGGAGAACCACAAAATCCTTTCTTAAGTATGTATGGCTGATTTTTAACTAGAAAAAAAATTTTTTTTATTACTTAAAATGATTGTTTAAAAAATTATTTAAAATAATTTTTTAAATGTTTATTTTTGAGAGTGTGACAAGGCATGAGCAGGGAGGGGCAGAGAGAGAGAGAGGGAGACACAGAATCTGAAGCAAGCTCCAGGCTCTGAGCTGTCAGCACAGAGCCCGATGTGGGACTCGAACCCACAAACTGGGAGACTGTGACCTGAGCCAAAGTTGGATGTTTAACTGACAGAGCCACCCAGGTGCCCCAGAAAGCCATGTTTAATCAACCTTCCATTAAGTAGCTTCATTGAATGACAGCCATTAACACAAAGAACATAAGGCACCATTTAGGGGCAAAGTCTCTCAGCTTCAGCACCACAAATATTTGAGATGGATCATTCTTTGTTATGAGACTATCCTGCCCATTTAAGGATGTTTTTAGCAGCATCTCCAGTCTTCATCCACCAGATGCAAGTGGTACCCTCCTACCCCCCAGTTGTTACACCCAAAAATGGCTCTAGAGGTTGACAAATCGTTTCGGGGAAGGGAGGGTGTCCCCACTGAAGAAGCCTTGATTTAACACTGAGCCAGTAGTCCACCCCTGTAGTTCCCTTGATTCCTGTATTTAGATTTGCATTGCAGTCTGTTAAAATTGGTACAGTGGTTGACAGGCTACTAAGTAATTAACATGGCTCGTGGTGTCATTGATCAAAGTTTAAGGTAGACCAGGAGTACAGTACTTTGTAGAAAAGCATAGTATTACTAAACCTGGCAGTGTATTGATCACTTAAATGTAATGTTTCACCCCCCTTTAGCTCTAATTGTTACAAAACCCTGCGAGATGGGTGATATGATCACCACTTTTCAAAGGGGGCCCCATACCTCAGAGAGGTTAATATCACACAGCAGGTCAGTAACCCAGGCAGGTTTTAACCTAGTTCTCCAGCTCCTAAGCCTGGCTGTGAATTGCTGCACTCTTAATTTGTAAATTTGAGTATCCATACTTGGCTACTGAGCAACTAGGTTTTTATTTGCTTAGATCTAGTTGGAGATTAATTGCAAACTGCACTTTCTAGTTGGTTTATCAGCAGGTTGTCACTGTCCTCGCCCCAATACTACTATTAACATAGTATGTGAACTCGCTACCACAAAGCTCTATTCACACGGAGCTAGAACCCTGGGTTCTCTGTCAAAATCAATTAAGACAACATCCACAAAATGCCTTTCTAGTTCTGTGCCTGGCCCAGAGTAGGAGCTCACAAAAAACTTTCCCCAGCAAAATATTCTGGCAGGCTGTCTGCTACCAGCTCCTAATCGGCAAGTATTGGAAAAGCAGCCAGAGCAGGAAATCTTTTAGAGATGTAGGTGGACGGTTATAAGCTGCTTTTTGGGCTGGAAGTAATGCTGTCTGACCTCAGTGGAGAACCTGATAAGGCATCTTGTTATAGAGATTTTAATTCATCTCCCTTCCTGGTGGGCATTGCCGTCTGTCCAGGCCACTCACAGCAATCTTTTCTGGAGTTTTTAACTCCCTCGCAACCTATTCCTCTCTGGAGCGGCTCAGTCTTTCTCCCCACCCCCATCCTGCATGTCTCTCCATCTGTCTGCCTGTGTGTACATGTGTCTCTCTCTTCCTGTTTACACCCCTCCCCTGAGTCTTTGCTTAGATATATGTTTAGAAAATACGTTCTTGTCCTGGAAAAGCTTATAACTGGATATCTGTTCAGTATAAATCCTTTGGTGACTTAGAGGTTTTCTTTAAAGCTCTCTATGTATGTGTTGCCTATTAATTTCCCCTAACAAATCATCATAATAACTCAATTGCATGTTTTGCTTACAGTTTGCATTTGAAAATATTTTAGATATGATTTGTTTTTCTAGAGGAATGGAATTTTTTTTTTTTTTGGCTTACTGCATTGAATGTTCGAAGCCACATTCTTGGTTTATTAATACTCAGTAGTTCCTCTAAAACCTGAAACTCTGGAAAGATATCTTTGGGATATCTTTGGGATCCAGAGGGGTTACCAGATGTCATAGCAGCTGTAGAAGTTTTGATGCTCAGATTCTCTACAGCGCTGTACTGAGACATTTGTACTCCTTTCCTTGTGGCGTCTTAAGTTGGACCAGAGTAGGAGCGAGCACACACAGGGGGAGCCTGACCCTAAGAAGGTGACCTACTTCATTCTACTACTTAGTAAAATGACAGCTAAAAACCACAGTCCCTTTGGATCAGGTCCTTAGCTAGAGGGGCTTGAATTATGGTTCAAGGACATTTTAAGTTATCACAGCGCATTGTTTATATGAATCTGTGCAGTGAGATATTTGTATTGAGTTTTATATACATAATAAACATCCTGCCTTCAAAAAGAAGCAAAAGGCTGAGTGGAAAAGAGAGAGACGTGTTCTGCTGATCTGCCTGTGCTTCCTGCCCTCAGGCCCCAGTGTGTTAGAGCAGGTGCCCTGTTTACCTGTCGAAAAGTACAGGCCTTCCTCATCTCTTTAGTTAGGGGTTTAGTTCATAGAGGACATATTTGGAAGCCATGATGGATAGAGGGTCGGAGGCTACCGGTGAAGGAAAACACATTTCTGTCTTTATTTTGTGAGATATTTTTATCTGTATGTTAGTAGCCACTGGAAAAAACGAAAGGTGAAATCTTCACTGTTCTCTTTCCTTGACACCTCTTGGTCAGTAAACATTCACTCGTCTCAGATGTAGAGTAAAGCTTAGAGTGGATAGTCAAGGGTGGGAAGGGTTAAATGATGTATTTTTATACTCAGTATTAATAGTTACAGGAGGTGTTTGAATGAAGCTGGGAATGGGCAGTTTCTGCAGTGGCAGAAGTGAGGTCCCTTGACTGTGTCCCCGGAGTGAAGATTCAGAACTTTGTTTCAGCCGGTGGGAAGAGGAAACGCCTGGGACCGCTTCGGGCCACAAAAACGGGTCCCGCAGTGAACTCGATACAGGAACAGCAGCACCGGGGACAGGAATAAGTTCACTGCTCCAGATTATTCGGTTCAGAACTGGAGAAAAACGCTGAAGCTAGGTTGAGAAGGCGAAATACTTCTTTCCTTCTTTTTTTTTTTAAGTGTATATTTTGTTCTTTTATTAAAGTCAGTGGGCTCCCTCTTGTGGCTTTGCGAAAGATTTCAATTTCAAGGAAAATAGCCTGTCGTTAGCAATAAAGAAGCCATTTCTTTGCCAATAGAAAACACTTTTCGGTGCTTTTCCTCTGTAAAAGTGCTCTTTACTTTATAGTAAAGAGAGTTAAAAAGGGACAGGGGAGGAAAAGAATGACTTCGATGAGAAACCTGATTTGGTGAAAAACTGATGCCACGTCAAACCCCATTTTAACGGTAATTGCCATCCTTTACTGAACATCTAGTGTATGCCCCTGCATGTGCTACATAATGAGTTTGCCACATTATCCATTGTCTGCACGCTCAAAGTATAACTATAAGCTGATAATATACCTATCTTATGGGTGAGAGAGTCTGCATCCTTTCTTCTCTCAAAGGGAACAAGCTAAGGTGACCCTGTATCTAAGGGAGCGAAAAGGTAAACCTGTCATGCTTTCCTGTTTAAAAAAAAAAAAAGACTTTTTACCTCCAACTTAAATAAAGTCTGGAATAGATATGAGTCTAGCTGAATAACTGAGGAATTGTTCAACAGTTCATTTCTGTCATTGTTTTCTGTCTCTAGTTACCTGTCTCTGGAAATCTGATTGATCTCTATGGCAACCAAGGCCTGCCACCCCCGGGCCTCACCATCAGCAACTCCTGTCCAGCCAACCTTCCCAACATCAAAAGGGAGCTCACAGGTAAATTCTGGCAAGAATGCCTCATTTTCTGTTAAGTTTCTGACAAGCACAGTTATCAAAATTGTGACCTCCAGACTACTTCCAGTTTGTAGACATACTTTGTTTTAGGTCTGAGCAATAGTTTAAGATGGAGGGTTGATACTTGGAAATCCTGGTTTCCAGGTACTGGGAATTGGGGCTGCTCTCACTCCATGGCGCCATTAGTTCTCCGTGACACCCATCATTTTGTCTCCGGCTGCTATCCCCTTTGGGGTGGGGGCACTAGGCTACGTTTTTAATGATCAAATGTCTCTACCCAGTCTGGTATTTATGCCCAGCCCCTAGAAGCATTTGAGTTTGGGAATCCTGGGTTGAATTTTTCTTGGACATACATTGAAGCCCGCAGTTGTCAGGATAGGGTAATTTCTTACATCTTCACATGCCTCCTGTTATTTTTGCTACATCATGTGCAGAAGATTTACCCCACAGAATAAAAACATAGATTATAAAGCCAAGCAATGGGTATTGTTTGTTCCTGAAGCAAGTGTGAAATTACCTATTTCATCATTTTGTTCAATGCTTTAGGGAGGGCATTTGGCTACTAAAACATAATGAAACTACATTAGAACTGGCATTCTATCATGCTGAGTTTTATGGCCCTCACCTCATCCCCCTTTTTAATGTTTGGTCCTTGCATCTTGCAAGATTATGTGAACACACTCAAAATATGGAAAATATATTTGGTGCAAAAAATTCCTGTTTCTTCAAGGGTATCTTTAAAAAAGATATATTTCAGAAGATTGTGGCAGGAGAAAGACATTTTAAGAAAACATTGATTTGGTTTAAAAAGATAATTAATTGGGACTCCTGGGTGGTTTAGTTGGTTAAGTGTCTGACTTTGGCTCAGGTCATGATCTTGTGGTTCATGAGTTCAAGCCCTGCATCGACTCTATACTAACAACTCAGAGCCTGCAGCTTGCAGCCTGCTTCGTATCCTGTATTTCCTTCTCTCTCTCTGCCCCTCACCTGTTCACACTCTGTCTCTCTCTCTAATATAAATAAACATTAAATTTTTTTTTAAGTTTTAAATGAAAGAGATAATTAATATGTAAAACCCATTGGGAGTTATCAAAAAGTAGGAACCCTACCAGGAAGGAAAAGTATCATGAAATTCTTAGAAAACAATGCTGAGATCTGTACCAAATAATGATAAAATGTGGTTAGCAGGACATGAACAGAATTCTTACACCTTAAGTGCAAAGTGGGGTTTTGAATTATGTGTTTGATTGTTTCTTCGAAAACAAAAGATAAAAACAGAAGCAGGGGGTGGGAATGAGATAAATAGGTAAGGGGTAAAAGTTGATTTTTTTTTAAAGAAAAGAAGCAGATATAATGCACTATATACACTTCCAGAATCACTTTATATCTTAGAAAATGACTGATCCAGGCAGGAAAAGGGTAAAATGCCAGGAAAAGGAGAAATAGACAGGAACTGGGGTTCTGAACCCTGCTTGTTTAAGCCAGAGAGTGATGTAGCTGGAAGCTTAGGAGTCAGATCTGATCTATGGGGCTGGGGTGGGAGTGGGAGTGGGGGTGGGAATTATCTTTATTAAGTTTGGTTTTCTCACCTGTGTTCTGATCTGGCCAGGAAGCAGAGACCACAAGGTGATTTGAACAGTGGAGGTTTAAAATAAAGAATTGTTAACCAAGTACAGGCTCTCAGCTACTTAGAGAGGATGAAATGCTAAGGAATACCCTGAGGCTACGGGGGTTATCCAGGCTTGAGATAGAACCTCCCAGACTCCCAGGCCAGGGGTCCACCCGCTTGGGGAGGATGCGGGTGAAGCTACCAGATGGTAGGGAAGTTCACTGGATTGCCTTGTCCAAAGCTGGTGTCCAGTTGGTGGGTAGAGGTTGACAGGGCAGAAAACCATGGTGTGGAGCTGGCAAACTGGAAAAAAAAAAAGGAAGAAATAAAGAGAGAAAACAAAAAATAAGATAGTGAAGTGGAGGGTATATGAATAAAAGCTGTCTGTAATGCTCATGTGAGAAACAAATAGAAAATGATTTGGATTGAACTTCCCAACTGAAATAATCTTGCTTCTGAATAATTTATTTGTACATAACAATACACGCATAATAAATACATATACATATATATGCTTTCGTGGCTATGAGCTATGCTAAAAAGATTTCTATTTTGGGGTAAGATTCTGAGTTAAGGTAGTATAATCTTTCAGATACCGCTTCTGAAAAGGAAATAACAGAGGTTCCAAAATCCAAGGATGATTGGCTAAAGGACTGTTTTTCTCTTGTTTTGGTTTGCTGTCCACAAAGGTGCAAAGTAATCCCTCATCACAGAGAACACACAAGACTTGCTATGCAAATACATCTTTTCCAGTGGAGCTGTCACAAAATGCCTCAGTACCCTATTCCTCTGTTTGTTTTTATAAACCCAGACTAGGTAAATAGTTGCTCCTGAGGATCATAATTTCATTCCAGCAGGTTCTGATGGAACCTGGCTCCCAGTTCTGAAAAAGTGATGCCATTTCCACCAGTCAGTTAGCCAGTGTGGTAGCTTCTGTACCCAGTTTTTATGTCAACATAAAAGACCTCGAAGAGATAACTTCCAAGTTCTGTTGCATGAAAAGACAACTCCACTCCTGATAATAGAATATCAACAGCAAATTTCCATAGTTTTCTGGTTATTTATTTTTCCTTTTGTATTTTTGTAGTATGTCAGACATCTTTGTTACTAGTCTTTTATCATTTTGTAGAAGCCAAGTCTTTGCATTTATTTCATAAGTATCGCTGTGGAAAAAATGCAAGCTTTTTAAGAATCACAATTTTAAAAACCCTCTTTTGATGGTTAGAATCTGGTCAGATAAGTGTCCATATATTTAGAAAATGAGATGTTTTGTAGTTGATGTCTTTGTGTGCCTTGAACCGTTCCAATTTCTAATTACTTCATTCACGTGCACAGCGTGTATTTTTCCCACAGAATCTGAAGCAAGAGCATTGGCCAAAGAGAGGCAGAAAAAGGACAATCACAACTTGAGTAAGTTGGCTTTATGTTCATGATATTTGATATTGGAGTGGATGTTACCCCTTATATCAAAATTATTTGAAACCTTATGGGGGGAGGAAATTGGTATCTATAGCTGTTATAAAGATATAATTTGTGGAAGAAAAATTGTTTTTCAGAGAAACTAACATATATTTCCCTATATCTCTGGTCAAATTGAAATTTTTCCAGTATTTTGAAGAGTATTTATTTTATGTGTTTATAGTAATGGTGTGTGTGTGTGTGTGTGTGTGTGTGTGTGTGTGTGTGTGTGTGTGTTTTGTGAGAGGGAGACTTGATCCCCAACTACCCAATTATAAGTGTTGTTCACACTGGAACTTATTAACAAAAGGGGATGATGGGATCACCTTCTCCAGTGAGATTTGAAAGAAAAAAAAATAAATCACCTGGAGGGGACTCAGTGGGTGAGGTACCCTCCCAAATTTCTGACTTTACCTGTGACTTAAAAAGAAAAAGTCTCCTGACACTTAAAAACACATTTACTTTACTCTTGATCAAATTTTTAAGCTTTTTCCTATGAGAACTTAAGATTTTATTTCATAAACAAAACTAAAAGAGGCTGCACAGTTAAAAAGAGTTTTTCATCTCTTGACTCCCTGTCCTCTTCTTCCTAAATTGAGTTTTAAGAATGTAAGTTACGTATAAATGCTTTGTCCTCATAAAAATGACAGAATGAGACCTGAATTTAAAATGATAGAATAAAGCTAGAATTCTTCTCTGATCTGTAAACGTCATATTGTTTGTTTGTTTGTTTGTGTGTGTGTGTGTTTTCCAGTTTGCTGTTGATCTTGCCAAGCCTCTGCCCGTGTGTTTAAGCATACACGCACGTGCACATGCACACCGAGAATAGATAGTGGGCTTTTCAGTGTCTGTTTTACCACAAGCAGTATCAGCTTATCCATATTTGTTGCTGTTTGCCTTTTTTATACTCAGCAATCTGTCCTGAAAAACTTTTGCTGTTGTTGATGTAGGTGTGCCTCCTTTTAAAAAACTATTGTATAGTATTCTGCAGCATGGCTCAGTGAAATGGAGTGATCCTCCTACTGCTAAGTGCTGATATTACTATCAGTTTTTCCCTGTTCTAAGCAATGCCACAGTGGGCATTTGCACACACACCACTCTGTGTACATGGGAGTTTCTTCCTCCAGGACAGGTACTGAGAAGAGGAATTGCTGGGCCCCAGAGGAGTGGGTTCTTTCTTTTAATAGATACTGCCATTCCCTGTTGAAGCTCTGCTCCTTTTAACCCAAAGGTTGGGACTAAGATCTAAGATCTCCTCTGGCTTCCAAGTAATTGTACTCTAAGTCATTTCTTCTTTCCATGTAACATAGAATTAAGATCATTAGGTGCTACCCAAAACTCCACCTAACTGACAGGTGGAAAACAACATTGGATCTTGTAAAACACGATACCTTTCCTTAGGCACCTGAACTGTCAAGTTTAGGATTGTCAGTAAAATATAAACACAATTAGGTCATACTCTGAGGTCTATAAAATAAAATCTTAAAATCTCATCTAACCATGAGAAATGAATACTCAAGGGGCGCCTGGGTGGCTCAGTCAGGTAAGCGTCTGACTTCAGCTCAGGTCGTGATCTCATAGCTCAAGAGTTCGAGCCACATATCGGGCTCTCTGCTTTCAGTGCAGAGACCACTTCAGATTCTCTGTCTCCCTCTCTCTCTGTTCCTCTCCTACTTGTGTGCACTCTCTCTCTCCCTCTCAAAATAAACAAACATTAAAAAAAGAGAGACATGAATAGTCAAGGTTAGATTGTCCACTGACATAGCTCTTCCTCTTCTAATAACTTACCTTGTAAAAGTAGTCACCAAAATGTGCAAAATAATATATTTATTTACTCATAACTATTTATTGAACCCTCATTATGTCTGAGGCATTTTTCTATGGAAATGACCTAGACAAGCAGGCTTCACATTCTTATGAGGTTCCATTTGAGTCAAGGGCTTATGGAATAGATGAGCAAACAAATACATTAAGGTGGTGTTTCCAGTATAGAACAAAAACCATGATAGGAATAAGATGTATATATGAGCATTGGCCAAAATGTTCATTCTACCATTGACAGAGGGAGAAATTGGAAATAGTCTAAATATTCATCAGTAGAGTATTTGTAAATAAATTATGATATATGCATATAAGGGATACTTAGTGGCTCTTAAGAAGAATGGGGTTGGTCTGTTTTACCTGATTTACATGGATATCTACAATACATTAACTGAGTGAGAAAAGTAAGTGGCAGATAATATACATATAATTATCTCATCATGTAAAAAGAATACAATAAATGTGTGTGTGTGTGTGTGTCTATGGATGTGTGTGTGCAGGAAGAAGAAGATTAGGAGTTTACCTTTATCATTGACAATTTCTTCAGGCAAGTAGATGTTGCATGGCCTTTACATTTTCCTTTATGCACTTTTATGCCTTACAATATTTTACAAATTTATTTATCACTTTTATAATAAAAAATAATTGGGGAGGGAAGGCACTGAATTGAAGAAAATGTAGTATGTCTAAATTTTGACAGTAAGTTATGTCAACAATATGCTGTTAAGTGAGAAAAGATAGATGCAGAATCAGTTTTAGTGTAATTCTACTTGAACTCTGTCATTCTTATCTAATACTTAGTATTGAGGGTCTTCTGGGTGCCAGGCTCATATGGGTACTTGGAATGTAGCAGTGAATATATCTCTATTTCTATCTCTATCTCTATCTCTATCTCTATCTCCTCTATCTCTATCTCTATTTCTATCTCTATCTATCTCTATCTCTATCTCTATCTCTATGTATCCCATCTATATATATACCTATATATATCCTCATAGAGCCATCTATCATTTATATATTTCATTTGGTTATATATTATAATATATACTATACATTCAATATAAAACATTTTGTTTATGTAATTATATTACGTTATATTACATTATTATATTATTATGTTATTATAAGTCATGTATAAGAAACAAATGAAATATGCAGATGGTAGAAGGTTCTCTGAGGAAACAAACTACAGGCAACAGGATAGGGTGTCAAGATAGGCATGTGAGGTGATGGTTCAGTTTTAAATAGGATGGTCAGAGAAGGCTTATAGGTAAATTTGAGGCACTACCTGAGGGAGGTGAGGGCAGAATCATGCAGATATCTGGGGGAAGGGTGTTCCAGGCAGGGCAAACAACAGTATAAAGTCCTAAAGTGGGGAATGATTCTGGTTTGGTTGAGGAATTGCAGGAAGCCCATGGAACTGAAGGGAGGTGCGACACAGGTAAGACATGACAGAAGATGCAGTCAGAGCGGGAGAGGAGCAGAGCATGAGGTGAGAGGGATGGCGATCCACCAGATCCTGAGGACTGGGCTTTTGTCTAGTTGAGGTGGGAAATGATAGACGGGTTTTCTGAAAGAGGTTGGATGCTCTGACTTAGGTTTTAACAGGATTCCTCTAGCTCTTGTGGTCTAAATAGACCAGAGTGGAAAGGAAGCAGCAGGTGTGGGTGACAGAGAGAGCCGTTGGGAGAATTGCAGTAATTCTTAGGCAAGAGGTGATGGTGGCTTCTCTCAGGTAATAGTGGAGGTTCAAAGTGGGCAGATTCTGTAAATATTTTGAAGAGAGAGCCAATAGACTTTGATGATGGATCAGATGTGGGAAGTGAGAGGAACAGAGGTGCAGAATTGATTCCAAGGTTTTGGCCCAAGTAACTAGAGGGATGGAGTTACAGTAAATGAGGTGGGAAAGCCTCTGGGTGGAATCGTTTGAGCATGGAAGACTGGGAGCTTGTATTTGGAGTATTGGGGCTGCCCATTAGACCTCCCTGTGGAAACATCTAGTAGTCAGACATATGAGTCTGGAGTTCCAGGGATCTGTCTGAGCTGAAAATAACAACTAGTCATTAGTGTATGGGTGGTGTAGAAAACCATGAGACAAAATGAGATCATGAGTAAGTGAATATAGATCAAGAAGAGTCCCAAGAACTGTGCCCTGGGCAGGCCGCATGGTTAGAGAATAAAAATCGTCACAAAGGTTATAAAAGAAACTTAACAGTGGTCTTACTTGGATCATAGGGGACTTTTACTTCACTTTATGCATTTCAGTGCTGTTTGGATTTTTCTGATTGTTATATGCTTGGAAAAGTAAGAAAACATGTCATGATTTAGAGTTTTGGAGGAGGTTAGCTAAAAGATCAGAGGTCCAAAAATTCCTTCTTTAGAACCAGTGAGTATCAGTATTTCTATTTTATAAAAGTTTAATGGTAAGGCAGTATTTAAAATACCTGATTTAATCATAGAAGGGATCCATCTGCTAAGAAAAAATATAGGATGTATTGGGAACATAGTGTATGTTATTTACCTAAATGTATGGAGTACTAATAGGTCAAATATAGTTATGTATTAGGTTATAATATGCTTAAAGTAAAATATTAATGTTTTAATCCAATTTATTAGACCTTAAGTAGTTTGGAATTTATTTGCCAGGGTAGATAAACTAGAAACATTAACTCCCATGCTTTACTGTTTCACCCTCTGCTAAGAAGATGATAATTTAGCTAAACATGCAACTGAATCGATAAAATAGGGATGCTATTAGGATGCATGTTGTAGTTAAACAAGCTAGACTTAACTTCTAGGATTGTGTTACCCATTGCTGTACCCACTCAACACATTTGCCTGTTGATCACTTGAAATGTGCTAGTTCAAATTGTGCTCTAAGTATAAAATATACACTAGATTTTGGGTCGCGTGGGTGGCTCGGTCAGTTAATAACACATCTGCCTCTTGATTTCAGTTCAGGTCATGATCTCATGGTTTGAGCTCAAGCCCCCCGTCAGGCTCTGTGCTGGCAGCATGGAGCCTGCTGGGGATTCTTTCTACCCGCCTCACTCTGCCCCTTCCTCTGCTCATGCTCTCTTTCTCTCAAAATAAATAAATAAAACCTTTAAAAATTATAAAATATACACTGGGCTTCAAAAATTTAGTACACAGAAAAGAATGTTAAATATTTAATTAAAAAACTTGTATAGCTTACATATTGAAGTGATAGTACAGTTCATTTTTCCTCTTTCTTTTTACTTCTTCAATGGGACTACATGGAAAATTTAAAAAAATTTTTTTAATTTTTTTAAAAAATTTATTTCTAGGAGAGAGAGAGAGATAATGTGAGGAGGGGAGGGTCAGAGAAAGAGGGAGTCACAGACTGAAACAGGCTCCAGGCTCTGAGCTGGCTGTCAGCACAGAGCCCGACGCAGGGCTCCAGCTCACGAACTGTGAGATCATGACCTAAGCGAAAGTCGGACGGTTAACCGACTAAGGCACCCAGGTGCCCCTACATGGAAAATTTTAAATTGCCAAAGGAACTTGCACTGTCTATCTGTTGGGCACCACTGGGCCGAGGGCACGGAGTTTTGTATAGCCTGTAGGCTAAGAATGTTTCTTAGATTTTTAAATGGTTAAAAAAATCAAAAGAATATTTTCTGATATGTGAGAATTATATAAAATCCAAATTCTGGCATCCAGTGCTTCTTGTTAGTAGACTGGCATTGCAAAAAAAAAAAAAAAATTATATCCAGTTAATATTATCACATTTTGTTTTTTAAAAAAAATTATTTTAATGTTTATTTCTGAGAGAGAGAGAGCGTGAGCAGCAGAGGGTCAGAGAGAGAGGGAGACACAGAACTTGAAACAGGCTCCAAGCTCTGAGCTGGCCTTCAGCACAGAGCCCAACGTGGGGCTGGAACCCACAAACCACGAGATCATGACCTGAGCTGAAGGTGGACACTTAACCGACTGAGCCACCCATGTGCCCCTATTATCACATTTTGAATGTGGTCAGGAAACAAAAGAAATTTATTTTCTCTTTTGTTATGTAAGTATCTACATAACATCTTGAGTTTTGCCAGTTGACCCTCGAAGCCCAAAGTCCTCATTATCTGGCCCTGTAGAAAATGTTGGCTGCCCCTAATCTGAATGGTCAGGGTTGAGTTCAAGCTATATTCATTTGCTGCTGGGTGTCCTTATCCAGTCCCTAATATTAATAGTCCCCCAAAGTAGTTTTGTCATTTATCACTGAGGATACTTACCTCCATTGTCAGGCTGTTATGGGATCAAAGGAGAAATTATAGTCTCAGGACTCTGTAAATGATAGAATTCTGTACAAAGGTAGCTATGTATTTGGCAGCCCTTGAATCTCAGTCCCCAAAACATGATAGTAACGGGAAATACAGATCCGGGTTATATTGCCTTGGGCTGGCCAGGCTAATGGCACATGGCTTTAACGAGATATGCTTCATGTGTATGTCATGCTGTTACTGACAGTCCCTTCCTGTGCTCTTTTCTTGAAGTTGAACGAAGAAGACGATTTAACATAAATGATCGCATTAAAGAACTAGGTACCTTGATTCCCAAGTCCAATGATCCGTGAGTACAATTCCATGTTAATCTGCATTCTCTGTTTTTGGGGTGCTTAATGCTTATTCATATGTTGCAGAAAAGGCACAGTTCTAAAAACCAGAGTCAGAAAACAGCCCCCTCCACCGTCCCTTTGGTTTCTGGTCTGGTGTCCTTGAGAGCTCATGCAGTATCCGTGGGCGCCAAGAGCTGGTATGGGAGATTCCACGTCTAACACTCAAAAGCCAAAAGGTCAAAAAAATACTATTTTTTGAAAACTTGCCTGCCCTTTATATGCTTCACCAGTTTAGAAATAGGTAATTTTTAAAATCTCTTTTAAGTACAGGTCAGTAGATTTGGATTTCAGCTTCCAGTCTCTGCCTACCTTCCCCCTCACCTTTCCGATGGAGAGAACAGTTGTAAAGATAATTTTCCTACCATGTCAGCAAGTAGGACAACAGGTACACAATTTTTATCCACTAGAAAGTGGCCTCTTTGATGTAAGAGGCCAGAGGATATATACGTTTTTTTGTGGGCCCCAGTGGCATTGTCTGAAATTAGCCTTTGAATAGGACCTTTTAGCCACCTAATAAAATATAAAGATGAAATCAAGCATTATTCATGCAAGGCTTATTAAATTTGCTATTCATGTTATTGTCAGGGAATTTGTGACAAAATAAAATAAAATCATGGACCATTGTAAGGTGGCTTTGATGAATGTTCAAGCACAATTTCCATCATCCACATTTTGCTTTGCCAGGTTTCAAGGAAAAGCCATTTTGAAACTCAGAACATTCAAACTCTCAGTTCTGCCGCACAAATTTATCCTACTGAGGGGCTGCGACCTTCATTTCCTATAGTCAGTCTTGCATGATAGTTGAAATTGAATTCCCAGTTTCCTGTTCTTTATCAGCTTTCACTTTTTAGCATATTCTTTTAAACTGTAGCACGTGCATCTCTTTAGCAACATATGAAATTACGGGGCTGCAGTGAAAGCCTCTATTTGCATATCTTCGTTCTCTATTGTATTAGAATACTTATGTGTTTATAATCGGAACTGATAATGATCTTTAATTGTAGGCATTGTTTTAAGATAAATGGACCATAATCTCTAATGGGGGTTTTTCCTACCAGGTTTCTGGAACAGGCCCTGGGTTGCTACAGAGGTACAGCCTCGTGGACCAGGGTCTCAGCCCCACACGCTCTCCTCCCCTATAGCAGATCTGCTTTCATTGATTTTTATACTGAGAATCTTTATACAGTTCTGTGTGAAAAAATGCTCTCATTACAAGAAAAGCATAATTGATTGACTGGATGTCACAAGAAAGCAAAACCCAAGATAATTGGTTGGAATAGTCACTTCTTAAAAAGTGAGTGGCTGCTCACATGTTTCAACATGAGTTTTTCAACTTACTGGCCTAGTTAAGGCATCTTCCATTATGGTTACATTTCTCTCTGGCTGCTCGAGTGTCGGTTACTTTGATCTGAGCCCTGAATGTTAAACAAGCCAGCGCCGTGTGCCCTCCCTGCATAGCCATCTTTGGTGCCCCGACCCCAGGGATGAACCTCGGGGAATTCTCGAGGGGCCGTAAGTCTGCCTCTCATGGGAGAACTTCTGTTTTGTTCTTCATCAAATCCATATGAGGATCAATTACTTGGTGACTTGTTTTAATGGCTCTCCATTCACACATCCCACCTGATACTTCTGATCTGCCTCAAACGGCTATAGATGTTGGAGTAGGAGAGTTTTCATACATTGTTTTTGTTTTGTTTTGTTTTTCATTGTCCTCGTTGTCAAGAACACTGTGAAAGAGTTCAGATGAATTTAAAGTACTACAGAAATACCACCTATGTAATTATAATTTGATTCTTAATTATTTTTCTGGAGTGCTCTAAATGTGTCAGCTCACTTTTACCTGCATTTTAATGGTGTTCTTAATTTCCTTGTATATGAACACATTATAGCTACAGTGATTAAAAACTGAAAGGTACCAAGCTCAGGCTGCTTGAGTTTGAATTCCAAAACAGTCCCTTACTAGATACGTGATCTTATGGAAGACACTTGAATTCTTGTACTTGATTTTCCTCCTCTGTTTAAAAAAAAAAAAAGAAGAAAATAGGTGAGGGGCGGTAGTTCACAATATTCCTCCCTAGTCTGATTGTTCTAAGAACTCAGCCACGTAAGAGGAACAATACTGTGGTTTAGTAAATGGAGTCTAGAGCCAGACGCTCTAGACTTTCTGGCTCTTCTGCTTCCTAGCTGTGTGACCTTGCGTCCTTTACCTCTCTGTGCCTTTGTTTCCCAATCTGTAAAATGGGGATGATACCAGTGCCTAGCCATTGAAGTAGTTATGATTAAATGAGCTGCAAAACACCTTAAAATGTACCTGATGCATAGTAAATGCTGTTTCAAGGTAGCCATGATAATTGTCATGTTGAGCCCTTAACACAGTGCTTGCCCTGTCATTTGAATGGCATTCTAAACTTTTCATAGCACATTCATGTACCAAGCCCCCTTAGATTCCAGTAACATACCTGCAAGGCTGCTCATACATGTTTAGTATCATCATGTTATAGATGAACAAATTGGGACACAGAGAGAGGTTAGATAACTTGGCCATGAATATTCATGAGAAACTCCAAGGAGACCACTTTTATGCTTCCCACAGTCTAGTAGTAGGATCTCACGGAATATTTTTTTAACTGTAGCTTATTCTGTGTGTCCGAATGAGTTAACTTTGATAGTCCTAGAAACCTTTAACTATTTTATAGAGTTTTTAAGAACACTGATTTTTGTAATCAACAGACCTAAATATAAGTCCTGACTCCCATCTTGTAGTAGCTCTGTGACCGAGGGCAAAATGAAGAGTGTCTTGTTTCCACACGTGCACGATGTCCCTCCCTCTCAAGGTGCTCGTCTGGGTTAAGTAAGATAATGTGTAAGACGTGGGTGGACAGTGTCTGGCACGTGGCAAGCACTCTGAATGACAGCTGTCATCAACCGCCATTGTTACCTGCCTTTAGAAATGGAATGTGCTGCCGCATGAATTCTCCGTGCGCCTCCCATCTTGACACAGGCTACCCTCTTCTGTCTGCATTACAGAGACATGCGCTGGAACAAGGGAACCATACTGAAAGCCTCCGTGGACTATATTCGAAAGTTGCAACGAGAACAGCAGCGTGCCAAGGAACTTGAAACCCGACAGAAGAAACTGGAGCATGCCAACCGGCACTTGTTGCTCAGGATACAGGTATGGGGCACGGACCAAGTGCCACCGACTTGGAGGTGGGAGGAGAGGCTGTCTAATAAGCCATGGGGGACTCAACGCACTGATCTTAATATAGTAGATACTCATGATTCATGGACTCCCTACTTGTGAATTTGCCTGTGCGTTAAAAATCTACTATAATTCCAAGACCCACATTTGGACTGCTTTTGTGGTCATTGTGCTCAAAGGGGAAGATTTGAGTTAAGGCTGAACAAGGCAATGACCTGCTGTCTTCTTTCAGCTCACACTATAAACAAGCATCCCTTTTGTGGTCCTCAGTCCACTGTTTTTTTTCTCCCACATTGTTGTCGGTTTTGTGGGTGAATTTTGCTACTTGAAATGGCCCCCACGTATAGTACTGAAGCTGTCTGAAGTCCAAAGCACGAGAAGGCTCTGATGTGTTTTATGGAGATAAGTTTCCTTCGTATGTGAGTTACAGTGCTGTTGGCTGTGAGTTTGATGTTAATGCGTCTGTGTTATGTATTAAATACGGTGTCTTTAGACATAAAACAAGGTTATGTGTGGATAAGTTGATGAAAACGTTGTGGCTGGACACTCACAGAAACTTAACCCCGTATTTCCTCTGGGAATAATCATTTGGTATTTACTAACTCAGGGCTCAGAGTGACTTTGTAGAGCATGACTGTCTTAGTCTATATGGGCTGCTATAACAAAAATACTATAGATTGGGTGGCTCTCACAACAAGCATTGTCTCTCAAAATTCTGGAGACTCTGAAGTCCAAGATCAAGGTGCAGGTAGTTTCAGTGTCTGATGACAGCCTGCTTTCTGTTTCGTCGACAGCTGTAGTCTGTAGTCTCACTGGATGCTAAGGTGGCAGCGGAGGGAGGGAGCCCTCTGGTGTCTCTTTTACAAGGGCAGAAATCCTGTTCATGAGAGCTCCACCATCATAATCAAATGCCCTACCTCCCCATGTATCATGTTAGGGATTAGATTTCAATGTATGAATTTGGGGGAGGGGAGGAATACAAACGTTCAGTCTATCACAATAATTACCTCAAATAATGAGAACTGACTGTAGTTGTTAAATTCCAAGATGCCTTGGGATTTGATGGAGTTATGTAGTCTCTGGTCAAAGCCCCCGTGTGTAAGGAACTTAAGGACATCCAGAAGATCTTATCATCAAGATGACAAATTTTAGAAACCGTTACAGGTAGCGAAATGATAACATACGTATCTATAGCTCACACTATTCATTCTTAGAGGGAGAAATCCTAATGTTAATGATGAGTGGAAGTCATCTCTCATTCTGTGACTGGCTGGATGTACAAGTGTGAAGTGGGAGATGGGGTGGTCTTTCTGTAGTATCAGCTCTTGGTACTTCTGTCAGGCACGTGGGCTCTCATGCTGAGTGTGAACATAACTTCCTCTGAGACTGTCTGGAAGAAGAGAGAGAAAAATGGACTCTGCTAATGACCAAAGGAGTTTGCAGAAGTGATTTTCATTTACCTGCTGACTTTGCATGCAATCCACCAGTAAGACGCAGTTAACAGAACAGATTCTTCTTGAGTAGATGGACCCACCTTGTACCATTTTTTCAGATGTCCACTGCAACTGTTGGTGGAACACCAAAGCACAGTCTGACCCTTCAGGCAGCATTGTGTTTTATCTGGTGGTGTTAATCCTGGACCTTGAACCTCTTTAACAGAGTAATTCATTTGTAAAAATAGTCTCCGATGATCTTTCGAATGCCCCATAACACTGTTGACATTTCCATATGTCACTTCTTTCATTTCAACACAGTGATCTTCAGCCCTGGGTCAGGGCAGCAGAAGACAATTCTCCTCTAGGGGGTGCATTTGAGAATGTCCATAGTACAGTAGAGATTGCTTGTCATTTGAAAATACTTTTGTTTAATCTTTCTTTTGGTTTTTGTTTGTTTTATGTTCGATCTCTTCAGTGAGTAGCCCCAGGTCTTTTTCTCTTGAACTTAATATCCCCATTTATAAAAGCAGCTTGTACTAAATGTGTTATTTCCTTATATAAATGTTAAAAACATAGGAAGCGTTTTTGAAAGAGAAGTTAGGTTTTGTTTTAAGCTTCCTAACATGTCTCTTCATGTGGAATGGAATATTGTGAAATGTGTGGATTAGAAATTCCACGGTGATGATGTCTTGGGTTTGTCCTAATGACAGCGTGAGGCAGCCTTTCGAACTTTTGCATATCACGGAAAACATTATTAACTAGGAAGGCTCTGCCGTGCAGTGAGCCTGAGTTCTCCAGATGAGATTTATCACATTGTTTAGAAATCTAAGTGACGCTTTAATCAGCTGATAAACATTTTTAATTAAACAACAAAAGATCAGAGTAAGATGTTTGCCTCTTTTAATCTGGCTTTTTTTTTTTTTTCTTTAAAGACGAACTGCATGTGTGGAGATCTGGTCCTATTAGCACACTACACTGGTGTAGATTTACAATAGTGCATGTTTTCACCTTGGGCCTAAGGGCTTCCTTTCATTTTTACTCTAAGTGATGCATGCAGAAATTTTTACAGAAGAAAGAGCATGAAGCCTTCATATCATTGGAACTGTAATTGTATTAAACAGCCCAGGGGTTTAAAACGATGCCTGGAGAGACTTGTGTTTCTGGAGATTGTGCACGGGAACGTGCACGTACTTAGGTGACATGTCAAGCTCCCGTCTCTTAATTGTCATGCATCCAGAGAATGATCTTGCAAACTGAATGATCTTTACTACAGACTGAACGTGGCTTTTCAGGAACATGTGTTTTGAGGCTCATGGGCAGAGGTTGGATGGCCGGGCCACATTGGAGGCTGCTCTTCCCTCCTTCGTGAGGCAAGGTGACTTGCTTCAAATGTATTTCCTGTCATTATTATGTTAGCATATGGCAAGCTTAGAAAGGATCGCCTTGGCGTGGAGAAACAGAATGCTCATAGAAAGTCATTTGGGTTCATCTTCAGAGGGTCCAGGGATACTCAGGAAGAATGGAAAGAGCTTGCTTGGAAGGCATTTTGAGATAGGGAACCAGGAGAGACGAGGCTGTGACACGAAGTGTCTTAGTCTGCTCAGGCTGCTGTAACAAATACCACAGAGTGGTTTAAATACCAGAAACATAGCATCTCAGGGTTCTGGAGGCTAGAAATCCAAGGTCAGAACATGGGCAGACTTGGTTTTCTGTACTTCTCTTAGAGGCTGCCTTTTTCTTGTGTTTTCCCATGTTCTTACCTGGGTGTTTCTCTGTGTCCTAATCTCCTCTTCTTAGGAGGACATGGGTCCTATTGGATGTTGGATTAGAGCCCACCCACATGACCTCATTTAAGTTAATTACCTCTTTAAAAACAGTATCTCCAGGGGCATCTGGGTGCCTTAGGCTTCTGACTTCAGGTTAGGTCATGATCTCACAGTTCATGGGTTAAAGCCCAGCATCAGGCTCTGTGCTGACGGTGTGGAGCCTGCCTGCTTTGGATCCTCAGCCTACTTCTCTCTCTTTCCCCCTCCCCCGCTCTCCTTCATGCACACGCACTCTCGCTCTCTCTCTCTCTCTCTCAAAAATACATTTAAAAAAAGTAAAACAAAAAGAGTATCTCCATACATAGTCACATTCTGAGGTGTTGGGGTTAGGACTTGAACTTGTGAGTTTTTCAGTGCACCCCGAAATAGGAAGGATATGAAGAAGTATAGAAAGAAATTATTCATCCATCCTCCCTATAAGGACTTTCTTTTGGGATTAAACAAACAAACAAACAAGCAAAAACTTCCCTTGATCTTGGTAAGATGAATTAAGTGATGTTTCAAACCTAAGTTATTTGTGTAGAACTTTTGCTGCTACTACCTCAACTTTATTAGCTCATGGTACCCTTCGTTTTTTATCACTGCACCCCAGACCAAAGAAATTTCTACCATTTCTTTGTTAGGTCCAAACAGCTTATTGACTATTTGGGTCCTAATAACTTAGCAGCCATTTGAAATTATAAAACCTATAAACTGACTGAAAAAAAATAGCATTTTTATTTTATTTTTAAATAACCACACTACTTACCACATAATGGGATGCGTGTGTCTGATGGGCACACATGGCCTCTTTAGCCTTGGATCCCTGTTGAACTGTGCCACCCTCAACTCTCATTCCTTGATTTTCATGCAGTTCTTACTTCTTATCACAGCAACCATCGAAGACCTGGCTTTGCAGCGATTATGATGCAATGGAAAAGAATGTAGCGCCATTTAATGGTGAAACTGTGAACCATCTTGAATTTGGTAGTTCTCTGAGTAGTGCGCTGTTTGGGTATCTAAAAACTTTTTTTTAATGTTTATTTATTTGAGAGGTGGGGAGGGGAGAGAGAGAGAGAGACACCGTGCGAGTGAGGGTATTTATTTGAGAGAGAGAGAGAGAGAGAGAGAGAGAGAGACACCGTGAGAGTGAGGGAGGGGCAGAGAGAGTCAGAAGCAGGCTTCAGACTCTGAGCTGTCAGCACAGGGCCCGACACGGAATTTGAACTCATGAACTATGAGATCATGTCCTGAGCCAAAGTTGGACATTTAACTGACTGAGCCACCCAGGTGCCCCTCCCTGGGTATTTTAAAATGTCTCAGTGCCTTGGATGTGTGTTCACAGTGGTGGGACCCCAGAACTATATTATTTACTGAATATTTTCCTTTAATCTCACATTTTGAAATTTTGTTTTTATGTTTATTTTTATTTTTGTGTTTTTAAAAATTTATTTTCATGTATATTGCTATATGGGAGAGACAGTCTCACTATTATTAATAGATAATGAAGTGCGTATACCACCTAAAAATCCTGTCCTTGATCAGTGATTCCTATACTTTAAGAAATACCACTTCTTAAAATTTAAGAATTAACATTTCTTAAAAATTGAACTTTTTTTTAGCGTTTATTCATTGTTGAGAGACAGATCTTGAGCAGGGAAGGGACAGAGAGAGCGGGAGACGTAGAATCCGAAGCAGGCTCCAAGCTCTGAGTTGGCAGCACAGAGCCTCATGCTGGGCTTGAACTCACAGACCGCAAGATCACGACCTGAGCTGAAGTCGGATGCTTAACTGACAGAGCCACCCAGGCGCCCTGGCATTTATTAATTAAAAGAGCAAAATAATTGTTTTCATAATGTATTGGGTTTTTTTCCCCCTCTAAATGTGTGGTTCTTTTTTAATACTTTGCTTTTTAGAGAAATTTTAGGTTCACAGGAAAACTGAGAAGGTAAAGACATATTCCCCATATCCTTCTTGTCCTCCCACATGTATAGCCTCTGCCGCTGTCACCATCCCCCACCAGAGTGGTACGTTCGCCATCACTGATGGACCTGCACTGCACAACATCATCCCCCAAAGTCCCTCTTTATATTGGAGTTCACTGTTGGGACATCCTACGGGTTTGAGCAAATGCAGAAGGACACATATGCCTCATTGTAGTATCCTGTACAGTACTGACTGTCACTGCCCTAAAATCGTCTGTACTCCCCCATTTATCAGCATCTGACTGTTTACTTTTATTTTAGGAACTTGAAATGCAGGCTCGAGCTCACGGACTTTCGCTTATCCCATCAACGGGCCTCTGCTCTCCAGATCTGGTGAATCGGATCATCAAGCAGGAACCTGCTCTCGAGAACTGCAGCCAAGACCTCCTTCCGCACCACCCAGACCTACCTTGTACGACGACACTCGATCTCACAGACGGCACCATCACCTTCAACAACAGCCTTGGGGCCGGGACCGAGGGCAGCCAGGCCTATAGCGTCCCCACGAAAATGGGCTCCAAACTGGAAGACATCCTGATGGACGACACTCTTTCTCCCGTTGGCGTAACTGACCCGCTCCTCTCGTCGGTGTCTCCCGGAGCCTCCAAAGCCAGCAGCCGAAGGAGCAGCATGAGCATGGAGGAAACTGAGCATGCTTGTTAGCAGGTGGTCCATGCTCTGCGCTGTCCGAAACTGCTTCCTTTCTTGATTCGTAGGTTTCATAATTTACCTGAAGGGGTTTTCTTGATAATTTTCCTTTAATATGAAAATTTTTTTTCATGCTTTATCAATAGCCCAGGATATATTTTATTTTTAGAATTTTGTGAAACGGACTTGTATATTCTATTTTACAACGACAAATGCCTCCAAAGTATTGTACAATAAGTGTACCGTATCTGTGAACTGAATTCACCCCCAGACTTTATGAGCAAGAGGGTTTTTGCATCAGAGAAATTTCTGTCCATTTTTATTCAGGGGAGACTTGGTTTGAGATTTTTATGCCTGTGACGTCTTTGGAAATTAAGTGTAAAGTTTAATTGAGAGAATGTAAACCAACCAAAAAACAAACAAACAAAACAAACAAAGAAAAAACCCCAGAGAGAAAGAGATTGAGGAAAGAAAAGAAGAAAAGAAATCCACACTAACCCTTTTTTATTTTGTAAATGTGTTGATTCATCGGTACTGCCTTAAAGATCCAGTACCTTTCTAACACCATTTAGTCTTTCTGCTGCGAATTGTTTAAGGCAATACAATATTCTATAAAAGGAAAAAAAAAAAGTGCAACCAATTTCATGAGGATTGTCTGGTTAGAAAATGTAACTGCTGTACCATACTTAGGTGCAAGTGAAATTGAAGGGTTAGAGACCAAGGCTCTGAAACATGGGGTCTAATCTTGCTGTCTTTCACTCTCTGTTCTGTTACAGTTCCCGTCATCAATGAGTGTGATTCAGTTTTCCATAAGATCTATTTTAGTTTGAAAAGAAATTGCGTGTCCTCTCAAAGGAAAATACTGAGGAGCCCTGAAAGTTGTCCTGTTTTTTTTTCCCCCTCTTCAATTTCACTTTTGATAAGAAAACCAAACTGGGCACATTTCTAATCAGCTTTCCTATTTTTATTTTTAAATTATGTTTTCCTGTTCATTTGATTTGTACAGATTCATTACTATCATCGTTCTTTTCAATATGTTTGTATTCATTTGTAAAAGTACGCATCTTAAGATGGCAAGTTTTCAATATTTTTACAACTCACTGGTGGTTTTCCGCATCCTTTGTACACACATGAAAGAAAACTTTTATGCAGGGTCTTGTGTTTCAAGAGAGCTTTGCGAATATTTTGTATATTACAGTCTCACTCAGAACTGTTTTTTCCACACATTTAAGGTGTAGTATTAATAGGTTAAAACCAGCTTTCTAGAGAGAATAAACTTACATATTTATTTTTAGTGATATAAAAGTAGCAATATTCTTGGAGACTGATAACCATAGCGTTAATAACGCCCGTTGTAGTCATTTAAATTGGGGTTTATTTCTGCAAACTTGCTGAATTTTTTTTGAAGGAGAGAAATACTGTATTGGCAAATTACTGTTACTTGATGACAGTGTTTTAACAAGCAGCAATGTTGTAAGTTAGTCTCAGTGCATTATATTGTGTAGTCCTATGCAATAATAGTAGTGATACATGTAATCTATCTGGCCTACGTGTTTTATACAGCTGACATATGGTGTTAAGAGCCAGGCTGTTGAATGGAATTTCTCAGTAGCAGCCTACAATTGAATAGCAAGTGGCATAAAGCATATCCATTCAGAATGAAGTGCCTTAAATATAGCAGTAGTCTTTTTTGGACTAGCACTGACTGAACTGTAATATAGGAGACAGTTTCAAGATGGTATCTATAGTCAAGAGGATCATGGAGCATGGTGCCTATGTAGACAATATAAGAGCTTCCAATTTTCCTTCAGATATTTTTAATATTAAATATATTTTAGTGACAGAGTGCCAACTTCTTTCATCAGGAAACCTTATTCAGGAGGTTTTTTTTTTTTTTTTTTTTAAAGAAAACGAGTTTAAATATCAGATCTGAATTGGTGGATGGGTATTGGAGGTTCAAAGAGGAGGTGTGATTGTCAGGTGTATGAATGGGTGGCTTCCGTGAAAATAATCGACTGCATAGTTCCCATGCACGTTGGGCAACGAGAATCCTTGGAAACATTGATGATGCTATCAGTTTTATAGCTTTATTACTTAAGGGGGTAGGGAAAAATAATTCCCATTCTTTCAATCCCCTTAATTGTATAGCTCTTTTCCTAGAATAGTGATGCAAATCTGCATGAACAGCTAATTGTACCATAGTGTTCATTGATACAATCATAGCATTGTCTATTTTTCTCTTCATATCTCTGTGGGGGGAGGGCAGCTGGGTGAAGAAGTCAAAGATTGCGATGGTATGATGCTTGTTTTCTTTAGGTGATTTTGAGGGCTCTTAAAAAAATGGAGCAAGGTTGACTAGCCCCTGGCCCAGGGAATGTGGCCAGGGCCAAGTGACCTCATAGAAAGCTCTGTTGAGAGGAAGCATGGCATCTTGTACCACTGTCCTGACTTTCGCAACTCCTGAGCTCACTGTCGCCTGCTTCCCCGTCCCCCTTTTCTTAAGAGACAATTTCTGGGATTGGCGGGTGAGTAAGCCCAGGAGAATGCTGCAGCCTCGGGGGTGGTTTTATTTATTTCTTTTTTGCCAAATCGAGTGTGGATTTGTTGTAGCCAAGAAGCGGTGGTTTGGGGTCGCCATTTGTGATGAGAGAAGGATCCACACCACTCCCCCCATCCCCGAAAGCAAACTGGTGCCTCGGGGCTGGGCCTCCATATGGAGGGACCAAAATGCCAAACTTGCCCACCTGCCTCTGGGTAAGGCCATGGAAACACCAAACCTTTTGACTTTGCCAAAAACCCTACAACCAACGTGGTCATACATAGGATGACAAAGTTCTTTCTGGTTGTTTTTTAAATAATAAAGCAATAAGAACAAATAAATACATAGGAAGTTAAGAGATATAAAATAAAGCACAAAGGAATGCACTTATTAATATTTTTAAAAAATGCACTGGGGAAACGTTGGTGTTGATAACAGTATATTTAAAAACCCTATTTCTTGAAAAAAATGACAAATGACTGTCTCTTGCGGACGCTTGGTACTGTAATGTTAATAATATAGTCACTTGCTGTTGGATGCAGCAATAATTTCTGTATGGTCCATAGCACTGTATATTATGGATCGATATTAATGTATCCAATGAAATAATTGAACTGTTGTTCTTGATAGCCTCATTAAAGCATTTGGTTTTTCACATAGTGGTGGCCAGTTTTTTGTTTTTGTTTTTTTTTAGTTAATGACAGTTTCGAATATTGCTTGCCTTATCAGAAATGATAGCACACATTTTCTTCTGATTTAACGAATAACAAATTGCATGAAAAAATTTTAAATGCCAGTAAGTACTTTTTTGGTTTTAAATGCCACTCTAAGATATTACTTTTTGGTTTTAAACATTTTCTGATTATGACTTGCACTCAAGTGAACTATAATTATACAGCTCCCCCCCACCTCTGAATTTGGGGGAGATTTTAAACTCCCAGATGCCAAGAATTCATTTTACATATAGGAGTTTTATTTAACATGTTTTAGTGAGAGGTGGCTTTACAAAAAGAGAAATTGTCGGAGAAGCCCTTGCATATTTACGAAAAAGATACTGGGTTTTTAAAATACAAATTTACAGTAATGAAAGCCTAATATACCCAGGTTGCCAGCTCCTGGCTGTATTTTTTTTAAATACAGCACTTAGGAATCATTTGATCAATGTTGGATTTGACTTGGGAAGTGTCAGACAAAACATGTCTTTATTCCCTAGCTAGACCTTAAACTTCTGCCCTCTTTAAAACATATTCTGGTTTAACCTCTGGAGAAAATGAGCAAGAAACTTCCTGTAATGCTTCTGCTCTGATTGTCAGCCTCTTCTTACATTTGATTTTCCCCCCTTAAACTGTAATATACAATAATCAAACCCTTTCTTTTTCAGAGTTATTTGAATTATTTATATTTCCCATAGAAACGTGATTATGTGATGTCTTTAAAACATGTAAAAGTAGGAAGATTTCCTCTCTCAACAAGAGGTTTTCTGGGCAACATTGAAAGCAGGTAAGTTGAAGGTTGAAGCTCTGAATCTCAGGAAGTCTATGGCACTGACCTGTCATTTGCCGGTTCACATTCACGTCACAGTCTTTAAGGCTCCTTACTCTCTAGCTTCCCCCTGCCTAAAGAAAAGAAAAGAGCACATACTCAGGTAGCACTGTTGCCTGAGATCATCAGACATTTGCCTACAACTCATGTGACTTTATTTCATATTCACAGAAATCACATGTTTCTTAAATTTTTATTAAGTGAACCCATGCAACAAAGAAACATCCATGAAGTGACGGAACATGGACCGTCAGCTAAATGTCCTGAATCCTGTCTCTCTGCCCATTTCCAGCTTGTGACTTTGAGCAAGTTACTTAGCCTCTCAGTGCCTCCATTTCCTTTCTGTTCATTGGTGATAATAATAGTAGCTACCACATTGGCGGTCTTATGAAGTCCACTGAAAGTAGCAGACTGCAATATTTGCTTGGCAGCACGTAGTAAATGCTCAGTAAATGGTAACTGCTTTTATATTGTCATAATCACCTTCATTCTTTGCGTGTGTGTGTGAGAGAGAGAGAGCAAGAGCAGGGGAGGGTCAGAGAGAGAGACCCACACAGAATCTGAAGCATCACCTTCATTCTTAAAATGGAACACGCTCCCTGGACTCCCTCAAATCATCGTATGTATCCGTGGTGGCATGTGCTGTTTGAAAAACGCTGCATGTTAGCCCAGAGCTAATATTTGTGTGAACCGACAAGGTGACAGAAGCCACAGGGTACATTAGAGAAGAGGACCTCACTATATCGAGGACCCAATTAGAATATTTTAGAGAATAGTAAACCCAATTTGTCACCTTTTAAAAACATCATCAGCACAAATGACCTAAAATTTAAATGGTATTAAATGTGTATAATCTGCCTGTGTGCCTCTGCCGTGAGAATAATTATACTATATTAGTCCCAGAATATGTGCTTGCTGAAGTTGAAATCTCTATTATATTCCCTAGAGAATTAAACTTTTTAATCCTTTATGATATACACTGATGTTATGCATCTAAAGAGTGGTGTCTTGCCTATATCCTCTCTGTTCACTTTCCTATCAATATTTAAATGATTTTCAGGTTTTTATTTTCAATTATACTTACATTTGATGACTTCTTTGGAATACCATCTGAGGAGCTAATCTTCATAATCCAGCCAACATAAATGAACCTTTAGAACTACCCTGTTTTTATTTTTTGTGTATGCCAAGATTTAATGCATAGCCAAGTAGCATGAGGAAAGCTCGTTTAAGTGGAGTGTTGTAAAGTTAGATTTTCATTATATTTAGAGAGAGATGGTGATGATCTCTTAATTCTTTGCTGCCACATCTGAGGCTCAATAGCAATGGCTTCATGTCCTCACCCATACTAACATGAATCCTTAATATACATCTTGTGCAGAATATAAATGAAGAAGCTTCCATTCCATTCCCAGTTTTCCCAAGAGGCATGTACCAAAAAAAAAAAAAAGTACATTTGCCATATTAAATTGTCAAGCCTTTGTTTATACATAAAATTTAGACAAGGCTAATCTTATTTGTGTTCAATATTTATAGGTCTTTGGAGCCTATTACCTATACCAGATATACTGGAAAGTAATATAACTGTACGCAAATCCAAGTAAGTCTCAGCAACATTTCTAAATGGTAAAGGCAGTTTGCTTTTGAAAAATTTGCATTTTAAATTTCTAATTATGGAGTCAGTTAAAGTTATATCCAAATGGGTGCAATTGTCACTCAAAATGCCTTCCATATTATTCAGACAGCAAAATCTGTGTAGATAGAAACCACTAAACTAGTGTTTCCCAAACTTTGCTTTATGGAACTAGTTCCACAAGCTGTTCCAAAAGTTGCTTTGGGGAATTGGGGCTTGGAGGTTGGGGTTGGAAACAAAATGCTGTATTTAATTTTGAGGAAGTTAATGCTGGGAAATGCTGCGTTCAACACATTTGACCAGGCATCTCCACTGAAAGACTTCCCACATTCTCAAACACGCTAATATGCACTGTTTTCAGGATTGAGAATAGTTAGTATTTAATGTTTCACAATCTTATTTGACCACAGGCTTTCGTGTGTGTGTGTGTGTGTAAAACATTTGTTTGTGGTTCCAAAGGACCTAGTCTGGGAAATGCCAGAGATTTTCAGGAAATTATATAGAATTGATAAAAGATAATTTCATCCTTTAATGTAAGTATGCTCACATTTGTTTATTATTCTACAGGTAGAAATTATTGCTAAAGAAATTACTCTTTAATAAGCAAATTAGGTTAGGTATGGATTTCCACTGAAACATAAAATTCTGGTTAAGGAAATTATTGCCATTAAAATATTATCATTCCTGAATTTAAGAAGTGATCTGTGTTCTCATTTTCAATGGAAATACAAATTCTCTAGGGCTCATGTTCGTTGTACCTTTTCTGTGACTGGTAAAAAGTAGTCCTTTAAACTGTGTGTCTCCCACCAATTTAAATACAAATACCTGATATTTGGGAAGTAAGACAGAGATTTTGGCTACTGTTCAAGTGGTTTATAACTTTGGGTCCTACTCATTGATTTTTGGTGGAAGGGAGTTAGGAAGAATTGTATGGTATTCAGAATTTACATAGTCTTCTCAATGATTTCTTTTTTAATGCAGGCAAATCCTAATGTTTAGGTTATATCTCAGAAGTTCAGTGATTGGGTTGTAAGCCAGCCCACGCAAACCACACTAATCACCATGTGTTTGGTAAATTATAGTTTTAAGATTGTTCAAGAATTGAAATACCCTATATTACAGAGTCTGAGGGAAAACACATTTGCACATCTTTCTATTCCTTACAAATGAGATCAGAGACTTCTTTCATTCAACACCTTTTTAAAAATATGTTTTTTTTTTCAGGTACCACTCTTTGCCTGGAAAGAAACGCAGAACAGAGGAATTTTGCTTCGGTGGGACAGAGGAATTAGTTGGCTCATAGGACCACACAGTTGAAACGGTAAATGTAACTTCATGTATGCCTGAATTGAAGGGCTCAAAGGCATTTGATCTCCCTGTCCTTCATTTCCTTGATTCTGTACTCCTCTCTGCAGGTGAGTCTTCTCCATGTAGACCTCAAAGTCCTGTTGAAAGCTAGCACCTCTTTCCCAGTGTCCCTGGCCAATTCCCCATATCAGTTCTGGTCTGGCCTATTGAGTAATATCGCTATGGCAGGAAGATGGAACATACCGATTGACCAGGTTTGAGTCACATGATCAGCTCCACTAGATTCCCCCAATGGCGTCTAAACCCCATGGGCCAAGGGAAAGGAGAGTGGGGTTGATTCACATAGACTGCAAAGCGTGATGCTACTCCTAAAATGGGGAGGAGATTCTGGGCAGGCAAAACCACAAGCAGTCATCCTTGTAGCTCTCAAGAGGTTTGGCCAAGCTCTACCTTCGCCAGTCTCTTGCTTCTCCCAGGTGCATCAGTTTGGGATTTTTTCCCCCCTCTACTTTAATGGCAGGATGGTGGAAAGAAGATACTCAATCCCTATAGTTGTATCTCCCTCCTTTTCATTTGTGGCTAGTTTTTCAGAAACAATTCTCCAGCTCTCACCTCCATCCCGAGCCAGTCCTCTACCATACGAAGATCCTAAGACCCCAAAGCTTCCATAAGATGTTGAGGGCACTCGTGAAGCTCAAGTTCTTCTAAATACCCAAGAATTCTTACTTCTGTCATTCCCAAAGCCCACTGGGCTGTCAGGGTATTGTCACTTGCATCAACCTTTGCATTTGGCTCAGACTGAAAAAGAGGGATTTACTGGTCACGTAACAAAAAACCCCATGGATGAAACTCAGAACAGTGATCTCAGATACTCAAATGACAATGTCATGAAAGGTTTGCTGTCTCCTACTGACCTCTGCTTTCCTCTCTATTGGCTGTATTCTCATGCAAGCTCTCCCTGTGTGACAGCAGAGTGACTGATAGCCCCAAACTTGCTCTTGCAGTTTATCAACTAGCACAGAAAAGGTATCTCTTTCCTCCCAGAGTCTCCTTAGCCCACATTAGCCAGTGTGCTTATTCCTGGACCAATCACTGTTGCCAGTGCATGAAACAGACTGATAGGTCATGCCTCATCATATTTCCACCCACTGAGCCAGGTGGACCCTGTCCCTCTGCCGGGGAAAGGGACAGGCTGACAGCTGAGAAGGCCGCCATTTCTCCTTCGGCCCCTGTTCAGGTGTCCTTTCTGTCTGTGGGTGTCTACATCTTGCTCTTCCAACATTTGACCCTTTATCATTTAGGGTTCAGATTAAATTTTACCACTTTAGAGATGAGGGCACTGACCAACTTTCAGGAAGGAAGCTCCATTTGTATTTTCTTAACACACCATCTTGTTTATTTTCTTCATAGCCTATTTGTTCTTCTCTTCCTCCCCATCCTGTTCCGCCTTTCTCTACCCTTTCCTCCGCCTCTTCCTCCTTTCCTTAAACCAATAAGCTGGTTTCCTGTCACTTGTATTTGAAATAATCGTGTTTGCAATCAGTAGAAAAGTACTGGCAATTTTTGCCACAATATTATCCATAAGGATGCAATCTTTTTAAAAAATAACATAAATAAGATTGGAAAAGAGTACTACGTTAAAAGAGTCTGCTAAACTGTAGAAATATCTGGTCACAAGGATGGTCATCACATTCTACTCACGTGAGTTCTTGAGAAAATACAAGTTCCATATGAATTAAATAATGTAACTTTAAATGTCCCAAATGTCCTCTTCACTATTTTGATGATAGGCTTTCTCAAGTGTATTATTCCCTGCTTTTTGAAACAGAATATAAAGAATGTAATTTTACCTGAGCTGGATGGCACAAGGTCATCTTTAAGATCATTATTTCATTGAGCTGTAAGACATTTGTGTCCTTGGGGATTTCAGAGATGGGACAGACATTGTGGGCCCTGTATTAAGAGGTGCTAGAGGGGTACCTGGGTGGTTCGGTTGGTTGAGCATCTAACTCTTGGATTTTGGCTCAGGTCATGATCTCACGTTTGGTGGGCCTCACATGGGGATCTGCGCTGACCGTGTGGAACTTGCTTGGAGTTCTCTCTCCCCTTTTCTGTCTCCCCCTCCCCTGCTCCTTCTCTCTCTCTGTTTCTGTTCCTCGCTCTCTCTTTCAAAATAACTCAAAGAGAAAAAGGGGTGCTAAAGATGGTGCTCTTATCCTGTTCCTTTTCCTCCTCAATTCCTTCCAATTTACTTCCCTTTCCTCTCCAGTCCCTTCCAATTTACTGCTGCAGCTCTGCCATTGGTTTAGGAGAACTGCTCATCCGGTTAAACCATTTACAGTTGACATAGTTGTGTCTTGTGCCATATATGGAGATCTGGGCATTCTTCTTATATGCAGTACATTAGCTTTCCTGCTTTGACTATACTGTAGAGAGAAGTTTCCTCTATTTCCCACTGGGATTTAGTTAGCAGTAGCTGCTGGATTTGTGACTTTCTTAAATAAGTGTTACTATGGTTAAAAACACAGACCAGAGCACTTGGGATCATGGGGTTCTGTTTTGCTATGCCACTTGTAGGCTATTCTTCATTCTGTCCTTTGCAAGAGTTTCACTAAATTAGTCCAGCTCAGACTATGACAGGTGTCAGCAAATTTTTCTGGAAACAACCAGGTAGTAAATACTGTAGGCTTTGTGGACTAACAGGAAAAAAATCAAGGATATTGTGTTGGTACTTGAATGAGAAAAGAGAAAACAAATTTCCACGAATTTTATTTACATTAATGAGTTTCAAAGGATAATACCAATAATTGAGTACAGTTTTTGCCACACACTTTTAATCATGAGACTAATGCAATTTTGGGAGGGAGGGAATAACATTTTGCTTAAATTGGAATTCGATGTTAGTGTTCTTTAGCATCAAACTGATTGTAGGTATTCATCTGTAAAAGCCATCTTAGCTCATGGGCTATTCAGGAATAGGGTCAGGCCAGAGTCGGGCCATAGTTTTTCAACCTCTGGACTGTGGCATAAACTGATAAGAGTCCCCCAATATCTGTTTTTTCTTCTTCCTTTTGGTGATATAATGCTTTGGATTTTCGCTCAGCTCATAGCCACATTGCTGGGTTCCTTTTCTTTCAACCTTCCTTGCAACTCTGGGGAGCAACCCTCCATTCCTTACTTTCTACTGGCTAGGAAAGAGTAGATACCCTGATGACCTTGGACAAGCTGCCCCACCCTCCCTGGACCTTTCATCTCTAGACTTTTGTGTGAAAAAGAAAGAAACATATTTAAAGTCTATATTCTGAGATATATAGTTGTACTTGCAAATACACTCTACAATTAAAAGGAAGAAAGGTTCTCTCCTTACTTTTCCTCCTCTTTTTCCTTCTCTTCTTCTACATCTTTTTCTTCAAGGACATTATGTTTAGGGTTTTCACCCTTTCCTCCTGGCCTTACTACTCAAGTCATTTAAATCATTGAGTTTTTTTCTGGCTTAAGCAAAACCAAATTAAATTCCCTTTGTAAAAGCTTGAATGAGAATAATTGAATAGAATTTACTTTTTTTTATAAGTTTATAACGTTTTTATTATTCAGAGACAGAGAGAGACAGAACATGAGCATGGGAGGGGCAGAGAATGGGAGAGATACAGAATTTGAAGGAGGCTTCAGGCTCTGAGCTGTCAGCACAGAGCCCAGTGTGAGGCTCAAACTCACAAACCGTAAGATCATGACCTGAGCCAAAGTCAGATGCTTAACCGACTGAACCACCCAGGCGCCCCAGAATCATTGAATAGAATTTAAAAGCTACCCCAGGATTTTGTGCATTACTAAAATGAAGCTCTTGAGATGAAGTTACTCTTTTATAATAGCGAGAAGCAAAACAAACTTGGCAAAACATATCTTACCTCAGTTAGTGAAACCATCAGGCCCATCTTATCTGTTTATGGGGATGATTATAAAAGGCTGGATAACAGCCTTCAATATTTCTTTGGTTGTCAGCTGAACTTTAATCCTATCCTGCTGGAGATGGGGACCTGCTGAGCACACGGTGTTATATACATGCGTGCGTGCGCGCGCGCGCGCACACACACACACACACACTGCAAAAAACCCTAAAAATCACACAAGAGACACTGAAACAAGTACAAATGCTATTGTCCATGCTGCGATGTACCTCAGGAAAAGGGGATATAAAGGCATTTTTCTCCTCCTTTTTTTAAGGCTGTGGGAAACGTGATGACTTCTTGAACGAATAATTTTAGTGTTCTGAGGCTCAGTTTCCTCTTCTAGATGATGAGGTAAAAGCGTCCAACTCAGAGGGCTGGGGTGAGGGCTAATGAGAGAAAATGTAAAATACCCATACTTCCACACCTGGCCACACCTGATGGCTCTTGTTATTTTCTCTCTGGTTGAGCTTAGACTACAGTGTTTTCTTTTGAGCCAGAGTTGTCTTTTCTGCATAAAACAAAAACAAAAACAAAAAACCAGAACTCTGTTATTAGCCAACATCCCAAGGTGTATTTGGTCATAGTGTTTGAAATGGTATGAGATGTCAAACTTTGCTTTTTATTATCTTTTAAATAGAGTTTCTTGAGGGAAAACACCAGTAGTTGTTGTTTTTTTTAATGTTTATTTATTTTTGAGACAGAGTGCAAGAGGGGGAGAAACAGAGAGAGGGGCCAGAGGATCTGAAGTGGGCCCTTTGATGACAGTGGAGAGCCCGATGTGGAGTTCGAACTCAAGAACTGCGAGATCATGACTTGAGCTAAAGTAAGACACTCAACCAACTGAGCCACCCAGACGCCCTAGTTGTTTTTCTTGTGTCACAAATGCTAACAGGACCTTCTCTCGGTTTGCATGTTTTTCTTTAGGACCCACACAAGTTCTGTCTCATAGCAGGCTTTATGCTGTACTTAAGATCATGAATACTAGTGACAGACTTGGTTTGAAGTCCATGCCATCCTCTTATGAACTTATAACCTGGGGCAAGGTCTCTAACCTCTGTTTACTTCCTTTTCCTCGCGTGTAAAATGTCAGTAAATAACTTCCCTTACATTGCGGTATGGGACTAACAAAATCAGTACATATCAAAGAGTCAGTGCCTGTTACAGTTCAGTAACTCTTAGCTCTTACTGTGCCACAGATGCTGAGGTTTTTTGTTTGTTTTGTTTTTTCTTGGATGGACCTTCTATTCTAGCAAAAGGTAGCTCCAGCTCATTATTTTTCTGGTGTTTTTCTTCTTTCTGGTTCCCAACGGTAGCATTTACTGTTGCATTAAAAAACCAGCACAAAATTGTGGTGCAAAACAAAAAACATTCTGTTGTGCTCACAGATTCTGTAGGTCAGGAATTTGGACAGGACATAGCTGAGATGGCTTGTGTTTTCTCTGCTTCATGATGTCTGGGGCCTCAGCTGGGAAGATTCCAATGACTGGTAGTGACTCAGTAGCCCAAGGCTAGAATCATTTGGAGCTTCTTCACTCACAAGTCTGGCGCCTGGGCCGTGTGACTCAAAAGACTTGGCTTGGCTGGGACCGTTGACCAGAGTGCCCACACGTGGCATTTCCATGTGGCTTAGGTTTCTCCCAACATGGTGGCTCATTTCTGAGAAGGAGCAACCCAAGAGCAAGTATTTCAAAACACCCAGACAGAAACTGCATGGCTTTGTGTGACCTGGCCTCGAAAGTCAACAAGTGTTGCCTCTGCTCTACTGATGGCAGCAGTCGCAAGTTTTCTCTGATTCCGGGGGAAGGGACATGGACGCCACTCTGGATGGAGGAAAGGTCAAGGATCTGAGCCCTTAATTTCCTTCTTAAAACTTTTCTTCCTCTAGGGGCACCTGGGTGGCTCAGTCCATGGAGCACTGGACTCTTGACTTCAGATCGGGTCATGGTCCCAGGGTGGGGGATCGAGCCTCATGTTGGGCTCCACTCTGAGTGTGAAGTCTGCTTAAAATTCTTTCTCTTTCTCTCTCATTGTCTTTCTCTCTCTCTCTGCCCTCTACCCCACTTGCTCTCTCACTCTCTCTCTCAAATTAAGAAAAATATCCTGTAAATATGGCTCTGTTTGGAACTTTTTACCCAAGTTCTCTGACTGTCCCTAGTCTTCCCTGGTTGCTGTGTACCCTTGACTAACCCCAACTTGTATGATTTGGACTCTAGAGCATCCTTATGTCAACCCTCACTTGCTCCTTCCACAGCCCAGACAGCATTTCCTGTCACTGCCCACTCCCCAGCCCTGACTCCCTTCTCCTTTCTTTGCTTCAGTTCATCTGCCTACAGAAAACTTACTGGGTGGGAAAATATTTTTATAGTACTAGCCAACCTTTCCCACTTCCTCCTTGGTCTATCCACAGCTTGCTGAATCTCATCTATCCTGTGCTTATGGGCTCGGAAAAGGGAGACATCTTCAGAAAGTGGAAAACAGAGGCGGCTCTTCATAGGAAAATAGAAAAGAGTATCACTGTGTAGGACAAATATTTGGATGCAAAGACTCCTTGGTTAGTGGGGAAGAGAAGGTCAGAGGGAGAATAATGAGAGCAGAGATACGAGTGGTTCCAGAAAGACAGGCCCTGTGTGATGTTCCTTCAGTTAAAGGCTGGGGAGATGGCAAAAATCCCAAGTAGTTTTATGGATCTGAAAACAGGAGATGTGAAGCTCTTCCCAGTTGAGTTCCCGGAAAGGTAGCAGTGCTCTAGAAGAAAACATGATGATTGGAGCTTGAGGTAGGATGGGGCCTTAGACCCTTAGGCAGTATCACCACCCACTAGAAAGACCTGGAATTGAAGAAGCAAACAACCAATCATGGAAGGACATCGCAGAGGAGGATGAGAAAAGACTCACCAGTAACGCACATGGGCCAATTGCCAAGGACCAGAGAAAATGCCATGGAGGACAGGGCACTTTGCTTCTCCCCAGAGCCTCTTTTCTACAGAGTCACATGAAACTTTGATGAAACCCCATGGGAAAAGGAAGGGGATGACCCACACATGACGAAGATGAACCTTCTACCTCCTTAAAAGGAGGTGATAGACTCAAATGAGAAACTACATATATTCACTGTTTCATATTGAGGTTTCTGGGAAGAGGTGGATATATGCAGTAAAATTCTATACGGCATTGGTTTTTTTTTTTTTTAATTGATTCTCATTTCTCTTGGAGTTCTATTATATATTGCATTTCTATGGAATACATTGATAGAGACTTAGCTGTTGAGTGAGTGGAAATTGTGAATGAGAGTTACTGTTCATTCATTTAAACCTTTCTGAGCAACTGCTCTATATCAAACATTGTTTTAAGTGGAGTTAACACAGGTAAAAAGGTCAGAGTCCTTGCTCTTGAAAATGAAGCTTATATTCTAACAGCTTTAGAACAGACATGATTTTTTGGTCTCAGAGCTAGGTCTTATGTCCCCACATATAAGTGTGGGGAATCTGATCAGTTAAAAAAAAGCATATATTCTTAGGGTTTCTTCCTCCAAACACATAATGATAATCCCCATGGCAGTTCCCTTCTTCTGTGGTTTGGTCAACAGAGTCCAGAGAAAGGCTGGAAACACACACATGCACACATATAGTCACACACACTATCTTTTTATTCTGTGGTAGCGTGTGTTGTCATTGCATGATATATTTAGACAAAAACCGCTTACTCTATAATGATCTTTGTTCACGTGAAGTCTGCGGAAATAAATAATATAACTGATTTCTTCTTTTGTTTGATGTCAGTGTGAGATATTTATTAAGAAAATGCGCTGGATGTAATGTCACCTTAATTCTAGTATGAGAAGGCTTAATGAAGGCAAATTCCCCTTTATAGCTTTAGGCTTTAATGCCACGAGGCTCTTCTGTTTATTCCAATGAATTGCATTCTGGCGCCCACGATCTCATGTAACAAATGCATAACTAATGTGACATTCACACAAAACATCACATTAGTTCCATACGATCAGTTCTATTCCAGTGAACACCAAACCAAATCATGTTATTGTAATGTGAGTTGTGATTTAATACTCTAATTTGTAGCTAGTTTTGTCTGAATCTAGCGTTATTTACACTACTCACAGTGGTTTCTAAGACATACTAGATGCATACTTTATTTGGCATGGTTACCTTCCCTCCCCCAAAAGACACACCCCTAAAAGTATATCGAATAATACTGTATTCCAGTACTGAATGTGTTCTCAACTATCTTCCTACCAGGTTCAAAATTACTGGGTGACAATAGTTGGCTGTTTCAGTAACTCAAAAATTCCCATTAGGTAACATGCTTTGAAGTTTGGAGAACTAAGAATTATGGCAGAAAAGAGACTGTCATCCAGCCCAGGGAAACTTGACTGTTGCATAATATCACTTATAAAAATAAGGTCAAGATCATTCTGTGGGCCTAAGTCATTTTGAAATAAGGCATTCTTGGAGCACCTGGGTGGCTCCGTTGGTTGAGCATCCGACTCTTGGTTTTGGCTCGGGTCACGATCTCATGGTTTCATGAGTTCGAACCCCGCATCAGACTCTGTGCTGAGTGTAGAGCCTGCTTGGGATTCTCTCCCTCTCTCTGCCCCTCCCCCTACTCGCACTGTCTCTGTCTCTCTCAAATTTTAAACTTTTACACAAAATTAAAATTTTTAAAAAAAGATTGAAGGAAAGCTCACTTGTATCCTTTAGGCTTTGACTTAATTGTTACCTCCTAAGAAAGTTTTGACTACCCTTTTTAACACAGTCCCCTCTGTATCACTCACTGTCTGTCACGTCACCCTGTGTGGCAATGTCTCGTACCCGTCTGTCTGTTCTCCCTTTTTCCTTAGTGATAAATTATTGCATAATTTCCAGATGGGCCGATGACCACCTAGAATGAAGGCTACACATTCCAGGTTTTCTTGCAGCCATGGAAAGCAGCAGGCAATGAGGAGAAACACTAAAACATGTTGAAGTGGGGGAGGTATTTTCCTCTTCTTGCCTTTGTCCTTCATGTAGTCGCCATGGCTGGAACTGATGCCAGATTCCTAGACCATGAGGTAGAAGCCCTGTGCTTAGAATGGTGAACAACAAATCTAGGTCCTTGATGAATTCATGAAGCTGCCTTACCCACTCAGAAGGAACTCCTTTAATGTGAAAGGAGAAATTAACTTTTGAAACCACAATCATCCTTCAACATGTATGGTAACTTGTCCAGCATGTTAACCCAAACTGACCACAGAGAAGAGGTACGCATCAATCGGAATAGATGCCAGGGCCCAAAATTCACTGTAGCTCAATCACAGCCTTGGTTTAAGCAAAATGATTTTGAATCTTCTGTCACTTGCAGCTAAACCTAATTTCAAGTAATATTCTCTACTTCTTTTTAACCCTTGGTATAGTCCGTGATTATCTTTTCATTGTTTTACTTATTTACTATCTTTCCTCGCCCTTAACATCTAACCTCTACCAGGGCAGAGAACGCCTCTGGGGTTCACTGCTGGAACACAACTTTGTTGAATGTTGAAAGAATGAATGAACTAATTCTTTAATTTTTTATTGCGGGATACAATATTTTGGGAATTGCAGATCTGGAGGAGTGAAAAGAATTCTATTCTTGGAGGACTAGGGTTGGCAGTGCAATTGACAAAAGTTTTTTTTTTTTCTTCTGACTTGAAAAAAAAACCTGATGAAATTAGTGGTAGATAAAAATTCATTTCTCGCTTCTAACAAGGAATCACAAACAATGGAGGACATATAAATAGAGTAGCAGCTTTATTAATAATACTTTTCTACTCCATCCGTGATCTTTTGATGACACCCCTACCGGAGACACTCTTTATCAGGCACTAAAGCAATTTAGATGCTGTCACATGCCTTTCTTGATATATACGTATTAGACATAAAGCAGTTTTCTGTTCTTTAGCTTATTTTAGTATATAATTAAAACTCTGACTGTCTGCTACTAAGCAACGGAGCATGGTAGAGGTTGATCACATGCTATCACAAAGATAGAAAGAGGAAAAATAATAAAAATAATCATACCCATTCCTGTAATCAGCCTTCAGATCTTAATTATGTTTTAACTCCTTTGTTATGCCAGAGGCAATGCCTATTGGCATTTAAAGGACACTCTTACTTTTCTGCCTCGGTTCAATCTAGTTGTTTCATTTGGATCCTAGTCCGTTTATGGAATCCTTCTGGGGACATTCGAGGTCACAAAGGATGATAGAAAACAGATAGGAGTCTGGAGGTTTGAGTTCCATTCGGTCCCCAACCTGGTCAGGTGTGCGCAGGGCAGCAGCTAGATTCTAAACTGGAGGAAAGGCAGGTGGGGTGAGGGCGGGTGACGGTACGTGTAAGGCTGGACGTGGGGAGGGAGGCACTGGTAAGTGAGCAAGGGCATAGATACCCAAAACAGCCCTCTACCGCCTTTCTCCCTGACTCGTGATCTGACCTCTGAAGTTTCAGTTGTGTATTTCACTCTGCTTCTAAAGATTTCTTTTTATCTGACTCTTAACTTTCATATGAATGGTATTTCTGTAGAATAGTAAGATGCACCAGCATTGAAGAATATGTTCAGAGGGTCTAGCTCTTGCTCTGTACTGGCCCCCACCGCCCTCAAATCTCCAAAAGACTTCTGAATATGCACTTTATTCCTTCACTCATTTACTCTTCCATTCACCAGTGAATAACTTCTGAGCCCCTCTTTTAGGTCAGACACTATTCCACACATTAGGGCTATAGGGGTGAGCAAAATGGACACCTCTGGCAAAGCCCCGGTTCCATGGGAAAGACAGCCAATAATGAAGAAAAGCTTTTTGAAAGGCAATGAATATTTCCCATGTGTAGAGCTCTCCCTCTGCCAAACATCACAGTCTCGTGATGCCATCTCCGCTTCACGCCAGCTAACAACAGAGGTATAGAGGATGCATAGCGGCGGTGCATGGGCAAGAGACGAACTGCCTGAGCCTGATTCCCACCTCTTCCACTCGCTGGCTGTGTCCTCTTTAGCAAGTTAATTAACCTCTGCTTGCCTCGATTTTCTTATCTGAAGAATGGGGCTTCTATCTTATGGAGCTGTTGAAAGAATAATTATTTAATGTATCTTTTAGAGCAGTGATCCAATCCTAGAGATAAATAAATTGAAGCATAGATCAAATAAGTTGCCCCAGTCCATTCAGCTAATAAAAAGCAGGAACCCAACTCCCAACTGAAGATTGTTTGCCTCTATGGTGTGTGCTGTTAACACGATTCTGTTTTGTTCTTCTGGCAGTTTCCTAACTTCTGGGAGAATCACTTCCTGCCCTTGCAGTTTGGGTATGATAATACCAAACCCTCTTCCTTGTAGTGTGTTGTGAGATTTGCCTGTGAGGATGAATTTGAAAGTTCTTTGAAAACGGTAAAGCATCATGGAAAATACACACTGCTATTACTATTATTATTATTATTATTGATTTTTGTTGTTACATTCCACACTTCAGTTTGCCTGTGATAAGTCTTGTTTGCATATTTGTCAGATAAGACTTTCTGTTTAATCTTTCCTGTATATTATAAGACCTTTAGGGGCACTTGGGTGGCTCAGTTGGTTAAGGGTCGAACTCTTGGTTTCAGCTCAGGTCATGACCTCATGGTTCATCGATCGAGGTCTGCGTTGGGCTCCATGCTAACAGTGCAAAGTCTGCTTGGGGTTCTCTGTCTCCCTTTCTCTCTGCCCCTCCCCTGCTCTCTCTCTTTCTCTCTCTCTCTCAAAATAAATAAATTTTTTTAATGTTTTATTTATTTCTAGAGAGAGAGACAGCGTGAGCAGGGGAGGGTCAGAGAGAGAGGGAATCACAGACTCTGAAACAGGCTCCAGGCTCTGAGCTGGCAGTCAGCACAGAGCCTGACGCAGGGCTCGAACCCACGAACCACGAGAGCATGACCTAAGCGGAGGTCGGACGCTTAACGGACTAAGCCACCCAGGTGCCCCAATAAATAAATATTTTTTAAAAAGACCATTTAACCAGTCTGAAAGTCTCCTTGCTGCCTCTTCATGGTTCATTTGTTGCTCAGTCCACTTTGACAAAACAATCCCTTCTGTCAGTTCTCCTCTAGATGAAATGGAAAACACAGAAGAGAGGAACCTGATGGCCTCTAATGTTTGGGTACTTGCTGGATGGTATTCTAACATTCTCTGAAAGTTTAGTTTGGGTGGTGGGTGAAAAACACTCAAACTATTGGCCAAAAGCATGGGGACAGAATCTGACTTACATAAGGCTAACTAAAGGAGGCTTCACTGAAAGGATAGAGCAACAACTTGGCCAATCTTCAATAGCCAGCCTATTTCAGGAAACCAAGTTATTCTCCTCGCTAGCAGGCGTGACCTCCTGAGGGTTTCCGATAACTTAACCTGGCCAATTCTATCCTATAGCTTGGGAAATGTTTCATCCGGAGAAATGGCTCCACAGGAAGAAACAATGTGATTTCTGTAACTCAGTTCAAGGAATCACCTGTTGAACCAGTAGATCAACACAAGTCCTCTCTCTCCGGGTAAGCATGAGGAGGGCTATGTAATGTCCCTCTTTTCCAAAGTCATTCTCTGGCGCTCGTATACCACCACACTACCAAAAGTTTCTGACCGTGTTAGATGTTCCAGAGCCCAGACCAAATTACTTTCTTTAGGAGGGAGTTTAGGGGGAGATGATGACTTGTAACTCTTAAGGCTGTACAAGGACATGAAGAAGGTCTGGAGTTAAGGTGGGGGAGGAGGGCAGGAAAAGCTGATCTAAAACAATTAGCTACATTAGGAAAAACCAGAAAAGTATATTTATGTGCTGGTATCTCTGCACTTGAACTCTATAAATTCCTGGTGGGAGGTGAGCACGAAGAAAGAGTTCTTGAGGGTGCATGATAGTCTGCTCCATTATGTCTCTTTGATTTTTACAATCTTCCGACGTACTAAGAAACTAAAGTCTACATGACCTCTTCTCCTTGTCCTCCTCTCCACACCTGAGCTCTTCTCCTCACAGACCTACCGGTCTCTCTTCTGAGTCATCTTTATGCCTGGAGAGCCTCCACTGTCTGCCACAGAAAGAGAGTGCGCGTAAAGGAGACGGAAAGGCCCCGCTGGAGACAGAGGAGCAATGTAATTGGTCAGCATCAGCCCATGAACCAGTTCCCCTGGAGTCTGATGTCTGTCCGTGCCCTAGTCAGCTTGGTCTCGGGGACAGAATAAACTTTTGAGATTTGCTATTATTGATAAAGTGGTTGCAGATCAAGCCGGCTTTCCAAACTTTTTCCATTTTTTTTAAAATTTTTATTTATTTATTTCTAGGAGAGAGAGAGACAGCGTGAGCAGGGGAGGGTCAGAGAGAGAGGGAGACACAGACTCCGAAACAGGCTCCAGGCTCCGAGCTGGCAGTCAGCACAGAGCCCGACGTGGGGCTCGAACCCAGCAACCACGAGATCATGACCTAAGTGAAAGTCGGACGCTTAACCGACTAAGCCACCCAGGTGCCCCAAACTTTTTCCATTTTTGCTAGTCTCTGGGATTTTTTTTTCCGTGCCACGGGTCTAACTCCTATTACCTCCGCTCCCAACTGTACCTTGCAGATAGGTAACATGAGTTATGTTGCCATACTTAATACTTGTTCGTGACCTTCTTTTTTTTTTTTAAATGTTTTTTTTTTAATTTATTTCTTGGAGAGAGACAGCATGAGTAGGGGAGGGTCAGAGAGAGAGGGAGTCACAGACTGAAACAGGCTCCAGGCTCTGAGCTGGCAGTCAGCACAGAGCCCGACGCGGGGCTCGAACCCACGAACCGTGAGATCATGACCTAAGCGAAAGTCGGACGCTTAACCGACTAAGCCACCCAGGCGCCCCTGTTCATGATCTTCTTAACTGTAGCAACATACAGACTCCTTTATAAAAAGAGCCATTGGTCTCTGTGAGTAGAGCAGCTCAGAATCTTACATCCCAGAGTCTCTCTGTTAAGCACAGCCAGCCGTGGGCACTCTCAGCCTGACACTGGAAATCAGATTTACATGTACGTCTGTGTTTTACGGTTCTAGTTAATCTATGTGGTTCCACTATACCTAGAGTACTACAAGGACCCACAGAATTTCTACCCTCAAGGAATCTTAATCTACAGTGGAGCACGACAGATAGAAGATTTTAACGTGTTCTCCAAGCTCAGCTGTGCAGTGGGTAACTAAATTGACTCCTTGAGACAAAAAAGAAAAAAAAAAAAACTTCCTTCAGGAGCAACTTCTTTTACAACTGCATGTAAAAGTTGTAGCTACTCTCTTCCTCGCCTCCTTTCCTTTTGGGGTGGTGCCTAGGGGTTGGCTACCACTCAGGAAGGCATTATAATTGTAGGCACTCGCTGAGCCAAAAGGCCATGTTTTCGCTTTAGGGTAAACTTGTTAAAATTGGGCACTCGGCCAGGGTCATCCATCTAAGAACATTGTGAAAGCGTCTTACGGTTGTTCATCCAGCTACGGTCTAATTAATTTTCAAATGGACAAAGTAGCTTCTTGGGCCATGTAACAAGCATTTTCTTTCATTTAAGCGAAGCTGGATTTGGCTCCGAGCAGGGTCACGAGAAATTCTAATGGCTTCTTCTCTTCTTTGTGTGTCCTCAGGAGAGCTCGCGTTAATGTCAACAAAGCAAGATTTGTGCTCCGGGCAATCGGAGTAGAATCAGTTTCCAGAGAGCCAAGTTCTTTGACTTCCCCTAGAAGGAAAGGGTATGAATTGAGCATATGGGAAGGCTCTCTAAACCCTTTTACATTATTGGATTTAGCTACGCTCACATAATGAAATTGTTGAGATTGTTTAAACCTTCTGCAGGGACTTCTGTTAGCAGAGAAGAAACTTGTACTAAAGCCATAAGAAGATTGTGTTATAGATATAATGGAATCTTTTTTATCTTTTGCCTGGTTTTCTGTAGAGGGCTGACATTTTTTTCTGGGCAGGAAGCCAAAGGTCTATTTAATTTCTCACAATTTCCCCTGGTCACTAATACTGTCCCCCTGACGGCAGTTTCATAAATTTATAAATAAAGACAAAGCCATTAGAAGGTTGTGAATCCTTACAGTTAACTTCGAACAATGTTTGGAAGCTTTATTATTTTCTTTTAAGGTGGCTATTTTGCTCAATAAACATAACGCCTGTAGAAAACATGCTCTTGATTCATCAAGTCATTTTTCACGGATTGTACCTAAATTCCAATAAAATACTGAACTTTGTCTCAGAACCACATCTATGATTAAATAGGACTTGAATATAAAAACGCAAGTCGACTTACATCTGATGAATTCTCACGAACAGTTGAAATTGTATCACCTTTATTTTTATTACATTTAGGATTTGGGGGTGATAGTGGCATTTTTATTCTGAGTGGAAAATCTTTCTTTTTTTTTTTTTTTTTGCTTTTAGATTTTCTGGGAGGATTTTGACAATTTAGAGACAGAACTTATTTGGTTTTGTTTGTTATTTTGTGGGTGTTTTTTTCTTTTGGTTTTTTGTCTTTTAGGTTTTTTGGAAAAAGAGAGGTGGTGGGTGGGCAGGACCCGGGTGACAGGCAGCTTCTCATCAAGGACCGTCATGAGAGTTGGACTGTGAAAGACGCACCCCACTGAATACCACAATGTTCCAGTAAATGACCGGCCACAGAAAACCCTATGTCCCTAGCATTCAGTTCAACAATGTTCCCAAATGGTTAGCTTGCTTTTTTGCAGGCAACCAAGGACTTCCAAGTGTAGCTGCAGAAACTTACTCTGGCTTCCAAAAATCCTACCTTCATGGAGCCCATACCAGTCAGAAGCTATCTTTGCCTTTCCGTTTTCAGTCTCTAGAACTCACTCTTCCTTCTAACACTCTTGAGTCTCTTGCTGAAAGAGAAGTGACAGCGCATGGGTTCTTCTGCAAGTTTATGAAGAAGTAGTCTTTGTTAATTTTGTCTCCGACTTAGTGTTGTCTCTGACAGATGGGTCCCCAACTTAGAACAGCACCTCATCCAGAGGACAGTCAAATATTTACTCGTTCAACAAATATCTGCTGGTTGGCTACTATATGCCACATACTCTTCCCAGCACTGAGTTAGAAGATATATAATCTTTGGGGCGCCTGGGTGGCTTAGTCGGTTAAGCATCCGACTTTCGCTTAGGTCATGATCTCGTGGTTCGTGGGTTTGAGCCCCGCATTGGGCTCTGTGCTGACTGCCAGCTCAGAGCCCGGAGCCTGTTTCAGTCTGTGACTCCCTCTCTCTCTGACCCTCCCCTGCTCACGCTGTTTCTCTCTCTCTCTCTCCTAGAAATAAATAAAACATTAAAAAAAAAAAAGATAAATAATCTGCCCTCTGTCCAGTATACTAAATTTCACGACTAATAATTTTAGAATCTACTAAGTTCCTAAATAATAATCATTAACAATGATATTGTAAGTAATAACTTATTATTAACAATGCTTACTAGATAGAAAGCTGATTTTTACAGTTGAAAGGGAAGTAGTTGCTCTTTTAGAAGTGTAAAGGGAACCAGATTGTTCTACGTGGCACCAGAAATTACCTGTGATAGAAAAGCTGCCGTTGTCATTGTTGCCATCCCGTCGCCTAGCTGCGATAAGAGAAGCATTGCGTTTTCAAAGAAAAGAGGAAATGAGTTGCCACTTGCCCAGCAGAGTTTTCTCGGACTGGTGATATATACGCGCTTTTACTTTTTAACTTCTGAAAATAAACATAATGGTGCAGCGTTATATATTGACAATATTCCTCTCTCACCCACATTTTATATCTGCTTTCAACATTAAATGAAAAAGGATAGTCTCTAAAAGCTAGCAAAAACAATGGAAAGCAAGACTTTATGCCAAATATAAACATATTTCTGTTTAGCAAATAGCAGGGGCATATAAAGCATTCCCTTTTCTCTTCTCGCATAACAGAATGTTCTATGCTTACTGTATTAGTTAACAAATTCAAGTCTGTTTATTTTGTTTGAAATTCCACTTCATCCATAAATTACAGCGTTACACAATAACACCAGAAGGACAATATCACCATTGTTTGCTTTTACAATCATCTCAGCCCACAAAATTCTGTTCCATTGTCAGCTTGCTGTCATCAAGCCATTGTTGTTTTCCTCTTTCCGGGGTCTCCCTACTAATATCATTCACATTATTTAGACACTCAGCAATGTTTTTGCTATCAGTGCAGACTTCTAAAGAGCTGGAGCCCCAGCGTGATGACCAAATCACCCTTGACTATTTATCTTTCCACAGTCATTATTTCCCGAGGCCCGGAGTAGCTGAGCTCCAGCGTGTGCAGCGCAGAGGGGCGCCTCCCCTGCCGAACCTGGTTCGTTCCATTGGACAATGAGGCCTTTCTGCTGGACTCTCTCTGGACACGTACACAATGCCGTGGTTCGGGGGAGGGCGGGCAGATCATTGCTAACACCAATTCCCAAACTTCCGAGAGTATGGAATTTTCAAATAAAAACATGTGGATATAGTTTTATTTTGCAGTTCTCTTTACCCCGTTTCCTAGTTGCAGACAGGCTCTTGACTCCCCTCCACCCCCAAGTAATACTAATATATGAAAAGTAAGCCTCTCTCTCTCCCTGCTCCCCTCCTTAGAATTGCATTCTTGTATTCATTCTGCATCTACTCAGGGGTCTCCTGTGTGTGTGTTTTTGAAATTTTTAAAATCTTTTTTAATGTTTATTTAGTTCTGAGAGACAGAGACAGAGTGTGAGCTGGGGAAGGGCAGAGGGAGAGGGAGACACAGAATCTGAAGCAGGCTCCTGGTTGCGAGCCACCAGCACAGAGCCCAAAGCGGAGCTCGAACCCACGAACCATGAGATCATGACCTGAGCCAAACTCGAACACTTAACAGACTGAGCCACCCAGTGCCCCTTCTTGTGTTTGCCATTGGAAATATAGGCGCAGTTCTTGCCCTCACGGAATGAAGGGCCTAATACGAAATACAGATGTTTAAGTTTTTCTAATTTTTTTAAAGATACCTTCTGTACGAATACATATACATAATATGTATTCTCTGTATACCCTCTCTATAGAATATGTATTCTCTCATTTTTAACAACACACATGGTGATTTACTGTACACACACCTTTGTGGTTTTTTTTATTTCTGTAATAGTATGTGGAGGGCATTTATTTTTTTTTCTTCTGTACAACGTTCTCTCTCCCTTCCAAATAGCACCCTGATCTTATTTTGGAGAATCGCCTCTTTCTCACTTTGCTTATTCCTTGTGGAAAGGTAAATCACATCCTTTGTCCTTTGGTACCCAAGGGTCAGGTATGCGCCCCTGGCTCCCTCACTATAGTGAATCTCAACCCAAATGATTCAGGATGGAAACTGCAATATCCAGACGACGAGAGGGAGGGATACCCCATGTTGAGTGGTGTGGAGGTAATAATTTGTCATGGGCCCTCCAGTTAGGTGAGCTAACTCATATTGCTCCAATTCATTTCATTTTTGTTCGACCGCTCCAGAATTGATTTCTGCCGCTAGTAACCAAAGGTATTTAACCACGGCATACAGTATTCCAGCACACATGACCTAGCTCCATTCTCTGTTAGGTCCCGAAAGGCATTCCATTATGTCCGTGTTCAGGTTTCTCCCGCTATCTGACAGCAGTGCATTCCATGAAACCTTGTGTAAGCTGAAATGGTGTAAAGTGAAGAGGCAATTACCATTAATTTATATGGAAAAATGTTGAGCGTTCCCAGACCCCCAGAATAACTTCTTAGGCTTCTATGGTACCTTAGGACACATCTTGCCAACAGACGAGCAAAATAAATGGAGATAAAGCCCAGATGCTTGCCGACACGGTTCAAAGCTCTGGCGGCTTGATGCTGAGATGCTGAGTGTGGTTCCCGGGAAAGTTGCTTGACAAGCCCTCTCCCACTGCTCAGCGTTTGCCACCTCTGTAACAGCTCCCTGCAAAACAAACAATGAACTCTGTTTTTGCTTTTCACATTTTCTAGTAAAAGTGAAGATCCCCTCCAGATTTCATTGGGTTTGCAAAAACAAGTACTAATGTAGGTCTTTTGGACGAGCAAAATGGCATAAAGCACACGTTTGAAAAGTGGGGACGCCTATATCCTAGTTTCTTGAACCGTCACTTGTAAGTGGATGTTTTAGTTGCTTCCACTATTGTGTCAACAAATACTTCACAGAATGCATCTACACACACCATATATTTTTGAATATCTATCTTTGGACAGATATATGAATATTTTGTGGGGGATAAACTTCTAGAAGTGAAACTGTTGGGTCAAAGGATATTTTTATACATTTTTAATAACATCGGACAGTGTTGAAGGCCTTCACCTGAGAATGAGTGCACTACTGTAACTATAGATTGAGAATATAAATAATGAAAAAGTGACACTTTATTTGTAATAAAAGAGTTTATTTGTAATAACTCTTTATGGTCACGAATTCTATTGAATTTAGATAACTGGGAGAATAAATATAAACACACAAAAAAGGCAACCACCAAATCACTTATTTTTTTTGTAAGTTTATTTATTTATTTTGAAAGAAAGACCATTTGAGCTGGGGAGGGGCAGAGACAGGGGGAGAGAGAGAGAGAATCCCAATTAGGCTCTGAACTGTCAGCACAGAGCTTGATAAGGAGCTCAAATCCATGAATCACGAGATCATGACCGGAGCCAAAACCGGGGTGCTTAACTGACTGAGCCACCCAGGTGCCCCCTAAATCACTTATAATTCTCTCACCCACAATGGTAGAATGACATCTGCTCATCATTATTATTTTTTTATGCAACTTTTGCAAGTGTTTTTAAAAAGGATTATTATAAACAAGCAATACCATCATAGCTAGAAGTAGAGGCCATCAGTTGTATTCCTTGAATTCCAAGTATATGGGATTTCTACTTAACTTATATTTTTGACTTCCAGTTTAATTGCTAGTGGTAAGTGAATATATTCTGTATGGTTTCAGTGCTTTGAAGTTTCCTGGGACTTGCTTCATGGACCACTTTTTATGTTCAGTTGTGGTTGCAGTTAGGTGTGTCTTTGAAGAGTATCTTCTCTACTTTTGAGCAGTATTCTTTGTACCTGCTTTAAACTGGGTTCGGTAGTTGTGCTATTCAAATCTTAATCCTTACTGATTTTGTTGATTTGTTAGTAACAGAGAAAGGCATGTGAAAATTTTCTACCATGATCATGGATTTATCTGTTTCCTCGTATAATTCTGACACTTTTTGCTTCATATTGTCTGAGGCGCAGTTAGAATTGTTGTATTACCCTGGTAAGTTACATATTGATTATATTTTCCTTTTTCAACTAGTATTTTTGTCTTACGTCTCTATTTGTGTTATTTCACAGCTTCCCTTTTGTTAGTTTATATAACATAAATTTTTCTTTAAAATCTTTTGCTTTAAATCCATTATACCTACTCCTTGTAAACAGCTTATAGTGGTTTTTGTTTTTTTAACCTTGTCAAGTCGTCTTTGTCATTTAAATGGGGCATTTAGTACATTTATATTTAATATGGTTATTTATATATTACAGAATGTCTTTTATCTGTCCAGCCTGTTCTTTTCCTTTATTTTTTGGTGGTATTATTTTGAATTAAACAGTTCCTAATTGTTTCGTATTTTTCTCTAAGATTTTGAAAGTTTTATTGACATGCATCTGTTATTTATATGGTTATTACATCCATCCTTGACTTACCAAAGTCAAATATTAGTATTTTTAACTTGTTTATGGATAATCTGAGGACTTTAATGCTAGTCGCTTTAATGCTATTTATCCGCTACTGATAAATATGACATTGTACACTTTAATTTTATGCATGACCAAAGCAAATTAAATTTTAGAGTTACTGTTTTCTATATTTAATATCCATTTTTACATGTTCACCTATGTACCGTTTTTGTTGCTCTTCACTCTTTTGCATCTCTATTCTTTCATCTGGGATAAAATTTTTTCTACTTCAAGAACCCTGTTTAATATATTCTGTAGTGAGCATCTGCTGGTGACAAATTCTTTTAGTCTTTCAGAATGAAAATGTCTTTATTTTACCTTCATTGGGAATTAATTTTTTTAATTTGCCAGCTTGACAAATGATAATGGTATCATACTGCTTCAATTTGCATAGATTTTATATATTTACTACCTTTTCTCTTTCTTCTCTTAGATACTTAATTTCTTCATAAAGTTAAAAGCATCTTTTTTTCTCTTGCAGGAGATGAGAAGAAACTAATTATTCACATAAATGAGGTTAAAGTAGTATAATATATATTTTTGGGCAACCTGTCTGCTAATTTTGCTGGTGTGTCCCTGTACGCACCAAGACACGGGGATCTAACAGCTGCCTCTGGCTAATAAGTTAACTCTTAAGGTGGATAAGTACCTTATTAATGCCACCAGGACTTTTAAAGCATTCTTGACAGTCACTCATTACAAATGACAAACTCCTGGACCAACTTTTCCACCACTGTGTGACCCTCAGCATTTCCCTCTCTTCTCCACAATGTTTCCCTTGTGAAATGTTTTGAAGGGATGAGAGAATCCCAGGTCAATCGAAGCTCATTCATTCAACCATGTATTTTATTTTGAGCACTTACATGAAAAGTTGTGTTCGGTCCCTCATTTATCCTGCCTCCATTTAAGTTATGTGTTTGGTTTTTTTTTTTAATTTTTAACGTTTTTTTTATTTATGTCTAGGAGAGAGAGAGAGAGACAGCGTGAGCAGGGGAGGGTCAGAGAGAGAGGGAGTCACAGACTGAAACAGGCTCCAGGCTCTGAGCTGGCAGTCAGCACAGAGCCCGACGCGGGGCTCGAACCCACGAACCGCGAGATCATGACCTAAGCGAAAGTCGGACGCTTAACCGACTAAGCCACCCAGGCGCCCCTAAGTTATGTGTTTTTGAGTAACAGAGCACCCTCAAACTTAATGGCTTAAAACAATTATGATTTATTACCTTTCACAATATTTGCATCAGGAATTCTGGTAGAGCTATCTGAGCAATTCTTCTGTTCCATATGGGTGGGCCAGGCTGGAGTAGACAAGAAGATGTTACTTGCTTGTCCAGCATTACAACTCTATGCTGTTTCCCATGTCCTTTCTCTCTCAGTGTGTGTCTCATCATTTAGTAGTCTGGCCTAAGCTTCTTTAGAGCTTGACATCTGGTTTTCTACACTGAAAGTGAGGCTCTCGAAAGGTCTCTTGAAGACCTTGAACAGAGCTGGCAGAGCATCATTTCCACCATATATCCTTGGTCAAAGCAGATCACATTACAGACCCAGATTCAGGGGAGGGGAAATCGAATCTACCTCTTGGTCATTGGAGTCACACGAATGTACAGGGAGGGAAGGAATTAACGGAAGCCATCTTTGGATGCTATTCGCCACTCTCTGTTAGCAAGTATTTCATATTTCTTTTCTGAAGACCAGAACACATTGCTTCTTTCAAACTTGTATTTATTTTAAAGCATAAATTAGAACATGAGTCGCGCATATGCTTACCCACTTGGTCCTTTCCTTATTGACTAAAGATAGAACAGACTTGTTCTAAACAGGCTGCAGTTAATGCAAAGTATGTAGGCCACCCCTATAGAAGCTTGCTTTATAATCAAGAATTCATGTAATGTTTTAGTTTTTCATTTGTTTCAGCCCTCCTGGTATTAGCCAATAAAAGAATTATAGTTTTAATAACTAGTTGACACAGCTGATTTTATCGATTTTAATAAATAATCAAACATGCCTAAAAGCAAAAACATCAAACAAATTATTTAAATCCCTAAAACCTTGCCTGTGCTAATCATGAAACTCAGTTAAATGACAAAGATAAAAACAGATTAGTGTCATTAGGCAAAAAAAGAACACGTAGCAATTACAGAATATAAGTTTTATCAGTTTGCTTAATAAAAACCTGAAATGCTAAATGAGCAGCTGTGCTCATGCACATTTGTAGAATGCTTCGGCCTCTTGCTTCAAATAGTCATCCAAAGGAAACCAATAAGCACAGCAAATGGGTCAGCAAGTGAATATCAATGGAGAGCTTGCCCTTTCTTCATTGTGTCCTCCGTTTTGTTACTCTTATGAGACCTCTGACAGTGACAAAGATGGAAACTGAGACCTGCAGAGATGAAGCATGTAGTTCAAGGACCTACAGCTCCAGAGAGTTGGAAGTGGGATTCAAACCCAAGAGTCAGTGCTTCACAAAATCCATTTCATTTCCTGCTCCCATACTCTCTCTCAAAGGGAATAAAATTTTACCTGGGACATACAACCAGGGATCATCCTAGGGCCCAGCCTGTCCTGTGGTCTCTTGGTGTTCTCAGCAGACAATAGAACAAGGGATGAAGGCTACTTACACTGATGTCATTCTTATATCTTATGGCTTCTGTTAAACTTCCCCAACTTCCTTTAGTAACCTATTTATAATTTCATCATATATAATCTCTGAGGAATAATTGACTTCTGAGAAATGTATGTAACACAGAGCACTTTGGGGTGTTACTTGGGGGGTTTTTAACCATTTTTGTGCTTCAGATTCCTTGGCAATGTGCTTAAGATTCCTAAGACTGATGTTTCTAAAAGTATATAATAAAATACAAAGGAAGTCCGTTTTATTGAGATATGCTGTAACTTGGGAACTAGAACTTCATTTAGCCCAAGAAAAAACTGGAAAACATGCCAGGAGTGAAAATGAGCTTTAATGGTGTAAAGAACTAGAGTAGGTATTAGCACACTATGGCCCATGGGCCAAATGTGGCCTATTACCTACTTTTGTAAAGTTTTTTTTGAAATAGCTTTACTTTTATCTGTCTATGACTGCTTTCTAAGGATTAGAAAGGAAAACCAAGAACTCACCCATTTTCTTAGGCACAGGAATCCACTTCTCCGTTGCTCTTCCTCTAAACTCCATTCTAGGCCTCCTCTGAACACCTACGGGCTTGGCCAAAGCTTTGAAAGTACATTTAATTAAGGTCTGGCTGTTGACATTCTTAAATTTAGCCCCAATATGTAGCTGGGAGAGTCTGTTTTGTTTTTTTTTTTTAATATTATTTTGGTTTTCCTATTATTCATTCAAAATGTATATAGTGTGTAATCTTACTGAAAGTCTACTTTGGCCCATGACTGGTTATATTTAATCTGAAATTCAAGAGAGTGAAGATAACTCAGAATTGCATGGAGACTGAAGTGAACATAGATTTAATTTTTTAATTTATTATAGAAGTGAAGTCCATTGATTAAGAAGTGACTGAAAAGAAAACTCTGGATATTTCAGTTCAATTTCTCTAATAGCAAAGAAAACAAATATTAGAAAAAATCTGATAATGCCCATTCAAACATGACCTGGGCAGGAATCCAAGAAAGCTAGCTATAAAACAAATAAATCATTTGCTATTATGAAGAATGGAAAGCAGCGCTCTGATCTCAGACCTAAACAGGGAAATAATCATTATTCATATTATGTTTTAAAACACAATTATTTAGAAGGGATCTATGGAAACTTATTCTGTAAGTGGCAGATGAAATTAGTTCCCGCAGGGGCCTGCACCCCTGGCGACCACAAATAGCAGAGCTCAGGGTTAAAAGGCAATGTGACCTTTGGCCCAGATGAGACAGGGATAATTGTGTGAATTATCTCCACCCCTTCATCTGAGATCCCTCCTGGCAACAGGAGGGCATGCTGGTTCCACCCCAAGATCCTGAGCTGGAGTAGAGAGACGCTACTTCACACTGAAAGCATGGAACTTGAAATTAGTTTTGAGAAGCAGCATCTCTTGACCTCTGGGGAAGCTAAAACCTCCTTTGCCTACTGTAGTACCCAAAATAATATAGCCTCAAGGATGTCCCTGCTCAAATCTTTGGAACCTGTGGATATGATACCTTGCATGGATGACGAAAGAGACTTTGCAAATGTGATTAAGTCAAGAAACTTAAGATGGTACCCTGGATCAGCCACGTGGGTCCAGTGTAATCTCAGGCATCCTTATAAGTGAAGGAGAGAGGGCAGGGAGTCAGAGTCAGGGAGAGATTTGAAGATAGACACCGCTGCCTTTGAAGGTGGAGGACGGGGCCATGAGCCAAGGAAGACAGCAGCCTGGAGCAGGTGGAAGAGGCAAGGAAACAGATTCTCCCCTGGAGTCTCCAGAAGGAACACAGCCCCACTCCTCACCCATTTTAAATGTCTGATCTCCAAAACTGTGAGATAATACATTTGTGCCTCTTTAAGCCACTAAGTTTGTGGTAATGTGTTACAGCCATGATAGGAAATACATACCTACTTGCCCCTTTCTTCTGCAAATACAAGAAGAGCATTGGTATGCCTTAGTCAAATCAGAAGACATGTATCAGGCTACAGTTTAGAAGGTGCAGCTTTGAGTGTGATAGAAAGGTGGGGCTTTGTGTGGCAGATTTTCTGCTTTCTTAGTTTTTGATGAAAAAATAGGATTCCTTTAGCTTTTAGAAGCACTGGTTTCTTACGTGGGTGGGATAGCATAAACATCCTGGGACCTATCATTACCTTGGAAGGAAGCACTATTCCTTTTTATCTACCTTCAAAGGCCAAAGAGAGAAGACAGTAGATTGATTAAGTAGCCACTGGAGCAAGACCATCTGGTTTTGAAATATACTGTGACGCTGTAGGCAAAGAAGTTAAACTTGGTGTCTCCATTTTTGAGTAAAAGATAATAGTATCCATCTGATGAATTATTTACATAAAACCCTTGAGCAGTGCCTGGAGCCTGGTAAATGTGATGACAATGATGATGATGATGATGATGATGATGAATTGTCTAGGTTTTGATTTGGGCTCTCTCATTAGGTGTGTAATCTTACACAATGGCACAATGGTTTTTGTTGTTGTTTGTTTGTTTTTAGCCATTTAAATTCTATTTGTCTTTGTTTATTTTTTAAATATAATTTATTGTCAAGTTGACTTCCATACAACACCCAGTGCTCATCCCAACAGGTGCCCTCCTCAATGCCCATCACCCGTTTTCCCTTCTCCCCCACCTCCATCCACCCTCAGTTTATTCTCTGTGTTTAAGAGTTTCTTATAAGAACTAAGATCATACATACAAAGTATGTGGCACATAGTAAGTGCTCAGGAAACTTAAGACATATTATAGTCAGTGGGAATCCAAACAAAGGAGACCAGGAGTCTATTACTAATACTAATTAGTATAAAAAACTTAAGTAATTACTAATTACTTAGGATGTAATTCTTCTTCACCTTATTTTATTCAGATTTTCCTTCCCCAGCTTTCAGGATAGGAAGATTAAAAGGACTAAGAAAGACACTATTACATTCTTATTCCATGATCATGCAACTCAAAACTGGGGTACTCAGCAATGAGCCAAGTGGGTGAGAAGACACTATATAAACATGGCACATCTTCCTGGAAAGTCAACTTTACTCAAAGGTAAATAATTTAACATATTTTTCTTTTAAAACAAACATGGATGTATTATGAAGGAGAATGCAAATTTTGCATGAATTTTTAAGAATAGGAGTGGATTATTCAGCCACTTTTCTTATTGAAGCTTTAGAAACCCAACTCAAACTAGCTTAAGCACAAAAAAACATTACTGCCTACTACCACTGTAATTTGAAACTTTGGAGGGCTACATTTCAGAGGTATGGCGGGGTCCAGGGTCTCTATCACTGTCATCAGTAATCTTTTTTTATTTTTTCTTTAAGTTTATTTATTTATTGTGAGAGAGAGAGAGAGAGTACAGGCAAGGGAGGCATAGAGAGAAAAGGAGAAACAGAATCCCAAACGGGCTCTGAACCAACAATGCAGAGCCCAATATGGGGCTTGAACTCACCAACTGTGAGATCATGACCTGAGCTGAGATTAAGAGTCGGATGCTTAACAAAATGCACCACCCAGGTGCCCCTGTCATCAGTAATCTTCACTTTTCCATCTTCCAAGTCTGTTTTTCTCAGAATTTCTCAGATTATCTCATTGGTAAAAGTAACCTCCTTTCCAATGAGGGTAGAGTGTCTCGGCCCTTATCTTGATATTCCACCAAGATATGGATATGTCTAAAAAGAAAATAGGGGCCTTTGTGTGGCTCAGTCGGTTAAACGTCCAGTTCTTGATTTCAGCTCAGGTCATGATCTCACTATTCGTGGGATCAAGCTCTGCATCAGGCTCTGCACTGATAGCGCAGAGCCTGCTTGGGATTCTCTCTCTCCTTCTTTCTCTGCCCCTCCCTGGTTTATGCACAAGTGCACTCTCTCTCTCCCAAAATAAATAAAATAAAAACATTTTTAAAAATAAAGAAAGAAAGAAAAGAAAAGGAAAGAGAAAAGAAAAGGGCAAAGAAAGAAGAAGAAAAAGAAAAGAAAATACATTCTGGCAACTGAAGAAGGTGGAAGGGATTGTAAGCATAATCAACCCTCATTTTCCATAAGAGGACTTCAGAGAAATTTGCTTGCTTCTGAAGACCATGCTCCCTGATTCCTCAGGACCAAAATGCATTCTTTGCTTTGACACATTTGTCTGCTCTCTGAGCAAAAAGGCTCCCTTTCTCTGAGTCCACACATTCCAGCCAAATCTAGATGCACTGGTTTTGCTCTGTGGGATAGAGGTGAAGTGAACACACAAAAGGTATACCTATCTGTGAGTCTGAAAACGTGCCGCTTGTGGAAAGTATGTTCAGGAGCAGAATGAGTCCCCCTGACTTTCCTCTAACGCCCAGTGTAACTTCTGGCCTTGGCCCTCAAGGATTTACACTGAAGTTTCAAGAAAAGACATTTTCATAAAAGTCAAGGTGTGATTTTGTGTGAGTTGTCCATCTCTCTATGTCTCTCAAGGACTAATGGCTTCAGTTAAAGATCTGGAGCTCTTTGTCCTTAAACATCATACCCACGTTACTAAGAATGATTACAGGGTTTCTAAATTCCCCCCCTAAGCAGATAATATGGACTTGGGTTTCTGAATCTATGCAAGTTAAGACAAAAGAAGCAAATCAAGATGAAAAGCATCTTGGGACTTGCGAGAGAATTTTCTCAAGTGTTTAGGAGACCACCAATTCCATGAAATGATCTGTGAAAAAAGTGTTGGGATGATTAAGGAGGTGCCTCTCTGGGGAGTTTATGTTCCATATTAGCACATTAAAGGCTCTGAGAAGTCTTGCAATAAGGGAGCCTTTTCACTTTGTCTGACTACCCTTCCTCACACTGATTAACACCTTGTATGCCGGGTTTTCAAGTTTGGAACACTTGGTGAAGAACCGCTGCCTCTAAGTTTGTGAACTGGAAGCTCAGGAAATTCTTGCTTGGTGTCTCGGTTATAGGCAGGTAGTGTCCAATGACTTGGTGCACTGTGTGCATTGTATCCATTACCACCAGACCAAAGCTGGCATTCCTACCATGTCATGCCACTGAGCTGAGTACTGATTGTGAGTATGATTTTGTGATTAGGCAAATCCTTGAGTGAGTATTGGAGAGATGAACACTGGGTAATAAATTTGGGTCTAAAAGTTATCTTTTAGCCTTTCTTTTATTTCTTTTCTGTCCCCTCAACTCTTTTTCCTAATCAAGAGTTAAGAGATTTAAAAGGCAAGCAGAAATTCAATAGGAAGAGAATGATTCAACAGCACCCTAGATGAAAGAGTATAAATGTCTGCAAATTGGCCAATGGAGCTGAGATGATCCAAATGTCTTGTCTTTGGACTTTGTACTTATATTCCACTGCTATGATGTTTACGTTCCTCCCAAATGCATGTTTAAACGTAACTCTCAAGGTGATGATATCGGGAGGGGGCTGCTTTGGGGTATACTTAGGTCATGAGGGTAGAGCCCTCATTCAGGAGACTAGTACCCTTACAAAAAAGACTGCAGAGAGCTGCCTTGTACCTTTCACCATTTGAAGACACAGTTAGAAGGCTGTGTGCGAGCCAGTCTCACCAGACGCCAAATCTTTCAGCACCTTGATCTTGGACTTCCCAGCCTCCAGGACTGTGAGAAATAAATCTCTGTTCTGAGCCATCCTGTCAGGGCACCTGCGTGGCTCAGTCAATTGAGTGTCCGACTTCAGCTTAGGTCACGATCTCACAGTTCGTGGGTTTGAGCCTGGAGCCTGCTTCAAGTTCTGTGTCTCCTTGTCTCTCTGCCCCTCCCCACCTTACTCTCTCTCTCTTTCTCTCTCTCTTTCCAAAATAAATAAGCATTTAAGAAATTTTTTTTTTAAAAAGCCATCCTGTCTATGCTATTTTGTTATAGCAACCCCAAACTGTGGGGTCTGTAGTAGCAGCAAATGAGTCAAGTCAGGCCTGGGCATGGGCAAAATTTTTGGGAGGTGGGATTGATTTCACTCTCCCCACTACTGCAGCATTGGACCCACCAGCTCGTCCTTCACTGCTTTCATTGTACATTTCTCTCAGTCCTTCCCCAGGGGCTAATCGGAATAGTGATAATAAGAAATAATAATAATAATAGCAGTAGCAGTTACTGTTGATTGAGCTCCTTCTTCAGTTCATGAGGCATGATGCAGAGTAAGCACTTTTAGAGTTTCATATCATCTCCTCAAATTTATGAAACATGGACTGTTATAGAAACATACAGTGTTACTTACCAATGGAAAGATTCAGACAGTGAAGGTGTAAGCAAATTTCTATGTTCCACAGATTGAGATAATGAAAGGACCACATTTTGAAAGAGGTGGTAATAGCAAGTAAAATGTTTTATGTTCCTCATTATAATATTTGTATATTACAATGAGTGCTTTGGAGATCATGAGGCCCTAGCTTCCAGGAGGGAACTAAAAGTGGGAACTTTATGTTTCATGGGAAATGACTTCAGAAGTCTTTCTCTTTCCACCACGTTGTCTGTTCATGGAGAGAATTCTGTGTGTGTGTGTGTGTAGGGCTTTGTGTGGGAAGGCCAGGAAGGGAAGAGGGGACTTGACACATGTAAGAGGCTACAAAAACCCATTTCCTGCTATTATAATTAGTATAATGAGTTTTTGTTTTCAGTTAAAAATGTACATAATTTTTCGCATTAGATTTTCTTCTCTTTTTGTTCAGTAGGTTTGCTTTTCAAGAAGGAAGCTGGCAGCTGGCCTTTCAGCCTGGTTAACCTTTTGCTGTTTTTATAATCATTTACTCTGTCTATACAAATTTTAGTCTATAGAAATGATGAGATCTACCAGTTTATAAAATAAAACATCTGTGGCAAAATAAAGAAATGGCAACATGCTAAAAGAGCAGTCAAGAAAAATGTTAAAGGATGCCAAATGTATGTCTACTCTACCTGATTAGAATTTTTTTACTTTTCAAAAGCTCCCTTTGATTTTCCACAATTAATTGTCATTAAGGATCCAAATCATATTTTAGTGCAGTGCCTCAAAGGATTTCTCAGATTGTGGTGATAGTAACAGGGAAAAAAGTCAGCATTATTATATATTTTATTATTTCAGGATTATTTTCAAGCCACTGGAGTAATTGGCCTGTAGCCTGTTCCAATTAATAAGGTTCTTAAATGCATTCGTACAAATCTGTTTTTTGGAAGCAAAAATCTTGACTTAAAAAACTCGCTCGCAGCTGAGGCTTTATTGCTATGCGTGGATAAAGCCTGGGAGCCATTTTTTTTTTAAATAATTATTTTCAAAGAAACCTGTGAAATCTTCGTCAACACTTTTAAAGAAGTAGTCCCTATCAAGAAGAAGAAAGACTTTGAGATCTAAATCTGTGTAAGGCACTATGGTAGGTGACAAAGTCTCACGTCACCTGCTGAGAAGTAGTCTTGCGGAAGGCAATGTATTAACAAGAAGGGCCTTTTGTTGATGCCAACCTAAATATTGTTTCTCCAGTAATCTGTTGTCCTTGAATTGAAGCTGGAATATATGGAGATTTTCTACACGTTGATTCTGTATGGAGACTCAGAGGATTCAAATGACATTATGTTCCCCTTGGACCCCAAAGGTACATGATTTGATTTCATTAAGGAAGTGTGTTGTCTGACAGAACAGAAGGGAGAGAAGTGATTCTTTCTTTCTTTCTTAAAAAAAAATTTTTTTAGTGTTTATTTTTGAGAGAGAGAGAAGCAGGGTATGAATGGGGGAGGGGAAGAGAGAGAGGAAGACACAGAATCTGAAGCAGGCTCTAGGCTCTGAGCTGTCAGCAGAGAGACTGACATGGGACTTGAACCCATGAACCATGAGATCCTGACCTGAGCTGAAGTCGGATGCTTAACCATCTGAGCCACCCAGGCGCCTCAACAAGTGAGTATTTCTAATAGTCCTCGTGGTGGTTTTTTGTTTTCTGTTGTTTTTGTTTTTGCTATTCTTTTAGTTTTTCAGTTGGGAACACTTATGGGACTAATCTGATTTCTCATTGCGAAATTTGTGTAGTAGTCTGGCTAGAGTCATAAGTTACAAAGGCAGGTCTAATTGACCAGATGAGCTCCCTTTGGAGTGAAACATCTCACCATTTCACTTGGTCTTCCCAGGTTGTTTCTCCAGAATGTTATTGAGTAACTTGGTGATTCTGATTCAGTTTGGTGCACAATAAAATGGTAGCTGCCATCATTTTCAAATGCAATAGTTTCTGTCATTGTAGATAATTTTTATTTATTTTTATCCTAGAGTTGGAGGAAAGATTGCAAGGGAGACTTTTCTTGCAAGGAAAAGGCTGGGTGGCTCTCTTCATGTGATTGTCCCGAATTATGAAAATGGTTAGAGGGATTGAATCCAAACTCCCTCTTAATGTGATATTACCCTAGATTCTCAGACATATTGCTATGACATCAGAATTGCAAAACCTTAACTAATTTCATAATCTCTCTCCTGCAGTTGCCTCCCTAAAACATCATTCATCACAGTGGAAGCTGCCAGATAATTTCCAGTCTCCAAGGCTAGGAATCTTGCCATCATCTTTGCTGCCTTTCTCTGTATTTTTCTTACCTCTGTCATTGGGTAGCTCTTCATCCTCACAGGCACTGTTGACAATTCCCATCTGAGAGGCAGACTTTGCTGCTGCCTCTCCTCATGCTTCTTCTTGACTCAAGAACTGTCAGTGGCCTGCACTTGTCCACCTCACAGACTGAGCTACGTCTGCTTGTTGTCTTCTGAAGTGAGGTCAGTTCTCCATCTCCATCTCTTGCCGTGCGGATTTCTGTGTCTGCACCTCCACTCACACTGAGGCCTCCTCCCAGAGCGTCCTCACTTTTTCCTTCTGCCCGTCTCAATCTAAATTTCCTTTGGTTCAAAGTCTTTCTTCCTTGCCTCTTCCCAATCATTATCACCCACAGAGGTCCAACCCTTGTTTCCGGATCTGCCTCAATCACTAACAGGTCCACATCCCATTTTTCTATGTCCATCTCTTTTCTCAGCTAGATTGGCAGCTCTTTGACTCAAAGTACAATGTCCCATTATCTCTTCTATATCCCTGCAGTGACTGTAACAAGGCTACACACACACACACATATATAGTAGGTGTTTAATATTAAATGAGTATTAATTTACTCATTATTAATGATAATAATTAATGTTTAATATTAAATGATCAATGGAATCATTGCTTGGCTTCCTGGTTTTCTTTGATATACCATGGCAAAAAAACCTGTAGTTCACTATCATTTTTTGTGTCTTAGCCTCTTTGTTTTTCAAAGTCACCCTTTCTATTTGCTTCAAATTAAAAATTAGGCAGACCTATCCTTTCTCATTGGAATAAAAGCTGGGAGATGATGTCACACAAGCATCTCGACACTAATAGTAAAATTAAGTGGTATTTATCAACAAGTTATCATATGCCATCAAATCAGATAGAAGTTGGAGAAAGTGAGATGCTTGCCCAAAGGCACAGAACCAGAAAGCAGCAATGCCTCTGATGCCAGAGGGCCACTCAACCACTACACTCCACTGTCTCCCCGCTGCATTTTGCTTTGTCCTGATTTCCATCATTCTCCACACGGTCCCTTGGGAAAAAGCAAAGGAAACTCTCAGAATGCTCTTTTGTTGGCAGCACTTTTTATTCCAAATCTCTGCTGTTTCGGTTGATGCCAATAGAAGGTTGTTATGTTTTCCAGAGATGATAGCATAAATCAAATGATCTGTTTCCTCCTATTCCATACAAATCCTCAATCTTAACATTGATGGCAAAGAAAGAAGGATACAGAGGAAACAGAGCAAGAGAAGTAGAGAATTCCAGAACATTTGGCTACTCAGGTCTGTTTAGTCAATTGTGGGAGAAGGTGAGAGAGAGATGGTCTGACGTCTGTTGTGGTCCTGAGCGTATCCCATTCTTGGTGAAAGGAGTGAAGGAGCTGAAAGACAACTTGAGATTCCCACAGAGACCACCATGGGCTAATAATCCACTTAGGTATGGAGGACATGTTATTTTAAAATGAAATCGGCCAAACTCTGTGACATTTGAGGATTGCTGGGTGGGGTAATGGTTTGAGACACACTTACTTTAAAGAGTCTGGGGAAAAAGGCATCTTGGAGTAAATACAGTGGTTGTATCTTAATATTGAGCCTCTGGCTGCTTTTTTATTTAATTCGCTCATGACCTAGTCAGTCAGAAATCCTATTCTCAGAAAGAACTTAGAAAACGGGAAGCCGGAAGGAGAGCAGGCTACGATCATGGAAATGGCAGGCAGCAAAAGTTCTGTAACTCGTAACAGTAAAAAAAGAGAAAATAATTTTGAAAAATTATTCAATGACACAATGATATGTTCCTTAATTAAATATTTTATTTTGCCAAGGTTTTCTATTTCACGAAAGGAAATAATGTCACTGGAAGATGATATTCAGTGCTGCTCTCCAGGCATTGAATATATTCTCTTTTAACATCTGAGGATAGGATTTCTGATTTGAGATAGTTGTTAGCTCATTAAATATGAAACAATTTGAAGCTCAGCAATTTCTTTCTTTTATCCACTTCTTTTCATTCCTTCCTCCCTTCTTCCCCCTCTCTGTTTCTCAGTCTCTCTGACTCATCTGTATTTCTTTCCAGCTCTCTGTTTCTTCCCCACCAAAATCAAGATTTCCTGCTGGTTTAGGAAATCTGTCACAAATAACATAGGAAAGTGCCCTTGCAGAGACGAAAAGATGACAGAGTATAGGAGCGTCCCTGATCACCACAGACGAGTGGTCTAGACTAGGGTTTTTTTCTCCCTCCACAGCATCCTGTGGGAGGAAAGTAGTTTGCTTGTGAAGGTCAGATAATAAGGTGCTCTTGTAGTAGGCTAGGGGACCCAGGAGCTCCACGTGTCTTTCGAGATTCATGAGGGTGGGCATGGAGTAAAAGGAGCCGGTGGTGTTCTTCTGAGTTCCCCACACTCAGATTCCAAGCTAACTGGTGTGTCAACATGGTTATAGGAAATTCGCTATTTGGACATAATGCGGGAGTGTGCATGCCTGGCATTTTATCCTTTTAATCTTTTCTTCTTCTCTTAGCATGGGGAGTATTGATAAACTCCAGGTGAGGAAGCACGATGGGTTGATGGGATAGGGTAGCAAGTGGGACTGTGGCATCACTTAGCCCTGACTCCTAGAGACAGAGTGCTTAACATGGGAAAGTAGGGTCAGTTCTTGAGCTGTGCTGGAAAGTTTGAAAAACAGGCATTCCTTTCCCATTTTCAGAAAGATGGCGTGGCCCTGCAGATTTCTCTAGCATGCATGAACTGGGCCGGTGAGACATTTTCATTTCCCATAATTTTTGAGGTTGAATGTCCATAATGATTTATTTCGGTAGTTAGTTAAAATATTTGCGGCCTATTTAGGCAAAAGTAATTGAAAGGACAGTATTCAGGACTTTGAAGAATGAAAATGGGGGAACTGAGCTTTGGAAAAAATGTATCATCAACCATGTAGAAAGCTAGAATTTGGTCTAGACTAATTAATTGTGACTCAATTTTGGTTCTAATACCTTTGAAGACACCAGACGTTAATATCTGCTCTCTCCTTTGGAGAATCTCGTGAAAAATTTAAGTGAGCGAGAGGTGGACTCAATTAAGAGTTTTCTTGAAAGCCACGATTGAAATTTATCATCAAGGTACCAACCCATTAATTTTAGAAACCTTCCTTCTTTGTCATGAAAAATCAATTTAATGTCATGAATAGTTGTCCTTTTGTTTTTAAATCAGGGAAATTGTCATGATTGTTTTAAGAGAGGGATTGGTTGAAAATAGCAAATACTGGTTTATTTTGGAGTAACACCACCAAGGTGGATCTATACATTTATTCTCTTACATCAGATCTATTCTTAGGTCCATTTGTCCTCAGATGTTGCCATCTTTGGAGTCATTCATCATCAGAGTGAGGTGTTCTTATAATGTATTGCACTAATACATTGTGCGAAGGACAGCGGTGATGATAAATTTCTTAAATGATGGTGCTGTCTAAGGCTAATGACTCTAAGAGCAAATGCAAGGTAATGCAGTGATTTCTTTTCAGGCCCCAGCAAAGAATACAGAAGGCATCTCAAAACCATTTTCACTTGGGGGTAATACTGAAATAGACAGTATTTCAATGCCTTCGCAATAAGCACTTAGGCAGCATTAAGGAAGATGTTAATGGATTAGCGTTTTCAGTGACAACCAATTTAATGTTACCCACATGGGAATTAAGGTGGCTTTTTTTGTTTGTTTTGGGGGATTTTCTTTTAGCTTTATCCATTTCTCATCCGAAGTTGTTTCTCTTTGTGGATGCATGTGCCTGTGCTCCCCTGGATATTCAGAGTTTACTCTGAGCTCTTTACTTTGAGCAGGAGGTATGTTTCCCAAGAACACTGTTCTCAAGATTGGAGCCAGAGGGGTGGACTAACTGACAGAATTTGTGGCTGGAGACTCTAGTTCTGGCAAAAGGTATGTGGGTGGGTGGTAAAATCCTGTGTGTGCCACAGAATTGTGTCACATCCATGCCCAGAAATTACGTGGTCATTCATTAGTTCTCAAACACTAAAATCGAGAAACTGAGAAGCAAAATGGAACATTTAACGGAATGTTTGGGTGGAAGTCATTCCTTTGGTAAGTGTGGTGTTTTCTTGTGCTAAAGAAAGCAAAAACTGTGACCGAATTATTTCTTAATACTTGGGGGAGAAGTCTCTCCACGTAGTATCATTCCCATTCTGTGGGCATATCCCAAATAAGATGTGTCTAATGTTTTTCCAAAGAAAGAAGTGTAAGTCCAAATATCCGCCCAACAGAGTTTCTCCCTTGATAATAACAATAGAAATAATCACTGAAACGTCTGGGACACCACCAGTCCCTCCTCTGAGTGCCCCTCTGCAACGTCCCACTGAATTGAGGCAGGTACACATTTTAGGCCCATTTTACAGGTGAGCAATTTAGGCTTGAGGTGGATAAGTCACTTGCTCAGGGTGACATAGATTGGGTGTTTCGACCATCTGAATCCTGATGCCATGATCTAAACTATTAAGCTATATTGCAGACTCATGAGCTTTAAAATGAAACTTATACCTCTTTCCACATCACAGGGTGAGAGTGTAAGCATCAAGCCATAGACTGGTTTTGAAAATAATTATTTCTTCACCCAATTTATTGACATTTACCAGATGATATTTCATTTAGTTCATCAATTTTTCCAGCCAAACATATACACAAGGGTCAATTCTACCCTCTTCAGCGAGGTGTCATATCAGTTTTGAGGGTTTTTAAAAATGCGATTATTCTTAGCCTTTAAGTAATGGAGAAAGCCAAAGCAGCATCTTTTCTTTGTCTAAGGTACCTTCAAAGTTCTTTCCTCTCAGTTAAGAGCTAGAATAGTGATTCTAAATTTCCCATTTTTCCAGAAGGCAGCAATATATTTTTACTACTTCTACCTTAATTTACTGATGAAAATGGCTATGTATTGAGTAGGTCCTTTGGAGTAGGGATTGTAATTTCTCCTAATACGAACATTTGGTTGAAATCCTTGGTCTTTACCATTTGGTTGTGGATTACATTAGAAATCATTTTTTTCTAATGTACCAAGAGCACACTATACACACACTGCATGTTAGCTGATTTCACAATAAATTATTTTTTAAAAAATTAAAAAAAAGAAATTATTATTATTATTATTTTTTAGGGATGACTGGGTGGCTCAGTTGGTTAAGCATCTGACTCTTGATTTTGGCTCAGATCATAATGTCAGAGTGACATCCAGCCCTGGGTGGGGCTCTGCTCTCACAGTGCAGAGATTGCTTGGAATTCTCTCCTTTTCTCTCTGCCCCTCCCTAGCTTGTGCTCATGCTTTCTCTCTCTCTCTCTCTCTCTCTCAAAGTAACCAAATAAACTTTAAAAAAAGAAATCATTTTTTAAATCTGTTCATTACCTGATAGCTTTTACTTCTAGAACGGTTTCCTTGAATTCATACTTATTCCTTAATTGTGAGGAAAGAATCCAATTGTAATGATCTTTTCAAATGAGCTTCATTTTGGTTCTCACTTTATGGAATATTTGTCTTGTGTGAATGCCAATAAGAGGGAAATGGGATGACAATATAGTTTTATTTTATATTTTGCCAATAAATTTGAACAAATGTGACAGGAAAAGTTACCGATAAAATAGTTGCCACTGGTAAGTGTAAGTTTTACATATCAAGTCAAGTGTTTAATGAACTTTTAAAAAAGAATTAACAAATTGTTTATTTATTGTCTTAAAGAGATTTTCCTTTCTGAGGCTTAAGTAATTGAGAGACTGATAACTTTAGCTTTGTTCTTTATCAATTTTCTATAAGAAGGAATGATACTCCAGGCAACCCTCAGAGACTATATCAAGCAACTAGTTCTGATGGGTAATTATCTTGCTTCATTTTCTACAAAGATAACCAGAGAAGATATATAGGAGCCTCACCACTTCCCTTAGAAAAGATAACTAATATATTCAGAATAGAACTACGTTTCTCGAGTCCTGAACATCCTCCACCCATTGTACTGGTTTTATGTTATTATCTTATTTATTTGTTCCAGCAACACTTTAAAGTGGTTATTAATAACCCCATTTTACAAATAAGGAAACTAAGGATCCAGTCTTTAAAGTAGGCTCATCAGCTTGTAAACATGTATTTGCCTACCACCAAAACCCGTGATGATATTGTTCAACATCACTGACTTTTTGGATATGTTCCAGAAACTTCAGCTGAAGATGATGGCACAGACTCTTGTCACTTTTTGTTTTGTTGTGCAATGCATGGGTAATGTAAGTGTTTTATTACCTTTATTATGTTTTAGACATTTTATTAATAAAAACATTTTAAATGTTTAATAAAAATGTTTTCAGTCATTCATGCATCAAAGTCACAAATTGTGAGATGTTTTGATGTTTGTCTTATACGTGTCATGCAAAGAGTTGTATAAAGCAACAAACACGTTTTTTTTCGTCGCGCTGTCTACTCCCACCACCTACACTTGGCCTCCTGGTGTCTCTTCCGCAAGCAAACCACACAGCACTATTAAATGCCTACTTTCTTCCCCCATCTCCTTCTCTCCCCGCCCCCGGCATTATTGAGATAAAATTGATGTAGTATCTTGTGTAAGTTTAAGCTGTACAGTGTGGTGATTTGATGCAGGTATATGTGGCAAAAGAATTACCACAGTGAGGTTAGTTAGTGTCTCCATCACCTGACATAATTGTTATTTTTGTATGTATGGTATGATCATTTAAACGTACTCTGCTAACAACATTAAAGTATATAACACAGTATTTTGAGCTATAGTCATCCTGTTTGTACATTAGGTTGCCAGCACTTGATCATATTATAACTGGAATATGACAGTGGACACTTATGTTGTTTCCCTGACTTGTCTATTGTGAATAATACTGCACTGAATGTGGGGATGCAGATATGTCTTCGAGACAGTAATTTCATTTCCTTCAGATATATACTCAGAAGTGGGATTCCTGGATCATATGGTAATTTTATATTTAATTTTTGAGGAGCCTCTGTACTCTTTTCCATAGTAGCTGCACCAATTTACATTCCCACCAGCCATGCACAAGCCCTTTCCTCCACATCCTTACTAACCTTTGTTATCTCTTGGCTTTTTGATAATAGTCATTCTAACAGGTGTAAGGTTTTGATTTGCATTTCTCTGATGATTAGTGATATTGAGCATCTTTTCATACACCTGTTTGGCCCATAGGCTTTATAATCTCTTCATTTATGGAAGGTCTGTCCAAGAAGGGCCTCAATTATTTCCTTTGATTTTTTTTCAAAAAAAGTCTATTTTTATGGTTTTCTGTTTCGTTTTGTTCTATTTTGCCTCGTAGCGTTTTCAAAGGGAAATACAAGATGAAACTTCAGGATGAAGTTGGAAGTAGCTGAGATGTTTCCATTACTTTTTCTAGGTCCAGGGAATTGTGTGCTCTAATCTTAAACTGATTCTGTCTGCTGAGTCCCTTAGCTAATAATTGATAATGGATTGAATTCAACTGGACAGTAAAGTCAGCTAAATGCAGAAGTTGAGACCTATTAGTTTGAAAGATACCGCCATTTGTAACTTGTAGCCCGAGAATTACAGAACATGGTTTGTTCGTTAGTGAAACTATCCAGTGTGGTTAAAAGTCATTCCTTTTTGTTTTCAGTTTATTTATTTCTTTTGAGGGAGAGAAAGAAAGCATGCACACAAGCTGGGGAGGGGCAGAGAGAGGGAGAGCCAGAATCCCATGCAGGCTCTGCACCATCAGCGCAGAGCCCAATATGGGCCTTGAACTCACAAATTATGAGATCGTGACCTGAGATGAGCTCAAGAGTCAGACACTGAGCTGACTGTGCCACCCAGTCGCCCCTAAAAATCACTCCTAATGGAGTCACTGCTGAGCCCTCACAGGCTGGAGGCCACTACAGCAGGCGCGTCCACGGCACCTTACCATTACCTCGATGTGAAAATGTGAGGCAATGCTCTTCTCAGCCTCATGTGTGGCATGACATAGTTAGATGTGGAGCTATATAACAACTCAGTGTTTTTAATATCTGGATTTTTCAAAATAAGGGATTTAAACAACATTGGCAAATAGCATGCTAAAAATCTTAAGTTTCGTGCAGTGTCAAAGACCATTTCTCTTTGCAGAGAGTGTGAGATTTCTTGAATTGTTATTGCTCTCTAGTGCTTAATTTTTACAAGACCCACTGGGACTAAATTCAAATATGTAAGAGGACCCCTTACATACATGGCCAGCTGATTTGCAACAAAGCTGCAAGGTCATTCAATGAGGAAAGCACAGTCTGGCATCTGCATGTAGAGACTTACCTTAATTCACATACAAGAATTAGCTCGAAATAGAATGGAAGGCGGGAACTCAGATAATTACACACCAGTGTTTACAGCGGTATTTGTCCCCATAGTCACAAGTGGAATCAGCCCACGTGTCCATCGGCAGATAAATGGATAAACAAAATATAGCATTTGATACAGTGGAATCTTATTCAGCCACAAAAGGGAATGGAGTTCTGCTGCATGCTACAACATGGATAAACCTTGAAAACATTATGCTAAGTAAAATAAGCCAGACACCAAAGGACAAATAGTATAGGAGTCCCCTTATATGAGGAACCTAGAAGAGACAAATTCTTAGAGACAGAAAGTAAACCCGAGGCACTAGGGGGGAGAGAAGAATGGATAGTTGTTGTTTAATGGGTACGGAGTTGCTATCTGGGATAATGAGAAGACTTTGGAAATAGTGATGATGATTGTTACACATTATGAATGCACTTAATGTCACTGAATTGTACACTTAAGATGGTTAAAGTTAGAAATTACATTTTGTGTATATTTTACATATGTTATATTTATATTATATATATTTGTGTATATTTTATGCACACATATATTTATAGTGATTATACATATATTATATGGAGTATATATTTTATATATGAAATATATATATTTATATATAATATGTTTTTATATATTATATATATATTTTTATGCATAATATATAAAATATTATATATACCAAAGTATAAAATACTGCTGTGCAAAGAAAAGAGTAGGTAACAACTGAAATATAAATCTAAATATAGGCATTGGGTAAAACTGTAGGGACTATCACCTTTAAAAGACAGTGAACATCTTTGAAGAGGGAAAAATTCTTGTTTTAGGTGTATGCACAAGTAGTGGGATATTGGTTAGCTTTGCTAAATGGAACTAACTTGACTTCCCCCAAGAGTCTGATGATAACATCTCAAAACACTGAATTCTTGGAGTGTGAGTCGGCAGATTGGCTCTGTATGCTTCATAATAGATACGACCACTAGGGGCGCCTGGTGGCTCAGTCGGTTAAGCTTCCGACTTCAGCTCAGGTCATGATCTTACGGTTAGTGGGTTCGAACCCCGCGTCGGGCTCTGTGCTGACAGCTAGCTTAGAGCCTGGAGCCTGCTTCGGATTCTGTGTCTCCCTCTCTTTCTGACCCTCCCTTGCTCATGCTATCTCTCTCTCTCTCAGAAATAAACTAAAAAAAAAAAAAAAAAATACAACCACTGGCCTGATGCCAGCCAGGTATGTGCTCAATAAATATCTGTTGAATGACATGCCTAACTGTACCAAGTCAACAGCTATACAATATTTTCCCTTACCTTTCAAGATTGTTTAGGAGTTGTATATTGCATATTTCTTCCCAGCCTTGTGTTTTATAAAGTGGAAAAATAACACAAACTGGCATACTCAATCAAAGGCACTGGAATTCCCTTTTAAATTGATAGAAATTCGGGAACATGATTGCTTTAGGAGGTGCACTGCCTGGAATTAGGAGGATACTGTTATTGTGATCAGCCAATTAGCATTTCTAGGCTGCCCCTCTGAACAACCACCCATATTTGTATTGAATTTATGTCAGGGTCCATCAAGCAAACAGGAGAAGAAGGGTAGAGAAAAAAAGTTCTTCAAATTAATCTGAATAAAGTTGGAATAGAAAAAAATACATAGCCACTTGCTTAGATTATTTTAAAGGTAACTTTTTATAGATTAAGTTTACAGTAGGAACAAATTTAAAAAATATAATAAAGATGTATTGACTATTGACTTTAAAAAATATACATGTATATATATACTTTACCTTCCTTCAGCCCGGAGGACTTTGCTCCCTCTGTCTCTGTTACTTATTACTTTCAAAATTACAAAGGACAAGATGAAAAGAACTTTATGATAGCATTTTTGACTGAGTCTAAAGTATGTCGTATGTTTCACAGAGAAGGCTGCAGATCTTAAGCTTCATGTGAATGAATTGGGTACCCTTTTTATCTGTGTTCAAAACATTTGGAATTGGGCATTTAGTACCATGGAGTGGCTTCCAAAAAACTTTCTTGATTGATTCACTTAACAGACATTTGAGGAATTCAAGTATAGACCCACTGCTTTACTATCCCAACGTGCCCTTTCAGAGCTCAGGGTGAAGAGAGAGAGAGAGAGAGAGAGAGAGAGAGCGAGCGAGCAGTAAGCAGATAATCATAACACACTCTATTAAGGGCTATAGGAAGACTAAGTGCTCAGGCCTTTGGGAGAACTGTCACGGAGGGGTAAGGGACGGCTTTGCAAACATGTGTAGCAGGTGTTTTGAAGCCATTCACCACCTCCTTTTTGCCCACCTCTGACTCATTGCCAGGCAGGCACTAGTTCTGACCCACTGACAGTGGGAATGGTGCCAATCAGCTTTTCTGTCAGACAGCTTTCTCTGATGCATCAGGACCCTAAAGTACAGTGCAAACTGCCCAGGTATTTAATGCCCCCAGGGGCAACCTTCCGCTGATGGGGAATGAAAGCCAGTGAAACGCTCTGTCTCTCCACTTTCCAAATAACAATTCTAAGGAGCCCAAAGGAGGATGGAAGGTGGCATTTGAGCTGAGAGTACTCTCTTGAGGTTGCATGTGGGCCAAGGGGCAAGGTTCCTTCCACGTGGACAGATCAGTTGCTGTAAAGTCACCAAGGACTGGGAGTGGTCCCTGGAGGCCTGTACGATGATGGGATGTGTAGGGAACAGTGGGAAGATCAGAGTATGCTGGGCTAAGGGATCTGGAGAGGCAGAGAGGTCAGAGATGTCTGTATAGGACTCCTGTCAGTGAGGTCGGGTAACATTCTTGGCTTGGATGCCATGTTCGGAGGTGAGAAACAGGAGGCAGGGAATTAGGAGGATTTTTAACAGTCTAGGTAAGAGAGGATGAATGAGGGGGCTTCAGGTGTGAAGGGGGAGGGTGTGAGGGCGTGGAGAAATGTGGAAGCAGCAGGCTCAGTGGACTCAGTGATGACATGAAGGACAGAAGGAGACTGAAGCCAAAGTTGTCACCCAGTGTTTTAGCTTGGCAGGTCAGGTGGCTGACAATTCCTCCGTTTGTAGAAACCTAGTCCCCAGTGCAATGATATCAAGAAGCAGGGCCTTTGGGAGGTGATCATGTCATGAGAGTAGAGTCCTCATGAGTGGGACTAGTGGCCTTACAAAAGATCTCCCGGATGGCTCCCTTGCCCCATTCACTCGTGGGAATGCAGCCAGAAGAAAGCCTCTGTGAACCAGAAATCAGGCTCTCACCTGACACTCAATCTGCTGGTGCCTTGATCTCCGTCTTCTCCAGCTCCCAAAACGTGAGAGGTAAGTATTGTTCAACCCACACAATCTATGTTATTCTTATTATAGCAGCCCAAATGGACTATGACACGTCCTTGATGGGGAGGGATGGGTTATCAGTAAATTTAACAAAGTTGTTGAGCTCAAAGTATGGAGGGAGTTGAACGCCATATTAAGGCATTTGGCTATGTGAATCTAACATTCCATGTGAGGGTTCTCACAGATGAGAACAAAGGTCAGAGAATATGACTTAGAGAGTTTAAAACCCAATCTATTTGTTATGGAGAGAAAGAGAGTGAAAGAGAAGTAGAAAGAGAGAGGGAGAGAGAGAAACAGAGGGAGAAAAAGAGAGAAAGAGTGAGGGGGGAGAGAGAGGGAGAGAGAGAAAGAGAGAGGGTGAGAGAGAGAAAGGAAGAGAGAAAAAGAAAGTGAGGGAGAGAGGGGGAGAGAAACAGAGACAGGAAGAAAGAGGGAGAGAGACAGAGAGATGGAAGCTGAATAGAGAAGGAGAAAGCCCCAAGCAAGGATATAGTGTTATGTGAAGTCTGGCTTCAGTCTGATCCATAAAGTTATTCTGTCTGAACCCTTGGAATCCTATTTGAATCAGTCACTGGCCATCTGGATGGGGAAGGCTGGGGGTAACCTCCAGTGATAGCGAATTTTATGTGTCCACTTAGTGAATGTTTTGGTTGAGATTAACATCTGAATGCATGAATTTTGAGTAAAGCAGATTGCCCTTCATAAGGTGGGTGGGCCTTGCACAATCAGTTGAAGACCTGACTACAACAAAGAAATCCAGCCTCCCAAGCAAGAGGGAATTCTCCAGAAGATTGCCTGTGGCCTTCATCTGCACCACTGCCTCTCTTGGGTCCCTGCCCGCCAGCCTTCATCCTGAAACTACACCACCAGCTCTCTTAGCTCTCCAGCCTACTGACACACACTGCGGATTTAGACTTGCTAGCCTCCATGACTGTGTGAGCCAATTCCTTACACAACATTTCTTCTACACACACATTCTTTGTGTAGTACTTCCGTGGAGAATGTTGACTAACCCCCTCCTACAGATCTCTGTCTCAGAGGAAGTGGCTCCCATCTGCCAAGGAAGGGCAAGTTTTCTGCAAAGGTCACAGGTATAAGCAGCAGGTGGTGGCTGGATGCCCCCGCAGGGCAAGGGGGTCGTGCTGTAGCACCTATTTGGACAGCCCTTTTATGGGGTGCTTGGAGAATGATGTGGGAATAAATAGCAAATTAAATTTATTTAGCTGCCAGGTAAGTTTATGGCCCTTCACACATCTCTCCTCTACTCTGTCCGTTTTCGCAGACCTCCTTTGAGCAACATTTATTAGCGTGGCAGCACAGAATGGCAATGTAAACTTCTTGGGATCTGACGTTAGAGAGAGATGTCCAAATGCAAACTCTTGGCTTATCTGCTGAGCCATATTTACTTACCCATGTCATTCAATTTCTGAGCTTGGATTCCACATGTAAATGACACATGTTGCAGATAACCTCTGTGTTGTGAAGATTAAACTGAAAGCTGATATGGAAAGCAAATAAATGTTACCTGTGAATATGGAACTCCTCTGTGCCAGGCTGTGAGTTCAGCAACTAAAAAAGGTCCACGTTAAATTTCCACAAGGGTTCCCTAACTTAGATATGATTCATTTTATTCGAGGAAACTGAGGTGCAGAAAAATGAAGACATGTGCCCCAGGTCGCTGGGCTGGGAAGCGAAGGAACTGACGTGGATCCAAGCGTGTTATCAGGAAGTAGAGCTCTGACATAGTATTTAACTTCAGATATGTAGAATTCTAGAAGTGTCGTGACTTGATTGTCACTCTGGAAGCATGAGATCTTGCTCCAAGAGACCTGAAGTCATAGGCCACTGCTGTGCTGCTCATGGCCCTTAGGAATGTTGCAGCAAAGGAGGTGAGGGGTGGGAATGTCAAGGTCTCCAGCCATCTTGACTCCAACCCGTCCAAAGTGCCTTGTGTATTCCCACTGCCTATCAATCACCTCAAGTCGCACAGAGGCTTGAGGAGGTGAGTAAATGGAATTGAGAGGAAAACGGTTCTTCGAAACTCGACTTTGGTAGATCATTCCGTTATGTCATCATTAAGATAGAAATCTTTGGGTTGAAAAGCTCGTAAACCGAAAACCTGCTTCATCTCTGAGTTTTCACAGATTTCAAGGTTTGGTCCAAATCCAGAGTCTCGAGACACTAAAAAGGCTGCTGAATGGTTATCGAGGAGGACGGCTGAACTCTCAGGGAGCTACTTTGACGGTACCTGAGGCATTTAAATTTCATGGTCTTGCAGTAAATTTAAAGGCAAATTATAAAAAAGCGGCTCGGTTTTGGTAAGGCTCCAATTTATGGGCTTCGGGCTTCTTCTAACTAGACTGTGGGGGCAGCCGGCTTAGAAAGTTTAAAGACTTTTGCCAAGGTGTTCTGGGTGAAGATTTCCAGCATTTTGTGGTATTTCCAAAGGCGTCTTATTGTACACTCTGGGGCCTCATATTATTCACGGGTTTGGAAAGTGGGCCTTGGCTTCTGGAAGGTAATATTTTAATGAGCACGTGCTAAAGTTAGGGACCAATTCACTTTGTCTGGCGTATTTAGGGAAATCACTCCGAATCTGTTTCAGTGTTAAAATGTCATTATTGCTCTAGTTTCATGGTTTGCCTTTCAAGGGAGAGTGAGTGTGCATCGTCATGAGCCTCAGTTTCTGCATCTGCAGTGTGTGATGTCATCAGCTCTCTCATGGTGATGTTTGATGGAATAGATTCAATAAGTATTGTGAAACCTTGCTGTGAAACAGTTGCTGGCATGTTTTAAGCATTAATATAGAAATCATTAACAGGAAAAAAAAAAACCTCTGTTATAGGATGAACAGAGTCATTTGTAATCTGTGAGACTGAGAAAGAGTCATCTGTGGGTTTCAACCTGGACAGCAGTTGCTCTCAGGTATCGGATTGAATGGCTCTGAATAAGGTGGCCTTTAAAGGAGAGAGAATGGATTTCCCGTCTACTCGGAGCTGCAGCACACTCTGAGAAGACAGAGGAATAGTTACCTTCTGTATCAGGGTTCCGTTTTTACAACCGGTTGCTCACAGCCCTCATTTGAGGGTTCAAATGGGTAGTTTAGGAGAAAAAATGAATGTCTATGTTCTTGAAGGCCAATTTGGGAGTGCATATCTGGGATTTGGGATCTCATTGGAAAGTCTGTGTTATTTAAATTTCTAAAACGAGCCCTTCTCATATGACCTCAAGCTAATGTGCGGGTCTGTGTGAAAAATGACTTCAAGTAATTTCTTCTAAGCGTGCCTACTAAGTGACCCGAGATACAAGTACTGTTTTCCTGTGAAACGTGGAGTTGTCGGGTAAGAAAGTGCCCCAGACTTGTGTTGGTGAAACAGAATTTAAGCGTATCTCAATTGTTTTGGACTTAAAAAAAAAAAAGAACAAACAAAACAAAACCTTTCAGAGATTAGCTGATGGGAACATACTATGTTCTTGCCAGGGATTCTATAGATGACAGCCCTCTGTGCCTTATTTTTCTCTTCCCTCCGCCCCCGCCACCATCTCTCGCCAGACAGAATAGGTGAAGAGGTTGAACTGTAGATCTCCTTTCTCCTGTTTTGCTGCTTGTGAAGTCTGCCAACAGAATCCACCTTGACAAAGTCAAGGACTGTGCGTTTAATGTTGAACTGAGTGAATAAATTATGCATGAAATTGTGCCGGAGTCTCTAGTGTGCAGAATTGCTCCTTTTGATATGAAAGGTTAATTCAGAAAGGAGTCCAAAATAGCTGGAAATTGTGGGGATAAGTGGATAGTATTCACTGTTGTGAGCTGTTATTACTAGAAATTGCATTCCCTCTCTGGCTTCCCCGGAGATTTCGCGTTGCCAGTGAATATAAACTGTACTCAATAGAATAGCATTTAAGAGTAACAAGAGTGTATGTCCACACACAATAAAATATTCTAATGGCGTTTTAAAAAGAAGTTGTACTTTTTCATGTATATCATGCACCCCAAGGAAGAATTTCTATTGCATTTAGGTCAAGAACAAGGCATATCAAACGTAATGAGTTTTGCGCATCTATGCAAGGGTCTGCCTGGGACTCCGGCTTCAGAGTCGGGGCTGGCCGTGCCACTGATTAGTTATGCGAGTCCGGTTTCCGATAAAGCCCAAACCATCCTCGCTTAAAGGAGGAACAGCCCCCAATTATTTTATCACTACATCTTACACATCCAGCTTTAATTCAATCTTTGGTAAATTTATGAAGCTCTTCAACCTGTTTCTCTTAAATGTCCTTTTTACACACATCCTTATATCATTTTTATGTTAGTTCATTATTTCCAGCAGAAAAACGTAGTTGTCTGGAAAGCTACATTTTACTTAAAATACACACACACATATTTTTGGAGCTTGTTAGAGACTCCTTTTTGTGTTTCCATCACAAGGGAACAGAATTGTGCCACCAGACTGTGGAAGTTGTTTATTTTTGTCTCTCTCATGTACATTTTCAGAAATTATCCCCTTCTTAATCTCCACTGGGGACTGGTAGTTTTTCGCTCTAATTATAAAGTGGTCTCATTTCTGACCTAGGGTAGTTTTTAATTTTAATTCCTGGCTTGTGTTTATAAACTGTTACACTCTATTATCCTGTTGGGAACATCGAAAGAAAGGTTTCAGTCCTCTGTGTTGGTTTTAACAATTACATATTCATTCAGTGTCTTAAAATGTGTTTTGGGGGAACCAAAGATGCATTTTTGATGCCGATTGTTTTTTTTTAACTTTCTGTGTTTCTCTTATCTATATATTTCACATTAGCGATAAAGCTTTTGAAACACTGGGTGGGTGACAGTGAATACTGGTAGTATTTTTAAAAGTCTAATGGGACTGAACAAAATTGATATGGTTACTTTTTAACCATAGATATGGTTATTCTTCTTTGTTTCAGATGTTTATATAGAAAAAGGCACAGGGAAGGTATTCCTACAAATTTTGGCAGATGCTGAGTTAAAGTAGTTGTTCCAACACTAGGTGCCTGTGGGTTTTTTTTTTTAAGTGTTATTTTGTTACTTTATGGCACTACTAAGGAGCATTTAAAATGACCAATCCTTACCCTACTCATTAATGCCAAGGGTGTTAAGTTTCTTTATTCTGCTGTCTGTGACTCATTAGTCTGAGTTCTGGACAGCAAATTGGCAAAATAGGCTCTTGTCACTGGAAATTGTTCCTTCTGCACAGTGAGAATATTCTATGCCTGAGGGGTTGCAAACATTTTTTTTTTTCATGTGAACCTGAATGCCCTGGGCTGCTAAAAGTCCACAATTAAGTCACAAGGCAGTATGGAATTGTGTGTAATATTCCGATGACTTGATTACAAGGATGTCTGCTCCTGTGATAATAGATTTGATGTATTTAAAATGTTTCAGGCCAAGCAAAGATGCCTTTTGATGCAGATTCAAATGCCTTCAGCAGATCAAACGTAAAGGTCATTGAATAAACAACTTTGTGACTTGGAGGATAGGTATTGAAGGTAGCGAAGGTGCTGATTAGTGTCTAATTATATTTTACACAATTCTACAAGGTAGATAGTACAAGTTTTCATAGAAATATGTGACATACCCACACATACACAAATAAAACAAAAACAGAGATCTTTTAAGAGATGTTCAATCTAGCATTTGTATATAATTATATATGGATATAGATATATTTACATACATTTATATGTATACAAATGTTTTACATATATATGTATATAATACATAATACATGTAATGATTTTATGTATGAATATATTTTTATATATAAAACAATTTTAAATATTTTGTATAATTTAAAATATGTTTTAATAGTTCTAATTACATTTACATATAGTTTATATGATTTTAAAGTAACATTTAAATGTACTGTTTAAATACGTTATTTAAAATTATGGTGACAGAATGTTCACTTTTACCCCAGACATTTTTTGCAGGCAAAGAATCACCTAAAGAAACAATTTAGAGGCAAATGGAGAATCTTTTCTGCAAGTAATTAATACCTTTAAAAGCATGTTTGAAATAATTAGTTAAGAGAATCAATCTCTTTTAAAAGCTTCCAATTCACCAGAGGCCCATTCAGCAGCACACACCTGCTCACCAACAATCCAATACCCTGAAACCATCAACATTTCCTTTATCCACTCTCCTTTTTCTGGAGGGAGGGGAAGGTAGATACACATTTTCTTAAAAATTTATATACACACACCCCCCCCTCCGCTCCACCCACAAGGTCCAAAAGCATGATGCATTCACTGTTCACTTTGAAGTGAATTTTTAAAAGCTTGGATTTTAATTGCACATAAAATGAATTATTTTGTTTGTGAAATATTAAACAGGAGTATTCCTCCCCCCCCCCACCCCTCCCAGTTATTAGACACAAATATGGTCCTGCCATGCCCTTGTGCTATTCTGGGACAGTCTGGTGCCTTATTAGCTCTTCTTTAAATCATACAAATTATTCCTTTTAACTGTAAATGATCTTTTCTGTTGGTAAGTTTCCCTGACTAAAGATAACTTCACAAAAGCATATGTAAGTTAACTAGAAATGCAAGGAAAAAGTAACACTTGTTCAGAAGCGATTTATCTTTTTAAGCATCACTTGGGGGCGATATAAAAGGCAATTCTTAAAATGCAAGTAATCTTTAGGAAAAATATTATGAAAGGACTTTATTAGTATTCCGTTGTGTTGTGTTAGCATCCATTTCATGGGAAAGATGTTTCATTTTAACAAGATCCTATGCTGCAAGAAAATTAATTTTTTTTTCCTTTGGCACAGCTCCAATCTTTTTTTTTTTTCCTTTCCCCTCCCAATGGATGAAATGATCAGAGTAGAAAACACATTTTTATGAAAGAACACATTTATAGGTGAATGTGACCAATGAAAATATTTGAAGTTAAACAATGAAAATCAAGTGATTGATGCAGCTCATGTTGGTGAACAGTTTGGGGTTCTGCTGACTGGTGAAAAGGAATGACCATCTACTCCAACTAGTGAGGGCGTGTGTTTTAATCCGCTAATGTTGCATATTGATTTTGGAAGATTTGCAATGTGATACATGCGATAGATATTTTTGCAGCTGGTACCAAGTGTATCCAGTACTAATATTTATTTTATTATTCATTACATTCTTGTACTTTCCAATTTTTAGGCATAAAGTTTATCCTTGAAATACTTTTTAAAAAATCCACTTTCCTACCCTTTGGAAGTCTAGGAGAACTGTTTCTCTTTTGGTGGCAGTGGGTATTGGTTTCTGATCGCTGTTCTAACAAATTACAGGAAATAAACTATGTAAATCGATTATGTGACCATTCTAGTTCTCAGTGAGCTAAAATCAAGATGTTGGCAGGACTGTGTTCATTCTGGAGGCCCTAGGAGATTATTTCCTTGTCTTTTCCAGCTTCTAGAGGCTGTCCACATCCCATGGCTCGTGGCCCCTTTATCCATCACCAAAGCCAGCCTTGTTACATGGCTGTGATCCCTTTTCCACAGTCCATCTCCCTCTGCCTCTCACCTGGGCAAGCAAAGGCTCTGGTTAGGGACCCATGTGCCAAAATTGGGCCCAGGCAGATAATCCAGGCTAATCCTCCACCTCAAAGTCCTAAATGTCTGCAAAGTCATTTTTGTAAGGTAACGTAACACATTCACAGGTTCTAAGGATTTGGATGCAAACATCTTTGGGGGGTGATTATTCTGCCTATATGTGCAGGAAGATGAGGAAAGTCAACAGCAATAGCAGTTACTGCCTTTTGTTTTATTTGGTGCCTCTTTTGTGCCTTCTGCAAAAGCGACCATGTAAGGATACATGATCGGCACTTGACAAGTATTTGTTGGGTAAATGAATGAAAGGTTGATTGATTCTCATCTGTTTTCATCAGACGGCATTATTTAGATCATGTAGCAGAAGGGGAAGGGCGCTTCAGTACTGGTCACCAAAAGAGAAATGAGAAGGTTCTATAGGAACTTCCTGATAGGTATAACCAAATCCAGGCTTGGTATGACGTTTTGCCAGAGATGTGGGGGTATCGTAAAACTAAATGTCAGGTGTTTGAGTAAAGTCACTGTTCACACTCAGAGGTCTGAGTGCAAGCCTGTACACCTGTTCTCTGAAGGAAACAGTCAGCGGAAGGTACACGACTCTGAGTATTCCTTCACCCCGTAAAATACGGGGAAAAGATGACACAAAGCTCTGCGCACAGGTGACCTGGAATAATCTGGCGTCATGCATGGTTCTTCTTGACCACAGTCAACAGGGTTGTGAAGCTTCTGGTCACTCCTGAGCATTAGCTGTCATGAACCTTGTGTTTGCCCAAGAGGAAGCCGAGCGTACACCTGCCTTTTTTCCTACTTTAGAGTTGGAAATCTGCCGGGGAAAAGTGTTGGGTTTTGGACCATAAGACCTGCATTCGGATCTCGCATGACTGGGTGACATAATGTATTTATAAAATATGATGAAAATATCTGCCTTATGGATCAGTGAAGGGATTAAAGATATCTTTATAGGACTTTAGTGCAGGAACAATAGAACAGGTACTCTATAAATAACAGGTATCACTATTATTGTTACTATGAAACTTCTCACCCAGCTTCTCATTTTGTCAGAGTTGTGTTATTCAAAAATATCATCCACTCAGATAATTAAGGGGCTTAACTGGCTAAGAGTTTAGGCTCTGGATTTATTCATCCATTTACTTACTCGTTTTTTCCCCACACATTCCAGAGTTTTCTATTACTGACTATTCACCATGCAATGGGCTGTGAATATGATAAGAGAAGAGATGTGGTCTCTTGCCTCATAGTGCTTTCACTCTAACGGGAGGGAGAGGCCATGGAGGAAATGAACAGATTAAAGCTCAAATCCTGGGGCTGCAACTTATCAGCTGTGTGGTCCTGGGTGGATGACTGAACCTCTCTGAACTCTATTTCCTGAGGTTAATAGGGCTTAACTTGAAACATTAAATTACATAATGCATATAAATGCTTAGCAGAGTCCTTGGCACATAAGAACTATTCTTTTTTAATTTTTAAAAGTGTTATTTAGTACCTAAAGAAGACATAGCACTATTTTATTTTAATTTTTTTTTTCAGTTTACTTATTTTGAGAGAGAGAGAGAACGTACAAGTGAGCGCAAGGAAGGGCAGAGACAGAGGGAGAGAGAGAAAGAGAAAGAGAGAGAGAGAGAGAGAGAGAGAGAGAGAGAATCCCAAGCAGGCTCCATGCTGTCAGCACAGAGCCCAATGGGGGCTCGAACCTACAAACTGTGAGATCATGACCTGAGCTGAAAACAAGAGTCAGACACTTAACTGACTGAGCCACCAGATGCCCTGATGTGGTACTATTTTTGATGAGGAAGTTATGCCCTTTACAGGGAAAGCCCCAAATAGCCTATAAACTTAAAAAAAAAAAAAAAAAAAAAAGGTGAGGCTGTATTCTAATCTTCCCTTGTGGGTCCTCATGGTCAGTATTTCAGGGAATACTACCCTGCTAATATGATTGCTCCTATGCCTACCTATATTCCTATTATTACTATTCCTACTAATACTTAACTCGTACTAGGGTTTTGGTCTGTGTCGGTCACTATTCTAATCACAGTGCCTGCAGTACGATCCTCCATTCATATCACAGGCTCTAGGATGGATCAGGCACTGTTACAGAACCCATTTCACTACGAGGGGAATGGAGGAAGAGAGTGAAACCCTAGATCTACATCAAGGGCGTGAGGAGCCAGAACTCCAACCTAAGTATTATGACTCTGGGCCCGTCACACCTCAGAAGGAGGCAGGATTTGGGATAACTTTCCAGGGAGGCCAAGTTCATGGTGGGATGATGTGAAATTAGAAAAGGAATTTGGCCCTGAGATTTTTACATTGCTGCTCCAAGAGAAAAGAGCTAGGGCTCATTTGCTCCTGTGTTCCTTATTTGCTCAAACCCTGAATGCCTACCAAGTCCTGGATGCTGTTCAAGGAGATGAAATTTGTGCCTTCAGGCAGAGCTTGGTCCATTGCGGGGGCAGGTAGTGACAAGGAACAGGACGTGAAAATATAGTGTGCTGCCTGGTCTAGCAGGTCTGGGTATGTGGTCCTCAGGGAGATTGAGGACATGTCATCTAGCCTTGGGTGGCCAGGAGAGGTCTTCTAGAGGAAACAAGTTGTGAGGAAAATTTGAGATTTGCTTCCTGGAGCCTTAGAAAATTATTTACTAATATACTCAGAGGAACGTATATCATAATAGTTAAGCATAGAGGCGTTGGAGTTAAAACTGCCTGCTTTCAAACCCTATGTCTGCCATTTTCTAATGTGTAAACCTTTTCCTCATTAAGCCCTTGGAGTCCTCATCTGAAAGATGGGAAGAATAAAAAAAGGACCTCTTTCTCTTTGAATGGCAGTGAAGACTACATCCAAAGCTGTTGGCACAGTGCCTGGTATACGGTAAATGTCCATTTATTACCATTACTCTTGTCATTGCATCATCATTATCACCATTATCATTATTTTTTAAAGAAATATGAAATAGCATGATAGGTAATAAAGGGATTATTTTGGTTGTTGTTGCTGAATTATTAAGAAACAGTACATTGGCCTTAATTTGGGGGCTGGAAAAATTTCAGACAATTTATAAGTCCCTGTGATCTTATACAAACATATATTGCTGGAATTGATGTGTGCAAAGAGCACAGTTTGTTTTTACCCTAGTTGAAAATGTGCAATGACATAATGTTACCCTTTAAGATAACAGAAGCCAGCTGCCCCATTCATATTTAAATATGAGTCACCTTCCAGGGAGACTTGCAAGATTCTATGTGCCAAGCAGGAGAAGTAAAAATTGCTAGCAAGGCAGGAAAGAATAAATTCACACTTGGAAGTTGGTATTATAGGCTAGAGGCCCCATCTAGCCAATTCCTTTATGGAGCAGAAAACGGCACCCTAGTGGCCAGAGGGAAGAACTGCAGCACCATGGCCTCATGATCCACGTTTTTGAAGCCTGGAACCCTCCTCACATTTGGGGAACCATTTCCACTTGATTAAAAATATTTTGGGTAAGTGGCACCCATGCCCAGCCACAAGCACAGTCTGCTGTAATGACTTTTAAAAAACAGAGTGTAGTTATTTTTTAATTTACCCCTAAAACCTTGGGATTGAGTTGGCCAACCTCTTCAAATGTCTCTCAGTTCAGCAGAGCAGATTTCAGAAGAAAAGTAAAGACCAAATTCTTGACTATTGGTACAACAAAACGAAGGCCTGAAATGTCAGATAATGTGTGTCTTCATAAGCGTTTGCTGTGAACCTATCAGAGAGGGGAAGCCTGTATGTGGTACTTGGAAACAACATTGAAAAAGTAATTACATATGTAAACTGAATTGACACATTGACAGTGGGTGAGCTTAGAAGGAAGGAAGGTTGGTTTGAGGGAACAATAAACTGCTAATTAGGATTCCCCTCACGAGTGAATAAGATTTGCTATGCGTCTGTCTCTGTAAACTTTTACCCTATTTGGTGATCGGGAATAAAATTTAATTGAATCAAAACCCGGAAGTCAGTTCGATTTAGGTAGCTTTGGATAAGTTGTTATGTCTTGTTGCGTAGAGCAGACCACACCACTGATGACAATCATGCTCACCCAGAATGCAGTGGACTCCACTTTCAGGAACAGAGTAAACTTGTTAAAGAAGGTAAAACATCAAGTATAACGGTGAACTTGAATTTTGCCTTTCAATAAAATCTTTTGGAGGACAGCTCAGCTATTTGAATCCTGAACTTCGACTTCTATTCAACTTCTGCCAAGTTAACAACATAATTCAAGATATACGTAAGGATTTAATAATGAAGATGTTCAGAGTGGCATTGTTTACTTTAATTAAAACTGAAAATAAGTATTTATAGTTAGCAATTAAGTAAATTATAAACACCCATACAATCATGCATTCTTGTGCTGTTAAAAGAGTTGTTTAGAGTTATATATATGAACACATAAAGATGTGTACTACATATGACTAAATGAAAAACAAGGCAGTAGATCTGATTTGATTATGATAATGATCCCACTTAATTGGTATATTTTTGTACATTACTCTTTAGATTAAAAAAGTTGCGGCATGTCTCTCCTATTTGACCTCTTTCCATTTCTATTAACTTAATATTAAGTTGATTTTGGTGGGATTTTAATGTTTGCTTTCTTAGTTCTGGAAGAGATAATATTTACTCTTGTTAAAGAGAGTTAACATATATAACCTATATTTTCTTAGCTCTATAACTAGTTATTTGTAAAAAAAGCAAAAAAAAAAAAAAAAAGATTCTTGCCCACAAGAATATTCCTACTTGAACGATATCCTTGTAATAAGCTGAATCTCTTATGTGTTCTTGATGACCGATCTAGTATCCGTGTGACTCCATTAGAGAGTCAAGAAATATATTTTGTAGGAGTAAATGACAATGAGGCACCGTCCCCCTAAATCTGCTTGAGTAAAAGTCATCTCACCTCCTCTCTCTGCTGCCATTCCACCATCTTCCTGCAGTTCCAGAAACTGAGAGAGTAAATGATAAATGGTGTCATATTATCATAAATGCTGCCTCTGTTAATTGTGTATGAAGAAACATTTTATCATTTTAGTACTAGATTCCATTTTACATTGCCTTTACGTTGTTGTAACAGTACTGACATTGGATAAATTCTGGGATTTTGGGAATGCCATTCCGCCTTGTATAATTTGGTGAAAGGCATTTTAGAACGATTCTGGCTTTAAGTTACATGTGAGGCTGCATATGCCTGTATATTGGGTCAGGATTTCTCATTCTTGGTGCTACTAACATTTTGGGTTGAATAGTTTTTTATTGTAGAAGGCTGTCTTGTGCACTGTAGAATATTAGCGGCATCTCTGGCCTCTACTCATTAGATGCCTCATCTCTCCCTTGTTAAATTTTGAGCAATCAAAAATATCTGCAGAAATTGCCAAATGTCACTTGAGGGAAGGTGAATTGCCCTTCCCCTACTGGAGAGGCACTGGCTTAGGTTGCTATATATGCATAGTATTAATGGTGTTATTTTGGGACGATTAGGACGCAGATGATACCCCCCCTTCTGTCTACTTCTCTTATTTAACGTGTATAGATTGATGTCTGTTATTCTTTTTTTTTTTTTTTTAATTTTTATTTTTTTAAAATTTATTTCTAGGAGAGAGAGAGACAGCGTGAGCAGGGGAGGGCCAGAGAGAGAGGGAGTCACAGACTGAAACAGGCTCCAGGCTCTGAGCTGGCAGTCAGCACAGAGCCCGACGCGGGGCTCGAACCCACGAACCGCGAGATCATGACCCAAGCGAAAGTCGGACGCTTACCCGACTAAGCCACCCAGGAGCCCCTGATGTCTGTTATTCTTATTTTAGAAAAAAAGTTTAAAAGTCAATAAATAGATAAATGAATGAATGAATGAATGAATGAATGAATAAGTCAAAGCTCTGAGAAGCAGAACAGACAGCACTAGGTTCCTATGGTCCTTGCTGTTGGAGGGCTTTTTGTAATTTGCCCATACCTTCACACACACATCATTCTTTCGGGGTCCTTCGGTTTTATGAACTAGGTAAAGAGGGATTATTATTACATTACTTCTTTATAGATATAAATGCTGAGGTCTAGGTGGATGCGTCCAAGTGGTTATTTGTAACAGAAGTTGTCACAAAGCGCTGGATTCTTTAATTACGTTCATCACTGATTGGGGGCCCATAGCCTTTTCTATGTGTGAAAAGCCACGTAGGCGTGGCTCTGAGTTGCATTGGCCCCTGGGAGTGGTGTGCATATCACTGTGGCTGTGTAGACTCTTTAGTGGGGGATTGCAATCGACAAATAAAAGGAAGGGCAGAAAGGCAAGGCACTTCCCATTAAAGACGTGAACGATGGTGGAGTCTGACATGGATGCTGATTTCCTTGACAGAACCCCAGACTGACATGTGTCAGTTTTGTGAGTTCTTCTCTGTGAAATCCTTCATGGACTCTGCTTCTCTGTCTTGGATGCATATTTATTTTGAGAAATTTTAATGGAATTAATTCACTTTCTTTTAAGAGAAACAGGCCCTTCCAGATTTCCCTTTATACTGAGTTTCTCAGGTTCTCCCTCTCTCTCTCTTTTTCATTGGTGCATTTTTTCTAGTTCTATTAACATAATGGGAATTAAGCATGTGCATCGGCTGGCACACAGACCCATATGCTGGGAATTTAATTTCTCAGTCTAGGTGTGTCTTGGATAAGGAACAGTAATTATTATTACCCATTAATATCAGAGTGCACAAAAATACCCTGAGAAGTAAATATTTAATATTTCACACTCATTGCCTTTTTTTTTTTAGTTTTTAATTTACTGTGTGCATCGCAAGCAAATTGTAGGTCTTCTCTTCTGCCAGTCTAAAAATTAAGCTCTTTTAATTTTGAATAGCATCTGATTGTTAAACACACACCATTATATTTTCTTACATTGAGTATTGAGCATTCCAGCATATCTGAAAAGGAGTCAACATAGAGATATAGGTGAGTGTAAGAAATCTCATTTTAGATTTTAATTTTAGTTGCAATTTTAAGAGCATTAATACCTCGCCCCAGTGACTATACTTTTAATTTAACCCACTGTGATTGCATTCTCACATTTCAAAACTGACAAATGAATGGGAAGGAAGGGAGGGCTTTATGTAGTGTTGGACTTGGCATAACTCCTTTAAAAGCAACATTACCCATCTCTGGATCTTGGAATGCACTGCCAAGAAGAGAGCCCAGCACATAATTTGGTTCTCCAAATAATTCTTGAACTAATCAAATCAATCTGTGCCTTGTAACTCCTCCATTCCCCTTCTTGGCTTCCTGGTCTGTTGACTTTACATCTTCTCTTGCTCTGCCCTTGGATTGACCTTCAGATCTGACCATTTGTCTTTAGGGTCGTGACCCTCTGTTCTGCGACTTGCTCTAGTCTATTGGGGTAAACTGTGATTGTGGCTATCACTTATGTCATCAGTAAGCCCCCAAACTAAAACACCCGTGATTTCTGTTAGCTTAGATTTAGGATTGCAAAGCCACTGTGTCCGAGAGCCAGATATATAACAAATGCATGGAGTGTGCACTGAGCAAGACAATGGGCAGTGATGAAGGACCTTATCTGGAGCATTAGAAGACTTGTGTGAAAGGGAGAGTGGCTACTCTAGTCCTCCTCAGTGATACTCTTCCAGAATGTGAACCCAGAGTGGTCAGATGTTTTCATTCAGAGAAAAGTACAGAAATCTAGACTTGTGGTTGAAATATCTCTATTTCCAAATGTAACGATAAATTTCTAATTTTTATAAATTCCATTGCACAGCTCTCAGGAAATTTTTAAATTTGACTGGATCTTTGTGGTGCGGTTAAGGAATTATTATTGACTTTTTTTTTGGTCTAATTTGATATGGGTTTTATAGCCGTGTTTTTAAAAATGCTCTTATATTTTCAAAATAACCTCTGAACTTTCCAGATGAGTGATGTCTTGTATAAGACTTGCTACAAAATGGTCCAAGGATTAGAAAGGGGAAGTGATTAGAGATGAAGCAAAAGGTGTAAATAAAGCAACATTGACAATGAATTGATAATTATTGAAGCTGGATGATGGATGAACGTATGCATATTTAAATGTGTATGTGTTTGAAGTTGCCACAATAAAGAGTTAAAAAAAAAAAAAACAACCCAAAACCCAAGGCCATAGGCCAGCTTTGACCTCAGGAGTTGACTTGTTAGAGCTGTCTCTGATCCAGGAGTTTTTCTGTACACATCACAGTCTATTTATGTTTTCAATCTGTACTATATTTGGTTATAGTGTTTTTTAAACTTTGTCACAAGCAGACTGCTCTAATGCAATGCGACTAGTCCCTTATCCCATAATTCTTAAACTCCTTTGAACAAATGCCTGTTCATCCCATTTATGTGTACATTTTTAAACCTGCTATCATATTCCCTAGAGGTTTCATCCTTCCAGAAGATATTTATTTCTTCCTTATTCTCTCCTCATTTAACAGTTCTCAAATTTATCTGCATGCATTTCAGAGGTGTCTCTCTTTTGATCCATTGTGCTTTTTTTAAGGCTCGTGGGATTTTGCACAAATTTCAAATGTGTCATGTGTTGGATAAAAGAGAGATGTATTTCCTTTTTAATTTTGTCACCCTTCTTACCTATTTTTCCTTTCTCTTCTTTCAGGACATGAATCTGCCTGTTTATTTCTCCTGGTTTTGGCTGGGAGCTCCTTGAAGATGGCTATGGTTTGCCAGGCTAATGCCTAGTGCATGGACAGCCTTTCATTTATTCAGATATATTTACTGAGCTCCTTTCTCTGTGACAAATTTTTTAACCTTATTTTTCGCTGCTTCAACTCCACTTCTTTCTTGCTAAAAGTGAGGCCTTACTCTTGTGCAAAAGGAGAGTAATATTCTAATTATTCTTTGGGCAATTTGTCTCCTTACTCTCAGATTCTATACAGGCTGACTGGATCCCCATTCATTGCCCAATTTTGTTTCCTCCTTTTCTTTCCTCTTCTTCTTTTTAAAATTTTTTAAAATATTTTTTTATTTATTTCTAGGGGAGAGAGAGAGAGACAGTGTGAGCAGGGGAGGGTCAGAGAGAGAGGGAGTCACAGACTGAAACAGGCTCCAGGCTCTGAGCTGGCAGTCAGCACAGAGCCCGACGCGGGGCTCGAACCCACGAACCGCGGATCATGACCTGAGTGAAAGTCAGACGCTTAACCGACTAAGCCACCCAGGGGCCCCTCCTCTTTTCCTTTTTAAGCAAACTTCAAAGTGACAGACGAAGGGCTCCTTGGATTTCTTTTGCTTTTTACCAATCTCTGATTTTATAACTTGCTTTGCCAAGATCTCTTCCTTTGTTTCTTTATTCAACAAACATTTATTGGACACCTATAGTGTGTCAGGCACTGTTCTAGACTGTGAGGATTTGGCAGTAAACAACAGAGACCAAAATCTCTGCGTTAAATTAAAAAGGAAAATGGATAGGAAGTGAATTTCAACAATGAGAAAAAAGGACTTAGTAGCTTCTTAAAATCTGTATCTGTTGATCAACAATTACAGTAGCTTTAATATTTTCTATTTTTGTTTTCTTTTTGAATATACTTGTTTAGAAAGAGGTCTTCCCTCTCTCTTACCAGGCCCCATTTGATGTTTTACATATGATCTCTCTCTCTTTCTCTTCTTTGAACATGTTAATGGAAATATATTATTTAGGTAAGAAATATACTATCTTGAATAAGATAAAGTTAAGTAATATTAAAATTCATAGTGTATCTATAAAATGTTTTTATTTCACATCTAACACTTTTATTAGGTGTTAAGATACAGTGTTATTTGAATTAACAAAAGATACTCATTCATGTCAGGAGATAAACAGCCCTTATCCGTATATGCTTCCCACTCTGAGTATCAGGCAGAGTTCAGCCCTTATCAGTTGCTTATACTTTTCCAATGACAAGAAGCTATATCTTGATGCCAAAGTTAACTGGTGCTAAATCGAATAAAAGCCTTATCTACATAAACAAGCTTGTTAAGGAAATATTATGGCATTTAGTCAACTAACCAGCTATGAAAGTAATTGCATCCAGAGAAAACATCAATCTGTAAGAAATACCTCATCTGTTTGTGTCCCCAAAAAAGCATGCAGGCATTTATGTACATGATAGTCGGAGACCTGTACTAAGGGGAAAAGAAAAAAAAAAGCTTCTTAATACTGCTACTAAATTACATCAGACTTCCTCCTTTCTATTATTTAGTCACAAAATGACTCTGCCCAATTTTAGGCAAGCAAGAATGCAGAATAAATTTTATGGATGATTTCTAATTTTTTGTTGATGAGGAGGCTGATGACAGTGAGTTCTTTAGATACACTATTCTTTTCTCTGTTCCCTCCTTCCTTCCGTCTCTCATTGAATGTTTATTTATCTTTTTAAGGTTATCTGATCCTAAAAGGGTGGAATATTTTTAATTCATTTTGAAAGAATGTTTCCATATACATTCTTAAAAATTTTGGATTATTCTTGTAGGACTTTAACACAACACTGAAATTTTGGCATCTGTAAGCATAATTCAACGAAGAATTGTCTTTGCCTTGTTTGAGGACATTTAGTTTTGAAATAACAGCATTAGAGTCTTTTGAAAATAACAGAACATGAACATAAAATTATTTCCCTTGGAAAAAACTGTAGCTAATTTTTCCTTTGGCTGATTTGCTGCTGAAATCACACATTCGTATAAATGCCAAGCTATACATATGCATATACATATGTATATAGATAAGCACGTGTGTGTGTGCGCGCGCGCGTGTGTGTATATGTAAAATTCCACTCTACAATCATGGTATAAATTGGAGAATTTGTCTTTTTAAATTAACACTCATTCATATACAGGTCAGGAAGTAATGCAGAATGTTGGTGTTGCTAGCACATTTCATCCAAGATTTCAATTAATTAAGTTTTACAATTCCCCCATGCAGTGGGCAAATACTGTCATTATCTCTGCTTTATTGATGGGAAATCTGAGAGTAAAATCTTGTTCAAGGTCAAACAAAATCCAGATCCTCAGAGCCAAAGTAAAAGGGAAATTTGAGACATTTTATTTGATATTTCAGTGAAAGATTACTCTTTGTTGAATGAATAAAATGTACATATTAAGTACAGATTTCAGATCTGAATTGGTCAAAATATCTCCTCATTTTTTTTTCTTTTGAGAAAAATGCCATCAAAACTGTGAATTTAGTTGAATTTCGTTCAGCCTCAAGAGAGTGGATGCGTGCTAAGAGCCCAATTCAATTCTCTCAACCCAGTGTGGGGAATGCAAAAGGGTCCTGGGCTCCATAAGGTAGGATGGACACCGAATTCCATTGCCAGAGCACCATTTCTGCCTGACTTTATTTTAAACCTGTAGTTCTAGCTTGCCTCAGTTTTGGTGCAGTTAAAGTTCCAACTAACTCAGAACAGATTTGGATATTCCAAGCAGAATCACCAGATTGAACGAAAAAGTCTCCTAAAAATTCAGAGAGCTATGGGGACGATTACAGGTTTATATACTTTGAAGTATAATGCATCTCCTGGTCCACTTCTAGTCTCAAACCGTAAAAACCTAGTGCTGACTTTGTGGCTGCGAGATAGAGAAGGAAGAATTTCATTTAATGGATATTAGGTAATTGATCATTTACTTGCCAATAATCACAAACAGAGTCATCCCTAGGAAATATTCTGGTTCAAAGTTCTTTGCTAATTACATTGTCTCATTTGTTTCTTTGTGATGATAGAGGAGCTACACTCACTGAGCGCTTGCTACTTATCAGACACTGACCAAACTATCATATATGTGTCACAATAGGTGGGTTCTGGTTTTAATCTCATTTTACCTTTGGAGAATCCAAGGCAGAGAGATAAAATCATTGCCTAAGAACACCGAGCAGTCATGAGATAGAATACAGGTTTGAGTCTGGTTTGTCGCACTCTGAATCCTAAACCTTCAGGAACTATCACTGCTCTTGTCAGTGGGCAGATATTAATGTACCCATTTTATGGATTGAGGGAACCAGTGAGGTTAATTGATCTATTTAAACTCATGAGTCTCTATTTTTTCCTAACAAAGAACTGACTCTACCAGATCACAAACTTTTTGGATGACAAAAATGTGTGCTGACTAGAAGGTTTTTGTATGCATTATTTGTAAAGTGACATGTTTATTGTACAAATAAATAATAATTGAACTTGAATCAATAGAAATTTAATTTTAAAATACAGGAAGAGAACATTAGGTAAGCATTTTAGACAGAGATCATAAATTCAAAATTTAGTTCCTCAGGTTCAATTTGGTTATGGAGGGCTTTTTAGCCGTTTTAGCGAATAACACCATCATTTATACATTTCACTTGCAAATACTTATAATTGTCAACTGTATATTTGTTGTTAAGGGTTGTATTTTAAAAAATCCTTGAAGATGCCGACTCTCTTGAAGATCTTGAATTTCTCTGATGATAAAGATCTGCTATATGGAAAACTGAGTAACAGGAGACTGTGAAGTGCTGTATAGATTTATAGGAAAAGAAAGACCCCTGTCAGTTGGCATTAGTCGGGGACATCTTCATGGAGATCATTGATCCTGATCTGGGTCTGGAAGGAATAAGAGAATTGGGAATTGCTGACAGCTAAATGCTGGGCACATTACTCTGCTATTGCAAGGTTTATCATTCATTGCCAGAATACTCACATAGGGCCCTCCTATGCCAGGCACCATGCTATAAGCTGGGGAAACACCCTTGACAATGACATGTAGGTCTGGGCCCCCACAGACTGTACAACCTAGAGGAGAAACCAACGTTAAACAAGCAATGATTATAAAGTCTGTGCTATGGGAGCCCAGAGCAAAGGAATTTGCCCCAGTGTGGGAGTCAGGGGGGCAAACCTCACCCCCCCCCGCAATGGCCCACTAGGAAAAAGTGTTCTTTCTTTCTTTTTTTTAAATAAGAGATTTTAAAAAGTAAAAAAAAATCAGGAGATGTGCTAACTCTGGTTATCAGCAGTATAATTCATACACGATAACTTTTCATCAGTGCCCATCCTTCCTCGGCTGCTCTGGTTATGTCTGAGCAGACTTTTCTGCTACTTTCTGGAGAATATCTGGAGGGTTCTAATTAATTTGAAAATCATCCTAGGAGGGGTGCCTGGGTGGCTCAGTTGGTTGAGTGTCCGACTGTGGCTCAGGTCATGATCTCGCTCATGGGTTCGAGCCGTGCATCAGGCTCTGTGCTGAGTCTGCCTTAGATTCTGTGTCTCCCTCTCTTTCTGCCCTTCCCCTGCCTACACTCTGCCCCTCGGAGGGGTGGACGTGCTACTGGCATCTAGTGGGATGAGGCAAGGGACCCTACTAAGAACCCCACAATACACAGGACAGTCCCCCCTCCCAATCACTCCCACAGAGAGAATCATCTGGCCCCAAATGTCAATGTACTGACATTGAGAAACTCGGATCTAGATATATGAAAACTTGGGCTGAATTTGGGTAATAGGGTTGTTCACACGGGCAAAAAGCTTAGAATATATACAGATATGGAAAGGCATTTTGGTTAGAAATTTTGGGTTCAACACGTCTTATTGTGAAGGGTCATGGATGGCAAATCAACTGAAGTTGTTTGTACTTATTTTAATAGGCAGTGAGAGACATCATTTCAAGATTCTGGCCTGAGCCTGAAGTGAGTGGCAAAAAAGAACCATATTTGAGAAAGATGTGTCCAGTGACACGTGTAGCATGAGAAGAACAGGGGACACACAGAGGTGGGAAATGATCTCAGTAGTCTAGACTGGAGGTAGGGGGAGCTTAAACTAGAAAAGACGACAGTGAAGATAAGGAAAGAATAAAGACACGGGCCAAGATGTTGTTAAGGCCATGACTTGAGAATGTGGTTTACGGAAGGTTGTGGAAGGAAAAGAGGTGAGGCCCATGCCAAAGATGAGAACCTGCACACTGACCCTGGCCTTCATGAGAAGCAGGCACAGCAGGAAGAAGGGTTCGAGGGGGCGGGGGTGAAATTGAGTTTGTACATGTTGTGGTTGAGATGCGGGCAAGACCTTGAGTTGCAGCCATGGAGCTGGTGCATGTGCAAGTGTTAGTCGGGGGCCCAGAGCCACGACCAGGTCTGGGGACCAGGCTAACATCTTTCTTCCAAGCCAGAGGTCCTAAACTGGCAACCTGCAGGCCCCATCTGGGCTGCAGATGTGTTTTCCTTGGCCCGTATAGTGTTTTAAAATTCTTTCAAGCCTCCAACAACATCCACATCGAGAGACTGCATATAGAAACCCATCTTTTTAGCTTGTCTTGAAATATGAGAGCATCTGGCAATTCCGGGTTCTCATTTTTGCATGGCAGCAATCTGAGCTGAGGCTCAGCTGCCCCCTTGAGATGCCATGATGCCTCCAGGTTGCCTCCTGCTAACACTCCCTGATTTCACCTGGATGGCCCACCTGGAGCATTTACGCTCCCTGCCTCAAAGCTGAGTTCGCCATCCCTGGTTTACAGGCTGATTGCATTATTATTATTTTTTTTAATGTTTTATTTATTTCTAGGAGAGAGAGAGAGAGAGAGAGACAGCGCGAGCAGGGGAGGGTCAGAGAGAGAGGGAGTCACAGACTGAAACAGGCTCCAGGCTCCGAGCTGGCAGTCAGCACAGAGCCCGACGCGGGGCTCGAACCCACGAACCACGAGATCATGACCTAAGCGAAAGTCGGACGCTTAACCGACTAAGCCACCCGGGCGCCCCTGCATTAGTTACATGTCTCTGAAAGAAGCCTTTCTGGAGACGGGCACCCTCCACCTTTGCCCGTTACCACGCACTTCCCACTTGCATCCTTGACTGTGCTTGTATCTATAGCATCTCCCATCCGTCTCTCCAGACTGACTTTCCTCTCTCTCTTTTTTATTTTTTAAAGTTTCTTTTAAACTGTAAACATGAGCAGGGGAGGGGAAGAGAGGGACAGAAAGAGACTCCTAAGCAGGCTCTGCACTGTCAGCGCGGGCTCAAACCCATGCACCATGGACCGTGAGATCATGACCTGTGGGGAAATCAAAAGCCTGACACAACCCACTGAGCCACCCAGGCGCCCCAGACTGACTTTTTTTCTGCTGTGGAAATGTACAAGGCTCCCCTAACTTACAAAGTGTTCATGAGATCCCACCGTCTCTCAAGGTCCCTTTGCCCTTTAACTCAATCATTTTGTTGGAGCAGTGAATGATTATATGAGTGGATGAATCTGCCCTGCACCGGTTTCCTCACCCTCCCTTGAGTATGCAGCACTGATTCTCAGTGGCAGCAGCTGTGGTTGCCTTCGAAGCTTTGCTCTTCCCATAATCCCCAGCAGTTCCTTTCGCTTTACCTAACCGGGATCTATCTGTATGCCTCTTCTGCAAGCACAGCTTCAAACAAGTAAGCCCCGGAACTAGCCCTATACCCCAGATACCCGTCCTAAGTCCCTCCTACGGGGAAATTCTAGGGCTGCCACTGCTCTTGCGTCCACCCTTTTACTAAATTTCTTGCAATCCTCCAGAAACCTCTCCGCCCTTCTTTCTAGAAATCTCCTCCTTATCATGGGAGACAGTGGAGCGGGGTGGTTCAGAGTACAAGTTGTGAGGTCGGGCTTCTGAGCTTGAGTCTTAACTTCTGAGCTGAGTTGTTTTGAGGATTAGTTAAGGGAAAACTAGCTTACCATGGCTCCTGGCGTATTTTAAGCAACATCAGAGGCAACATCATCATTCTTCATCCTGATTCAAGACCCACTTGTCGGCAAGAAATGTTTTTCAACAAAGTCAGTCCTGAGATCTCTCCTGTAAGTCCTAATGCTCTTCTTGTCTGGACTATTCCAGTTCACCCATTTTACAGTTCATAATGATATGACTAGGCTATGAGCTTTCAGCAGACCAGAACCATCTTTTCTACCTCTTTGGGCTCCCAATCAGCATATTCTAAATGCCAAATAACGTACATGGCTTTCCATGAATCTGGGTTAGGATAAAAAAATTATTTGAGGCTGGGAAGCACAAAACTGTTTTAAAACAGAATTCTGCCGTCTTTTCACTTAATTAGAAGGAAACTGTTTTGTGTTTCTCATCTGTCTATTGTGCCGTCTTAAAATAGGAATGATAAAATAGGCCAAGTACTAATCCAGCAGTCATTCTCAGCAAACTGGGACTTGACACTTTAATTAAGATCATGTAGTAAAGCGTTTGGCCAGAAGATGGTGCAGTGTTCAAGGGATCGTTCCGTCTGAAAGTCAGAACTGATTTTTTAAGGGAATGAAATCGCCGTCCGACCAAGTCTATAAAGAAACAGAAGAAAGTGATGCCAGTTCGGCTTTGACACCATCCTAGGGCTTAGCAAGTGTCATGCTTTCATGTAGTTTCTTACTTCTTAGTGCCTAGCATAATGAGCTGGAGGAGACTTCTAATTAGCTAAATATTATTGTACATCAGAGTGGGGCCATGCTTCCTGTACATTCTTATTTGTGTTTTGTCAGCCAAGGGAAGAAAGCTGTCAGAGGCAGGAACAGATGTAAGAAAGGCACAAAACATGCCAGAAGTCACGGCACCTCCTTACAATTGGATGAGTCATTTTGCTTTGCGTGTTTTTATTCTGATATTAGCATGAATCCTTCACGTCCGTGTGTGTGACTGGAAACACCTTTTGTGTGTGGTGTGCGTGCAGTGCACATGGGCCCAAGTTTTGCCTACCCTTGACAAGGTCGTGTGAGGAGGCTGCTTGCTTAAATATTGGCTGTAAAACGCAAATGGACATGACTGTCTCATTATTTTCTATAACGTGATGAGTCAGGTAAAGAATATTGCACTTTGCTTAAATGTTGTGGTTATATTGATTGGAAACTAATTAAAAAGGGAAGACTCAAAGTTGGTGCTGATCACCCATCTTCTATCAAGTTTGTGTATCATGTACTGGTTCCTTTTTTTTTTTCCCCATGTAAAGTCTTCTGAAAATTGAAAACTAATTTATTATCATGTAGTTATTAGCACAATCACAAAAGAGGTCACTGGTCTTTCCTTTAATTTCTGTCACAGGCTGCAGGCCGTATTATGCTAAATCAAGGATACGGGGAGATAATTAACATAGCAACTGTGGCAAGTTTAATAGGTGAGTGATGAACATTGAGAGTTAGGTTTCAAAATTCATGTCTTAATTACCACCCGCCTGAGTGTTGGTGATGAAGCATTGCTCTGGTACCTGTATCACAGCTACTAGCATCCCCCAACCCCCGCCTGTCAGGCCCAAGTTTTTGTGAGTTGTCTCTAAAAACTTGTTAGGGGGTGCCTGGGGGGCTTAGTCGGTTAAGCATCTGACTTCGGCTTAGGTCATGATCTCACGGCTCTTGGGTTCGAGCCCCGCGTCGGGCTCTTTGCTGACAGCTTAGAGCCTGGAGCCTGTTTCGTATTGTGTCTCCCTCTCTCTCTGACCCTCCCCTGCTCACACTGTCTCTCTCTCTCTCAAAATAAATAAAAACATTAAAAAAAAAAAACCTGTTGTTAGATCCAGAGACTTCAAGGAGAAGGGGGAAGGTGTCTTGTGTTTTGTTTGAAAAAGCGATGTAGCTACCTTAGGCTATTCCAATGTGTGGCTCTTCCAGAAGAATCCATTGTACTGTAGCAGTCGTCACCTGGGATGACGTTGTCCCCCAGCGGACATTTGACACCTTCCTGGAAACATTGTTGGTCGTCACAAGTGGGGTTTAGGGCAGAGGGTATGATGGCGTCTGATGGGTGAAGACCAAAGATACGGCTACAATTCCTACAACACACGGGGCGGCCCCCGCGGCCCAGGCTTGGCCCCTCGTGTCAGTAGTGCTGAGGCTGAGAAACGCTGCCCCAGAAACATCTAGTGTATCTGTGCCTGTTCTGCATTGCTGCTTGCCAACAGGTGTCACCACAACCCCTGTTCTGTCTGCAGCGTTGTCGACAAGAGAGTCCATAAACCCTTGTAACATATGGAACGAAATCCCAACTGCAAAGCTTTTGTGGAAGGCAGTTACATGCTGGTGAGCTGAGGCCCTCTGCAACCAAAATTGATCAATTACACAAATTAAGCATAGCCCTTAAGGAATTTATTTTATTGGTCTGGACATCTGTTGCAGTATTGTCCAAATCCAAAACTCAAATGGTGCCTCCGGTTGCCAAGTTAGGCAAGAAAATCTAGTAGCTATAAAAGTACAACTGAAAACCCTATATTAATATCACGTCCATCTGCTGAATGTTACATAAATATGCAGACTTTTTATTTTCCTTGGGAATAACATTTATTTTTACTGTGCCCAGTTTGACATTCTTATGACATTCTGTTCAGTTTATTACATTGTAACTTTAAATGTTTCTTCAAAAATGCATTTATAATGTTGTTGTTAATCTTTTTTCAAGGGTCTGTACCACCTGGTTAACTTACAGTTAAATAGAGAAGTCCTTTTTCTTATAGGAAGAATGGGAAATCTTTGGACAAAGAGGCTCAGAAAAGATTTTGAGTAACACTTGTGTAGTGTAAAGGGAAATTATATAACAGCCACGAATGCTAATATTCCATCCTGCTCTTTTACAAGTTGAAATGTAATCTCCATTTTAAACTAAATTAGCATCATTTCCAAACAGAGTATCATATTTATATCAGATTTATACAACCACATCAGATTACTATTAACATGTAAAATAGTCTCTTTTATGCCGCGGGTAAAAAATAGATTGAAGAGAATGATTTGGTTTCCACTGTAATGTCAGGGATTTAAATTAATCTGAGTGGACATGTTTAGATGGAGAGTTAGTCCTTCGCTGAAGAAACAGCAGGTAGGGGTGGCTTTACCTTAAGAACCTGTTGGGATCCTGGCATGAAGAAAATTTTGCAGTTGTAAAAGTACATCTGAAAATCATGATGTTCCTATCATGTCCATCTGCCGAATGTTAAATAAATATGTTGGTTGGTTATTTAAATATGTTGAGTGGTTAAGCCAACTGGAAAATTATAGGATATGTGTAGGAAAACGTAGAGGGCATTTTTGTTCATGTTTTTTCTTCCTTCATTCTCATCTTACGTATTCAGTAAAACACTTTTTCGTAGTCCATTATTGAATGGATTGCAGTCTAATAATAAGATAAGCTGGGGTGATCAGGGAGACTTAAAAAGCAAAAAAAAAAAAACAAAAAAACAAAACAAAACTAAAAAATAAATAAGTACCTCGTAAAACAAACAGAACTTGGCACAGACCCCTGGGAGACTTCCGTGTGTTATTTTCTGTTTTGAAAGGAAAATGTACATGTGCAGCATTTTGTCAGATTCATTTTAAAGAGCATGTGAATCTTCCCTTTAAGAGAACATACCTTGATCCTAAGTTACAAGGCTGTGAGATTCAGGACTGGTGTAACAATGGATGTTGTTTTTCCTTAATTAGAAAGTCATATTGAATTGATCATCACTTTCACAGAATTCTTGGACCCTCCCACTTAAGGGTTATCTACATAAGCCCCAAATAAACTCACTTTATTTGGGGCTTATCTAGATCTCTGATGTTAAAGAATATAAACACTCAGAAAATTGAAGGAGATGTCTGAGGGCCTGGACTGGCCAAGACGGGCCAGTTATTTGCCATTTACGTATTTGGTGAACTAATCCTGTTTGGAATTTTCATGCCAGAGATTGCCTTAGAAAAATGTGGGATGAGTAACTCACTGAGGTAGAGGGGCATAAAGGAACATCTTCCAGATACACATGAGATCAGGACATTTGCCCCTGCCTTGGCTGCTGTGGGCCCTATTGCCTTGGGCAAATCCGTTACTCCATTGGTGAAATAACCAATACGGAAACCGTCCCAAAATAATTAGTGGTGTATGTGTGTGTGTGTGGAAGTCTTTAGAAAGGCATCCCTAGCTCACAATTCAGCACTCTATCAATACCTAGGGATCCTTGCGATTTATATTGATGCACCCACTTACGTAGATGGATGAGTGAGGAGAGGAGGTAACTTGCTTTTGGAGAGATTGACTTTAACTGGCCCAACTAAAAATCACTCTTTGATTCCCAGTAGTCTTAAAACCAACAGGCATTTTCTTTTCCTGTTATAGAACTGCTGCATTTATTGAAGTCATAAGCCCGTAGTCTATCTTTAGACTCTTGATGTAATTTCTGAATCACCAACCATTTCTGAGACCACAAGATATTTAAAAATAAGATAAGAAATATTGACTGAGACTCCCTGATGCCTGCAAGGGAAACGAAGATACCGTGGCTGAGGTTTACAGTGGAATTTCTCTCCTGTAACTCGTGCACATTGGAAATGACATGATCTATCCCAAGGAATAACTTAAGGCCCAATCCACTTAAACAGCTTCAAGTGATTTATCATAAATGTGCTTATTTGAAACGTTTTGCAGTAGCTGCTTATGGGAGGTGGTGGGGTTAACTACCAAAATTGTGCATAACTTGGGTCCTGTGTATGGCAATTAATCAAGGAATTATATTCTTTGACTTTCTAACAACCCACACAGAGTGCTACATCTGTGGCGTGTTTAAAGAGTCGGGGGGGGGGGGGGAGACAAGGGATGAAATATTTCTTCTAATAAAATGCTAATGGCTTTGTTTTGGAGAAAAAATATTGAATTATTGTGGGGTTAGATTTATCTGTATGAGGGTTTCTCAAGTCACAGTCAATAAGTACTTATGACAGAAAACCAACTATTTTCTGAGCACCACAGTCCATTCCTCTAAATGACTTCGGGGTGGTGGTGAGGCCCCTCCTCAAGACTGAAGCCAGAACACAGGAATTCACGTTGGTATGGAAAACTGCAGAATCCAAGACTATTGCTGCGGGCATTTACTAAATTTTCAAGCCCGTGGGAATATGTTAATAAAGACAGGGAAGGCACTATCATTTATTTGTGGCATCCTTCTGACCCATAGCTTGTAGCTCCTTGGTCATGCAGTTTTCACTGCAAGGGTTGTCAGAGAATGCCAGCTGTATTTCAGATCTCAGACCTTACAGCTCTCCAGAAGGTTTCTTTTACAAATTCAGTGGCCAAAAACTTAAAAGAGGTTAGCATGATCACAAAAGGGAAATGTCCAGCAACCAGAGTGGTTCTGTCATGTCTTTTTCCTCCCATGGTCCTTTGGGATGAGGTTCAAATTGTGAGACTTACTGTTTCATTCTTCAATCATTAGCTTTTTTAAAAATTACAATTTAACACACATTTAAGGAACGTCTACATTGTTGCAACACTGGGCTGGAGGCAGAAAGGTGGAGTAATACCTGACCTCCGCCTGATAGGATCTGTGTGTGCAGCGAAACTGACAGAGTTATGAGAAATATTTAGAATGTGGTCAATGCAACCCTGATGAAGTGGTCTGGCTCTGGACACTTGCTCTGTGCCAGGCACGGTGTCATTATTTATATTATGGAAGAGGGAGCTTGATTTGGCCAGAGGTCAGAGGAAGCATACAGCTGACGTTGAGAGAGTGCTCTCACCACAAGCTAGACCCTATGTTTAAGGACTTTGTACCCACTGTTTTACTTAATCATTACAACAAATCTATGCAGTAGAAACCGTTATCTCCAATTTACAGATTAGCAAACTGAGGCTCTTAGAGGATAAGCAACTTAACTAAGTCTGTGCAGGTAGTGTCAGAGTAGTGATTTGAAAGTAGGCTCTCAACCACTAAACTTGACTCCTATGCAGTTTAAGGGGGAACGTTATTTTCTGCCTCGAGCAGTGGGTAGGTATAATGATTGGGGCAAAGAAAGTGTGAGACAACCAGAGAAAGTTAGAAACAGTCTTGCTCGGGACTTTGAGGATGATAATACTTGTATCTGCACTTCCCTCTGTTCTGCGTAAATTGAAGCATCTATTTCTGAACCTTCCAGAAATGTCTTTTAAAAGTTGGTAGATCTGAATTTTAGTGAAAACCTATGCGATTCCTTGTGCTGAGAAAATGCAATATGATGTCTGGGAATTCAGACTTATAAAACTCGTAGAGGTATTTTTAAAAACTTTTTATTTTGAAATAGTTGTAGATGTGTAAGAAATTGTAAAAACAGAAAAGAAGCACCATATACCCTTAACCCAGCTTCCCCCAAAGGTAACATTTTATATAATCATAATACTTGTCAAAAGCGGGAAATTGACTTTCACAAAATACTATTAACCAGACTACAGACCTTATGTGGATTTCATCACTTTTAGGCACACTATTGTTTTGTATAGTTCCCTGAAATTTTGCCACATGTGTAGATTTGTGTAAGCACCAAAAACTAGTTCCTTTTAATGCTGGCATGAAGAAAAAGGAAAGTAAAATCAGTTTTGAACAATCAGTCTTTTTTTTTTAGATGGCATTGTTATGTTTGGGGTTTACTTGGCTGAATATCTTACTCTTTTCAAACAATTCATGTTTTATGGAATATTACCCTTGTGCAAGAATTATTATTTGTAGTACAAAAAGGTTACACTTCATAGGAAACAACTCACTTCAGAGGATATAAAATGATGCCATCAAAAAAATTAGGTTCCCATAGAGGTATGACTTAAAGCTTACCTGTTAGATTTAATTTCTTAACAGTTAGAGATGGAAGTGACAAGCTCTTGTGTGTGTGTGTGTGTGCGCACGCACGCACGCGTGTGTTGTTTTGTCTTTGTTTTTTTTTTTTTGTATATTTCAAATGGATGAACAGTCAATACTGAACTGAGGCGTATTTTGAAGGACATACATTACATTAACATAGGCTACTGCTCATTGTAATTCTGTGCTTTTTATTTTGTATTTCTTTTTTTGTCAGAAGGATACGGAGGTAAAAGCCTAAGTTTTTCAGTATGTTCCCCAGAGCCCCAAATGCATGAAGGGTTAAATTTTAACGAAAACATACCTTCTCGTCAATGTGCTTTAAATTATAATTTTAAAAGCCAATCATTTTCTTTTTTGACTGACATGTGGCATTTTGGAGAAATTTTTAAATCTTCAAAGACTGTAAGAGATGAATTTGGGGGGCTTGTAGTTACTGTATTTAGAACAGAGGAAAAAAAGGATAGCTCATCGTGAAGGGGTTGAATTAAAATCATTTGTAATTATGCATCACAAAGAGACACAATCACAGAATATCCATTTATATGTACATCTGTGCATCTGCTTCTGACCCCAGCTTTCTGGTTTCTGTCCCTTTCTTTACAAAATCTTCAGTTCTGCCTAGATGCACACATTAGAGAGGCAATTGGGGCTAATGATTTAGGAACGTGCTAATTAATTCTCATTATGTCCTGTGAACCGAGAGAGAAAGAAGTGAAAGGTTGTCTGCATACGCATATATACTATGTATATTTTTCCACACTGTTTTTCTTCTGAAGGAAAGTTATGCTGTGTTTTTTCCCTCTCCTTAGGTTCTCACACACAGTGACAGCTAGCAGCGTCCAAAGTGTTGACATTATGACTTAGAGATGTGATAAAGAGAAACATGAACTGCATTTTCTGTAAGTAAATGTGGTTCCAGCGTTGAGAGAACATCCGTAATCAGATACCTGTTCTCCTTGAGTTTTTTAATTTAAGCATTGTGATTCCTAATTAGCAGTTAGATTGCATTTATTGTTACTTTGTCTTTGGTTATCAATGATGATCAACCTTTACTAAACAAAGGTATGTAGTTGTGCTAGGGATACTCATGGATTTTTTTTTTTTAAAGGTTTTAACATTTGATAATAGGTTTTCCAAAAGCTTGAAGGGTAGCTTTTAACCTTGCTTTTCCAGTTGAAATACTTCCCGTGTTCTGTCCAAGCCCTGTATAGTTAAAGAAAAGACTTTTTGGCACTTAATAGACAATGTTGTGGCTTCCCCCCCTTCAAACAAATGTATAAGCATTTAAACAGCTACATTTTACTACCATAATTGAGACGTCTTGCAGAAATGGCAATTACAGGGTGACTTGTGTCAAAAATATTCAGAACAAATTACATTTTACCTAATTTTTTGAAACTTTCAAAGTTATCTCCTCTCCATCTCTTTCTCCCTCTCTCCTCAATTTCTCTCTCTGTCTCTGTCTCCCCACCCCCTCGTTCCTTTTAAATATTAAGCAAGCTCTTTGCATTTTCCCGTTTTATTCAAGTTGTCCCAGATTTTCTTTGGGTTTCGCAAAGCCTCCAGATGTACTACCCAGATCAAAACAATCGGCAAGGACCAAGGTGTTCTCACTTCCTGAAATGAAAACAAAATAGATGTTCAGAAGGTTCTGTTTTGCTCTGGCTACCAGCTTGGCTGCTTGCTCGGAGAATATTCTCGCTCCCAAGTTAGTTCCAGTTCTGTTTATTTCACCCTGGGCTCGGTGAACTTTCCAAAGCCATCCTCTTCAAACAACACATTTTTTTCTGAGCTGGAGTTTATTTTGTGCCCAGCCTTCATTGCGTGGGTCCCATGAATAATTCTAACACAAAGAAAAACTCTCCTTCTGACCAGTGAGAGAAGGGGGCCAGGGATCCGAGAATAGACAATAAAAATTGCAAGTTTAATCCAAAAAGCAAAGGGCTTGGGAAAAGAGAGAAAAGGAGAATAAATAGATTAGCGAAGTAAAAAATGAAACCTTTCAGTCAAGATTTCAGTACAAAACAGGTGTCTGATGAAGCAAACACAAAATAAGCAGGAACACACTCGGCATATACACATACCTGACACAGATTTTAACAACTGGGTTATTTTCCTTTATGAAATAAATAGGTATTTCTACAAATGAGAATTTTGAGCAAATATTTCCATCTGGAAACCTATGATATCTCGATTGATAGTATAAAATAGGGCAAGAGCCCTTTGAAAACATTCTTAGTTGGGCTAAATGTCAATTTTTTTTGGTTTCGAAAAAATGGTTCACATGATCTTTGACCTCTCTGGAACGTTGCAAGGGGTGGGATTTTTAGGTATGGGCATTGTCCTCAAAATGGCTCACAGGGAATTTCATTTTAAAAAGTGGCAAGAAGGCAGAGGAACTCTTTTTGCTTTAAATTAGCCCAGTGCCTAGTCAGAGATGTAAAAAAAAAAAAAAAAAGAACAGCGCCAGAGTATGGGACTCTGGTGACCATACTTAGGAGACCACACTGTGATGGCCACAGCCAAATGGCGTCACTGAGATCTGAATAGTTTGTGACTGCAAGTGTGCAGGTACAATATAATGAAATTGTTCGGCCACTGTGGCCTTTGGCATTGACACATTTCTTTTTGAGGCCATGTACAATAAGGGAACTCGTTGAGAAGTGAAACGTTCAAGCCATGAAGAGACAGGGACTGGATTGTTGTATTTTATTTATTTATTTTTTGAGTGCCCAGTATCGGCCAGTTCTGTCTAGCCGGAGGGGATACAGCGGTGGCCAAGGCAAATATAGTTTCTGCCCTCATGGGGCTTATAATCGATCAGAGAGATCAACCTGGGAAACAGTGATAAGAAAGTAGGAAGAAGGGGGTTCTTGCTTTAGCTGGGTTTCCCCTTCTTTCCCTCCCTGCTCTTGCTTGTTCCTCTTCCTTCCTTCCCTTTTTCCTCTCTCCCTTCCTTCTCTTTACTCTTTGTTCTTTTCTCTCCCTCTGGAGCTTTCTTTTCCAAACAGATTTCAGTCAAGCTCATTTTTAAAAAGAAAGAGGTGGCATATTATGGTGACTACAGATAGCTTGGGAGGGTGACCCAGATTGGAATCCTGCCTCTGCCATTAACTAGCTTATCATCTTGCCCAAAAGAAATTACCTCCTTATTTTATTTTTTAAAAAAGGTCTAAAAATACCTAGTTCACAAGAATGTTCTAATAGTTAGATGGCATACTGTAACTGAAGTCCCTGGCTCAGTTCCTGACAGATAGTGAGCGTGCTAAAATTATTAGCTGCTGGCATATTATTATTATTACTATTATTATTTTGCCTTGTATGTTCTAGAAGCAATCAATGTCTTTATTATAAAATCACTAAGAAATAATGAATGATATATTAATCAGTTAAAAAATTTTCTCTGAAAACAGCTGACTAGCTCTGATATTATATAACTCCCTATCTCTTGTGATTTTTCTTTTGCCCATTCACAAAAGCAGGGTTTTTGAATGGTAAAATTAAAAAATATTTTCACTAAACTAGGTTTTTAGATAAACCTTTAAAATCTCTGCCCATTAGATGCAATTACTATCTTTTCCTCTAAACAGTTTGAGGAGTAAAGATCAGACCAAATTTGAATTATTCCCTTTGACAGAGAAATTTGTTAATATTTACTCTGATTCAAGAGTGATTGAGACCCATTCCTCAGTGTTTCCATACAGAGTAGAGTGATAAGATTTTCCTGTGAAATCAGCCTTACTGTATTGTAGACAAACTCTATATAGCTGCCATGTGAATATGTATCTATGTAGTTTGATGGCAATACAGGCAAACTTTAAAAATTAAAATTGTTACAAAATTTTCCCTAATCAAGATTTCTGGCCAGTTTTCATGAGCACTTTTCTATCTCAGAAAGGCTCATAGAACCCTCTCTACGTTTGCCCTCAGCAGAGCAAAAGTGTACCCAAGGTGAATGTGACACAGTCATGCGTAGAATTTGGATCTTTCTCTCTGTTTGTATATTGTATGGATGCACCTGTCCTTCTCTCCTGGTACCCAGCCTAAGCTTCAGCATCGCCAAAAATCTCTCTCCTGTGAATGGTCCACTTAATTTCTTGTTTTCTGTTTTGATTGTATGCTTCTATGTGCCTGAAATGCCTTTCCCTGCTGGATTGAAACATTACTTATCTCTGAGCATCTGATGCCAACCACTGGTGTGATTTCTTTCCCAGTCCCCCTGGGCAGAATAAACTGGTCTCTTCTTTGGATCCTGTAGCTCTTTGTCCTTCGCCCTGGCACAGGATAGCTGCGTAAGTGAGCGTCTTTCCCTGCCTCTTGCCCCCCATGAACTCCTAGATGGTGGGGTCTAGGTCATATTCGCCTTCCCAGAAAACTTGATTCCTGTCTTCAAGGAGTTCCCAGTCCGGGCGGGGAGACAGAAATATAAACACGCAATTATATTGCAATTTGGAAAGTGATATAAAACAATTGTCTAAATTAGTGCACACAGATGAGCACTAATTTACTAAAGAAGCCTGCTCTTCTCACGTAAGAAAGGAGCAGTCGGCAAGTAGGTGTAGTGTGTTTTCTAAAATAGCAATGTTTTCCCAGTGTTCTATCAATATTTATATTGTTGCTTGTGCTCTGTAAAAAAACAAAAACTCTCAAATGACATTGTATATCTAATGTTAGTGAGAAGAATTTAGGAGTCTGTTGAAACTGAGGTACAGCAGGAACGAAACACACCACTCCAAACCAAATAAAGTATCACTGAACCTTAGCTGTAAGCTAAGACTTTAAGTGCCATTTATTTGTTGAGCTTTGCTACTCTAAATTGCTCAGTTTGGCACAAGAACTTTAAAAGTATTTATAGTTTAATTGGTATGTGGTTTATTTTTAATTATATTAAAATGACCTGCTTATATTAAAATGACATGCTTTCCAAAAACCTCATATTGCCTTAAAAACATTGTTGTAGCAGAGAAAGATTTCAAAATGTTATTCTAAGAGTGGGGAAAAGGATTTCAGACTAACACACGGTCCATATCTCAGTATTTTTGTTTGTGTGGAGTTCCCAGGACATAGTTATGGAATCATTTTCTGGTTTATATACGGCCAGTGTTTGGGGCTTTGTGAAAATTTTTAAAAAAAATTATTGTTATTTTTTGGTACCTGTCTTTTTTTTTTTTTTTTTTAAGTACTCACTATGAGTCAAATTACAGCAGGCTCATAACACCATAACCTTTATCCATATATAGCCAGGCAAAGCTTTCTGCTGCTAAGTAGAACTTAGGAATACTTGAGAGAAGGAAAGCACTGCTATTTTTGAGCAAACTCAGAGAGTTTAGACGCATTATTTTGAAATGTGCTTCCTTAAAGTCAGAAGAACTTAATTAAGTTCCCAGGGTTAATTGTTTCTGAAGTGTTAACATGTCATTTGTCTATTCAAACTCTAAAGCAAATCTAATACGGGATTTAATAACCTGTTTATGTGAATAGAAATTTGGGGTGGGGGTGGCGTGGGAGACGAGGGAAAAGAAAGCTAATAGGGCTTTTTACCTAGTTAGTGGGTTTAAGGAAGAATGCTTTCTGTCTCCATTTGAAACAAAAGGCAAATCCTATGTTCAAAACTCCTTCTATTTGGGAGTGTAAATTGGGATGACAAGGAAGTTGCAGAACAAAACAGTATTTTTATACTTTGTTCATTTCATATTTATCACTAGCTTGTTTGCTAATTTTCATTTGCAAGAGGCAATTCTTCCAGCTAACTGGGTGCCTCAATGGGCCACTGATTTCTTTGAAGTGACAGTCTGTAAATATGCATAAAAAAGGGATGCAATTAGCGTGTGTGTGGTTCAGTGCAGCCTGATTCCATTGGCAAGTTTACCCACAGTGTTGATAAGCTACATTATCTAGAAAATTGGCCGCCGAAAAACAGCACCTCTGATTGCCAGCAAAGGTTCCAGATAACAGGGTGCTGAAGAGAAATATAATTGAGGTTGAATATATTAACCAAGGTGTCACATGCTCCTTAGAAGCTCTAATTTATCAGCATGTTGGAATTTTTATTAACATTTGGAATGCATTTCTAACACACTAATGAAGTGGAATTGGCAGTTCAGGTTTTAGTTATTGTCATTTCTGAGAAGTTAAATGTAATTTCTCGTTAGACACAGTTATGTAAATATATTTGTTCAGGGGCTAAAAAAATTATACATTTTGCAAAATATAAATATGTTGCGAAGAGGCGGTGTGACAAATCAGTGATGGCCGAAGCCTGAAAACCAGCCAGGCATTGATGCCGCGTTTTGCACATTGTATCTCTTCTTTGCAGGGGGGTGGGGGGGTGGGGGGGATGGGAGTGGAGGGTGAAGGGAGCGGGAGGGTGGGGGGGAGTTTGAGAGAAATGAAGGAAGCTTAATTTTATTAACTCTGCGACTGGCTCACCATTGTGAAAAACAGTTAAAATTAGCCACTGTTTTAGTAGGCTAGCCGTCGAAAAGGATGTCATGATGAAAATATCTTTTTTTAAAAGGAAAAAGTACTCAAATTACAAGGCTGAAGCATTTCTGGAAGATATACACTTTTCTTTTTTTCTGTCCTTAGAGAAGTAGACCCAGGACTTCTCTATTCATTTTCTAATTCTGATACATAGGTTTGGACAAACATATGCTAATAATAGCATTAATTTCTATCAATTGGGAATAAATGGAAGTGTATAAACGAGAGTATTTCAGGTTCCATCGGTGTGTGATAAAATTATGTGTTTTTTAAAGCAAGGGAATAAAAAATAATAAATTTGAAGATAATAAAAGAGGAAGAGCCAGAAATACCCGGGGAAACACACAGAAAGCTCTATTAATGTAGTTTTTAAGTTACGTAGTGGATTCAAGAGTAGTTCATTACTGTAAGTCGTAATTACGTATGTGTGACATACACTCGTATGTATCATATATCAAAACATAGAACATTTTTTTGAAGGAAAATACTTCCATTTCTATTGACTCATGTATTTTGTTTTCTAGCAGAAATGATTATGAGTTGCAGACCATGGAGTGCTGTGTATTTGTAACAGGCTTAGGATTATTTCATCGTACACATCTCCGACCTCACAGGATGAGGCTGGTATTTTTCCTCCATTAGTAATAGATATGGTGGTCACAAAGCAATCGTTCCCTTAAACTGAATGACCCATGTGAGGCATTTTCTCAGCTTTCCCTTTGCATTCACCCCTTAGCAACTGCCAGCCTTCTATTGTTCTATAGGGCTCCTAATTTTACTGTCTCTTTTCCTCCTGGTGGCCACCACTTCTGTATTCCTGGAGACCTAACTTTTGATCCCTGCTGCAATTCTTCACATCCTTTAAACTTCTGATCCTTACCATCAATCCCATTAAAGCTGTGTGTGGTGGTGGAAGGCTGGGATTGATGTTTCCTGTTGGAGCGGCAACTTCTGGTTGGAACTGAATTGGTTATGGGGTGTTGGATAGGCACTCTTAGGCTCTCACCCAATACGGGATTTCTTAAGATGCCCATTTATGATGGATTTGGTCAACTTTAACTTAACATGTGTTTTATCCTTATTCTAATGTCATGGGTTGGGTAGCTAAAATCCACAATTCCCAGACTCTCTTGCAGCTAGGGTTTGGAAAGGAAATTAGGTTCACACAGGTGCAGGCAGGTACTGTTTGGAAGGTCAAAGCAAGGCGGGAGCATTTTCCTGTGTCTTTAGCTGTTGCTGTGTTAGGCACGCGCCTGATGGTATTAGGTTTGTTTGCAGCAGTGTTTTGGTGTCGTCCTCTTGCTTGCTGAAGATTGAGTGACATGGCTAGTGGCCCTGACCCTGGATCATGCCCGTGTCTCTGTATCTTTGAACTCAGCAGTTTTGGGGGCTGCTTCCTGGTCGATACCTCAGATTCTTGAGTGAGACAGATGTAGAAGCTCCCTTGGCAAGTGGGTTGCCTTGCCTCATGTGCTTCCTTAGCCCTTCCGACATTTGTTTGCAAGCTCTTAATTCCATATGTTAAGTTTCTTCTTGCTCAAGGGTTCACTGTTGAACAATTGAATGTTGCTCAGTACATCTATCAGTCTGTTTCCAGTGACTCAACAGGGCCAGGCCCAGGGAGAGGAAATAAAGGCACTGAGGCACAAAATTTAAGGAGGCACTTGCTTTCAGGGTCACAGAAGTGTCTCCTTAAATGTTGCGTCCTACCCATCTCTCTTGCCTCACCCCAGTGCTGGCTGTGCTCGATAATTAACGAGCAGATGTTATTTATTATAAAAATAACTAAATAACATCCCTAGCAGACTTTGGAAAAATATAACCCGTGGGCTCAATCTGACCCACTGCCTGTTTCGTGTCAATAAAGTTTTATCGGAACAGAGCCAGATCCTTCCTTCATCTAATGTCTATGGCTACTTTCACACCACAATAGCAGAATCGAGCAGTTGCAACAGAGACTGCAAAGCAGAACAGGTTTACTCTCTGGTCCTCTCCAGGAAAGTGTTGCTCATTTGTGCCTCGTGGCGCTGTGGGTATGCCTCAATTTGTGGAGTGTCAGACTGCTCAAGATCAAATTCTAGTTCCCTTGGAGTCTGGGGAAGTTTCTCAAGCTTCAGGCAGAGTTGATTGTGTACATCTCTTGCCAACACCATGCTCCTGGATCATGTTGGTAGCTCGAAGTCAGCCTTGGTAGGAGTATTTACACCAGAAAAATTGGCAACTGCTACCTATCAGAGCTTTCTCAGAGACCTACCAATGAAAGATTTGCTGCCTCCATAAGGGTTAGATTCTTCTTTTTCAGAACAATGTGACAGATGTGATTAGTGGCCCATCTGGATTCTCTGTAACCACCCTTGCGCCCTAGCCCCTAGGTGTTACGTTCAGCTTATACCTATATCTTCCCCCCAGGGCAATGTCCTACTGAGCCAGGGAATATAAAGCCTACCTCCTATGCACCAATCTGTGGTGCAATTCATGCTCCAGAGCGCCACTCCCACCATGAACCAGAGACCACCGCCAGACTGTGCCTGGGACCCCAGTCTCCACCTGCTCTCTTCCCTTCACTAGCTTGCTTCACTCCTTCCGCTGCAGGTTGGTTCTGAAGAGCTTGCCCCAGGATCTCGATGAGCAGAGTAGAGGATCTAGAGCACACAATTTAAGGGCACATTCCCCATCAAGGTTAAGCAAGCTGCACAACTCTGAGAATGAGTGCCTCCTAAAATTTCGTGGCCTAGATGCTTCACTCTTCTCACCCTACCCGGGCTCTGCTGGCCCCCAAACACCACAAACACCTGGATTCCTACTTTAGGCAATACTCATCGGAAACCCAATCTAAAACAAAGAGGGGTTAATCATGAATCCTTTGTTATTTATTGATTATTGTAAGAATTAAGTGAGATAAGGTATTGAAAGCATTTAGAACATTGTTGGGTAGGCGTACAAATACATGGATGGAAAGACATTAGACATAAAGCTTTTGGAGTTTCATACATGCTATTCTTCCCCACCCCCGTTTCTCTTTGCTTATCTACACAGCACTTCCCCTTAAGAATGATTTTGTCTGGGGGTGCCTGTGTGGCTTAGTCGGTTAAGCGTCCGACTTTCGCTTAGGTCATGATCTCGCGGTTCATGGGTTCAAGCCCCGCGTCGGGCTCTGTGCTGACTGCCAGCTCGGAGTCTGGAGCCTGTTTCAGTCTGTGACTCCCTCTCTCTCTGACCCTCCCCTGCTCACGCTGTCTCTCTCTCTCTCCCTCTCTCCTAGAAATAAATAAAACATTAAAAAAAAAAAACCCAAAGAATGATTTTGTCTGTAAAATGCTTATAGCGTTCCACTATGCTGTGCTTAGCAGCATTCTGGTTCGTGAACCCTTTCTCTAAATTACGGAGCTTCCCAAGTCCAACTCCCCTGTGGATTTTGGCCACATGAATCATTTCTCCCCCTTCCATTGTGTTCATGCCCTGTAACTTGTTATCTATATGGTAACTTACTTGAATATACTGATAGACATGGTGAAAGCGATACAGTGATAGTGTAGCAATTATCCTGAACAACTAGCTTTTTAAAAAAATCCGAATTCATGGCTCTGGAAATGTGGTTCTTGTGTTTCCTACCAAGGGCTCCAGTATAAAGATCGCCCCAAGCCCACAGCTTATGTGAGGCTCTAGGAGGGGGATGTTTGAATACAGTCTCCGCGTATTACCTGCACCATTTGTTTCTTAGACTGTCAATGGGTTTTAATAGCTATATTGGTAGAGCCCCCTCGCTGCCAGTATTTTAGCTAGTTTATAAGTACTACTGTGTCTATCTCAGCATACTGTTTGATTTCTTCATGGTTCTCATCACTACTGTTGGTTTTCTAATTGGTTTGTTTACTGGAAACCAGCTTTGTCCCTGAAAAAGCTGTAAGTTCTGTGAAGGCAGGCTCTTAGCTGTTCCTAGGCATCTGACAAGGACACAGAGAATATATTTTACCATGAACAACACAACAAATGCAATGTGTTGACTTTGGAGCTACAGTACCGGAATGTAGGCTTAAGAAAGATCTTTAGGTTGAGTGGACAAAGGAAGTCACTTAAAGAAACTCACTGGTATTTGTTCCAGGAGGCCGGGAGCTTGTCTTGTTTGCGCTGGATACGTCTTGTCCTTTACTACAAAGTGCATATGTTGATGGATCTTTGCCCTGAAATTAGTCCTTATGTGAAAAATAGAGAAAGGATATCACATCTAAAATGGAAAACGTGCACCACAAATTCTTTACTCCAGTTACATTCAAGTTGAGAGAAGGAGGAATTTAAGGGAAGGATTGTAGCTAAAATGATTAGGATGACACTCAGATGACTTTATGGATTGATTCAGAGACAGATGGTCCACCTCATTGTTTTGCTGAGAAGATAGAGTGCTATGAGAGTCTGGTTTGACTGTAATCTCGGCACAGGAGCAGGTAACTGGTGTGTGCAGGGGTCATCTGTTCATGTCAGCTATGTTTTCAAACTGGGTTCCTTAGAACCCTACATAGTTCCTAAGGGCTTCCCTGGGAGGCTGTGTAGTGGTGTGGTTTAGAGGGCCAGAGTGGACAAACTAGGTGAATATTAGGAGACCCACCCTGGCTTAAAGGAGAACAATGCTGCTTCTATCTGTTAATAATGTAATGGGCACCTGCTTAAAATTTAATTTAAAATTGCTTGGAACATATTGCTATAAATGTACTGAGAATTAAATTAGAATTCAAAACTCCAAAATCAGACCATGTTGATACTTGTACTCTTTCCAGAGGACTGAGGTAATTTAACTTTCTGGGCAGACAAGCTCAGTCTATTAGGTTATTGGGTTGGTATTCATAAAACAGTATCAAAATAAATATCCCTCACTAAAATACACACAAATATTCAAATTCCCCTATGCCTAATAGAGAAGTGGTATTTAGTAAATACTTTGTGTGACCTTATTGTGATATTAGAAAAAAATAAGTGACTTAACTTTTGACTTCATGGTCTTTGATGCTTCCAGGGCTAATAAGATCATTGTGTTGTGGACAGTATGTTGTAATCACTTACGTTTGTATCCATGGCCCTTTAATGACCTTGTTCTTGGGCCAAAAGTCCATTCATCCGTCAAGCATGTATTGCACTTCTAATATATGCCAAACATTGGATCTAAGGCTAGATAGGTTACTACAGATGCACCTGCTTCCTGCTTTTGCAAAGCTTACATTCTCCTAGAAGGAATGGAGCCTACACAAATAATTACCTAACACACATTTCGATAATTAATTTAAAAGTTTAGTAGTAATTTAAAAAGGTCCACCATCTTTAAGACCATTTATCAGAAGGGGGTAACCTAGGCCAGGGGCACAGAACAGTGGGTCGAGAGCATTTGGGCAAAAATGATAGTTAAATAGATCTAAAGGATAAAGCGGTCTTGGGCTGCAAGTTGCTGGGTAAGGTGGGTTGGGGGAGGAATCATTGGTGGTTGATGCTCAGCCTATCTTCTTAGGAAAACAGGCCCCTGAGCCACCTTGGTTTCTGGTCCTTTGCTTGCCTTCACACACACACCCCTGCCAGTGCTTACAGGAAGCAGACAAGAGTCAGTGGGAAGATGTAGAGCAATGTAAACCTATGTTGGAATCCCAACTCTTGCTGCTCACCTAGTCATGCGTTCTTGGGTAGCTTCCTTATTTTCTCCGAACCTTATTAGTTAAACACAACCCTCCGTGGGCTGTGGAGGGAGGATCAGCAACCCCTCCTGGTGGCAAACTCTGCTCCAGCATCTCTTTGTACTGATCGTGCTGTTTATCATCTCACCTCGCTGATATCCCTATGAGGTAGGTGCTGCTATTGTCTCCATGGCTCAGATGCAGGAACTGAAGCGAAGAGGTTAGCCGTCTTGCTCAAGATCACATTGGCTCTAGATTCAGCCTGCAGCTAAGATTCACCTCCAGGCAGTGACTGGGTCTGTGTGTTTGGTTACTAACTCTCAATTTATAAAGCAGCTGGCCAGGTGAGGGACCGAAGGGAGCTCAAGTCGTCTTCTCTCCCCCTAACTATTGGCAAGTCTAGGCCCCTGAAGATCTTTGTTGATCTACGGAATTACTCAGGGGCACATGACTTAATGGAAGAAGAAGTATTCACCTTTACTAAAGAGCTGAGGATTGCTTTTATTGTTTGCCATTTGGTTTTCATTCCAAAGCCACGGGTGATTGTAACTTCAACCCTTGTGGAGGGATATCATTACTCCGAAGCTTAAAGTTTGCATGTCAGCTCCGTGTGTTCACAGTAAGTGCTCTGGGTCATTTCTCCTCTTGTCCAAGCTGAGAGCTCTAGAAAGTCATTCTCACCCACGGACTTTGTTGTCTTCAGCTGTGACTTCTAGCCACGGAGGACAGGGCTGGGGTTTTCTGGCCCCACCTCATCATTCCACCTGTAGTCAGATCTTGCCACTCCCCACCTCCAGAGAAGGATCAGGACATTCGATGATAAGCTGTCTGCCCACAATTGCTGGGTTTCTGTGCCTGATTTTTGGTGCCATGGGCATCTAGGAGGAGATGAGTTTCAGTGCAGGGCAGGCTCTGACTCTGCTTTCTGCCTCCTTCTCCCAAACCTAAGCTGCCTAACTGCTGCATACCTGTCAGATGCTAGTTCTGTATGTCATTTAGAATATAACTTCTCTTCCCTTCTTATATTTATTACCCAGTATCTATCTATGTGTCTGTGTATCTATGTATCTATCTATGTATCTATGTATCTATCTATGTATCTATGTATGTATCTATCTATCTATCATCCATCCATTCTTTTGAATGCTTAATTTTATTTTTTTTATTATTATTTTTTTTAATGTTTTATTTATTTCCAGGAGAGAGAGAGACAGCGTGAGCAGGGGAGGGTCAGAGAGAGAGGGAGTCACAGACTGAAACAGGCTCCAGGCTCCGAGCTGGCAGTCAGCACAGAGCCCGATGCGGGGCCTGAACCCACAAACCGCGAGATCATGACCTAAGCGAAAGTCGGACGCTTAACCGACTAAGCCACCCAGGCGCCCCTGTATGCTTAATTTTAATGTCTTTCCAGTGACACTGTAAGCTGGATCCCATATGGGAGCCCTATTACTTGAATGAATAAATGAGTGGATATGGGAAGCATTGATGTGGGTATCTTTGCTATTGTTAGGCTATTTCAATAATCCAGGCATAACTGGAATTCCAACCACAGACCTTGATACTTGCTATGAGGTATACCAGCACATGCACTTTGAACGTATTTCTGTCCCCCATCACTCCCTTCCGCCTTTCAATCAGCTTGTTCATTATATGCCTCTTTCTCACTTTTTTGTGGGGTTCGTCATCATGGGATTCTTGATGGGGCCCTGAGGAATCCAGACCATTGCGCCTAGAGATTATCTATTAGGGGTTACCTCTTGCCTGCTGCAGCCTTTTCTAGACTCATGTAAGGGTAAAGTGGCGAACAAGAATGGATTTGAAACAGAAACCACCATTGCAATTGACACTAATTAACAGAGCCGAGAAAATCTTTCATTAGGAGCGTTTAAATCACGAAGCCTGCTTCTACTTAGAATGGAAAAAAAATAAAGTGGCCTATGAACCATTTAATGAAATTTGAAGAGATTATTTTCTTTCCTTCTTTCTCAGAGGATATATTGGGATCAGGGAAGTATATTTGTTCAGAAGTAGGGTAACAGAAGAGGGGTCCAAGGCCCACTGGCTTCAAGCCTGTTCACTCTTTCCCTGGTCCCCATCCTCTGTGCTGTGTTGCTTACCTAGGCAGCTCCCTGCATGCATGATAGAATTTTCCTTGTTACTTCTGTATTGTTCAATTCTGTGTCCCCAGCCACTAGACTTTTGGCTTATCACAATAGCAACAATGACAAAATGATCTATTGGGTGATCATTTGGGTGCCTGCTGGGTTCTAGGCACATTACATGAATTATTTTATTAAATCAACAAACAACTCCATGAGGTAAGTACTATTATTATGCCCAATTCACAGATGGAAATTGAACTATAGGAGAGTTCACCTAGGAATTTAAATTGATAAATGAATGAATCTGTAGCAATGGGTTACCAGTTATAGCATGTGCTTGAAAACAAAACATCTTACTTCAAGAATGGGTTTGGGGTGGGTGAGTGATGGCTGGGCAGGAATCAGTGAGGGGGTAGGGAAGAAGGTTAGTTACCATGTCTCATTAAAAAAGGCCAAGAGGTTATATTTGGAAATGGCATGGGCTGAGATGTCTCTTAAATCAAACCATGTAGTAGGTACCCTTTCCAATCATGTGCTAGTCTGAACTTACCTATATTCAGAGTGAATGACCAAGTTTTCACTAACCTTCTTAATCCAAAAATTTTTGTCATCCAGGAACAGCTGCTCATAATATATCTGCCTAATAGCCTTCTTATTGGTAAGGGCTGACTTCTTGAAAAAGCCATGCGGAAGTCCATCTTGGATTCCTTCTTTTCCATTGGTTCCCTAATGACTTGATTGATCACCAAGATATTTTATTGTCATTCAGGACTTGAGACAAATGTAGAGGAGACAGTCCGGTGAGGTTTGAATATTTTAAGTTTCAAGGCATCTTTCCTTTGCTACATTCCCTCCATTCAGGGTGCTTGATTTGAATTTTTTAAAACTTGACTGAGTTCTCTGTTAAATAATTTACATTCATGTCACTCTTGGGGACCTCTTCCTGATAGAGGGGATGAAGTCAATCCCCCTCCGTACCCTAATTCTTACTCTTTCCAAGTTTTATAAGTAAATTCCACATTGCTTCCTAAGTTTGAAGAGTAAAGTGATCATTGTTAATATTTTAACAAGTATAATATGATCGTTGTTAATGGACCCAGTTTAAGCCCAAGGAGTTATGTTGTCTCGGATCCCTTCTAAGTCATAATGCAGTTACTATCAATTTCTCAATCTAGTTCCCCCAAATAAGGGAAAGACTAATATGACTGGTATAGCAATGGGACAAATTCTCTTACACTGAACTGAGATAGTCCTTTAAAGAAGTCATCAACTAGTCACCTCGTGAAGCCACCGACATGGTCTGTGGTTCCCAGGCCTTCCGTTTAAGGGAGAAAATGACATTCCGAGCTCTTGGTTGCCTAAGAATGTATAAGAACTGAGTCTAGATTTCTTAGAAGCATCCCTTTTCAAGTAAACATTTATCATGGCATCTGTCTTATTTCCAAAAACCTTCCAAGAAATTATTATGGGATATAGCAGGTCATTTCAACAAGAGGTCAGTCTGTTATCACTAGAAGAAACAGTGATGGAAGCAAACTTTGATGCTGACAAAGAAAATCCCCTCATGAGACTATCTCAGGGGCCACGGCTTTTCTTCCTTTGCTTTCAATCTCCATATGATCACTCTATTTTGTGGACTCATGGTTGTCCTCTGGGGGTAGACCAGTCCCTTTATCTTATGCCTCCAGTGTGAGAATTCTTTTCCCTCATTTAAGCCAAGTCAAATTTGATGGGGCGCCTGAACGGCTCAGTTGGTTAAGCGTCTGTCTCTTGGTTTCAGCTCAGGTCATGATCTCACAGTTCGTGAGTTCAAGCTCCATGTCCTGCTCTGCACTGACAGTGCAAAGCCTGCTTAGGTTTCTCTCTCTCTCTCTCAAGCAAAATAACAAAATAAAATGAAATGAAATAAAATAAAATAAATGAAATATAAAAAAAAAACAAATTTGAGTGTTTTCGAAAGGATCTGTTACTCAGAAACTAAAATGAAACAAAATCATACAAAGACAGGGAACTGAGCTTGTCCTGCCCAGAATCTTATGCTCACATAGTTGAGGTCTTGCTACCTATTGGCTTGGCTGGTCAAGCTTGCTGGGCACCCTGCCTGGTTTCTTTTGCCACATTCAGCCCTGTCTGGGTTGGGTGCTAGAACAAGAAGCTCAGACTTCCAGCCTGAAGTAGGTTTTGGTTGGAAATTCTGTCAGGCTTGATGAGATTTTTCTGTCCTTTCTGGAAACGGCTTCTTATAATTCTCCAACTTTAGGCTCCCAAGTCCTGGACTGTGTTGTTCTTGAATTCTTTCAAATGTCCTTGTTTGAGAAGCCTTTCCATGTAATTGGCTCTTCAGATGATTGTAATTAGTTCTGACAGCAGAGTTCATGTTGGTTGAGCACCTCCTGCATGCGAAGCAATGTCCTCAGTGTTTTACACATGCAGGGGCTCATTCATTTCATCCTTGTGACAATCCTACAAGCCGTTATTAGTCCCATTTTTCTGAGGGGGAAAAATGAGGCTTAGAAAAGGTAAAGTAACTTCCTCGAAGTTACAGAGCTCATGGTTGAGTGTGGATTCAAGGCCACGGCTGTGTGAGAAGTCCATGCACCATACTTTTACCCTCTCTGAGCCCAAGAGATTTCATCTCTGAGCTTTAGGCCATCTTTAATGGACCTTAAAGTTTTTTTTACTAGAAGTTTGTCAAAAACGTTTATAATGTCCACTGGCAGAAGGATAATCCCTTACTTTGGCCAAGTTGGTCAAGCCCTGCTTCTCTGCTCCTGACCTTGGCTTGCTAGATTTGGACCATAAGTTGTCCAGAGTGACCAATCCCCAGCCCAGAATCCTCTCTGCACATTAACATTAGTTTATTTAATTTGATGGGAAATGATCTTAGAAAATTTCCCAGTAGATGCGAATGTATGTTATAGGAGAAGCAGCCAGCGCCATGTAATTTGGTAGCATATTCCTGCCATCCTAGAGATCCTCGCCCAAGACCTTTTCCTGTGAATATACACACAGGCATAAAAGAGACCCCAAATTTGTGAAAAAAGTAGTCTTATTGACTCAGTGGTCTTGTAGCTCTCTTCCACACAGAGCCTTCTGATGTGCTCATTAGCAGAGATGACACCCGAGTTACTTCCCCACTCAGTTATGTCCAGGAGAGAAGAGGAAGATGGCTTTCCTCGTTAAGAAATGGAGTGAACTGGGCAAGGCATCATCTTTGTTACTGATCGTCTGTACCGCCCAAAGACTTGCAGAGATGTGCCAGGAATGATCAAAAGAGAGTAAGAGGCATTTCATTTCTCCAGACCCTCACTGTCTATATAGCAGGCACACACTCAGGCAGCTTATAAATCAGAAGGAGGAGTGTGTGTTCCCAGATGCAGGCACATGCTGATGAGTATACTAACAGAGAAGGCCAAGAAGCGCAACCCACTTTGATGTAAATTAAAACATCAGTTGGCTTACATCACTGAAAAATCTAGGAGATAGCATTGCTTCAGGCATGGCTGAACCCAGGTACCTAAAAGTTGATAGAAAAATTTGCTTTCTTCTCTATTTTCAGTCTGCTTTCCCTTGTGATGTCTTCACTTGCAGGTAGGTTCCCTTCAGCCAAGTTACCCGTATGCTCAAGGTGCATAGTCTAGAATTGGAGCGACCCTATGATACGGGCAGCTTCTCTTATCTAATGCCGCCTAGGACATGAAACAGCAGTCAGCCTTGGGTTTCATGCCAGTCCCTGAACTTGGCTCTGGTCAGGTTATAACTGCTCTGATGGATCACGCCTGGTGCCCACCCCCTAATCTTGGGAGTAAGTTAGTCCTACTATATAAGCCACATGGACTCAGAGCTGATAAGATAGTTTCGAAGGAACACTGTGATAATATCAAAACTAGGGAGAGGAAGGCAAATATAACAGATGTCTGCCATGATGCATTCATAATGGAAACAAGACAGTAACGAGGGTAGAAGACAAAGTTTATGGTTAAAGTCAAAATGAGAGACAGTCTCATGTATAGATTGGCTCTTCTCTGTTAAATTTGGGAGGCTTTGTGGAGAAGGACAGACCAGAAATATGATGTGTCCTTGGTACCGGTGGTTCAATTCCTGAGCCTCCAGTTTCCTCTTTTTTGAAACTGAGGGTGATGATACCTCTACAATAATATCACTGTAAATAACAAAAGGGAAATTCACGGACTAGGTGTCACGTGATTCCAAGGTGCTATAGTAGTTTTGTATTCGCTAATCTGCAAACACCTTCGTGGCATATGACTTTTGCTGTCCACTCAAGTAGAGATGATAGGAAGATAAAAAGATCCCTTCAAGATTTCAAATGAGAATTACTGCTGATGGAGACTGTGAGGTCCGTGTTGTGTGTGTGTGTGGGGAATAGCTAGGCACCTATGCCAGTGAGATGCTTGTTTTCCGTCACAAACCTCCAAAGGAGATCCAAGTTTGTGCCTCAGCAAAAAGACAAGCAGACCCTTGGGACCGCCAAAGAAAGAGTCAAAATAGAAGTTGCTAAATTTAAAAATAGGTCTCCTCTGCACCGAAGTGAGGCAATAAAAGAGGATGCTTGAAAAAACAAACTGCTTGCTATCGAGGCTTCTTTGAGAACGTATGCTTTCTGTTATCTCAGTTATATTCCGACCGCATTCCGGGAGGCTCATTTATTTGGGAGCCTCTCAAAGTGATCAGAAAAAAACCCAAACCCAAACCCTTTATTAAAGAGAGCTAACAGGTATATGCTGAAAGGCATTAACTGGTTTTTATTAATTAGTGTTCACTCCGCACCAGGTTCTAAGGGTTTAAAATGTTACCAGCGTTAATTCTTACAACTTTCTGAGAGCAGTACAGTTCTTACCCCCAATTTATGGATAGGGAGACTGAATCAAACAGAGGAAGAGTAATTTAGCTGAAGTTTTTCAGTTAGGGACTGATGAAGTTAGGATTCAAATGCAGAACACCTGTAATGCCAACTGCTTGACTGTTGGAAGACCCACGTCGTCAGGTGGGTGTCGCAGGTCTGCGTCGTAACGTCCCGCACGCAGGCTGCAGTTGGGCTCCTCGTGCGGACACTAGTAACTTTGGGGCCTTGGATCGTCATATGGGAAATGCCTGTAAGAACACCACCTATGCCTTTGGGTTATTTTGAGGGAAAATAAGATGGTGCTTTAAGGTGTTTAGTTCAGGCTCAAGGACATTGTTGTTCTCAAGAAATGAGATGTTAATAATACTTACAATTTATTCAGGACTAAAAGAAATTTTTGTTCAGTGCACCTTTTACTCTCGTGGGTCAATCTTCGCGAGTAGAGTGCGGGACTCTTCTTCCCTCAGCCTTCTTTCCCTGGAGGCCCTACTTGGGCCTCCTTTGATGGATTAAACGTTCCTATTAAGCAGACGGCTGGGCGAATGTCCCTGTCTTTGCTGGCCCTACTTTTCTTGAGTGATTTCCTATTGTAGGAAGGGAGTACCCCATAATAATGAAAAATTGACAGGAGCTATTGATTCAATTCTTTTGTAGCCTCTTTTCCTTGACTTCCCCCCATTAGTTAAATATGAACACCTCAGAGATAAATGTAAAAAGGTGAAGGGAGGTGAGCTGGCCGAGGACCTCCTTCTGTCTTTTTAAGAACAAAATATTACTATTTTGTGATGTTTTGTTCAAGTCCTATCTTCCTAAAAGACCCAGGGGAGGGAAAAGGTTTAGATTACCCAATTATTGGCAATAAATTATTTTCTTTTCGTGGGGACATATGAAAGCTTAGGACGGCAAATACCATCTGAGAAATGTTCTTTTTATTTTGGTGGCACAGCAACTCCAGAAAATAGGTTAATTGGTTCAGAGGCTTGCTCTTACTGTTAATGGCATTTAGCTTGTGAAATTGAACAACTGTATCTCAAGACAGAATGTTCATAAAATCGATATTCTGGTTGCTAAGTGTGTGTTTTTAAGATATAGTTTGAATTAATTTATTCAAAACCAGCTGGTGCTGTTCCCAATATAACCTCTAGGAGGAAACCTCAACCCATGTTGTGCCTAAAATAATCGGGTTTTCCGTTCTCTCTCTATTCAACTTTCATATTGTATCTAAGTTAGTACTTTTGATATTTCTAAGTTTTTTTTAACATTTATGTAGAACACCACATAATTGCAGAAAAGATAATAGTCACATACCCTAGGGCCTACTGTACACTTATGTTAAAAGTACAGCTTTTATTGGCAACTAAAGTAATAACCTTTCCGTGTCAAATTGCTTTAAATTAAACTTAAAAAAAAAAAAAAACCACTGGCTGATACCCACACTTAGTAATTGTCAAGCATTAGCATAATGTGGAATACTAAAGCTGCCTAAATCTTAGGTTTAAAAATAATTATTTACTTAGATAAATTTTGTATGCAGTGGCATATTATTAGAAATCCTTTTTTCCCCCTTCTGAAAACGCAGGATCAATGTATATGTTAATATTATACTTAGGCTTGACATGTAAGTGGAACTGTAACTTACGTTAGCCTCTGAGAAAGGGGTCTCATTTAATCTCTTCTCATCCATCCATCATAGACCGTATACAAATGGGGTGAATCGACACTTTAGAAGGCTTTGAGTATTGTTCCTCGTGTTGGGTGACCTAACACGCAACCTCAGGGGGGAAAATGTACAAGTCTGTTTTTGATTAGGCTGCAACATGGCCCAGCCTGCATAATTTCCAACCATTTCAAGGCACTTGGGAGATGAGGACCCTAAATGATTGTGTGTGTGAAGCCCTCAGGCATAGGTCACAGCCTCCTTTCCCACTAATGCATTTGTATTTCCTGGCTCTCTCTCGGCTCAACCATAGAGCTTTCAATTAAGACAAGCCACAGTGATTTCATGGTGGTGGAATTCATCTGGTTGGCAAGGTCTGTCCAGAGATTCGGTACTACCTGAGCTCGTCTGCTGCCTAAAGCGAGAGCGGTGTTTGTCAACTTTTATGGTATGTTGCTGATTTGAGTAGAATCTTACTGACAGGGATTGACGTTTCTGTTCACTGATTTCACAAAATGCTGATAGGTCACCTTGAGCAGGTAACCCTCAAATTTATGGATAAAGCATCTTGAAAGTAAGCACTTCCAATGCTGAAGAATACTGGTGTATGTGTACAGCTCATAAGCAAGTTGCCTTCACAAGATTGCCATGCAGTTTAAACGTCTGGCAGCATCTACCACTAGGAGCAAATATTCGGTGATGTTACCAGAAACGAAACTCAGAGGCTGAGCATGTAATAGATGCTGGATGCAGCAGCCTTCAACACCCTAAACTGTATTCTTCTAAAAGTCAGAAGACGTGCATTCAAAGATGGCTTACATCCCTGCACAGGCAGGGTAATCAGGAGAGCAATATTCTCTCAATAATGTGGGATTAAATCTTCAGTTGTCTGGGGTTCCCGGATGCCTTCTTTGAGTTCATGGAAAAAGTACAAAGAGATTAGAGTTTTTCTCTTCTTCCTCACTGAGCCTGAGACTACATGTGAAAGATGAGCTTAAGATTAGAAACTGAAGATCTGGCTTCCAGACCCACATCTCTTCTCTGCTGGTGGGCTTCGCTTTGGAAATGAACCATTTTGGTCTCAGTTTTCCCATGTGCAAAGTCATACCTGTTTCGAAATTAAGCAATGAGACAAAAAAGAGATTAGATGTTTTCAAAGATTATGCTTCAGAGCTGTACGTATATTTTTCATGTACTTCACTTTCCTCCAAATATGCCGCGTTTATTCCCACCTTTGGATCGTCACTTGGATTGTTTCCCCCTGCAACAGCCTCTACTTTCCATCTGATCATCTTTCTCAATCTATGCTTGTTTTCCGTCCTTTATAATGCTCTCACTGTTCTCTCATTGCTCTAAACTCCTGCAATATGATTATCTCTACTACATCATTTTTCATTTTACTGTATTCTACTTCTCACCGTTTAGCTTTAAAACTGCTATCCATTGTCCCACCCTGAGTGGAGGCATTCTTTCTGTTTTCCCCAACCTGGAATCTCACAGGAACTCATTCTGCTTTCTGTTAGGCACCCATCGCATTGCTGAGCACAGAGTAGGTGCCTCACATACACTGGATTCATCGCTTTTACTTTTTCAGGAGCTCGTTCACTTAGCATCTCATCTTACCCTCTCCTAAATGCACATGCACTTTTGCGTGTAGCTGAGATTGCAGCTCCTTTTATTTCTGGAAGAGGACCCAAGACAGAGAATGTAGTGACTTGCTCCGGATGTGTTGTCTGATTTTTTTTCCTCCACCAGATCAGTGTTTGTCAAATTTATTTCTGAAGATTTGTGCCAGGGCTCCTCAGGGGGTCCTTCTCAGGATCAGAACAGCAAGGACGTTGGGAAGACCAAGGACATGAATGGTCAGGGGCAAGGCAAGGTATCTTTATGGGCCCTCCTATTACAAGCCTTCAGTTTTACTGAATATCTTCCACTGGATTGTGAAGCTCTTATAGCTAAAAGGGCTGTCTTTTCTCTACCCTCAATGTCATCTCTTCTTTCCTGAATATCACCAGACAGGGCATAATCATGATAATAAACATAGATGGAGAGCATACTCTATTCAGGCAATGGGTAAAGCATTTGTGTATTTCTTTTTTTTAATTAAAAAATTTTTTTTAATGTTTTATTTATTTCTAGGAGAGAGAGAGACAGCATGAGCAGGAGAGGGTCAGAGAGAGAGGGAGTCACAGACTGAAACAGGCTCCAGGCTCTGAGCTGGCAGTCAGCACAGAGCCCGACGCGGGGCTCGAACCCACGAACCGTGAGATCATGACCTAAGCGAAAGTCGGACGCTTAACCGACTAAGCCACCCAGGCGCCCCAGCATTTGCGTATTTCTTCACTCAACCCTCACAACAACTTTATGGATAACTATTATTATACCCATTGTATAGATAAGGAAGTTGAGGCCAACAAAACCCAGAAGCTGGAGAAATGCTCTGGACTGGCCATAAGACTCTAGAGGATTGTGCTACCACCTTGGCTGCCATTGACTTGGATGGTGGATCTTTTTGCCTGACTTAGAAGATGGCTTAGTTGTTTGAAGACAACTAGACAATTAGATGGCATGCTTTGTGCTAGATCTGTGGCATTGCCATCTTCAGAATGAAAGAAACTGCTTCTAAGTTAGTTTCCTATTAACAGTGTGTACTCTGGGCTTCTCTCTGAGTGACATTCAGGAATTCCTGTCAACTGGGTACACGGGAGGGGCTTGGGGGCTGGTGCCCAGAAGAGCCCTGCACAGCTGTGAAAGGAAAGAATTAGGATTGTGGAATTCCATGCACTCACATGCTGAGGTGGACCTGACAGAACTCTTTGGTTCTCTAGTTTGGCGATGCAAACTGAGACGTGGAAATACTTCTGCACGAGAGTGTTTGAAATGATGCCTGGAGCAAAACTATATTAGCCCATTCATTTAAAAAACCTGTTTTCTAAAACCAAAGCTATTTGATTTTTAAATGAGTGATTGATGTCCTCCATCAAAGCCCCTAGGTGCCTTTGGGGGGTGTTTTGCAACCCCTAACCTTCTGTAGTAAGTTTTCTATGTTTTATGTTGTGATATATGGGGAAACCACAAACCTGACTCCAGGGGCCAACTTTCTGGAGGCGCTGACTTTGACTTTGGAAATCATGTAACCATCAGACTGCCATTGGGGGATGTTCTATAAAATTCAAGTGGTGCGTGGCTGAAACCTATGAGTCATCTGTCTTTAAACTTTCACTTCCCCTTATCCAAGCTCTGTTGATTTTCATCTCCTAAATTTCTCCTGGTTGTGCATGCTTCGCTTCCCTACCACCTCCTCCTTGCTGAGGTCACCACCATTGTCTCTCGCCTGACCTAACCTAATAGCCTCAGACATCGATTTGTGCCTCCTTTCAATCTGTTCTATTTTAGAGTCTGTGGTGATGGTCTCTCATGCACACATGCTCATGTAAGCGTCCAGCTCCTTCTTGTCCCCACTGAATGCCTTCAGTGGCATTCCATCTATTGCTCTTCAGATGAAGACCAAGTCCCTTAACATGGTCCACGACAGTGTATGCTGTCTGGAGCCTCCGAACTAATCTCTCACTAGTGCCTCGGCCTTCCTGATGTCTGCCTTATTTCACTCTGTCTACCTTAGATTGTTTCTTCCTGCCACGAGGCCATGGTATTTGCTATTCTCACTCCCTGACCTCTCTAGAAACCTTTTACTACTCATTGTTCAGATTTCAGCTCAGGTGTCTCTTACTTCCTGTGTGGGTTCAATCCCCTAAGCTAGACTTTTTCAAGACCACGTAAGTTTTCCTTGTAGAACTCATCACGGTGTACATTTTGCACTTGTTAGTGCGATTATGGCATTGTGGTTAAGAAGTGGGTTCATCATCTGGCTCTATCAATTACCAGAAAGGATATGCTAGGCAGTCATTCAACTGCTCCTGGCTCACCTGTAATATGTAGACACTGATAGTTCCTAGGAATTGTTACAGGGATTAAAAGAGAATATATATAGTAAGTGCTTAGAATGTGAAGGGTATGCCACACGATAAGGGCTAGATAAGTGTTAGCTATAATATTATTATATGGTATTATATATCACCATGCATAGCACTGATATATCAAAGATAATTAGTTAAATTAGTTGTGTATTAGTGCATAATGAATTACCTAAAGCTTCGAGGCTTAATATAGCACACATCCATTATCTCATGATTTTTGTGGATCAGGAATCCAGGTGTGGCTTAGCTGGATCCTTTGCTTCAGGGTCTCTCACCAGATTGAAGTCAAGGTGTTGGCCAAGGCTAAGGTTGTACTAGGGAAGGGTGGATTTCTAACCACACATGATTATTGATGGGACTTAGTTTCTTGTTGGCTATTGGAGAGAAGCCACTCTTAGTTTTTTGTTTTTGTTTTTTGTTTTTGGTTTTTGGTTTTTTTTTGCCACGTGGGGCTCTCCTATGTGTCAGCTTGTTTCATCTAAGCCAGCAAGAGGGAAAGTCTGCTAATAAGACAAGGGTCACATCAGTGATTAATGGTGGTGGGTGACATCCTATCATCCTATGGTTAGAAGTAAGTCACAAATCCCATCCATACTTGAAGGGATTGCACAAGGGCATGAATACCAGGAGACACGGATCATCAGATGCCATCTAAGAAGGTGTCTGCCTCATCATCTGATTACTTAAGGTGTCACTGTCTGTGTTGCTCTCATGCAGCAATGAGGTCACAAGACACGTATACAGAACATTGTTTACCAAACCCTATTCTGAGTAAGCCACGGTATTATGAGATGTTGACAGATGTCAATGATCTGATGTGTTTGAGAGACATTAGATTATCAAAGCAAATGTAGTTTGTGACTTTTTCTGAATCGAAAACACCAGTGTGACTTGTGGTTTTCCTGGACAAAGATATGGTGACAGGCAAAGGATCACTTGTGAACATCTCAGAACCTAATTTGGGAAACGCTGACCCACAACTTGAATGTAGAATGCCACGCAACCCCTGGTTTTAATGCAGCTGGTCAGCAAAAGGTGCGAAAGGCACGTCCTTGTCGCATTACTGTGGAATAAATGAGTAAAGGTAGGCTTATCACAAAGTGGCCAGAATTGTTGGTTCATACAGAGAAAACCAAGGCTAAGAACAGGAGAGATGTGAGCCTTGGATAGTCCTTATGACTATTTCTATGCCATGAGGCCTACTGCCCCTTGAAAGAGAGCCAGCCGTGTTCAAGAATGTGCTCTCACCAAAAGGAGGCTAGGCAAGGGCAGTGATACAAATCAGTACCTGCTTCTAGAAAAACTGCTCAAAGAATCTTTAAATTATCTTCATAAAGAGCATAGACTCCCTTTCCACTGAATTTTATGACTTGATTTACTGTTTTCCAGCCCAAATTCTAGCTTATTCCTGATTGACCCCCAAATCAGGGTGTCTTTGCATTGGCAGACATTGGGTGCTAAGGCCAAAGCCATTCATTCTAAGTTTTTCTTTTTTTTTTTTTTTTTAATGTTTATTTATTTCTGGGAGAGAGAGAGAGAGAGAGAGAGACAGCGTGAGCAGGGGAGGGGCAGAGAGAGAGGGAGACACAGAATCTGAAACAGGCTCCAGGCTCCGAGCTGTCAGCACAGAGCCTGACGCAGGGCTCAAACCCACAAACCGTGAGATCCTGACTTGAGCCAAAGTCGGACGCTTAACTGACTGAGCCACCCAGGCGCCCCAAAGCCATTCATTCTAAAGCCTTCAAAATTATTGCGGCAAATTGAAACTCCAAATACGATTTGTGTCATTAACCTCTTAGGGATTATATTTTTGACTTTCTCCTATGTGACATATATCTGGTCACATATTCATTGTGAACCAGTTTCAAATGCATAATCCCCAAAGGTTACGGGCAGTCATTTCAAAGACCCCATATTCATCTCAAAACACAGAAGTGGAAGATAAGTTTGCATTGATGGCTGAATGGGACATGAGCATAAACAAGGCCTGTCAGAATTCTTAAAATACTTATGGAGCACATTTTTATCTACAAAGCTTGAGAAATGAATTTATTAATCTTCACAACACTCCCATGTTATTATCACCACATAATAAATATGGAGTAAGGGATTGGCAGGTTAAATTTAGCTTTATTTCCCCCACCGCCAGGAAGTAGTTCTACTTTTGAATTAAAATGGAGTCGTCTTGGGTTTGAAGCTTCACGTTTGTGCGCCATATGCCAGATGCACCCAGTTGTGGATATTTTTGGATATGCAATTCTCGCAGAGTCCATTTTGAGATTAAAGTCCAGGTGAGGTCAGCCTCTTGTCCAGTCCTCCTCACAGAATGTTATTTCGTTGAAGGCAGGGGTCTTGGCAATTGGAAGCTGGTTTTGCTGCCTCCCGTCTCTCGCCCTTCCTCCCTCACCCCACTCCATTCCCCTTCCTGCTATCGAAGGGAGCTCTCATTTTTTTTAAAGTTTACTTTGAAGTGTTTCGAACATTGTAATAAACTCTCCCATCCCTGCTACCCTGCTTTAGAAAGAAAATGTTTCCAGTATAAGCAGAAGGTCTTAGAGTCTTTGTCCCTACCCGGTAAGGTACCCTTCTCCTAAGGGTGACAATTATCATTCCCAATTCCCATGGCTTTCTTTATACTTTAATATATATACATATTAAATGTGTATATACATACACATATATACTTTGATTTATACTTTATAGTTTGCTAGATATATATACACACACACATATATATATACTTTATGCTTTATAGTTAACTATATATATTTTATGTATATATCCAAGCAATATCAATTATTATGTGGCATGTTTTAAACTGGCAATGACTTACATGATGAGATTTATATGCTTCTGCAACTTGCCTGTTCTATTCTTTGCTCAATATTGTAATAGGAGATTCACCCTTGATATGTGTGGCTCTGGTTCGTTTTTCATGCAATTTAATAATTCATTCTACTAATATGCTGTATTTTGGGGTGTTTCCTGTTGATAGACATTTATTTATATTTTTTCAAATATAAATACCACTCCTATAAAGTTTCTTACATACATTACATATGTTTATATATATAAGTGAGACATCTTTTATTTTTTTTTTAAAGAGAGAGTGAGTTGGGGAGAGGGGCAGAGGGAAAGAGAGAGAGAATCTTAAGCAGACTCCCTGCAGAGTATGGAGCCTGAAATGGGGTTTGATCCCATGACCCTGGGATCAATATTAAAGTGAGAAACTCAACCTACTGAGTCACGTAGGCACCCTGAGACTTATTTCTCAGATACATTCCAAAGAGAGGAATTGTTGAATCAAGGGGTATTGGTATCCTAAATTTCATTCATGATTGCCAAATTTATCTTTAATTAAACCAACTTGCTCTTAACAGTGTAAGCCAGTCCTGGTTGGTCCACATTTTCATTATACTCCATATTCTCAGGTTTTTATATCTGGTGTGTTTAAGATAATACTTTGTTATGTTTTAATCTCCACTTTCCTAATTACTACCACAACTAATCATCTTTATAAATATATCCGTGGTCATTCAGACCATTTGTGTTCTGGAAGCTGCCTGTCAATAATTTTTGTTCAGTGTTTCAACTGGATTGTCTTTTTATTGCTTTGTAAATGTTCTTTATGTATTGAGGATACCAGTCATTTGTCACTTACAAGTGTCACTAGTATTACTCATATATTTGTCAAACTTGTTCCTTATTGCCTTCAGGTTAAAAATCTAAAATTCTTAGCATGGCAAATACAGATGTGGATAATTTGGCCTCGATTTCCCCCTTAGTCTTATTTCAAAAAAAAAAATTCCACCTCTTACTCATGTTTTGGCAAATATGTCTCGTCCCTACAAGTTCTTGCTTTGGTTGTTCCTTCTGCTTAGAGTGCACTTACATGCTCTTTGCCTGGCTAACATTTATCATTCTTCACAAACCAATCTTTTGGAAAGATTTTGCTGCTCCCTCCTCCCACACCCCCATTCTCTGTGCCACTTCTCGGTGCTTGCATAGCCCCCTGGGAAGATTTTCAGCTTCCCTCTTCCCAGAAATAGTGCCTGATGGGTTTGGCCACCCACACGTTTGGCTCTGGTGAAGACTCCCTGAAAGGCCTACCAGGAATGGGTGGCGAGATGGCCTTTTGCAGAGACTTTCAGCCAGGGCTCAGCTACAGAATCCAGGTCCGATGTAAACATTCTGACTAATTTAATCTCAGCGGTGTTTCCACTGGGTTCCATATCATCATAGTCTTTTGAACCAGCAGCATTTTATTCTGATGTTCAAAGCTGGTTACCACTTAAAGGGAAAAAAAAAAAAAGTCTGAAATGTAATTTTTGGAAGCCTAGAAAAAAAATTCCATGGATATTTCCCCCCATTCTTTCCCAAGTGTCTTTTCCATTTCCCCCCATTCTTTCCCAAGTGTCTTTTCCAAATGGGGCTCATCAAAGAACTTAACAATTTCCTGCCCAGTGTGAATCTGGGTCTGAGATGCATGTCAGTTTACTCTCTTCTTTTCCTTGTGTGTGTGACCAGAACCGTCATCTATCAGTTCTATCATTGGAGTATCTATTGTTTTGAAGCTGGGATTTAACCCAGCTAAAGGGGAAAATAAACCCAACACACCAAACTGTGTATTATTTACACATTTCAATATTTAATTTCCTGTCTCCATTACACACATTTTAGTATGCAGATTATTTGCCCAACATAATTTATCAGTTCCTTGTTAGATAATATTCTCCTCAGGGTACATATTGTTCATATTTAGAAATTCTTATTAATCTCGAGAATCATATTGTTTATCCAACAAAATTATTACAGCTTTGATGAAGCTTTTAAAGTGTAACATGTAAATCACTGTTTTCTCACTTTTCAAAGCAGCTGAATTTTTGATCTGGTGGATTATTATGGTTTAGAAGATATTTTGTCTTGGGGAAAATGCACAAGATGGTGCAGTCGTGTGTAGATGAGGCTATTTAATTAGAACTGCTGTTAATGACAAATTGCTGTCACTGTAGCTACCCCTCCTCCAAATTGCCTTTCTTAAACAGATAAATGAGTAGTGCTATCCAGTGTTGTTATAAATAAGATGGGGCTAATATTTAAAGCTATAAAAGTTACAGTAACAAATGACAGGATGGAAGCCGTAAACGAATATTTCAATTATTTTTAATCACTTATTTTCTACATTGCATACTGATAATTTTACCTGAGAAAATATTAAGGGCATCTTTCAGTGAAAAAAGAACTTAAAAGAATTTTAGAAGAGGATCATAAAGTAAGATAAAATAAGCATGTCATTTTTTAACACCTTTAAGGAAAAAAAAATAACTTGCTTGTCTAGGAGTTATGTTTTTATGTGAGACAATAACATTACCTACACAACATGATCCTATTTTAATAACACCTTACATCTGAAGAGCATTTTGCCTTTTACAAATATTTTTACATCCGGTTTCCTTTTGTCCTTCTCCTATGCCTGGAGGCGATAGAATTCCTAATTTGACAGATGAGGAAACAGACCAGAACAGGTTACGTGGCCTGAATAAAGCTGAAAAATCAATTAATAACAAAACCAAAATTATAGTTCCCTGACTTCATACATAATGCCTTTTTGCAAACATGGGCAAAATACAGAATGTGGGAAAGTTGAATACTTCTTATAAATTCGGAGTGTTTAAATATGCGACCTAAAATAGTCCCGTGCTAGGATATTAGAAATAAATGATCAATTTCTCAATTGCATCCACTGTTTTCTCTCCCTGATATATTTTTAGCACCTCCTATATGTTCTAGAATTAATTCTTTTCCTTCATAGTTAACATACAGCTTAATTCCAGTAAGCATTCAATTGAGGGGAAATGCTTACCATTTTCAGATTGTTTCGGGATTCCATTTTTGTCTTATTCGAATTAAGTCTATAAGATCTCAAATTTTTAGGGGCACCTGAGTGGCTGAGACAGCTCAAGCATCTGACTCTTGATTTGGGCTCATGATCTCATGGTTCATGGGTTCTCACGTTGGGCTCTGTGTTGGCACCACGGAGCCTGCTTGGGATTCTCTTTCTCCCCCTCTCTCTGCCCCTCCCCTGCTCATTCTCTCTCCTTCAAAATAAACAAATAAACTTTAAGAAAAACTTTTAAAAATCTGCAATTTTTATGTGTAGAGTCAGTGTCTCATCTTTTTGTCTTCCTTTCTGTTCTTAGTAATAATGAGGTAAGAACCATTACAACTTTCAAATCCATGGCCCTACATGACTGTACAGAGGAATCGTAACAAAGCCATCACAACACTGCTGGAAATGTCTTTTTAATAGTTAGTGTGAGGACACTTGACCACTATGCTTTAATTTCAGTGTGTGACCCCTGGAGTGTGAGTTCTATGAAATTTGAGGACCACCTGCAATTGTTTTTCTAGGTGCCCCTGGACTTTTTCTGGGAATCCCAGTTTGTGGTTGAGTGACTACAGAAGGAGTGTCTTCATTTCATGTCCCTTTCTCTTTCTCGGATCCTTCTTGCCTCCTTGACCCTTGAGCGGGGGTTTCTGTTCTACACGACGAATTGGGCAAAGGAGGGAGAATGCTTCTCTGTTCCAGTAGGGAGAGCACCAAATTCAAGTTCATAGTCTTGAAGAGTGAGCTCCCAGTTCAGAGGACTGGGTCTTGTTCCTGGTCTTCTCAATGCATGCTAATTGATACTCTTTGTATTCAACAGGAGAAAATGGGCATATGGAGTGAAAATTAATCGGTATATTTGGGTTTTTTTAGGCTCTGATTGCAAAAGGCATAGGATTCTCTGCTTTTATGTTTGATTTGGCCCTAAGCTCACCTTTCCCCCTTTCTTATGTATAGTGAGTCTCTCTATCGAGAGAAACTGTGGTTATTAAACAGAAGCATACCAGCCCTTTTGAGAGCCAATTTGGAAATTTTTTGACCAAAAATCATTCTTCCATTTCAAGGCTTGCAAATCCAAATCCATATTGAAATAAGAGACCTCAATGAGTAAAGCAGACTAAGGGTGGCACTCTGAGTGGCAGAGCTGTGGCAAACTGGCATTGCCCCCATCTAACGGCATGCTCTGTGGTCTCCACACAGCTTCTGCAAATTGGTGCCCTGCCGGAATGCAGGCCCATGGTTACCCAACCCTTGAATTTTTATCCCATCACCAGTCAGAAATCTGAATGTTTATGTGAGATCTCTTGATTTAACAAGTTGAAAAAATAGCTAAATAAAGTACCAGGTAGGTTACACAAGCTCTGCCAACTCACAGTGACTTATTTCCATGTATGTTAGGAAACCAGGCTGAAGAAGGGAGGCCAGAGAAAACTCATGGAAAAACTTCCCCGTCCCCATATTATTATCTATACCTAGCTGCATGGGATGTATACATATGAAGCCAGATGATTTTCTGCCATATAGACATGGCAGAGCAAAGCTTCCTACCCCAATATATGTAAAATTTTGCACAATTATTCACCTTTATGGAGAAGATGTCCATTGCCTTTATTACATTCTCAAAAATCTGCCAACCTAAGAGGTTGTGAGTCTCTTCTGTTACATCCTTGACAAGTTGTCATCTAGTTCTACTTGGAGTCCCCTAGGGACAGGGAACTTGCTACTGCACAAGATAGCCCACTCCCGTTTTAGACAGTTTTCAAGATAGAAAACTTCTTAATGGCAAAATTTCTTACTCGCCTTCCTTGTTATTGGCAGCTGAAAAGGCATCTAATCTTTAGGAAAATGCACTTGAAAAAATAGTCTTAGAAATTAAGAGGTTGCTATAATTTCCTGTAACTATTATCCATTCTTACCAAAAAATGAGCATTATTAAATTGTGATAGTTACTAATGGAATTTCTAATTCTTTTACAATTAAAGTCATTGAATCTTTATGTCTTGACCTTCATTCTGAGACTATTTGCATGAAAATAAAGACTCCAAGTTTCATCGTGTTCCGTTGATTAAGATTTTTTTTTTATATCCTAGATTTCTAGAAATGTAGAACTGCAAATGGTGAGAGTTTCTGAAGTAGAACAGAAAACCCAATGGTCAGAAGATGTGGGACTGATTGTCCTGCTTCTAATTAACTGTGTCATATTAAGCTGGGAATCTCGATGTCCTTATATGAATGTGAGAGTCTGATAAAGTCCTTACAGATGGTGTGAAAAGCAAATATGAATGGGTAGTATGTAGTAGTAATCAGTAAAAACATGTTTTTCATGACTGTAATATCGAGTAATTTAACTTTTCTCAGCCTCAGTTTCCACAACTGTACAATGGGGCTAAGGTTTCCTGCTTACTGGGGTATTTTAACTCTTAAGTGAGACGTTATGTGTGAAGGGCTTACAGAGTACATCACATACAGTAGATATTCAATTAATGTTGGCCATTAATATTTTGATGATGCAGTAAAATATGAAGTCTGAGACTCTTATGATCACCTGGACCCTTCATTTTTAATTTTTTAAAAATATTTTATTATGTCTGAGAGAGAGAGAGAGAGAGAGAGACAGCATGAACAGGGGAGGGTCAGAGAGAGAGGGAGATACAGAATCCGAAACAGGCTTCAGGCTCTGAGCTAGCTGTCAGCACAGAGACCGATGTGGGGCTCGAACCCACAAACCATGAGGTCATGACCTGAGCTGAAGTTGGACCCTCAACTGACTGAGCCACCCAGGTACCTCTGGACCCTTCATTTTCAACATGGAAGATAGAGTATGATGTATCCCAAGGTAAGAAGAGTTGGGTCAAGGTGTGCTTGAAATCATGGAAAAACGTCAAAAAGTGCCAGTTATACTGTGTGACAAGGAGCTTAAAAATATTTCTTGAACCTTGAAAATAAGCAGGTATATTAAGGAACGCAATACAGAGTTGGTGTGAGATTTGGATACAACAAGAGATCTCACAGAAATTTTGCTTCATGATAGCGCATTCAAGCTGTATGCCAAGGCCTTGGGGGTGTATCTTTGTCTGTGGGTGGGTTGGAAAGTGCGAGTTTCATTGCTTTCTAGGCTTCTGTGTTTCAGATGTGGGGCCCCAGTAGGAATTAATGTGACTGTTCGTGATGCTCTTCTCTTCATTGTGAATCGGTGGGCAGCAATGACTCCTTCTGATGTAGATTCTAGGTAGCCTGAACCACACTAAGAGTTTTTAAAATAGTAGTTGTGTATGGATTCGGGGAGAAATGAGACGGGGAACAAATTAACATTGGAGAAAGAAATAAGAACATGTGTGCCCCGAGAGTAACTCAGGCCCTGCAAAAAGTTTGTCGTCAGGCACAGAATCTTATTCAGGGAGAGTTTCTTGACAGAATCAAGGGAAATATAATCCCAATGCTAAAGATAAGGTGAAATTGTAAGAAGGTAGTCTTTCCCTCGACTAATTCACTTTGCTTTCCCATTGCTAAAGAGAAAAGTTGTTGACTTTATACTATGTGAAAGGCAAAAGGGACATAAAATAGCAATTATTTTTTGCCGTTAGCCTGCCTTTCTTTGTTTGGGGGGTGTGCTGTGGCAGAATAAAGGCCTGTGCTTCAGAAATAATGAGCAAGGAAAGGCTATAGGCGTAGTTTGTACATCAGTCCTTTTGTAGTGAGCACACAGAGCCATTTTATTTGGGAATTGAATATTTGAGGGCTAGGGGGACCCCTCCCCCTGAAAGTGCAAAGACCCTGAAGCGTGACTGCTCCCTCCATTTCAGTATTTGAGTGGCATGTCGAGATCCTTCCAGCACGAGGTGCATAATGTACTGTGCAGGCTGACTCCCATGTGGAAGAGAGCACAAAACTTCCTTATGCATGAGGCATTTTTAGCAAATTGGACCCCATTTCAATCTTGATGAAACTTGATGACATTTCCAACTTGCAAGTGCACAAAATGAAAAAGCAAATTTTTAGCTATTTATGTGTCAGAACATCAAAAGCTCAAAAGCCATAATTAAGGGTGTCAGCATGGCACGGAGACCATATTTCTACTCTTCTCAGGGGTCTTGTGGGTTTCTCCTTAGAGGTTAGATGAAGCTCTTCTTCCCCTTGAAGACTTGAATCAAACAATTTGGGTTTCATGAGCCCCACCTGGGAAACTGCCTCTTCTCTTGCCCTGTCATGTTGATATTTAGTGTTTTTTCATTTTTTTTTTTCGCGAGAAGAACGATTTGGGGAACGGCGTTGTGGTTGGTGTTCCCTACTCCTTAGTTTCCCTGGGCTGTTTTCTGGAAGTCTGAAGGGAAAGTATAAGAAACGGTGCTTTCCTGTGATATTCTAATTCCTTTTCATTTTGTGTTTCCATTATGCGCAAGTAACTTTCTGACTTTAAATTCTGATAAATGCACGGAACATGCTCCAATGATATGCTCACTTAACACTTAATGACTCTATAGATAGAATAGAACACAAACACATGTCCAAATAAACGGACACTAAACATTTAATAAGTGTCCATTTAGACCAGCCCTTCTAAAGTTCTTCTGTGTACATTTGTTAAGATGTACCTCTAAAAAACAAAAGCAAAATGTAGCTCTGATCCAGTCAGTCTGGCGAGAACCCCAAGATTCTGCATTTCTAACATGCTCCCCATTTGAACAATGCTGACCGTCCCTGCATCACGCTTGGAGTGACAAAGCTTTCCACATCTTTGCAACTCAAGACAGAGTCTTAAAATTCAGCTGCGGTCACTGTGATTAGCAACAGGTACACTTGTCTGGGATATACATGTTTTGGCTAAGATAGCCTTTAAATTTTATAACAGAAATATTATTAAAATTAATCCCTCATACTGCCACTGCCTGTTAATGATTCACAAAAATCCTCGCCTAATAAGAGCTATTTTCTGAAGAGCTCGCATTGAATTGCAAATACTACTTCTAATCTGAATGACATCCACAATTCACTTTCATAGCCCGAGCCCGAGCCAGAACAGCTTCTGCAAGTGTTGGACACCCATTATGTGCAATGCATTGTCTTGAGGGCTGTGTGAAGGTCTGTTGAATAAGGTACATCCCTGCTACTGAGAAACTTAAACTCCATTGTGGGAGGGGGGAGGGATGGGGGAGATAGAGCATACATATAAAAACCTGCACAAAATAGAGGCTCTTTAAAGTGATAGCAGATCTAAGAAAGACCCAAATTAAAGATTAATTGGATTCGAAGAAAAGAGAGAGGTAGCTCATCTGATGGCATAGCCCCAGAGCCTTTACGGAGAAGGCACCATCCGAACAAGGCTCGAACTATTTGGATCAGGTGTGTAGAAATGAGGCCGTGAGGTGTGGGCTGAGATGCAAATGTATTACAGGAGGGGGAACTTTGAGGAAACAACACGACAGGAAAAGGAGCTTATGTGTCACAAATTGGGAATAGTTCCATTTTGGCTGAAGTGCAGATTTAATGCAGGGATTTGGTTGACAGTAACCTTGAAAAGAAAGTTGGAAATGACCTTAAGAGCCAGTGGAAGATGCTTGGGTTGAGTCTGGCAAGCAGTGGGGAGCTGTCCCTTACTCAGTCTACTGGTTCAAGTTCTCCTTCTAAAATGTCTTCAGTCTTGTTCATTTGAATTATTTGTGTGTGTGTGTGTGTGTGTGTGTGTGTAAATTGACATTTTATTTCTTTTCAAATTTCTTTCAGTAGTCTATAAAGGATATTATAAAAAGAAGACAAATTTGTCAGAGGAACTAACAGGAAGTGGGGGAGGGGGAGAAGGAAGATTCCATGCACTGCCCTCACAGAGGTGACTCTGTCTTGTAAATTGCAAAGAAGGTATAATCCAGAGGTGTGGAAATTGTTAGCTAGGAAGTATTTGAATTTATGTCTCTTACAGAGAAGGCATCCAGCAATGTGTTAGGTGACAACGGGAGGGATAAACTTGGTACATCTTCCTGGATCATCAGTTTCATTCAATCAGAGTTTCACTCCACACTATATAATTTAAAGCCTTTAAAAATATATTAGAAACAATTATATTTATGCTTAAATTTAATTTATACAGTAATTAACACTAGTCTAAAATCAGTCAGAGGTACCATTTTAGATTTAAATGTGTTTTCCTCTTGTTTTTTAAACTTCAATGTTTACTAACGCTGGTATGTTAGACTGTTTTAATTAAGAGCTCTTTTTCATTTTAAAAAAGTATAGATATACATAAAGAATTAAAAAGAGCATGCTAATCCCTCACTCTGTTAACCACACATATGGGACACCTAACTACTCTAGCCACATGGTTTTATTAGGAATGAGGCACCCTGGTGGCAGCCTATTAAAATTGCAGGCATAGGGAAAGAGGGAAGTAATTTTTTGAGTGGGGAATGGAAAAGGCTAAGTTTATAAAAGCAAGGGTGGATGGGCTCAGTCAGTATCAAGACTGGCATAGCTTACCTATGCCAGTATTTTTCTACTCTTTTTTTTCTTTAAATCATCATATGCCTAAGAAGTCTTTATTAGACATGTTTTTCCCTAATTGTTATTCCACACCTGCCCTTTGAAAGGCCACAAACCATTAGAATATCTAAAACTTTTGAACCCACAAGAACTATTTTTGCCCCCTTGGAACAGCATTTCCCCCATTGATGGCACATGGTCTAGAATTTTCCAGCCTCTGTCTTTCTGGGGTAAGAGCTTGTCCTCACACTCCTGTGGCAATTCTAAATGGCATCACCTAGAGTCAGCCTTCTATCAAACAGAGACTTGTCAGAGAGTCACTTATTGACACGCCTGCTATCAGAACCCAGAAGAATTGCCTTTACTAAACACTCAGCACTAACACAAGTCCTACTTTATCACCAAGCTAATGAGTCCTGTTGACTGATTGGCCTTTTAATCATTCACCCAGACTGGGCTCACCACCATTTTCAGGGTTCTCCTTTTCTCTTATATAGTCATTGTCCTCAGGTCCCAGCTGCATGGAGCCTGCTTTTATCTAGTTACGAGTCCTTGAATTGTCCCTGTTAAAGTGGCCAGCAGCAGATCTAGAGGTGCTTTAAGCTGTACTCCCTTCCCCCCTCACTCCACTTATAAATGATGATAGGATGATATATAGGAGAAGAGCTTGAACTTTTATGCCCGGCAGATTCTATTCCTATTCTCTTTCCCTAAAATCTGGACTCTAACAGGATTGTGTGTGTCCTCTTTGGTTCTTTCCCACCCTTAATGTTCACAATAGTTCTGTAAGGGATTTATCAAGAACATCCCCATATTATAGGTGAGGAAAAGGTCACATGACCAATAAATGCTGGTCCCAGCCCCTGAACTCAGGGATCTCTGGCTCCAAAAACCAATGCTCTGATCTTATACTGTCTTTGAGAGATATGCTAAGAAATGGTAGTAATAACATTATTTCCTCTACCCTATTTTTTTTTTAATATTTTATTTATTTCTGAGAGAGAGAGAGAGACAGAGACAGAGAGACAGATAGAGCATGAGCGGGGGTGGGGGGGGTCAGAGAGAGAGGGAGACACAGAATCTGAAGCAGGCTCTGAGAGAGAGAGAGAGACAGAGACAGAGAGACAGATAGAGCATGAGCGGGGGTGGGGGGGGTCAGAGAGAGAGGGAGACACAGAATCTGAAGCAGGCTTCAGGCTCTGAGCTAGCTGTCAGCACAGATCCCGACACGGGGCTCGAGCCCATGAACCCTGAGATCATGATCTGAGCCGAAGTCGGATGCTTAACCAACTGAGCCACCCAGGCGCCCCTCCTCTACCCTATTTCTATATAGATCCCTATATTTGGTCATGTAATTATTCACTCAGCAGATATTTATTGAATGGCTACTATCTGATAGGAACTTTGTAAGTCATTAGGCACACTATAATGAAAAGTACCCTTTCTGTTTTCAAGGAACTCACAGCTTATGAAAGAGATGAACCAGTGTAGGTATCTATAACTGCATCTGACACAGTAGTGCCAGTGATAGCTACACAGTGCTATGGGAGAGGCAGCCACCCCAGTCTGGATGGTGGTTTGGAAACTCAGCAGAAAACTCTGAGTTTGAGAAACATCCTGTACTGCCATTATTTGCTTATGTGTCTTTCATTCTGCTCTGTAAGATACTCAAGGGCTGGAACTATCTTTTCCATATTTGGTTTTCCAGCACCGGCTATAGCTTGGCACTTTGTCAATGTCAGGCTGATGTTTGCTGTACTAGAGGTCAGGGTATCTCCCTTGCTATCTGCCAATGCTCTTGTGTCCCCCGGAATTATGTCTTAGGACTTCACTGGTTTTAAGACATAGCAGCCAATTTGATCTAATTTAAGTGAAGATGGGTGAATTACCATAAGGATACAGGGTGTATCATGGAAATCAAGTGTAGAGTACAGCTGGTCCTCAGGAAGAAACTAGAATCAGAAGTAGGAAAAATGTCAGAATTCTTGTTTTTCATTCTTCCTTCTCTTGCAGAATGACTGCATTCTTCTCTCTTCATGGTGTAAAATATGGCCCCATTACACCTCCCAGGTTTAGTTATTGTAGATTCAGTCACATGAAAAGAACTAACCCAACTTCTCTCACTCTCAGTTCTCAACTCTCTGAAGAGAGAGTCAGATTGCCCATCTCGGGTCATTAAGATATGGCTGTTGAAGACCAACGCGTGTGGAGATGGGAAAGAGGTGGTGAAAAACAGTTACTCAGGGGCTCCTGGGAGGCTCTGTTGGTTGAGTGTCTGACTCTTGGTTTTGACTCAGGTCATGATCGCAGGGTTGTGGGATCAAGACCTATGTTGGGATCTACACCAGGTGTGGAGCCTGCTTGTGACATTCTCTCTCTCTCTCTCTCTCTCTCTAGCGTTTCCATCCTTCCTTCCTCCCTCCCACACTCCTCCCTCCCTCCTTCCCTTTGCTCCTCTTCCCCACTTGCACATGCTCTATCTAAAATAAAATAAAATAAAATAAAATAAAATAAAATAGAGAAAAGCAGTTCCTAGAGAAAGGGGACATTTTTGTGAGCTGTGCAAGCATCTGAAGAAATGCCACCCACCCAGACACTTGAGAGAAAAGTTCCTGGGTGTGGCAGGATATGGGTCCCAGGATATAAGAAAGTAGTGTACTTCTAACAAGAAACTGTTCTTTGATGACATTTAAGACCCTTCTGAAGCCGTTTTCTCACAATGATCCTGGTTTTCCTGAAGGACCCTGCTCTTCATTTGATCAAAATAATCTCCCTTGATTTAACACCTTTGATAAATGATTATTTTCACCAAGAATAGTGTGCTATATTGATCTTAGACCTTTATATAATGATACAGTGTTGGGGGGTGCTGGGGGGTGCTTCTAGCTTTATAATACAAAGAATAGAGGCAATGAAGGTACTTGCTGACTCCACATGAGAACACATGGAGAGGCTAGGGAGAAGAAGTGATAAAAATAATTTTTAATCCTGCTTTGGGTTCTCTTCCCCCTCTCTCTCTGCCCCTCCACTGTACATGCTCTGTGTGTCAGTCTCTCTCTCTCTCTCAAAAATAAATAAACACTAAAATTTTTTTAAAAAGAAAGAACAGGCAATTTCGATTTCAAAATCAGGAGTTACAGAAATAAAAATATTTCTATATTTTATAATTTAATAAAAATTAAACCTTGTGAATAAGTCAAACAGCAGATTAGATACATGGGGGAAGGTGAGGGATGGAGGAAGAGAAAGAGATTTTATAAAGAAGTAGTACCAGTTACTGTCCTGAAAGATAAAAAATTGAAAAATAAAGGAGTAACATACAAGGTAGAATAAGAAGACTCAAGAAATTTACTGGATATTCTGGGAGGAGAGAATAGAGTGAATTTGGAGAAAAACTGTGTTATTGTTGCTAATTTTACATATTGATTAAAGATAGAACTCTTCAGATTGAAGGGCCCCATTGAACCCCAAGCAGGGCAAACAAATAAACAAAACGACCATCTGGAAACATGGTAAATAAATTGTAGAACACCAAAGATAAAGCAAAAACCTTAGAAGCGTCTAGAGAGAAAATGTTGATATCCTCCAAAGGAGCGGTAATTCCACTGAGTAGAATTCTCATAAGTAGCAGCATGTCTTAAAAGACAATACAAATTTGCAACGTGCGGAGAGAAATAAGAATCACTTTACAGTTAGGCACCCAGCTAATCTGTTCAGGAGCGTGTTGTCTCATAGAAGTTTGCTTAGATAGTCACCGAAGAATGGGCTTTAGGAAGAGGGAAATGGAAGCCCAGGAGGTAAAGGGTGGAACAGAAGATGTAGTGTAGTTCGAAGATGTTGGAAATTAAGTGAGCTAACCTGAAAGGATATTGATATGAGGGAAAGGACTAATATGGTAGAGGGTAAAAAAGCAAGTGGATCTGCAATAGTCTACCACACAACCTGATTGGGCAGAGTTCAAGTGCTCCTGGGTACATCCAAAATGCTCCTGTCCATTGTCAAGAAAGTGTGGTAGAAATTTAAGTTTAAAAAGATCTGTTGTTGTTCGGGAGGGGCCTGAGACAGGCAAAGGGAAACATGGCCAGTAGGTTTCTATTTGTAAAATAAAGTGGCAGAAAGAAATCCAAATTTTTTTTTAAATGTTTTATTTATTTCTAGGATAGAGAGACAGCGTGAACAGGGGAGGGTCACAGAGAGAGGGAGTCACAGAATCTGAAACAGGCTCCAGGCTCTGAGTTGGCAGTCAGCACAGAGCCCGACGCGGGGCTCGAACCCAGGAACCGCGAGATCATGACCTAAGCGAAAGTCGGACGCTTAACCGACTAAGCCACCCAGGCGCCCCAAGAAATCCAAATATTTTAATAACCACAGTTAATGGAAATGAATAAATTAGCCACTTGGCAGTCTGATATTTACATTGGTTTAAAAAAATTCCAGTTAGATACTCTTTCAAAAGGCAGACCTTAAATATAAAGGCACCTGCTGTTATATTGGTTTCTTTTTCATCTCTGGAGAGCCCTGATGAAGTCACTAAAGCTCCTTTCTCATGATAGATGCCAAAACTCATGTGCACGTATTCCCGAGTATTGAGTGCCTTCTATGAACAAGAAGTAACAGCAATTGAACGTGGCTGGACATAGGATTCTAAGTATTTTAACGCTTTATAACATCAAATTGAAGAACTGCTGATCTGTGTTCACCACAGGATTAGTTTTCACAGACGGCTGAGAATAAAGCATGTGAAAGGACATACATTCTCCTTTTAAAACAAAATGGACACATACAAGAGCATACGGTATATTTATTTTAATTATGAAGTTTTGCCACATCACACTTAATGGTAAAATAGAAATTTAAAAGGCATGAACGCATTAACTGGCTGTGATCATGCTGTGACACAAACCTCTTGTTTCTCCTAAATGAGTTTTTCTGTTGTATCGGGCTGTTGATGTTTTGTTCATGCCCATAGTTCTTAAAAGCCAGAGTCAATAATAGGCTGCGTTATGTTCATGTACCTGCACATAAACCGACTTTACAATGATATTAACTCAACATATATACAGAGGCAAAGTTAGGTGGCTTTTGAACATGTGGATCATCAAATCTCACTGCATATTTATCTGAGCACATCTATATTTATAGTTTACTCCACCACCGGTTCAGATAATGAAGAGAGAGCTAGCCTTCAGGGATCCGATGTAGCACAGTCATAAATAAAAAGTGACGTGGACATGTATATCTCCTGCTAGGGTTTTGAAAGTCAGATATGGCACTCTGGTACCTGAAACACGTGTTATGGGCTGAATGTATCCCCCCCACCCCCACCCCCCGGTTTGTATGTTGAAGCCCTAATCCCCAGTGTGATAGTATTTGGAGATGAGGTCTTTGGAGTGGAATTATGTTTAGGTGAAGTAGTAAGGGTGGAACCCCTAGGATGGAATTGGTATCTGTGTTATCCAGAGCTTTCTCTTTCTTTGCCTTGTGAGCATATACAGAGTGGGAAGGTAGCCATTGGCAAGCCAGGAAGAGGCTCCTCCCCAGGAATCTTGGACTTAGAGATTCCAGAACTCTGAGAAGTAAGTGTCTGTTGTTTAAGCCACTCGGTATATGGTCTTTTGTTACAGTAGCCTAGCCGACTAAGACACCAGAGCTCCCCGATGAGGCTGGAATTGACATGGAGATCAAATTGGAGGTGCTGATTCATTCCTCCCTGTTTCATGCTCACCAAAGGAACAAGTGGAAAGGGGGATTGAGCCTTGAATAGCCTGTAAACCCTATGAGCCTACATCTCTGGTGTCTGCCGGTCTACCTGTGTGTGTTTGTAATAAGAATATTTAAAACTGAACCTACTTTACATTTTGTGGAACATGACAACAAGTACATTACCCTGTGTTTCTTGCCTTAATGGGCTCTCAGGAGGAATTGATAAGATGTCTAGTTCCTGCATTCTTAGCTAATGTTCCTTTTGGCCTCAGGTAGAAAATATCAGGCAATTTTTTTTCTCCAACAAAACCTCTTTGTAAAGAGAGAGAAATAAAAATAAAAAGGGTAGAAGTCACCCATAAATTTTTTATGCAAATAGACTTCAAAACACATGAATTAAAGGCCTTTTTGGTGACTTTTCTATTTACCATATTCGTTAAGAGATTCATTTAAGCTGAAGTGGGTAGAGGTCACATAGTTTCACAAATAGTGCTTATGTTTTTCTGCTTCTTGCTGTGTCTGTTTAGTCTGCGCTCATTCATATCTCTGGGCCAAACAGTGAATTCGGGAAAAAGTAGAATTTTAGAGAAATCAGGACATTGGGAAAAGAATTTTAAAAAAACGTCTTCGACACAGGCCTAGTAGAGATGAAGAGCACTGAATTCTCTGATAGAACATATTCCATAGTGATTCAAGCATAATATGAAGTTCAAGGTATCACTGTATATAAAGATATTAATTATTCAGTGGAGATTTAAAATCACAATGCAAGTTCTGTTCAAGGTACAACTTCCTTTAGGGTTGGCACTGGTCAGTCTTTCTGATTGTGCTTTATTTTCATATTTTTGTAGAGCATTTTTTAGAGTTATTAATAATAATCTTGTCATATAAGAGAAATGTATGCCAATGTTTCCCTAGAGAGAGGTAGAGAGAAAGCAATAGAGAACAAGACCATATATAGCATGTAGAAAATTATGGAGTCAAATATATAGCACTGAATTTGAAGGAGACTAAATTGACATCAGGACATTATTTTGATTGATACCCAGGGTTCCTGGGTAGCTCAGTCAGTTAAGTGTCTGACTGTGGCTCAGGTCATGGTCTCATGCTTTGTGGGTTTGAGCCCCACATCAGGCTCAGAGTCTGGAGCGAGCTTTGGATTCTGTGTCTAACCCCCTCTCTCTGCCCCTCCTCTGCTCACACTCTGTCTCTCTCAAAAATAAACATAAAAAATACCTTATTACTTTTGATCATTCATTATAATGATTCACTATTCATTAGCTCATGTTCACTTAGTACTTGTTCTATGCCAGGTTCTGGTGTGAGGACTTCAGATGTTTCCTTTAATCATCTTAATAACCCGTGAGGTAGCTACTATTTTTATCTCCATTTCCCCAAAAAAGGAAACAAAAGTCCAGAGATGGTAAGTTAAACCTCACTGGTAATTGGTCAAGACTATCTGAACCCATGTCTCTTGGACCCTAAGGGCCATGCATGTAATTTGGTGTGTTAGGTCTACCCAAATATTCTCAGTAAAGAGCTTTTCAAAGAAGAGTTATAAAGTAAAAGTTAATGTTACAAAGATTCTTCATGAATAATTTCATGAAAAAGGTAATTTCTCTGATGTTCATGTATTAATACATAAATATATATTAAGTATGTAAATTAAATTAAACTCGTGAAATTCAAGCATCTGTATCCTGTCTAGAAAGGGAGTGCTGAGGGATGCTGATTAAGGCAAAAAAGTGGATTCTATTTCTTTCATTTTATCATTAAAGTATTTGCCATCGAAATGAACCCAAAGCACTTTACAAAATGGCACGTGTGAAGATAATAGATGGAGACAGTTACAAGGGGTGTCTGGAGACACTAGAAATAAATCACTTAATCTCACCCTAATGTAGTTTCTCAGTGAAGTGGACAAACAGATGCCTTCCTCAAACAAGATTTGAAACAAAGCAAAAAGACCCACCAACTTAAAAGTAACGTTCACCTGAAACCACTAAATAGGACATGTGCCTTCTAATTTCCCAAGGCACTGTCATCTCAAACATGGGTTTGTGAGATAAACTGGTGATATGCACTGTATCAGAAGTTTATGGTCATGTATTATTGAACCCAAGAACGCTTCCAATACATCTTGTGGACGTTTGGAACATGTTCTAGAATTCTGAATGTGAAGTCTTCCGGTCACGAGGGCCACTGCAAGACTTTTGCACAAATCTCAGCAGGAAGTTAAATTCGTGACACAGACAGATTAATGAAAGCAGCTAACTCCATGGCAAGAGAAAGGAGAATAAGGAGACATGCGATAAAAACTCTAATTTATTGGAGCACAAATACTGGAAATTACTACACAGGGAATAGAGAATAGTTAGCTGAGTGACGTGGTGTCAACTTCCATGAGTGGGGCGACGCTTCTCTTTTTTAAAGAAAATTATCTGCATTGCCCTTTTAAAATTTTGTCATATTTTATTTTGATTTAAAATATTTTCTCGGATTCTACAGTTTTGCTCTGTTCTCTGCACATTCCAATAAATGATCTATTTATTTACATGAAAGGCAAGCTTTGCTAATGTCAATATGCAAAAATTTTCCTGCCAATTTTCTAATGAAAACCAAGGACAGTTTTTTTTTAATTTGGTTATAAATTTCATTTGCTGAAAATGAAAAATGTATTCTTAAAATGAAATAAAAAATATCATATTATCAGGATTTCTGGCAGCAAATGAATGAATACTCATTCTGAATAGATCTCTCTGAATGGCCACTCTAGAACTACCGTATTTTGTTAGAAAAGTATATTAAAAAGTAGAAACAGCATCCTGCATGAAGAAAAGAGATAAAAACAAAGTATAAAATATGCAATCTTTTAAAAGAAGCTTATCAAGGAGAATCTTAGTGAAACTTTAAATGGGAGCGTCACACAATCCCAAAGCTTTCCCATTTCCCTATTCAATGAATAATTTACTTTTCAGATGAGATCCGCTAACATTATTGCAGAATAACTGTAATTGAAAATTATTAAAGCTCTATCTTTATTGCATTTAAAAATCTGTGCATTTGGTGTTTGACCAGGTCTGGCTCATCGTTAAGAATTCTGAGAAAAAGCAAAATCTCTGTCTCCCAAAGAATAAGGAGCAAAATCCTCAATTGCTTTCTTGTTTCCCACAAAGATGCTAATATGATGAACTGAATGTCAAGAATAATAAGACAAAATGATGGTGTACACCCTGCAAAGAGAAAATAAAACATCTTTTTATGTAAACTGTCACCAGAACCTCAAGGAAACTCTGTTCTTTCCCTGCCCTGATTTTGAACTGCTTCATTAAAAGTAATTTTGTTTTTCAGGAGGATAACACCCACATTATTCTATAAAAATAATTTTAAGAGAAATCTTCAATTAAGAGGTTATTGTTGCCTGAAAGATTTTTTCCATAGTTGGTTGGTAGCTGCAAATGTGATCTTCCCAAGTTTGAATGGAAATATGACATTCATAATGGTTTAAAATAGGCAAATGTCTTGTCTGTTTGAAATGCCCATGAACCTGGTATTATTTATCAGATCCTTTGAGAATGTTGGAATTTCAGAGGACCAAATTTTCAAAAGGGAGAGAAATTAATCATCAATTCTTCCTGTCTTCAATTGATTAAAAAGTTAAATTAGAGAGACTGAAAAAGCCCTTGTTCAATGCAGTGCTTTGAAAATAAACAAGAGATCACAGACTTATGGCACACCCCAGCTGCCCCCCTCCCTAGTTTTGGATGGAAATCCTGTAAAAGTCATCCCACTGACCATCAAACTCCCACCCCGTGCTTGTCCTTATCTAAATTTAGGTACTTGCTTGGTTCATTCTGTAACCTGATAAATGTTTAGATACATACATACGTATAAACCACTTAGAAGGGAATTTCAAAGGGCACCTGGGTGGCCCAGTCAGTTGAGCAGCTCACGCTTGATTTCAGCAAAGGTCATGATCTCGCAGTTTGTGGGTTCAAGCTCCACATCAGGCTCTGCGCTGACAGTGCGGAGCCTACTTGGGATTCTCTATCTCCCTCTTCCTCTGCCCCTCTCTTGCTTGTGCTCTGTCTCTCAGAATAAATAAATACACTTTTTTTTTTAAAAAAAAAAAAAGGGAATTTCAAATTCTTAATGAAAATAAAACCCCTGGTAAGTTATTTACTTTGTAATCTGTCCTCCAGAGGGTTTCTTCTCAATGGACACAGGGAGCTACACTTGTGAACCCAGGCCACAAAAATCACTTTGCAACTAAGGCAGTGAACAGTTCCTGTCATGTGGTCTTTATGTGGAAAAGCCCAAGTCTACTATAAAAAGATTTCTGTTAACTAAAGGTGCCCCTTAGAAACCTCCCCACCACCCTTTATAACTCTTTTCTGAGAAACACTGATCTCCAGAAATACTCATAAAAAGCTTCCAGGTCAAATAATTCTGGAGAATTCTAAATATTGAGTTATATTTGTGATTAAAAAGTTATGTCAGTGTCTGAAAGGCTCTGAGAAGCTCTCCATTCTGTTCTGCAATCTGTTCTACATTGTTCAGTGTAGAAGGAATTGCTCAATGCAGCACTTTCCAAACTTACTTAGCTATGGAATCCTTCTTTCTTTCTTTCTTTCTTTCTTTCTTTCTTTCTTTCTTTCTTTCTTTCTTTCCTTCTTTCCTTCTTTCTTTCTTTCCTTCTTTCCTTCTTTCCTCCTTTCCTCCTTTCTTTCCTTCTTTCTTTCTTTCTTTCTTTCTTTCTTTCTTTTCTTTTCTTTTCTTTTCTTTTCTTAACAACACTTGTGAGGTAGATACTTCACTGTTGTACAGACAAAGAAACTGAGGCTCGGGGAAGTTAAGCAACCTGCCTAAGGTAATACAATTCCTGAGGGATAGACCTAAGATTTGAAGCCCCAAGATTTCTATCTTTTGTTTACTTATTTGTTTTGAGAGGGAGAGAGGGAGAGAGGCAGAGGGAAAGAAAGAATCTTAAGCAGGCTCCATGCCCAGGGCGGAGCCTGGTGTGGGGCTCAATCTCACAACCCTGGGAGTATGACCTGAGCTGAAATCAAGAGTTGGAAGCTTAACTGACTGAGCCACCCAGGTGCCTCCTAAGGCTTGTATCTTATAATTAGCACCATGACCTAAAAATACAAGGAAATACATTCATTTGAATATATGGACTATTTCCAGTTACGGTTAGCATTTTTTTTCTGTGCAATCTTTAGCAGGTTTCTTTTTTCCTCATGTTCATGCTATTGGGATTATGTAAACAAACAAACAAAAAACAAACCAAAGAACTTCATGCTGTTACATACAATGTGTTTGCTTAGAAGAAGGTTATTAAATTCTGTGCAGTATAATAGTTCGGAACTCGCACACATAGCACATAGAACACATCATTTTATAACAGATATGTAACAATATGGAGTCAAGAAAAGTATGAATATTACCTTAAAGCTGGGAGTGATATGCAGTAAAATATTGTGAGTCAGCAGAGAAACATGAAATAAAGAAAACCATTTGCCAAAAAGGACCTTGTTTAAGCTCATTTCAGAAATATTTAAATGATTCAACTGTATACATAATATTAAAATGAAAGTTACATTGAGAAAACACATTCAGTGCATTAAAAGATCCCTGTCATTGTGAGAAAATATGTATATGCTTTTAATTTTTACATAGACATTTTATCTACATGTATCCCTTTATTCTCTTTATATACAAGGGTGTATTTGTGATTAGGAAAGCCTGTACATGCATACACAAATATATATACAACTAATAAAAACAACTTTGTATGAGAACTGTTAAAATATCCATTTTAGTTATTTTAAATGTAATATAATTTTAGATCCCTTTCATAAATGTCCAGTGGACAGATTTATTATTATTATTATTTTTAATTTCCTGCATCAGATTTAGGTCTTTGATAAATACCACAGACAGCCCCAGAACTGTAGGATGGCTTGACAGTTCTTCAATAAAGGGCTGTGTGGTTTTTTTGTCAGAGTCTTCCTTCCAGTGACAGCTGCTTTGTTCTTTCCTAGTCAGATTTTCTAGTTAACACATCAAAAGTGTATCTGTGTACACGAAGTACGAAGAAAACAGTTCAAAGAGGTAAGAGATTCACTTTTAACTCTTGTTACATTTTCCCCACACTTGTCACAAAAGACATCTCTTATGGAAGCTTCAGAACAAGGTGAGGAGTTCATGATGGAGCCTGGGAATCCATGGCATTTACGAACTAGCGTTGGAGAAGGCGAGTTGGTCAGGCAATGCCCTGTGAGTCTCCAGATGAGTGAGAGCGAATCTGGGGTGAGGAATTTAAGTGTTCCCAAAACAACCTAGCCCAAGAGCTGGACACAGCCTTTTATATGTGGTTTCTGGCAAAAGCCTGATTTCTTCTTCTTGGTGTATCTTAGTGACAGTAGCCAGCTGCTTATGTGCACACAGCTATGGTGTGATCGCCTGGGCCTCTGCCAGCAGGGATTCCTACACACACACACACACACACACACACACACACACACACACACACACAGGAACTGAAGTTAGGCTTCCTTGCTCGCTAAGCAAATGTCCGGGTAGTGAGACTCCAAGATCTTTTTGACTGAGGTGGCTAGACCTGGATTGGTATCAGAATATTCAAACCCCAGGAAAGTCACCTCTTACGCTGAGTCTCTCTTGGAGCTTTCTAGTGATAAGCGTATGCAGAGATCAGGTAGAAAGCAGTTTCCTTTCTCCTCTTCCCATTATCTCTGAGTAGGGAAAATGTCTAGAAAGTACTGCTGCCTCACCCCCGCACCCCTGCCTCCACCTTCAGTGAGTTAAGTTGAAATAGACCAACACTGAATGACGCCATATGTATGTTTTTAGTGGACGAAGTGAGGCCAGAGCAATAAACCTTTATTTAAAGAAATTTTTACATTTGATCTTTGAACAAAGCATCTGCATAGTTATCATGAGAAAAATAACTTTGTTCAACATTCTTAGGCTTACTTTATAGTTGAGTGTGGTTTTAAAATATGATATATGTCAGCTTTTCAAAATCTGATACATGTCAGAGTTCCTAGGGGCTCTGCAAGCCTTAAGCCAGGATATGCAATGCAAAAGCCGTGTGCACAGCAAAGAAACAAAACAGGCCAGCATCTCCTGTTTGCTCCTGGTAGCATGTTGTGTTTCTGGTACCACAGTAGGCAGGCAAGAGGGAGGCCATATAGTGACATGGAAGGAGAAAGACTGCTTGCGGTCAGCTGATGAGCTGATGCTTGGGGTCAACCCATCTGGCTTACCGTCTCTAAGCTTGTTCTCTTATCTGAAGTGCAAATTCTCATGGTCCCACATTCACATTGGGGTTTATTTATTTATTTATTGGAAGGACAATTATGCATGTAAAGTACTTGGCACTTTCCAAACACATGGCATGAATCTCATGGAAGACTCCAGGCGATCACATCGTTGCCCAGGGTCTCCACAGATCTGGAATTTCACCGGTACGTGTTGTGTTCCTAAAGTGTATCTTATTGTAGTTGCTTCTTTGAGCCGTTTACCTTGCATTCACTAAGAAGTGAAAAGTCTTGGGGGCGCCTCGGTGGCTCAGTCCGCTGAGCGTGGGACTCTTGACTTCAGTTCAGAACACCATCTTGTGGTTCATGGGTTTGAGCCCTGCTTCAGGCTCTGCCAGCCTGCTTGGGATTCTCTGTCTCTGCTCCTCCCCTGCTCATGCATGCATGAATGCATGCATAAGCATGCATGTACACACTCTCTCAATATAAATAAACCTAAAAAAGAAGTCTTAGCAATCGAAGATTTTGCTTTTCACTGTACTGTGTGCAATCTACAATCAAGAATATGATGTTCTTCCTAGATCTTGCCACTTTTCTATTAATTCTCCATCATTAAGAATATAAAGGACATAGGTATGTTAATCAACAAAGATATAATCATATTACAAATACCTAAATGACAGTAGTAATTTAAAGTAGCTAAATGTAAGCAGGAAAACAACAGGAAGAAAATGACATAGATTCTATTGAAGATAAAAAGCTCTGGCAACAGAGCTCTTTATCTGTTTCAAGCATGTGTTCTTTAAATTGTTTTCCTTTAAAAATCATGACTTTAGGGGTGCCTGGGTGCCTCAGTTGGCTAAACATCCAGCTTTAGCTCAAGTTATGATCTTATGGTTCTTGGTTTGAAGCCTCGTGTTGGACACCATGGTTATAGTGTGGAGTCTACTTAGGATTCTTTCTCTCTCCCTCTCTCTGACTCATGTTTTCTCTCTGTCTCAAAATAAATAAATAAACTTAAATTTTTAAAAATCATGACTTTAGAATCAATAACTTAAAATCAAATTGCTTTGCAAAACAAATTTTAAAGAATCTTCTAGTGTAACCTTTGAATGTACTGCCATTAATAGCAACATTCTTCAGTTGGTAAATCCTCTACCAATTTCTCTACCTTTATTAATTCTTGAGGGTTTTTTCCCCAATATTTTCTGGGTTTTTGTTTGTCTGTTTTGTTTTTGTAATATTTCTCTCACTTCCCTGGGGCATTCCAAATGGGGTTTTGAATTGTGATGAATGCTCTTCCTTTGATTCCCAATCTTCTTAGTCTTCAAAATGACCTGAGGTAATTAAAATAATTCTGGGCATCCACCCTATAGCTTCAAGGTCAATGGTTAGTGCCTTAGACTCACCCACAGAACACAGCTATTAGGACTGCACTCCCAGACTTTCTGACTCAGTGACCCTAGCTCGGGGCTCAAGATTCTGCATTTCTCACAAGTTCTTAGATGACGCTGATGCTCTTGAACTAGGGACTGTTTTGGGAACTGCTCTCCTAGATCATGCTTTTCTGGGAAATTTTTGTTTTCAAGACACCCCACGGTTGGTCTGGTATTCCTCCAGGCTTGGAAACCAGCATTCTGGTGATAGTTACACAGGACATTCTGTCTTCACATGTCACCTGGGCAGGGACCTGAGCAGGGGTTGAAAAGTTCTAAGGTGTCTCCAAGCTTGTGAGGAAGAGCTGATCTGGTTTTGGATTTCTGAACATGTCCTGGGCAGAAAGGAGGAACTGAAAGTTAAAACTGGAGGTTTTGGAAGACCTCTAAAGATTCTCTTTCCAAAATAACTTTGAGGCAATGTCAGCATGAATTGGAGTTATTCTCTGTAAGGATGAAATGAGCACACAGCATAGCACCTGGCACTCAATAAAAAGACAGAAGTGGGGGTCTTTATCAGTATTGTTACCTTGGAAGAGGATGGGTGGATGGGGGAGTTATGACCCAGAGGCTGATTTACCTAATAACTGAATGCCCTAGTCAAGTCAGACTTTTGGCTGTGCTTTCTTAAAGTTTCTCTTATCTTTGGGATTAATCACTATAATTATTTGATTGCCAGTTTCTCTATGTCTTATTCACTGCTGTATCTCTAGCAGAAAGCCTAGCTCATAAAGGTTTGTTGAATGAATGAATGAAATTAATGAATGTATTTCTTCTTTTTTTTTTTTTTAAATGGATGTATTACTCTTCAATTATCTATCTAGGTGTTTGGCTCAAAGTAGGTATTCTAAAAATTTGTGCTGAAAGAGCTAATGAATAAACCTGTAAGTTAGTAGTGTGACTAATCATAGATTTTCACCATTTAGGAAAGCAATATGTATTTTTACAAAGCTTATCCAGTAGGTGCTGGGAATACTACATACAAAAAAAAAATGTCCAAATCTTCTAATGTTAGTGGAGAACATTTTTATCTGACATGTAAGCATCCTTCATGATCAGACTGTTGAAACACCGTACCTGCCAAACTTGAGAGTCCAATTCTCTATGAAATTTGCCTAAAAGCAAGTATAGTAGACATATCATTAAGTGCATTTTACCCAAAACAATTAACTATCATATATTTTTTTCATATAATTTTTCATATAATTTTTTTAATTAAAAAAAACCACTTGAAGAATCTCTTATTTGGACTCACTGCCTTGTATGACAAGATCAGTTGTGAAAAGCTGAGCAAGGCTTAAAAAATTACAATTTTAATCAAGTAAAATTAAGTGGAACATTTTGAAATGTCAAAGATGGATGGCACATATTATACTTATGTGAATAAATGCTTTCAATAATGACAAAACCTATTCCAACTGAAGACTATGAGCTTCCATGTCTATGAGAAGGTGCTATCTCATTCAAAACATCATAAATAAAATAAGTTATTCATTTTTATTCCAAAAGGAAGAATAAAATGTGTATAGCCAAAAGTTTATTGTCACTTTATTTTTTTTAACATTCAGGCTCCTCTCACTCTGTTCCTCTTTCTAGGGAAGATATAGGACAGCATGCAGAGAAGAGTGGTCTGTGGGTTTTTTAGGCTTGACATCATAAACTTTCAGAACTTAAGGAGCCCCTAGTGTAGGATGGCAGATAAGAAAGCCTTATGTTGCCACTTTCTCCATATGAACCCAAAGCAGACCTGATTGGTTTACTATGCCTCCATTTCCCCAGATGTCACAAAGGAGATAGTAGGTTTCACAATTAAAAAAAATATATATATATGTACAAAAAGTATGGACACTACTCTGATTGATCAGCATTGACAAGGTGGTATAAAACCTATTTGCCTTCCCTGAAGTAGTCTATGCTCCACATTTTATCCACGATTGTTTATACTCTGGAGCATAAGGATTAGTCAGGACTGGCATGGAGAAAGTCCCTGGATCAGGCACCTGAGAGTTCATTCACATCTTGAATGAATCAAATGGCCTGCAGAAGTTTGTAGGCTCAACACAAATAGTGTGAAGTGAGATAAAATTTTGGGGGGAATTTCCCTCTTCCTGTTCCTGGTTTGCAGGCATTCTTGTCTTCCTCCTCAATACTGACATCTGGAGTGCTTCAGCATGCCACCCCTCTGAGACTGCCTATCCTGGACATGCCTCTGTTTTTCTTTTTTCCAAGTCAAAGTTACAATTTCTCCATCTGATTGGCTGACAACATTATGTAAATTACTGATAAGTTCATTTCACCAGTCTCTGAATTGTATTCCTATGAATACTGGTCCAGCAGGAAGAAAAAAACAAACAAACAAAAAAACGAGTCATGGTTAAAGCTGTATGGGAAGTGCTTCACAGACCCTTCCAGAGTTTTCTCAAATATTAACCCTGAAAAGTCCAGGGAAAGGAATCAGTTTAATTTTTTTTTTCAATTTAGTTTTTTAAATTTAAATTCAAGTTAGTTAATATATAGTGTAGTATTGGTTTCAGGGATAGAATTTAGTGATTCATCACTTACATAAAACACCCAGTGCTCATCCCAACAAGTGTCCTCATTGTCCATCGCCCATTTAGCCCATTCCCCAAACCACCTCCCTCTATCAACCCTCAGTTTGTTCTCTGTATTTAAGAGACTTACGGTTGGCCTCCCTCTCTGCTTAATTTTTAAAACCATTGTGTGTGTGTGTATATATATATATATATATATATATATATATATATATATATATATATATATAAACCATTGTATATTTTAAGAAGTAGCTTCATTCTGGGCGCCCGGGTGGCTTAGTCGGTTGAGTGCCCGACTTTCACTTAGGTCATGATCTTGTGGTTCGTGGGTTCGAGCCCCGCGTCGGGCTCTGTGCTGACTGTCAGCTCAGAGCCTGGAGCCTGTTTCAGAGTCTGTATCTCCCTCTCTCTCTGACTCTCCCCTGCTCACGCTATCTCTCTCTCTCTCTCTCTCTCTCCTAGAAATAAATAAATTAAAAAAATTTAAAAAAAAAAGGAGTAGCTTCATTCTTCAAAAGATAAGGATTGGAATAAGGAGATCCTATGATCAAGAGACACTTCCGTGTCCCTCTCAGGAAACTTGTATTTGAGAAACCCTCCTTTGAAATGTTACCCTTTCATACTGCTCTTTAGACTGTCCACCTCTTTAAGAATGGGAATCACTTCTTGGCTATGCTTTGGGGGTGACATGAGACTGAGAGGGCCAGACGGAGCAATTCTTTCTTTTCAATCAGGAGCAAGATAAGAAGCATTTGGGGCATAAAGTTCACATTATAGTTTATTACTAATGATATCTATTAATAATCCTTGGCATCTCTTAAACATTTTGCCTGGTATATCTGGTAGTCCAGGCAAGTTAAAATTATTAAAAAATATAGAGAATTTACAGCAATTACTTTGAAATATTACTAAATAGTAATATTTCACAGGGTAGGTAAGGGTAGTAATTTTCAATTCCAGAAACTACCTTATAAGGTTTATGTAAGCACCAAATGCATGTTAATCTTTAACACCAGGCCTGGTACCAATAAATAATTTCTATTAAAATAACAGAAAAGAATAATTTCTACTCATACTTATTTGAGGCTGGAGTTCTACATATCTTGGTTAATATTGTAACCAAGTAGCCTTTTTAACGAAAATGTAGCCTTTTTGGGAGATTACATGCTTCCCAAATGGTCGAACTAGCATGGTTTTCAAAATGTGACTGAATATTCTATTGAACAATAGGCAATATTTATTGAGTACTCATTATATTTCAGGTTTTGTTTTAAGTGTTTCTACATATATTATGTCTTTTCATTCTTGTAATTACTTTTTTATTTTATTACTTAAAATTAAAAACAAAAATTTTGCGGGGCTCCTGGGTGGCTTAGTCGGTTAAGCGTCCGACTTTCGCTTAGGTCATGATCTCGCAGTTCATGGGTTCGGGCCCCGCGTCGGGCTCTGTGCTGACTGCCAGCTCAGAGCCTGGAGCCTGTTTCAGTCTGTGACTCCCTCTCTTTCTGACCCTCCCCTGCTCATGCTGTCTCTCTCTCTCTATCCTAGAAATAAATAAAACATTAAAAAAAAATTTTTAAAAACACAAATTTTGCCAGAGAGAGACAAAGCATGAATGAGAGGAGGGGCAGAGAGATAGGAAGTCCCAGAATCTGAAGCAGGCCCCAGGCTGTGAACTGTCAGCATAGAGCCTGATGCAGAGCTTGAACTCATGAACCATGAGATCAAGACCTAAGCCAAAATTGGACCCTTAACTGGCAGAACCCCTTTAGACACACTTCATTCTTGTAATTACTTTAAGAGGTAAACACTGTTATACTTATTTCACAGATGAGAACACTGATGTTTAAGTAAAGCTATGTAACAAAAATTACACAGATAGAAGCTGGTGGAAAATATTTGTACACCTTTTAAAGCAGACGAGTTAAAGAATATTTGATGTGGAAAAATTTGAGATCATCTATTTAAGAAATCTCTTTTATCAACAATAATAATTTCTTTTATAAATAGCAACACTGAAGCATACAAAGTAATAGAATCTTATTCTGGATGACCTGGACATTGGTCAGACTCAGGTGCTTTATCCAGCCAGTGATTCAGTGATCTGGGGACCACTTATAAAATATACCCTGTAGAGGTGCTTAGGTAGCTCAGTTGGTTAAGTGTCTGACTTTGGCTCAGGTCATGATCTCATGGCTCATGAGTTCAAGCCCCACATCGAGCTCTGTGCTTACAGTGTGGAGCCTGCCTGGGATTCTCTCTTTCCGTCTTCCCCTTCTCCACTTGTGCTCTCTCAAGATAAATAAATAAGCTTAAATATAGTCTGTAGATGTAAAATTATTCCTTTTTTTTAATGTAAAATTATTCCTAATCAAACAGATTTCCAAGCTTGCTGTGGCAGACTGTGTTTTCCATCATGGTCATGTCTATATATCCTACTGTATATGGTATTTTTACAATATGATATAGATACCATTCCATCAATAGGTGAGATCTTTTTCTCTCACATTTAGACTGGGTGGACTTTTGTAATTCAACCAATAGAATATGGCAGAGATGACACTGAGTGATTTCCAAGGCTAGTTCATAGAAGGTTATATGGCTTCTGCTGAGCCTTACTCTTTCTCAAGACTCTTGCTTTGGAATCCAAGAGACATGTTTTGAGAATGGCCAAGATACATAGAATAGCCATGTGTTGGTGTTCCAGCTAATAGCCCAAGATGAAGTGACTTTTGGGACTAACTAGTAGATGAAATTGGAAGGGCCACCAAGATATTCTTAGTGGAGACCTGGTGAGTCTCTTGAAGGATCTTGAGAAGAGCATCTGGGTAACAAAAGTCATGCCCTCAAAGAGGCTATTGGTGAGGTCTTAAAAGAACATGAGGGGAGCTGAAAGTTCAAGGACTCTTGTTAGTGTTATAGTAGTACAAAGTTCATCAATAGTGTTACCTTGGGGATGCAGAAAGTAGGAAAGGTACCTTGTGAACTTGTTCAGTTTTCAAGTGAAATTTAGAACAAATATAAAAGAGCCAGGCTTTGCCAAGTTAAAGAGTAAAACTGTTTCTTATTTCAGACTTTCTAAGATTCTCAAATTAGGAAATGTTTTCCAGTTGGAGATCAAATCCAGGATAATGTCAAGAAAACATTTTATGACGATAAATGTAAGAGTGTGACTTTCAAACTCTTGATTAAGAACTAAGAAAGGTTAAGTCGGTGTCTCAAGCAAACACCAGGGCTTTTAAGGGTCATAAATGTCTTCCGTCCTGTGTTTATAGGAACCACCTTTAGCAGTTATTTTGTGTCAGTCCCATTACCGAGTGTTGGATGCATCAGGGGTACATAACTTGCCTCCTTGATTCACGCGTCCTAAGATAGAAAGGAATATACTTGAGGGGCTATATTTAAGGAAGCCTGTCTAAAGAGCCTCAAATATACCTGAATCTGATTCACATGACAAGATCCTTAACCTTGACATGATTTTGTAACAAGCCTTGAGGGCCTCAGGAGAGGAATGTGTGTATTTTGCACATGCTGGGGATGTGAATTATTGTGCCCAGAAGGCAAACCATGGCAGATTGCATTTCTAATCCCATCCCACATGGTGCTCTTCTGATGTGATAGTGGCCTTTCGTTGTTCCTTTTGCTTGAAACTGGGTTGGAACGTGGTAGCTGCCATGAGCAATAGAATGCAGTGGACATGACACTGGGTGACGACTGAAGGTAGCTTATCCGGGGTGATGTGGCTTCTGCCTGGTCCTCACTGTCTTTTGGGATGCTCACCTTTGGAACTCAGCCACCATGGTGTGAGGAGGTTCAGGCCACACGATGAGGCCATGTGTTGGTGAACCAGACAGCGTCTTCAACTCAGTTCTCAGCAAATAGCCTTTAGATGAGCCTTTAGACGCCACCAGCCTCAGCCTTCAGGGACTCTGAGAACTCCAAGGACTGAAAAGCCTCTGGCTGAGGCCTCAGACACAGTGGAGCCCCAAAACACTTTTCTGCCTGTACTGTGTCCAACCAATTCCTGACCCACAGAATCGGTGAGCACAATAACTTGTTTTATGCCACTAAGTTTTGGGATAATTTTTTACTGAGATAAAATAACTGCAACACTAGTCAATCAAGAAGGATCTTAAATGCCCGACTGAATGACATTATTTGGTCACCACTGGTATAAAGTACTGTGCTTCTGGGTGCAAGTAATAGAAACTTGACTCAAACTCATTTTAAACATATAGAGGATGTATTATCTCACTTAATAGGGCACGGAGAGTTTAGATAAGGTGTAAGTTTGGTATTCTTGATGGTTTCATGGTGTCATCAAAGAGCTCAGGGTTTTCATGTGTTCATGAAGCCATTGTTAAGGGGAGCTTTTTCTCAGGCTGGAAGCAAAATGTTTTGGAAGTCTATTTTCTATCCATTCACAACAGTATTTAGAAGAAAGAGGTTATCTCTTCCTGTGAATCTCTTAGGGGCAAGAGCTTTGCGTACGGAGTGACCTTCTTCCCTTCATGAGATTTCACTGTACATCTCATTGCCAGTTGAAAACTCTTACTGACTGGGAGCAGCAGGGATGAGAGATGGAATTCCCATGATTGGCCCAGTATCTTGTCTGGAGCCACATGGATATGGGGACATCACCTTCATGTTCACTATTCCCTTCTGTTGTTTATTTCAACCCAATCACTAACAGGAAGAACAGGGTTTGGTTAGCTCAAGGTAATAGAATTTGCAATTTTTGACCTTTGTTGAAGTGCTTTGCTTCTAATCAAATCTAGAAAATAAATAGGAGATGATGTACACTATTTAACATTTCTTTAAAGGCTGGCTCTGCAAGGCAGGTCCTCTAAAGGCTCCTTTAAGCTTCTAGTGTCTTCTTTCCATAGGAGTCCATGTCGCCAGGTGAATGATGTTTCTGTTAAGTATCCCACCTGTGAATGAGTCAAACAAGTATATGGAGCATAAATATACACACGTTAATTTTTTGTAATATAACAGTCAAGAATTTAGGCTTTAGGTTCAGACTGATGTGAGCTCGCTCATCAGTAAAGTGGAAATAATATTTTCCACCTTGAGGTTATAAGATTAAATAAAATAATAATGCTTGTGGAAGAATCTATATGCCAGTGTTCCTGACACACAGAAAGTACTCCATAAATGGTTATGTTATGGTTCTTGGTTTTTATTTGTTATGTTTCTTATAAAGAACACTCATTATGCCATGGCTTATAAACTGGAGAAAAGCTTTTTTAAAATATTTATTTTTATTTATTTATTTTGAGAGAGAGGGAGAGAGAGAGAGCAGGGGAAGGGAGCGAGAGAAAGAGAGAGAGATTCCCAAGCAGGCTCCACACTGGCAGTGAAGAGCCTGATGTGGGGCTTGAACTCATGAACTGCGAGGTCATGACCTGAGCCAAGATCAAGAGTAGGACACTTAACCGACTGAGCCACCCAGGCACCCCAGTAGAAAAGTTTTAATTGGAACATTGAGATATCCTTGCTTTCTAAGTTTTGTTGTTGTTGTTGTTGATTAGTGTTGTGATGACATAATACTTTAGCAAAAAAGGAAATATTTCTTAATGGGTGTATGTAGAAAGTAGCAGTCTGTAATAAGATGAAAATTTGTGACTTGCACACTTTACAATGATACATAGTTATATTCAGCATAAGCCACAACTGAATGTTTCATTCTTAAAATGTATACGACCTAACAATATACTATGGTATATAATTTAAGCTCAGTAAAATGGGAAAGCATTTTTTATGACATATCTCTAATTTATTGTTATTTTATCACTGATACATATGATACATATTTATTTGTAATAACCCATATATCTTTGGCCACCTGTTTTATTTTCTTAAGTTATGGGCAGTGCATTGCTCATGAATGACATAGTTTGTCAGTTATTTATCTTTCCAAAGAATCTAAAAGTGAATGAAGCTTGAATTGAGCAAGGAAGTATCATAAATTAAAAAGTGAATTCTCTAAGAAAAGCTGGGAAAAGGTTTAAATATAAAATTAAAGTACATTTTGCCATAAAATCTAACTGTCAAAGTGGCATGAACCCAAATGTGAATTATGATCGGATTGAATTTGTATTTTTATCTGATGAAGCACTAAAGAATCATTTTGAAGTCATTGATCTTGGCCAGCTTAAATCTTTATTTTTCTGATAATGTGTCAATCAGGTATAAAGGTGGTGAGAGATCATTTAAGCCTGTGCATTTATTTGTCAATAAAACGTGTGCTCTGTTGGTTTTTTCGCAGTTGCATTGTTTTATCATGTCAATATTTCATAAGATTATATGACTGACTAATGGGAATAGCTATTACCAGTGTTGATGTACTTTGAAAATAGCAATCCATATTTTATGGACCAGAAAGAGACAAAACCTTTACCTTTGACCTTATTGAGCATAACAGTAAGGTAATGTAAATGAAATTTGCTTCTTATTTCACAGATTCACAATTAGCTTCTAGTGGCCTCAGGGACAAATGTTAGAAAAGGTAACTTATCCTTTCTTAGTTTATAAGAATGATTTATGGATACCAAATAAAATTATTCAAAAGGCAATTTAGGGAACAGAAATTACTTAATGCACATGAGAAAAATAATACTATGTGCAATTTTACATATGTCTTTGCTTATTATAAAAGTAGCGAATGCATGTTTTCTGTGAACATCAGAAATAAAAGCACATAAGCAAGAAGGAAAGCAATCATGTCCAATGAAAACACCTAGGCCTACCATTAGTAATGTCAGTGTATATACATCCAGTCTTTTTCCATGCATACACATTTCTTTTCCAGAATGCATTCTATACACTAGTTAGTAACCTAAATTTTTATCAGATCAATTTTTGTACTTTTTACGCTATACCACTTTGTCAAGAAAATAATAAGCTAAAGCAGGTAGTTTTTACAATATAATTTTTCTCCATTTAATGGCTTGCTACTTGTATTTTTTCACTTTTGCATGTGAATTATGCAGTTAGATAATTTGCGTGTATAAAATACTCCGAATTCTCTAAGTGTTTTAACAGCACTGATTTGTTGGTTGTCATATATTTGACAAGTTATAGTTAAGTATGCTTTCAATATAACATAAAGATTTTTTTCCCGGCAATACAGCTACAAACAAAATTAGAATAATGTAATCAGCCTTCCATTCGTAAAACATGGCTAGTAGCTAGATTTAGGCCATGCCCATGGATATCTCTAAATATTTTTGACTACTGGCTAGTAGCTAGCTTCCAAGATGATGCCCCATGATTCTTGCGTCCTGGTATCTACACCCTTGTGTAGTCCCTTCTTGCCTTGAATAAAGCTGACCTGGAAACCAATAGGATATTGTGGGTGTGTGACATCAAAGCCTGGGCCATAAGAGGGACCTTCCTCTCTTTTGTATCACTCCTCTCTGGGGGAAGCCACCTGCCGTGCCATGAGATCATTATGCAGACCTACGGAGGGGCCCATGTGTCAAGGAGCTGAGGTCTTCTGCCAATAGTCATCGGTGTGAGCCATCATGGGAAGGAATCCTTGGGCCCCAGTCAAGCCTTCGGATGATTGCAGCCCTGGCTCATAGCTTGCCTGTAGCCTTTTAAGAGACTGTGAGCCAGAACTAACAGCTCAACTGCTCCTGAATTCTTGATGCACAGAAACTGTGAGAGAGTAGACTTCATTTTTACTTTAGGCCTCCAAGATTTGGGGAGTAATTTGTTATGCAGCAATAGATAACTAGTGCACACTGAAAATGAAGGTGTCTGCTAAATCAGCGCTGTTACTTATGTCCTGAATGAATAAGAGCTTGTGAGAACACTGTACCTTAACACGGACTCAGAAAATGTTTAAGTGTTTATACTTAGTCATAGTGCACCTTGCTCATTTAAAGGGTAGAATTTGGGGGCAAGCTGTTTGAGCAAATAAAAAGGCAATGCAAAAATGGTCAGTAGTACCTTGCACTTAAAAATATTTTATACCAGGGACCCCTGGGTGGCTTAGGCGGTTAAGCGTCCGACTTTCACTTAGGTGATGATCTCGCGGTTCGTGGGTTCGAGCCCCGCGACGGGCTCTGTGCAGACTGCCAGCTCAGAGCCTGGAGCCTGTTTCGGTCTGTGACTCCCTCTCTCTCACCCTCCCCTGCTCACGTTGTCTCTCTCTCTCTCCTAGAAATAAATAAAACATTAAAAATAAAATTAAAAAAAAAATTTATACCATTATTTTTTCGGATCTAAAATGTTCACATTTTTGTGGGTATTAAAACTTGTTAAGAGCGAATAAGCATGTATATCAACGTTTAAGTGATGAAGCCTTTTATATATGTGATGGAACTTTTGTGGTTTTCCATAGTTTAGGTGTATTTTATTTTATCAGAAGTTTAATCATGAATCATACATGATTACAGTCATTAGCAGCACTTAGGATAGGCAGATGTCTCCTTCTTTGCTGCAATCCTGTGTGCAGTGCTAACAGCCTGGATAGTTCGATTTGTATCCCTCCATAGCCCTCTGGTCATATAACATTCATAGACATAATAATTTTTTATAAACATGAAATCTTGGTCTACATACTTTGCAGCAGTTAAGCTGTTTTAGTTTAGAGAAAGTACGTATAGATCTAATGCATTCTTTTTTTTAAATAATTTTTTAAAATGTTTTATTTACTTGTGTGAGAGAGAGACAGTGTGAGCAGGGGAGGGTCAGAGAGAGAGGGAGATACAGAATCTGAGGCAGGCTCCAAGGTCTGATATAGCTGTCAGCACAGAGCCCAACGCAGGGCTCAAGCCCACAAACCATGAGATAATGACCTGAGCTGAAATCGGACACTCAACCGACTGAGCTACCCAGGTGTCCCAGATCTAATCCATTCTTTATCGATACTCCTTAATCGTCTAAAGCAGGAGTTGGCAAGCTATGGCTTGTAGGCTAAAATGTCCCACCACTTGGTTTTGCCTGCTCTGGGAACTGAGAGTGCTTTTTATATTTTTAAATGGTTGGAGGAAAATTAAAATAGAATAATATTTCCTGATATGTGACAAATTTTTGAAATTTAAATTGTAGTGTCTGTAAATAAAGTCTTATCGGACATAGTCAGGCTCATTTGTTTATACATTCACAACACAGCTGAGTTGTTACAACAAATGCCTTCTGACTGCCAAAAACTAAACTCTTTACTACTGGGCCCTTTACAGAGATTGTCAGTTCCTGATCTACAGCCTGCTGCCTAATAAAAACACAATGCAAGTCACAGATGTAAATGTAAATGTTCTATTGGCCACATTAAAAAAAAACAACGACAAGAAATGGGAAAAATAATTTAAATAATAGTATGTTTTAAGTGATTCACCAGGTCTAAGATATTTCAGCATTTAAGGAGTATAAAAAATTATAAATGAAACATTTTGCATACTTATTTTTCATGATGCTTTTGATGTACAGTATATACTTCATACGTACAGCGCATGTGTGCCTGGAGTAGCCATTAGTTCAAGTGCTTTGTAGCTACCCATGGCTAGTGACTGCTGTATAAGACAGTATAATTGTATAGTACAGACATACCATGATTTATATGTATGTGTACATGTGGATATCCACTTATTGATTTGTTTATTATTCAAGTTGTTTCCAGTTGTTTTTGTCATTATCGACACTGCTGTCCTTATTACATGTTTATTTCTATGTAGCGTGAAATTCCAGAAGTGGACTTGCTGAGTCAAAAGACATGTACACAATTAATTTTCATAGATACGGGAATTTACTTTCAGAGTGAAGTTCAAAGGTAAGAGCGTGTTGTTTTGTAGATATCAGAAAAAGGTTTTGTTTCATGTTGTTTTCTCTGTGTTCTTTGTGAAAGTGGAAGAACCTTTTTGTTGGTACTTTAAAATCTGCATTAATGTGAAATACTCGTAGATTTTTGGGGCTTGGCCACCAATTTTTGTAGTCAAAAATAGTGTATATGTTAGAATGCCTTGCAGTTTCTAAACAGTTCCAAACATATCATTTTCCATGATGCTTTGGCAGCTCCACGTAGGACGGGTTTTTATCCTTATTTTATGGCAGCTAAGGCAGAGCCTCAAAAAAGTTAAATGATCTGCTTGAAGACACCAGGTGTCTTCTAGCTAAAAAGCTAGAGCCAAGATGTAGCATAAGTCCTGGATCTCCTTTGTGCCATGTTGCCTATTTAGTTCATTTGTTAATTTATTCAAAAAAATCTATTGGGCATCGTCTTCATGCCAAGCCCTGTGTGAGGCCCAAGCATTTCAGCAGAGCACAAGACCACTGGGCTTCTGCCCCAGCCCCAACCCGAGGGATATAAAAAGTAGCAAATCTGTGAAGCACCTGTACAAAAGAAACATAATTCAATTGCTTTAAGCATGCTTGAGTCCCTATTTCACTGAGAAGAAGCCCTTCATCTCATTAGAGGGATTGTGATCAAGTGATGATAAAAAAAAGACAAGGGCTCAGAATTATCTCGGTGTGCTTTCTGAATGAGCCACTTAAAGCCTCAAGCACTTTAAATCATTGAGACATTTAGCTACTTTCAGAGTTGCACAATCAGATGCACTTATTGAACTTCAGAGTTTTACACCTGTTGCTTGGCCCTTTTCTGCCCCAACACCAAGCCCAATCACTCAAGACAACAGACAAAGTGCAAGTATGGGTCCTATACTCTATAAGAAGGTAACATAATTTCTCCATGTGATGAAACATCTGGGCTTGGAATTCTAATATGCAACATTAATCTTTCAATGGCAGTAGGAGAATCAAGGCCTTGAATTTTAGTGAAAGAAATTGTCCGTGTGAGACCTAGAAATAAATTCTTAACGAATAGAATCAGTAAGTGAGAATATGTGTGAGTGTGTGTGTGTGTGTGTGTGTGTGTGTGCGCGTGTGTAATTGGGAGTGGAGGTGGAATTATTTCAATTTTAGTATGTGCGGTAGAAAATTTTTATTTCATGTGCCTATTATTGCTTTCAGTTGTCTGCCTGCTTTGGCCTCCAACCCAGTCCCTACATTTTTCTACCCTGTTATGTGCCCTGGGTGGCTGAGCTTTATGGATTAAATTACATTCTGTTGGGTTTGGCGAATGGCAAGGGGTAAAGGGGAGGAGAATGTGTTAACATCTGGCTGGGGTGTAGGATGTAAAAGGGGTTCTCTTCTTAACTACAGCTACCCTGGTGCATCCTTTGGAAAGCACCTCTTCTCCTTAACTGTTCAGGTCAAAGAGTGAGTGCCCGCTTTGCTAGCCTTGATGTGCTTTGCCATTTCTTGTTGATTTCCTGGAGACTCGCCCACATCTTTGTAAATAATTCCTTTTCAAATTATTTTCAGCATTCCTTTGGGCTGGCAACTGTTTTCTGTTGTCCTACCAGGTTACTGCCTGATATACCCTTTAAAAAAAAAGAGAGAGGAGTCCTTGTTTACTATTCTTATTTGTAGATCGTTATAAGTATGTAAGTAGCGGACCACCATTATGCCTCTTGCTAAGGATTTTTGGAGACAATTTTGGATTCCTATCAAGATATACTTAGATATTCTTAGGCTGCTGGACTAATTGTATGCTTAAGTGTGTGCACTTAAAAACAGCTTTCCTGGGAAGAAGAAATCATCAAAAAATATTTAGAAAGGGCAATGACCTTTTGTAAAGGCATCCCATTAAAACGTTTTATATTTTTACCTTGACCATCATTTTTCTCATTAAACAATATGCATTATTTATTAATAAGTCCATTCACAGGGACGGGCAGCAAATTGGCAAATTGGCCTTTACATTAAACTTTCAATGCTAAATCTGTAATGAATATACCAAACTGCTATGTATAAAATAATTCTCTCTCCTCTTTCTACTCATAACTGTGAAAACATGAGTAGACCTCAGAACTTCTGTGTGTATACAAGGTCCATTTCTTTCTGAAAGCTTTTCCGACCGAAATTAAGAAATCACATTCTGTTCTGCTACCTTTGGATTTTGAACTCTATTAGTTAGAATTTAAGTATTTCTTTTTAATTAATTAATTAATTTAATGTTTATTTATTTACTTTGAGAGAGAGAGAGAGAGAGAGAGCAAGGTGGGGAGGGGCAAGAGGCACAGAGAGAGAGAGAGAGAGAGAGAGAATCCCAAGCAAGAGAATCTGAATAAACATAGCTCCATGCTGTCAGCACAGAGCCTGATGCAGGGCTTGAAATCACAAACCATGAGATTATGACCTGAGCTGAAATCAAAAGTCAGATGCTTAACTGATCGATTGACCTAGGCACCCGTTAGCTATTTTTTAAATTTAAGTTCACATTTCACCCTAAGGGATCATGCACTTTATCCACAATATTCTGCAAGTTATGCTTATGAAAGAACAATCTGATTTTGTTACTTTCTGCTTAAAAGTGTCCAATCATTCCCTTTGCCCACCAATTAACTCTTACAGGTATGTAAGTGTATTTATAATCTGTTCTCCACTTTTCTTTCATTACTTTTGCTTTTTTCCTTTCTTCTTCTTACACAATACTACCCTCACCATACAAATCTGGGCAGTTCAGTGTAAACTCTGTGCATTATCCCCCACCACATGCTTTTACAAGCGGGATCCATCAAACCATACAGCCCCAAAATGTATGAAGCAAAAACTAACAGAAATAGGAGAAATAAAAAATCCACAGCTGTGGTTGGAGATTCTAATACTCTTCTCTTAGTAATTGATAAAACTAGTAGACATGGAATCATCAAGGATATAGAAGGACTGAATAATACCTTTAACCAATTGGAATCCAACTGACATTTACAGAACCCTCCATCTTTCCCTCTCTCTTTCTATATATTTATCTATATCATCTATATCTATATATGTGTACAGATAGATAGATAGATAGATAGATATAGAGAGATACATATAATGAAACTGTTTTTAAGAGTCCATCGAGTTTACCCAAGAGAGATCATAGCCTAGGTCATAAAACAAAATTTAATACATTTAAAATAATTGAAATCATACAAAATGATTTTGGTTAAATAGACATGTACTATCATCCTATGACTATAATGTATTATATTAGAAACTAATAAGAGAAAAAGCTCTAAACACTTGGATATGAGGCCACAAACTTCTTTTTTTTTTTAAACAAAACATAATAGTCTTACAGTTCACTTAATGGCAGTTGGTAATCATCACATTATCAATGGTTATCTTCAAAAGTTATCACACTAGCTTTGCTGTCATTTCTCAAGGATGATCAGATACCTAGAGTCACAGACATTTTCCACAGATCCATCATATAAGTCAGACTTGGTTTATCACCAGCATTGATAAAACCAGACCTAGGGAAAGAACTAAGTCTGGGGACACATGCATGGTCTTAATATAGTGAATGTTTAGCCTGCCCTGATTATTACAAAATCAGAACAGTGAGCAACATACTTCTTAATAATCCACGGGTCCAAGAGGAAAGCTCAAAGGAAATTTAGAATATATCTTGAACTAAAAAAAGTAAGAAGAAAAAAAAAAAAGAAGCAAAATTGAGGTTGTAGCTAGAGAATACTGAAGCGACAATTTGTAGCACTGAGTGCTTATGTTAAAAAGAAGAAATATCTGTTTTGACTCTTTTTAAATTTATTTTTTAAAATTCAAGTTAGTTAACATGCCGTGTAGTATGGGTTTCAGAAGTAGACTATGGTAATTCATCACATATGTATAACATCCAGTGATCATCTCAACAAGTGCCCTCCTTAATGCCTATCATCCATTTAGTCCATCCCCCTAACCAGGCACATCCCATCTAGCAACCCTCAGTCTATTCTCTATTTAATAGTCTCTTAAAGTTTACTTCGCTCCCTGTTTTTATCTTATTTTTTCCTTCTCTTCCCCAATGTTCAATCTGTTTTATTTCTTATATTCCACATTTGAGTGAAATCATATGATATCTGTCTTTCTCTGGTTGATTTATTTCACTTAGCAAAATATACATACATATGTATATACACATATATATATTCCATTCATGGTGCACATGGCAAAATTTGATATTTTTGGATCTCTGAGTAATATTCCATTGTCTATATATACCACAACTCTTTATCTATTTATCAGTTGATGGATATTTAGACAAAAAGAAGAAAGATCTTAAATAAATATCTAAGATGATGCCATAAGAAACTAGGAAAAGAAGGAAAAAATAACCTAAAACTAGCAGGAAGAACGAAATATGGAAGAGAAAAACAATGAATTTTAAAATTAAAAACAATAGAGAAATTCAATTAAAGCTTTTTTTAAAAAAACAATAAAGCTAATAATTCATTTACAAAGCTGACAATGTAAAAAGGGAAACGATACAAATTCTGAATATCAGGAATAAATATAATCACTACGGACATTTAAAAAGTAGTAAAGGAATAGTACATACAACTCAGGACACATAAATCCAACAACTTAAGAAACCGTTTAAAAAAATTATAGGTTATCAATATTACCCAATATGAAATAGACAACATGAATCATCTAATACTACTAAGAAAATTGAACTGAGAGGGGCGCCTGGGTGGCTTAGTCGGTTAAGCGTCTGACTTTCACTTAGGTCATGATCTCGCGGTTCGTGGGTTCGAGCCCCGTGTCGGGCGCTGTGCTGACTGCCAGCTCAGAGCCTGGAGCCTGTTTCAGAGTCTGTGACTCCTCTCTCTGACCCTCCCCTGCTCATGCTCTCTCTCTCTCTCTCTCTCCTAGAAATAATAAAAAAAAAATGAACTGAGTTTAAAGCCTTCTGAAAAAGAAATCTGTAAGTCCAAATGATTTACTTGTTAATTCCACCAAACATTTAAAGAAAAAATAATGACAATTATACTCCATTTCCTTGAGAAAACAGAGGAGGAAACCCCTCCCAATACCTTGTGTGGACACCAAAATTTTCCCAATATTAAACCCAAACAAAAATGGTACAAAAGAACCCTACAGGCAAGTATCTTTCATGACCATAAATAAAAGGTCCTTCAAAAATATTAGCCAATCAAATTCAGCAATATTTAAAAAGTAATATGCCATGACCCAGTGAGATTTATTCCGGGACTTTGGTCTTTAAAATTCAACCAATGTAATCCACCACATTAGTCGTCTGAATAAGAAAAGCCACAGGAATATATCAATGGATATACAGAACCCTCAAAACTCAACAGTGAGAAATGTTAAAATGAGGATATTCTTGGACAGTTCACCAAAGAGGATATGTAGAAGGCACATAAGCAGGTGTCAACATGTTTAATATCACTAGCCATTAAGGAAATGCAGTTTAAACCCAGGATGAGATATCACTATACACCTGTTAGACTAAAAGTAAACATACTGATGCAGTCAAGTGCTGGAGAGAACGTGGAGCAGCTGGAATTCTCAAACACTGCTGATGGGAATACAAAATGATGTGGCCAGTCTGGGGAATAGTTCAGTGGTTTCTTATAAAATTCATAACACAGTTACTATATAACCTATCCATTCCCTAATATGTATTTACTTCGGAGAAATGAAGACTTATATTCACACACACACAAACTGTGCCTGAGTTTTATAGCAGATCTATTTATAATCACCCCAAACTAGGAAACAACCCAAATATTTCACAGGTGAATGGATAAACAAACTGGTAAATCCATACAATGGAAAGCTCCTAGGCAAGAAGAAGTACAAACTGTTGATACAGGAGACAATTTGCACGAATCTCAAAGCCCAAGTTGAGTGAAAGAAGTCAGTCTCAAAGGGTCACATACTGTATGATTCCATTTATGATGTTTTTGATCAGACATAATCCTCGTGACAGAGAATAGATCAGTGGTTGCCAGGAAAGGATGTGTTAACAAAGGGATGGTATGTAGGGTTTTTTTGTTTTGTTTTGTTTTTGTTTTTGCTTTTTGTTTGTTTGTTTGTGGTTTGGGTACTGTCCTGTATGTGTCCTGTGGTGGTGGTTCTACAAATCTGTACTTGTGTTAAAATTCGTGGAGGTGCACATCAAAAAAGTCAATTTGATTGCAGTTTAAGTTTTAAAAAGTCCAAATGGAGGTAAGGACAACATCCAGACATATAAATGCAGTGCATGTTAAAGTAATACAGGCACTGATGGGCCTGGAGGCAGGTAGAAGGGGTGATAAGGAAGCTCTTGCTCGGAATAAATGTTATGCATTTCATACTTACTGATTCAGAAGTCTGGTGTTGGGTATCCACTCTGTTTTTTCCCCCAAAAAAGGAAGAGTGTTTTGCCATGAGAGATAATTGGTTTTCTGTTCTTGGAGATCTTCAATAAAAGGATGGACACTCTTGCCCAACAGCGTATAAAAGTGATTCCTGGGGCACCTGGGTGGCTTAGTCGGTTAAGCGTCCGACTTTCGCTTAGGTCATGATCTTGCGGTTCATGGGTTCGGGCCCCGCGTCGGGCTCTGTGCTGACTGCCAGCTCAGAGCCTGGAGCCTGTTTCAGTCTGTGACTCCCTCTCTCTCTGACCCTCCCCTGCTCACGCTGTCTCTTTCTCTCCCTCCTAGAAATAAAAAAAAACAAAAACATAAAAAAAAAAGAAGTGATTCCTGAAGAACGTATGATATTCAGTTAGATTTCTGAGGTGAATCCATTTGACATCCTGGGAAATAACCAGGAGCAATCTGTTGTTTCAGGGTGGGGGATGATGCAGGTTGGTTAAACTATACATCACTTTGTTTCTCATAAGGAACAGGTATAATCATGGTTATTCTAAAGATGGGTCAACTTTGGAACCTGGATTCCCAGGAATCTAAACTTATGAAAATTATCCCTCAGCAGAAGGTCAAGTGGGATGAAAAGAACTACTCCGAGTTTATTTTTAAAATCCTTTTGGCAGTTGTGCCATATTTAATTCAAAAAACATTTATGATGATTTTGTTGTGAAATTGTTCATCTACTTCTATTTTGGCAAATTCCTTAAGCAGCTCTGGTCTATTATGGGATGAATTAGAGCTAAAAGCCCTGGAGCCCTTTTCTAGGATGTGAATATAAAGCACTTGCAAAGTGGCTTCTACAGTTAGTAGTGGCTTAGAACAGTCCTTAGCCATCATGTATGATTCAATGGTTCTCTAAAGATTGTCCAACCAACAGCATCAGCCTTACCTTGGATACTGTTAGAAATGCAAATTCTAGGGCTCCCAGCCAGACCTTCTGAGTCAGAAACTTAGAGTGGAATCCAGCAATGTGCATTTTAATAAGCCTTCCAGGTGATTCTGATACTAGCCATAGTTGGTTGATGCATGTTAAGGTTTAGCAACCATGGTAAAGTTAGCTTTGCTTCTGCTGTATTTCAAGGATGATTTTCTTGACATTGGGAATTTTCTAGCCATTGGGAATTCACATGATGCTGTCCCAAGCCGACTGCCTGGCCCCATGAGTTCTAGGGGGCCCACTACTAACTTAATTCGGCAGTAGGCATCCGAGGCATTAAAATTCCATCACATGTCTGTCCGTTTCCTACTCATAAGCCTTTTCAATTTGCAGCTCCAATTACAATCCTCAGAATGAGCAGGAAGAACCTGAACACATACCACTCTTCAGATTCTTCTGTGATTAGCTCATTATTAGCCCATTTAGGAAGACATATTCTTTCTAAATTACGTGTCGTGTTCTAACTTCCTTCTAAAACTTAATCATTATACTCCCGACTCTCTTTCTCTCCTCCTCTCTTTTAAATTTCCAATTGGTAGTTATATTCGCATGGTGCTTGCCAGACTGACTTTAAAACTTCACTGTCTGTTTTAATATCTCAATTGGTTGCCATAATATGACTGCAGAGGTTCCTTAAATCAGAAATACGTCTGCCAAGTAAAGCTTTCCGTCTGAAACATGAATGTGACCTGTTTCCTCATCATCTAAAGCGCTGTTATAATTAAGGATTGGTGAACCCCATTTCAGTTGGAGTTAGTTGCATGTCTAATGTTTATTCAAACATCTTGGTTTCAATAAAACTTCTAGATGTGAGTTGCCAGCACTTTTTTCCATTAACTTTTAAATCCCAGTGTGTTCCAAGGAAAATATCGTCCTTGTGTTTCTGATTCATTTACACTTAACTCATCAAAATAGTATTTTGTTAGAACTAGTTTTTTCTAAGTATCGCATACCTCTTGAAATCTTTAGAAATGGGATGTTAGTTACAACACTGCAAAATATAAACCAAGCTGAGGCTTAGAAAAGTTGAACTGTATTTGGCTTTGTTTCTGAATTCGGCCTTAAAGGCCTTACATTTAAAGTGATAATAGATTAGCAGGATTCTTTTCACTCTTCCAGAAACATAGAACTGTTTGACTTGCACCTGTGGATGCAATCCCGTGTGCAAGGTTGGAGGAAATTATTAAGAACACGAATGATGTTCTTATGTACCGATGCTTTCATTTTGGTGAAGGTTAGGCCTTTCTCTAAAATGTCCAAGAGAAGAGAAATTATCTGTCCATTTAGCCCTGGAAGTTGGGGAACATGTAAGGAAACCAGGTGGCCAGCTGCTGCCTGACCAAAGGCTGCACATAGCCCATCTCCAAGAACACAGAATAATATGAATGAATATTTAACTTCTTAAATCAGGCTACACTTAAAAATGTAACCTTCTGTGTGACTGGATTGACAGCAATGTACAAGTAAGTGCTTATTATGTGTGGTTAACATGTCGGTGTTCGCCAGAGTTCAGTCAGGAAAACAGACACATATTCAATGTTTCTACAGAGAGAATTTCATAAAGGGCACTGGCTAAATGGATACGGAAGACTCACAACTCAAAGTGGGGGAGTAAGGGTAGCGCTGAGCTAACTGCAGGAAGCTGTTACCATGCCTAAGGCTGGAAGAACAAAGGAAATAATGAGTTTCTCAAACCCAGACTCTTGGAGGAGGGCCCCCATGGAGCCGGAGATCAGACCTCTGAGAAGGGGTGGTGGTGTTTGAGGCGGTAGTACCTTTGTATGCTGTTCCATGTCCTGGAAAGGAGCTAGATGCCAGAATGCTGCTATCAGAGTGACACCCTCTCTTATTCTCCGTTATGGTCCATTCAGGATTTCCATTGAAACCATTTAGTGATACCTCTCCCGGGTTGAAATGCTGTATGGCTGTGTATACCTTCTTTCTTTGTCTCTGTCTCTAAGAATTTCATTGTCCTCATTCATGAAATGGGACCAATAGTCTTAGCTTCTGCTCATCTTAATGGTGTCTTTGTAAACTAAATAAGTATTAAAACACTTGAGAAAGGATAAAATGCCAAATAAATTCCGGGTATTGTTCTGTTTTGGGCTTTATTTCAAAATATAATACTGGAGTAAGAGAAACAATAAATAATTACTTATAAGTCCATTGCCTAATCAAGTAAAGGTTTCTTCTTTTTCTCTCCCTTTTTAAAAATATTTTTTTATTTTTTAGAGAGAGAGAGAAAGAGAGAGAGATCATGAGTGGGGGTGGGGCAGAGAAAGAGATGGGGACAGAGGATTCAAAGCAGGCTCCATGTTCACAGTGGAGAGCCCGATGCCAGGCTCAAACTCTTGAACTGCAAGATCATGATCTGAGCCAAAGTTGGACACTTAACTGCCTGATTCACTTCTCTTTTTTTAAATACTTGTTTTATTTACTTTATCATATTATTGTCATATTAAACTTAGAGCCCTAGGAGTTTTGTGTTTCAGGATGAGGGAACTATTTTTCAGTGCACCAGTTCTTAAAAATAGATATAAATGAGTTGTTTTTAAAAAGAAATCTATACAGAAGGAAGGAAGAAACTTTACATGAAATCAGATTATTAACAAATAGTGTTAAGGACGTTTTCCAGCTGCAGATTATAGCGCTGAAAGAAAAGTATAGCTGTGTTTATAAAATTGTAAACAGAAATAGAATTCCATGCTCCTTGAACCTGATTATGCTGCTTTTACACAGGTGAAAGTGAAAATATTTATAAAATAAGATACAGTTATGGCACCTGATGCAGAAATATGTTTATCCTTCAAATTTTATATATCTGATTTGAAACCGAACACTTGGTTTCCAACACCCTTAAGGAAAAAATAGTATCAAGCACTTGGAGGGAAGATTTAAAGTCACCATTTTCAGTATGTGGTTTTGAACACTGACAATCCCTGAAAATGTGGAGAGATTGTGTCCTCTGAATAACAAACTGTCATTTTGATGCCCCCTTCATTTTTGGATTTTCACTTAGCAAAGCATTGTATAAATTCTGTGAAATACATATTACCAATGAATCTTTTTATCCAACTCTCTTGTAATCACAAGTGGCAGTGAGAACCTTACCTTATATTTTATAAAGAGGCACAGTTTTTACGATTTTTTTTTACTTTTTTCATCAAAATAGAAAGTATTGGTGTGTTATCCTTTTAACCCCCACCCCCCCCACCCCAAGGTGTTTTATTCGCTAACCCTTTCTATCCCCATCACTAAAAGTAGGTGGCAATGGACTCATTTCCCCTTGGGATATTGTTGGAATGGGCTGCCTTATGTGTATTATTTTCTTAGTCAATGAGCTTCGGAAGACAAAAAGCTATCAGTCTGCCACTCAGTGATTTACTTCAACACAAAAATACCCTTAGGGGAACCACAGTGACTGGTAGAGTAGAAGGGATTGCTTCATGTTTAGACTTTTCCAGTGAAAATGAATTGGAAAGTTAGAGCTGTTGTAACATGGGGGCGTTCCAGGGGGAGTGCCATGATCAATTGGAAAAGGGAAATGTGAATCTGAAATAGCTATTTGGTCTTCCCACTCCTGTAGCAGAAAATGTTAAAATTGTATCTGGTCTGAAGCATTCAGAGTCACAATTGAATTTCAGTAGAAGTGTCTCACATGGTGCGTAAATGTATGCAGAGTCGCCATTCCATTGGCCCTTTAATGAATCTGGAGGAGTTGCAGAGGCGACACATTGTCCCTAGAAGGGGTATAGATGCGTGTGCGTGCGCGCACACACACACACACACACACACACACACACACACACACACACATTTCCTTCCAAGGAAATGATCCCAAAATGAGGGCCATTATTCTGTCAATATAAATGCCCTTGGGATGTCAATGAAGTATTTTTTAATCCTCACCCTACCCCATGTTTTTTTTTAATGACTTTACAAAGTCAAGAGCAGTCTCTAATACGTTTGAACTAACAGTACATAAGGTTTGAAAAAGCTGTCACAGTATCAATCAGATGTCAACTCTATAGAAACTGTACAATGTCAGTGAAAATTTACCCATCAACGCTCAGGATTTTCTGTTTGGGGAAACCCTGGAAGTCACAGGGCTTTCTCTTTAGCTCCAACTCATGACAAAGGATATCATTGAGAAATATTTTTGTGGTTGGGTCAATTTCCCATTGTACCTATCAAAAGTGAGGTCAGACATTGTTTAAAAAGTTGCTTAAATAATGGCCAGGAAACATGAAAGAGAAGAAAAAATACAAATGGGTTTTTAACAGATTGAAGATAATCTTGCAATCGGGAAAAAACAATGAACATTCTATATTCTGTGATTTGTTTTACGCTTTTAATATTTTTTTAGCATTTTTTGCATTTATTTATTTATTTTGAGAGAGAGAGAGAGCACAAGCAGGGGAGGGGCAGACAAAATAAGAGACAAAATCCTAAGCAGGCTCCACCCACCAGCACTGAGCCCACTGAGGGGCTCAAACCCAGGAACCTTGAGATCATGACCTGAGCTGAGATCAAGAGTCGGATGCTTAACTAACTGCGCCACCCAGGCGCCCCTTAACATTTTTATTGTGGTTAAATATCATAACATGAAATTTACCATTTTAAGTGTATAGTTTAGCGGCATTGCGTACATTCATATTGATGTGCAGCCACCACCACCATCCAACTACCGAGCTTTTTCATCTTTCCAAACTGAAACCCTGTATCTATAAACAGCTACTCACCACTTCTCCCCTCCCCACCACCAGCCCCTGGCAACCACATTTCTACTTTCTAACTCTACAAATTTGATGACTCTAGTTATATTATATGAGTGGAATCATGCAGTATTTGTCCTTTTATATCTGGCTTATTTCACTTAACATAATATCTTGAAGTTTTATACATCCTGTGATTTTTCCCCATAATAGTTGTTTTCAGTGTTAAAAAGTGAAGTTTTTGTGGTACCAAAACACTTCTTTTTTTTAATGTTTTATTTCTGAGAGAGAGAGAGAGAGAGAGATAGAGAGAGAGAGTGAGAGAGAGCAGGGAAGGGTCAGAGAGAGAGGGAGACACAGAATCCAAAACAGGCTCCAGGCTCTGAGCTAGCTGTCAGCACAGAGCCCGACGCGGGGCTCCACCCACGAACCGTGAGATCATGACTTGAGCTGAAGTCGGATGCTTAACTGACTGAGCCACCCAGGCGCCCCCAAAACACTTCTTAAAAGTGACTTTTTAAAGGCAGTTTTAGGGGCTATTTAAAGCAACATCCAATTAGGGGCACCTGGGTGGTTCAGTCGGTTGAGCGTCCAGCTTCACCCCCGTTCATGATCCCATGGATCGTGGCTTTGAGCCCTGCATTGGGCTCTGTGCTGACAGCTAGCTCAGAGCCTGGAGCCTGCTTCGGGTTCTTTGTCTCCCTCTCTCTCTGACCCTCCCCTGCTCATGCGCTCTCTCTCTCTCTCTCTCTCCCTCCCTCTCAGAAATAAATAAAACATTAAAAAAAGGCAACATCCAATTAAATTCAAATCAGGAAAAAATAGATTAATCCCTTTAGACGTATCTCTGTCCTACATCTTTAAATATAATAATAATAACAGTACTTAAGGCTTTCCATGTGTTAGGCATAATTCTATGTGCTCTGCATATATTCATTTCTTTAATTCTTGTAATATTCCTAGAAAAGTGATCTTTGGTTTTCCTCATTTTATAGAGAGTGATCGAGGCATAGGAAGGTTAAATAACTTGCCTGTAAGCATTACAACAAATAAACAGTGTAGCCATGTTAAGCCTAGGCTGTCTGGTTTTGGATGCTGTGCTTTCAATCACTGTATTTTGTTTCCTTTCACGTTCCTGTCCCATCAACAAGAGCCTCTACTTAAACTGGTCTGAGGTAGGGTCTGAGTACTCACAGTGCCTTAAAGCTCCTTAAGTGAATCTAGTGTATAGTCCAGTTGAGAACCTGTGAAATAGAACATAGGAAAACAATAGAAAATGGGCCTTGCTACCCGAGTGACTTGGCCTTTGACTAGCTGTCTCCTGAAGGATTTTGGCCTTGATTTATGTCGCCGTGGAGGAAGCCGCGGAAGTTCCAGGGAGGTATATAAGGAAAGCTTGTCTTAAGCAAGCCAGTGTGATAAAGTTCTTGGTTGCCAGCTATTTTGTAGACTCTTGGGGTGAGTTGCCATGCTCTTGCTGGCTTTCGCTTCCCTTTGATCATGTGGAGAGGGGGCATCCCAGAGGGGAAAAGTTTGCACCACAAAGGGGTATCTAAATATAAGTGAGAGCAATAAGGCACTGGAGATAGTATATCCAAAGGGTAAGCAGTCATGAGCTAGAATAGTCTTTTAGGACAATTAAGTAGGTAGTAGAAAATATGAAAGGAATGGACCAGTCAGATCACTTCCTTGATTCATTCCTTGATTCATTCTTCAAATTTTCTTTCTTTTTTTTTTTTTGTAATGTTTTTTTATTTATTTCTAGGAGAGAGAGAGAGAGAGACAGCGTGAGCAGGGAGGGTCAGAGAGAGAGAGAGAGGGAGTCACAGACTGAAACAGGCTCCAGGCTCTGAGCTGGCAGTCAGCACAGAGCCCGACGCGGGGCTCGAACCCACGAACCGTGAGATCATGACCCAAGCGAAAGTTGGACGCTTAACCGACTAAGCCACCCAGGCGCCCCTATTTCTTTTTATTTACAGCGTTCAAATAAGTTCTGATGGATATCATACTTATATTAGCTGTCTTTTTCTCTCAAGATGCTATCCTAGGTATCAGTGCCCATTCCCTTAGACATGGCACCTGTCTGGGTTTTGGTTTACTCATTTGTGAAGAGTGAGGTTTCAATGTTCCCTTAAGGGCCTTTCAGCATTGATTTTATGACGTTGGGACTTGGGATTTATCCCTCTGGATTGTAAAATCCTTTCTCTGTATGCAGAGCTTCCAGGGACCCGAAGGTCTGAGGAAAGAAGCTTTTTCAGAAAATAATGTTAGCGTGTTAGAATTGGACAATCATGGAAGATGGAATCCTTATTCCTCTTTTCATTGAGACAGACCTTGGTGATCCATCTTTTGCCTCTGTCACCCTAATTTAGGTCACTCCTATTGTGAGATGTCTCAAATAGTACCTGTCTGGGTATAAAATTTATGTTGAAGAAGCATTAATACAAGCTCTTAATAAGATGAAGAACTTAACAGTATGCTGTTATCTGGGGATGATATATTTTATATACTCAAGACATGTTTAATTAGCTCTGCACAAGTCGAATTGGCTCGAGCAGTAAGGAAGCTTTCTTTTTACCCATTTCTCCCATATTCTGCTATAATAACAGGGAAGATATTTGAAAAATCTCTTTTCAGCATTGGTCTATTTGTACATCAGTCTCTCTCCTCACCTCTTTCTCTGTTCCTACAAAATTACTCTGTTTTGAAAATTCAGTTCTTGCTAAGGATGGAGGGCAGGGAGAGCTTTTCGAGAACTATACAATGGAGCAAGTAAGAGAGCTGATAGGTGTTAGCATTCCTCAAATATTGAACACCCATTCTTTTAAAACAGACTTACTAAATATTGCATGAGCATTTACATCCGAGCAGCACTAAAGGGTTTTATAACTGTTGGTGTTCACTCCCATTTTTCAGATGAGGACACGTCAAGTTTGAGTGATTTGCTCAGAGCTTTAAGTACTGAAGCCAAGAATCAAAATAAACCTCTGCCCCAAACCTCTGCCTCTTTTCAAACAGAAAGATCCAAGTTAATTTATGAAGGTCATTTCCCTCTTTCATGAATAAAAAAAGACAAAATTTACTAAGCTGACATACCTTTGAAATTCAAGGGACAGATGGGAGATGGGGATTTATCTCTGGTGGCTCCTGCCATTCGGAGCTAGGAAGGAATGTAATGAGCATGATGATGGTTTTGAATTTTATCCCAAGTCACTAAGTATTTTCATACTTGTGGTCTCAGTTATTATCTGAAAACACCTGTGAGGTACATGAGTTGAGTATTTGGATCTGACTACATTTTGAAGCTCTCATTCTAGGGTCACACGCAAGGCCAGGAAAATGCTGGACCCAAACTCCCACCAGGACTACCATGAAGTTTTCTCAAATTATTCAACAGCTAATACTTTTTGATAGAGAAAGTCTAATGAATGGAGCTGAAAAGTGAAGATACCATCAAAAGTGACAAAAAACGGAATGATGTAGGTCGTTATCTGTTGTAAGGTATTTTTAAAAAGGAAGGGGGCAATTTAGAAATCTTCTGAAGAATAAAAATCTTAGCAAGAGCAGTTATTTCCTTTGATAAAGACAGGTCTTTTGGTTGAAACTTTGATGTCTAAACTACTGGAAAATGTCTGATTTTTTCATTTGAAAGAACTATAGGAGGTAAAATAAGGAAACATTTCTTGCAATGTATGTTTCTATTTTAAGAAACAGAGCTGCTAAGTTGTTAATAAGGAGATTAATTGTGACTACAGTAATGTCTTGTTTCATTCACAAAAGCACGGCTGAATGTTTGCAGTATATTGAGAGAGTTTAAGAATAGAGGGCTCAAAAATTCTTTACAAATTAGGGATTTAACCCACTGAAATTTATTTTCTTGTCTATTCCTACAAGGTTCATTTCAACTAGTCTTGAGTGCTTAACCCTTGAGAAAGCAGAATAAGGAGTCATGGACTTGGGTTTGTTTGTCTAGTAGTAGCCAAAGAGAATGTAACAGTTGCTTGAGAAATTGTTAGTATGTATCTTATAGGACTTTTATCTTTTCATAAACATTTTTATTTATCCATTCCAAATGGATCAATGGATATAGGTGCAAATAAATTTATGTAAAAATTTAGTCTGGATGCAGGGATAGTGAATATCTGTCATACCACATACAACCTCTGGAATGGTGGTAAAGAAGAATTTAGAAGTTTGATCTGAGCTCCCTCATCAAAAACTCAGGGATTTGGTAACTTTCATGGTCTCAGGCAATGGAGACTATGAAAACACATCAGTCCATTTCTTACACTCAAGGGAAGGTAAATGGCAATAATGCAATTGTGTACTTATAATTTTATAGAAAAGTTTGAAAAGAGGCCCCCCTGGGGTAATGGCATGCTCTAAAGGGATTAGGGGATCTTGAAGAATAAGGAGTTACAGTAGGTGGGTAGGTAGAGTTCTTTAGGTGAACAGAACAGTAATACAATATGGCAGATCAGAACTGTCTAGGAGTAACAGCTTAACCAAAATAGCCAAAGTTGCGCTTATTTTGGAAAAGCCTGGAAGTACTTCGAAAATAGAGCGACTACTTCCAGCTACCAATTCATGAGCATTTATTCTGCTTAGCTTGACTCCGTGTTTTGTGTGCCCTGCTTCTAATTCTCAGGACGATCTTGCATGGAGACACTGTTATCAACCCCATCTTACATGCAAGGATTATAAGTCTCAGAGAGGTAAGATCACCCAAGACACACAGCTTATAAGTGCTAAGGTCATATTAGAAGCCAGATCTGTTTGGCTCTAGAGTTCACACTTTTTTTTTTAAATATTTATTTTTTTGAGACAGAGAGAGACAGAGCATGAGCTGGGGAGGGTCAGAGAGAGAGGGAGACACAGAATCTGAAGAAAGCTCCAGGCTCTGAGCTAGCTGTCAGCACAGAGCCCGACGTGGGGCTCAAACCCACGAACCATGAGATCATGACCTGAGCCGAAGCTGGCCGCTTAACCGACTGAGCCACCTAGCTGCCCCGAGTTCACACTCTTATACAATCATAGTTTTCACTGCATTTTTGTTTTTGTTTTTGTTTTGTTCTGGGTATGAGGAAACCAGACTTTGTAGGGTCTTAAATACCACACTGTAGGTTTTTGTTTGTTTGTTTCAGAAAAATTTTATTCAGCATATTTGACATCTCAGATAATTCACCCTTCTCAGGTATCTAGTTTCAAAAATGTTCAGCGATTTACTAAATTCTGCAACCACCATTCTAGAGCAGCCTTGGAATGTCTTGGTCACCTCAACGTGATCTTTCATGTGCATCCCCTGTTAATACTTTCCTAGCCCTTCTCCTATATTCCTCACAAGTTGGCCAGTCTGCTTTCAGCTTTTATTACCTTGCCAGGCATCTCCTAGAAATAGAATTATATAATATAGTAATTTAAGACATAGCATTTGTGTCAAACCGCTTTCACTGAGCACGGTTTAGAGATTCATCAATGTTGTGACACGTATTCATAGTCTATGCCTTTTCATTGCCGAATAGTATTTTACTGAAAGGATATATCACACTTTGGCTATCCATTCACCAGGCTATAGACACTTGAATTGTCTCCAATTTTTGGCTATCATGAATAATGCTGGTAAGTCCATTCCCATCCAAGTCTTTGTGTGGACATAGGTTTTCGTTTATCTTAGATCTATACCTAGGAGTAGAAGCACTAATTTATAGGATAACTCTTTGTTAGCATTTTGCGGAACTTCTAAATAGTTTTCCAAAGTGACTGTATCATTTGACACTTCTCCTAGTAATGTTGGAGGGCTCCAGTTTCTCCACATCTCTGCCAGTATTTATTATTGACTATCTTTTCTATTACAGCCTTTCCAGTGAGTGTAAAAATCACATCTACTTTTGGTTTTTATTTGTATTTTTCTAAGGACTAATGTTGAGCATCGCTTCATGTGGTTGTTTGACATTTGTATATCATCTTTAAATCTTCTATTTAAATCTTTCACTCATTTTTGACTGGATCGTTTGCCTTATTCTTGAGGTATGAGAGTTCTTTGTACGTTTCGGATATAAGTACTTTGTCAGATATGTATTTTGCAAATATTTTTTTTTAAATGTTTTATTTATTTCTAGGAGAGAGGAAGACAGCGTGAACAGGGGAGGGTCAGAGAGAGAGGGAGTCACAGACTGAAACAGGCTCCAGGCTCCGAGCTGGCAGTCAGCACAGAGCCCGACGCAGGGCTCGAACCCATGAACCGCGAGATCATGACCTAAGCGAAAGTCGGACACCTAACCGACTAAGCCACCCAGGCGCCCCTTAGTGTGTGTTTTAAATATCAGTTGACCACAGATATAAGAATTTATTTCTGAACTCAATGCTGCTCCATTAACCTCTATGCCTATAGCTATGCCAATACCACCCTGTCTTAATACCTGTGGCTTTATAGTAAACTTTGAAATTGGGAAGGAAAAACTCTCCAAACGTTGTTCTTTTTCAAAATTGCTTTGGCCGTTCTAGATCTCTTCCATTTCCAGTAGATTTTAGAATCAGCTTGTTAATTTTTTAAAAACAAAGACAAAAAGAGACTGTGGGAAATTTGAAAGAAGTTGCATTGAATCCACAGGCCAATTTGGGGATAATCGCCACCTTAACAATATTGAGTATTCCAGTTCATGAGTATGGAATGTCTTTCTATTTATTTAGATCTTCTTCAGTTGTGCTCAACAATGTTTCATAAGTTTCCATGTACAACTCTGGAGTCTTTTCTACAAAATATAGTCCTAAGTATTTTACTCATTTTATGTTTGATGTTATTATGAAAGTATACTTTATTTTTGGATTGTTCATTCTATATAGAAATATGGTTGATTTTTGTATATCGATCGTAAGTCCTGTGACCTTACTATTATGGATTAGTTTCAGTGTGTGTGTGTGTGTGTGTGTGTGTGTGTGTGTGTGTGCATGTGTGTATTCCTTAAAACTTTCTACATACAGTACATGGCACCTGCAAATACAGGTTTACTTTTTCCTGATCTGGATCCCATTTATTTCTTTTTCTTGACTGATAACACTGGCTAGAAGTCCCAGCACAACATGGAAAAGAAGTGGTGAGAAGGCATTTGCACCTTGTCCCTAATCTTAGGGCACCTCTTTCAGTCTTTCCCCATCAAGTATGATATTCCACGTAGGGTTCTCCATAGATGCTCCTTATCATGTTAAGGAAGTTCCCTTCTATTTCAAACTTGTCACAATCAGCTCGGGCAATTAAAGACGCAGTGATTTCCTTTGAGAATCTTCAACATTGAATCCTTGCCCAGAACAAAAATTTCATGATTCTAAATCATCAAAGTCCGTGGTTTGTACAATAAGTGTCTGAGATTTCCTCCTCATTCTCCTCCAGGGGAGGAGGATGTTGGAAATGAGAAGGGCTATGAATTATTACCTTTTTTGGACATTATTTGCCTTAGTTGACCTCTGAAACTAGCCTTCTCTTCTATACCAATGCTGTTCAACAGAAACATAAGGCCAGTTTCAAATGCGAGCTCTATATGTAATCTAAAAATTTTTAGTAGTTACATGAAAGAGGTAAAAAAGGGCAAAATTATTTTTAATAATATATTTTATTTAAAGTATATCTATATATCTCAGTTATCATTTCAACATGTAATCAGAATGAAATTCTTTTTTTCATTTGTTTATTTTTAGTTTTTGAAATCCACAATGTATTCTCCTGTTATAGCCCATCTCTATTGGGAATCGCCACCTTTTAACTGCTCAGTAGTCACATGTGGCTAGTGGCTACCATTTTGGACAGTGCAGTTCTAGATACATGCATATTAAACTGTAGTTAAGTAGCAAATATTAAATAAGCAGATCAAGGGAAACACACATGGCTTGCTATTTGCTTCATAGTAATAGGTACAGAATATATAGTCAGTGAGTTTTGCATTCAAATAACACGAGCAGAATTCAAGCATCTTCTAAGAGATGATCTTTTGGTGGAATGTTCTAAAGGAAAATAAAGACCTTGCTTTAATGCAGCACTTTTCCAATTGCAGTTGAGTCTATGTATTCACAGCCTTTGGACATGGTGAACAATATATGTTAGACAATACAAATCTAGTAACATGCCTATGAGAATGCGGTGACTGAGAGATTGGGCTGAGAAACACTTGGTCAGTGGACTCCTTCCAACTTCTTCTAAGAAAGCTCTGGAATTTCTCCTACAGTGAGATGTATATCTCTTGGATACTTGGTCAGCGAAATGCATCAGCTTTCTTGCGAGCATAGTGTTAGGGAAACAAATGGGCATCACAGGACCAGATGAACATCAGCACCGGACTGCATTATGACACTCTAGCTGTTAAATCTTTCATGGTAATGGCCACCCTGGAGATGGCGGCAGTGATAGGCTTCATGCTGGAAGAAGCCTGTGGTCACTGCAGGTGGTGCTAATATCATCTTATCACTGCATTTTAAGGATCGCTTGAACAGCTTGTAAAGAGAGTAGCTAAAGCTATTGATTTTGGATTACACATGAATGTGAAAAGGACAGTGGTTATGGATCACAGAGAGACACCCTCACAGGGAACCACTCTCCCAAAAGTAGTTTTTTTTTCAATTGTTTTTTTTTAATGTTTTATTTATTTCTAGGAGAGAGAGAGACAGCATGAGCAGGGGAGGGTCAGAGAGAGAGGGAGTCACAGACTAAAACAGGCTTCAGGCTCCGAGCTGGCAGTCAGCACAGAGCCCGACGCGGGGCTCGAACCCACGAACCGCGAGATCATGACCTAAGCGAAAGTCGGACGCTTAACCGACTAAGCCACCCAGGCGCCCCCCAAAAGTAGTTTTAAGGAGTGAAAAATAAAGCATTGTTTTTGTGCTCAAAATCCACTCAGCGGAAGACTCATATTTTCTGAATCAAGCAAAGAGTGGTCTCCTCATGCTTTCCTATTCCATCATTGAGTATCTTGATAAGAGCATGCGTTAGCAGACTTTAGAGTTCAAGGTCATAGGTTCAGTCATCATATAGACCAGTGATATATCCCAGTCACAATCCTTTGCTTCTTCCAGCTGCTATCTTGAATGAGAGTATGGTTGATCCCAGGAGAAAAAAGGGAAAGAGGCGTGACAGATAAAGACATCCATAACCCTTATTGGCCAAACAACTCATAAACTATGGGGCGTGGGTCAGATACAGCACCTTTTATTTTTGAGAGACAGAGAGAGACAGAGACAGAGAGAGAGAGAGAGAGAGAGAGAGAGAGAGAAGCAGGAGAGGGAGAGAGGGAATCCCAAACAGGCTCCACACCCAGCTCAGAGCCCAACACAGGGCTCAATCTCACGACCATGAAAGTAAGACCTGAGTCACAATCAAGAGACACTTAACCAACGGAGCTATTTAGGCACCCCAGAAGTGGCACCTTTTATACAAAAACAGCACACAGAGCTTGTGCCATCGATAAGAGTCCTGTGCTCATAAATTGGATCACAGTGAATTTTCAATGAATGCCTGCCTTAGAGCTAAAGCTGAGAATGGACGTAAAGCCTGTAAACAAAGCAGCAAAAGGATTAGCTCGTTGAAATATGGGACTATCAGTAGGCCCTAAAAGAACACAAGCTGGTGAGATCAATGAGTGCAGCTAGAGTTAGCATTGGTAGCCAGTGTCAGCACTAATGTTTCCGTATCAATACTTATTTATGACCCCTTAGACATTAGGTTTACTTAGGAGTATTCTCAAAAGATTGTATTGTTTCTGCTTGTCCATCACTTTATTAGTACATTTCTTGTTTATTATGTTTACAGTGAATTTTAATTTCTTCTACTATTCTAAAGGGGGTTGTTGATTATATCTTACCAAGAAGCAGTAGGTTATATGTGGGACTCATACCAAAGTCCTTGGTTCACATTCTCCAGCTGTTTCTTATGCTCGCTATTTTCCATCCAGTTCAATAGCTGTGTATTTATGACTGGCTATGCTGGAATTGCTCTATTCCAGAGAAATCTTACAGTAATAAGGTCAAGGCATCAAGAACCCTGTCCAGAAAGAGCCCAGAATCTGGCTGGGGAGAAAGCCTCGTTAAACAACTCAAATATAAAGGAAAATTGCTATCATGAAAAGCGGTTTTGCACACATGTGTTTAATGTCACAGATCTGGAGGGGAAAAAATTTGGATAAACTTTTGGTTTTGCTTATATTGCTACCTATGAATAACCTTTCAAGGCAAAAATCCTTCTCAGTTTTTAAGATGGAACACATCAGTTGAAGAAGCTTAAAACAAACAGAAGTATCAAATATACTATGAAGTAATTGAGTGAAAGCTATTCAGTCACAGCGTACAGGGCATCAAAAAAGCAGATGATTTTTTTATACAAGGAGAATTTGTGGCTTATACTTCAAAACTTCATGGATTTAGGGAAATGTTTGTATTTCTTATTTGGTATGATTTAGGGAAACATTTCTTTAACATCTCCTTTTCATATTGTGCAATTCACACGAGAGACAGGTCTATGAAATATTTACACATGCTTTTTATTTGAAAAGGAGTAGCTGGTGGCTGCACGAAGTCTTCATGGCGAAGATTCCTTGCTCTCAAAAGAAAATTGAAGATAAATAAAAAGATTTCAAGGAGAGTTTAGAGAGGTCTTTACTTTCCTTTTTTTTCACCCCTTTCTTTCAAGAGGTAATTGATTTGCTCCCCAAAAGGGTCTTTCTAGAACTCTGGGTAGACAATGCTCTAACCTTGTCAGAGGAGGATAATAAATTTAGAGTTAGACTGGTTTGGAAGGAAAGACTTAGAATGAACTACATTTTATAGGAACAGAGCACCGAGGGTCTGTTGTTAGTTTATAGGGCCTTGATTAGATAGGTTATTGATTTTGGCTGCTGGTGTTAGGGTTCATGTTCAGAAGGTATCAAACTCATGCTGAATAAAATAGAAGCAAACGCTTAAAAAAAAAGCCCAGAAAGTAGCAAGACACTGGCTAGTAGTCTACTTACAGTTCCTCAAATGGAATGGGCAGCTGTGCCTTATTGCCTTTAGCCCTCTGGAAGCAGTTATGTGTATTAAATACTGGAATAACTTGATATTTTAAAAGCTTATATGCTCATCCAAGTAAAATGGTTTTAGGAGACTACCGGGAGTTTTGTGATTTTATAGTTAAATCAATACCCAGATTTATGCCTTTTGGACAGAGAAACTTGAATTTAATTGAGAAAATGGATCTAATGAGGATAGACATATTTTGTGCAGATGTAGGAGGGGTTTTTTCCCCCTTATTATCTGAAAAGCGAAACAGGTACTTTAGGTATGAAGATGAATATAGCTTTACAGGAAAAATGACAAATGTTCAGAAACCTTAAAAGAAGATTTGTGATATTATACAGAGGTTCCTGAATGTCTGGAATCTGGTGGAATAAAATTTTTTGTCTCTTTTCAATTCTTCAACTTAAGATTCATTAATTATACAGAAAAGCATATAATATTTTACATTATACTGCACAATTAATGGTCATATGGTATTAATTGCAACCAGGCTTTCAAAAATAACAGTTTTAAGCAGAATCACTTGCAGCATAGATTTTCCTTTTTCTTGTTTTACATTTATGGTGCTTCTCATAGAGACATTTGTATTTACTCACTAGCTAAACAGAGACAAAAATTTTTAAATGAGAAATTGTAAAGGACGTTGTCAAATTTTTTCAGAGATACCTAGACGTAAAAACTCTCTAGACATGACTTTCTGTGTTCTTAGAAGTCTTCTTGGAGTTTCCCAAGTGGACAGAGAAATCTTGTAGGAAAAATTAGCAAAGTGCAGAGATGCTTTGATGATCTGCAGTTTATTTTCCACTAACCCTAATTCTCCACAGCCTTGAAGCACATTGTGCTGCAGGATAGATGCAAATACTATTTACTCTTCTTACACAAACAAAAATTCAATTTCACAGACATTCTCCCTGTGTAATACCTGCAAGATAGACCTTGAAAGGCAATGCAGTGAAATTTCAGCTTCTAGAAACATATGGACTCAAGTAACTTGAAGAAAAATCACTGGAGGGCAGAATTTGGCTCTGTGATATTTTAATGCAATGCAAGAGTTCCAGAAATAACTGCCTACTTTCTTGCTGTCCAGAAAACACACATGAAAAAAAAAAATTCCCCTATTACTTTTCCTCTATACTATTTTTTCTCACAAATTAAGGAGTCTATTCTCCTAGGAGACTGTATGAGCATCAAAATTTTAAAAGTAAAATTTGTATATCAGAGTGTTGGAGAGAGACTAGCCTCTATGCCTTTCACAAGTGTGGAGAATTGATCACTAGTAAATCTGGGAGTACCTAAGAGTTATGTCTAGAAGGTTAGCTAAAGCTTAACTTCATTGCCATATATTTCTCCTGGAAGATATTGTGAATATACTTTTTTTTTTTTTTTAAGTCTTCAGACATAGCAAACCCATACTGTTCGGAGCATTTACAGGTTTTATGTATAATGCTATAAATAAAAATACATTTTCGAAATGTGCACTGCAGAAAATGGAAAATCTGAGTATTAGTCTTGGCTGAAATAATTTTGAGAAAGCACCAAATAAGCAGACATTGGTGTAACTTAAAAGGCACAGTCCTTTGAGGGAGTTTTACTCCCAGTGTTTACTCTGATACAGGATACAGTCCTTCATTTAAAGGGAGAGAGCTGTTCATACTCTTCTATTGTAACTTTCCTGTGGTGTATTTAGGAATTTGTGCTTTAGTACTTCAAACTTTCTGTACTCTTTTTTTTTTATTTTTTACAAATAGTTTATTGTCAGATTGGTTTCCATATAACACCCAGTGCTCATCCCCAAAGTGCTCTCCTCCATGCCCATCTCCCCCTCCTCCCCACACCCATCAGTCCTCAGTTTGTTTCTCAGCATTCAAGAGTCTCTCATGGTTTGCCTCTTTCCCCCACCATTTCCCCCCTTCTTCTCCCCCATGGTCCTCGGTAAAGTTCCTCCTAATCCTCCTATACTCTTTTCAAGAAGCAAAAGCATTCCCCTAGAGAATCTAAAAAAGGATCACTGGATATTCAAAAACAAATGAATTGCCCTCTCTGACTCGCCATGAATTTCAGGAAAGCACCTGGCATGTTAGAGAGCCGGAGAGAGCATTAAGTTGAAGAAGCTTCAAGTTTCCATTTTCTCTATTTTAAGGTTATATTGAAAGTGACTGGGTTTGTGCAGATAAGAGATTTGAAAAGTAAGCAGTGATGTGATCATTTCTCTCTGACAAGAAGACACTGCCTAAACTGCAGTGATTTAATCTGGACAGCTGATCTGATCCTTTAGAAATATGCTTCCCCTACAGAGAACTTTCTCTTAAGCTTTGCTCAACTAAGTTTCATATTTTACATCTTTTGCCTTTATTCAATGGGTAACCACGGGCCAGGTACAATATTTTTAAATTCCTTATAGGCTAGTTAGTTACTGGAACCCAAACAGATTTTCCTCCCCAAGTTGTTACTTTGTTTCACAAGTGGTCTTTTTCTTTTTAGGTGACTGTCTCATGTTAGCCTTAGGGAATTCTCCAGGCCACGCTAGAAACTTAATGGTCCCACCTGCAACCACGAGAAAGAGAAAACAAAGCTTCATTTTTAAGCCCTTGGAAATTGAGGGCCATTAAGAAACTGCTTGGGCCCAGCTTTCTCATGTTATTTAAAGGGGTAAAAAGTTCATTATGCTAGTTTGCTTGCATGGGCTTGTTTATATCCAGATGATTTCAGGAGATTCTATTTAATAGCAGTAAGTAGCTTGTAAGATGTCAGGCCCATATTTGGGTTAGGGGTGTGTCCGGCTGCAAGTAGGAAGCTCAAATAAGAGTCGCTTAAACAAACGCAAAGGCAAAGAGCTAAGGGCAGTGGGGAGGGCTATGTGAACAGGGCTTGTCCTTCGTAAGGATAATGATATTTTCCTTAAAAGCTCATCCAACGGAACTATTTCTCATAGGCGATCACAGCCCAAAGGAATCTGAGAAATTTAGAATTTTCAGCTGGATACATTTCCTCAATCTGAGTTCTTTTTCTTTTCTTGTCTTGTCTTTTTTTCTTTTTTTCTTTTCTTTTCTCTTTCTCTCTCTCTCTCTCTTTCTTTCTCTCTCTCTCTCTCTCTCTCTCTCTCTTTCTTTCTTTCTTTCTTTTTTTCTTTCTTTTGAGTTTTTAATTTAAAGGAGGGAATGATGTAAGGGAGATACATTTTCCATAGTGGTTATTTACCTTTCTGTGAAAAACAGCAGTTTAGGGCGAATATTAGTATTGCGCCTAAGTTATTTGCTGCCTCATTGGAACTTTTATTTTCCAAGAGTTTTCTTCTCTTAGTGGAGGGTGCCTCCTATCATCCTCATGAATTAATCTCATACTGGTGTTCTCCTTCCAAAGATGCTGGAACCATCCACAGAAGATGATCCAGCACTATGCAGGGATTAGGAGGATGTATAAATTATTGTTCGCATAGTTAACCACTAACAGCCTATTGCATTTTTCTTCTTGGATAAATACAAGCGGCCTAAATTTAGACTGATGGAGATATTATTACCCTATTGTATTAATGCATTGAGAGTTTAATAGATTGTAGTACAAGTTTCTGTTTCTTCAACCGTTTATTTTTCAGCATGAATTACCTTTAAAATAGTCTCTGTTCTTTTTGTCACATGTCTGATGTGGTGCTGCATTGATCAATTCAGCTTAATTCTTAAAAAATATTATCGAATGCCTGCTATTTGCCATGCCTTTTCAAAACCCACTTTTAATATTTTCAACATCTCAATGGCAGGGTGAAACTGGCCCAGATTTTTCACAGTAGTAAAAAACAAAATCCACTCTAGCTAAAAAAGCACATATATATCATAGCTTGTAAGTCACATGTGTAGGCATCATATTATCCTTGACACCACGCCCCACCTCCACGTTAACTGTGGTTTTAATAAGTAGCAGAATTCATCTATGCTCCAACTGGATGATTCTTGCAAAATCTTTTCTAAACACTTCTCTGAGTTGTTGATTGATTATAGTGATCATGTGCCAAAATGACAAAACTTCTGCACAATTTGTTTCCACTATCTTGTTAATTACATTAACTGGGTAAAGACTGTCCCCATTTAATTTTGTTCTCTGAGTATGATTCTTTTTTAAAAAAAGGATTGTTTTCCCTTAAATACTGGTAAAATCTTCTCCTCAAACTGATATTTACTTACTTTCCAGGATAAGAACAATTTTATGCATTTAAAGTTAGATCACAGCATATTATCAGAGTCCACATTTCGGCACCTGGAGAATCAAAATGGCTGATTCAACAAAAAAGATTTTAAAAAATACAAAGTAAAATGAACGCACAGGAGAGTTACTCTAAAGTGAAAACCTCTAGATGACATCCTCTCTTTGCTTACTTGAGCTTTCTTTTTACAAAGTGTCCTTCTCAATGTCGTTCCTCACATTTTTCTCAGGTAACCAGTGAAGGTTCTGTGAGAACCTCATTTTGGCCTCTATTTTGGGATGATTGGATGCCTTTGTTAGTTGTTGTTAGGCTTAAATCAAACACTCTTAACACTACAGCATTTAGTAAGATGGTACAGAGCATGGTGATAATAGAAATCTGTTTACTCTGGGAAACCGTTAATTCACATTTCGAGAAAAGTCTCAATGGTAGATTTAGTCCTTTTTTGGAGATCTTTAAAAAAGCTTGCCATGGCTGAAGAGAGAGAACAAAAAGTGTCTTTGCTTTAGGAAGCAGTTGAAACTTAAGCTCAGAGTCGAGCCAAAATGTACGTGAAAGCATGGGAAAGAAAGGAACCAAAGAAGATGTGTAGAGACACAGGATCCTGGAAGTGGTGACAGATATTTAATAACCCTGGATTTAGGTAAGTAGACAGCAATTATAGGAAAACCAATTATGTGAGTTAGAGGTACTTCATGATACCTAAAAAGATTTTTTTTTCACCTCTTCTCAATAGTATATCTATTTTTTTTAAGGATCTAGTTTTATTGTATTCATATAGTTACCAATGAAAAAATTTTAAAAGGTTAATCTTCCATCCTTTTAATTATCTACTCAATTAATATCAACGAGGCCTTAGATTTTTTTAGGCTTCCATCTATGAAGGAATAGCCACTGAGCTGGAACCACTTCTCATTATAGATCATAAATCCTAACTGGACATTCTAATTTCAAAATCATGAACCAAGCCAATTCTAACTTATTTTTGTATCATAGCTTATTTCCCCGATTCTTATAAGTACTACCCCTCTCCCACCTTCCCATATACATTTTATTGTTTTCAAATCGAACTACATCTGAAAATCAATACGGACATTTAAGGCAGTAGTTTCTCTTTTATATCACAAAAGCTGGCATTTCATTGACTTAGGTATAAAAAATATTTAAAAACATTATCTCTCACTTAACAGAAAGTCTCGAGATGAATAGGTTTGGTTTTTAATTGACACAGTGGTTTAATAATATTAGAGATTTTGGTTCTTTTTATCTCTGCTCTGCCAATGATAGGGATATGGGTATGGTATTGATTTAATCCTGGCCATCTGGTGGCTGCTGGCTGTCAATGGCAACCAAGACACCTCACTTCCTGATTCACGCCAAACCAAAGTGAGAAAGAATACTTCCTCCTTTCAATCTGATTGGCTCAGTTTAGGTCTCCTGGCCACCCTTGGGCCAATCAGAGTTCCCAAAGCAATGCTTCACCTTGATTGGTTAATTCTCATCAGGCTCTACTCCTATAGCTTCGCCTGGATCTCTTGAAACACACGACCTGTAGAAGAAGTGGGAAGTACTTAAGGGATATTAGACTACTTTTAGGAAAGAGGCAGAAGGACTCCATCTGGGTAGACAATTCATAGTGTCCGTCTTAGGGCAGTGGCTATTTGTAAACTGATACAGGCCCACAAATCCATTGTGCTAAAAAATAATAATGTGGGCTGTGACTTCATCGATATTATCCAAGGATTTGGAGTTACTCTTTCTCTTACCCTGCACCCTCTGCAGTCTTCCCCAGGAACTCTGCCAAATGACTGAGTAATGAATTCCTGATGAGGTGTTAATGGTTTAGAATGACTTCATATGGTAAGCTTCTCAGGACTATTGCATAATAACGAGGAAATCTTAGCATAAAATCCCTTTTGATGATGGTACAAAGTTGTGTCCTCGGTCCCCCTGAGAGAAAGCTAATTTTAAAATGGGGTGTCCTGATCTTTCAGGGTCTTTTCATGGGGCCACGAAAACGCCTTTGCACATAATAATGAGGCTTAATTTTGTATTGTTTGCATTCCAGAGAACATTTCATCCAGAGATGTTTCTGTCACTGCTCCAAGACTCCAATTCAGCGTACCCATAATAGCTCCATGCATGAGGGATTTGCACTTCCGGTAAAAATTTGAATTCACCAAATTCAGTACCACACAAAATAAAATATCTAGAGGAATTCCTCACTTAGGTGTTTTGCACTTTTTAAGGGTCTCTAAGATCTTTAAGAGCTAAGGCTGAACATTCAGATTATGTGTTAACGAGGTGGTGTATGTAAGAAAAATGATGTGGAACTTTATCACATATCCACTTGTCCATTGGCATTCCCCTAAAAGGTTAGAGAGACTATATACATCTGTACATCTTCAGTGAAAGAAAAGGTCTGAAGAAAGTATGTGTCTTCTTTTGTTCTCTCTGACTTTATCTGGACTTCTTTGTTTAGGAGGTCAGCTTTTATCTTGGTAATTTACATTCTTAGATCTCCCTGACAGAATCTGTCACTTCCCATTTGCTGGCATCTGTTAATGATAGATTGTTCGGTCAGCATTTACTGAGTACCTACAATGAACTGATCTCTGATCCAGAAGCTGGGAAAAGAAAGATGAAAAGTACACTGTTCCTGACTTCAAGAGGGTCATAGTCTAATGAAGGGAGAGAGTTACAATAAGCTAAGTACAGAGAACAGTATGCACCTTGGGTATGGTGAGAAGTAAAGGAAGGACAGTAAGTTGAAGGCTGTAGGAGCATGTATAGTACCTTACCATTTGTTTTGACTTCTCTGGGTTCGGCAAGATTCTACTGGTCACAGCCTGGTTTGGTATCTCTCAGTAATAATGCTAACATTTTCTGAGAATCTACCTTGCACTAGACAATGTGCCCAATACTTCACACATATATCCGCATGCAGTCCTCACAGGTACCCTGTGCGGAAGATCCCAGTATTGTCCCATTTTCTGGCAGAGGTCACGTGGCTGGAGAAGGTAAGGCTGGGCATCATGCCCCCTTCTGTTCATTTTCAAAACACTTGCTCTAACGTGCCCATTGTTACCTTCGGCAACTTTTATTGTAAAGAGATCCTTATTTGTTCATGATATAGCTTAAAAATTGTTTGAACATATGGACAATATATGTGAGTGTTTGTATGTCTGCAAAATACACAGTTGGATGGTCTCTATATGTACTTGCTGTGAAAAATGTATGGTGTATGTATATATCTATAAACACTCCCTCCCCATATGCTGAGCGTTATAGTTAGCAAGATGAACCAGTTGGCCGTTGCACATGCTGGCACGGCCATCTTAAGAGCAGTTGCTGGGGACGTATAGCACCCCCATTCTCCAGAAGGGTTGTCCTATTGTCTTATGAGTTCCAGGCCGTTCTCCAGTGCCAGCATTTCAGTAGCCAATGGATATTTTCTGCTCTTATGCAAGAGATGTGTGGAGGGAGGAGGGGGCATTAAAATAATTTTCTGCTCGCGCTCGGATACACTTAAGACAGCCCTCTTCCTGGAATACATAAATGCCAGCGAATCAGCATTTCTGAAGCTGCAGTGTCCTTCCTGGAAATCCTGTTAAAGGACCTACCCGGGCTACTTGTCTCGGACCGAATGAGAATATAGTGAGCCTCATGATTTCCACTGCTGAGATATTAGCATAAATCTCCCACTAATGCACCTCTGCCGGTTAGGGCATGAGTCTTTGGAACCCAGGAAAATACGCTAACTAGAGAAGGGTCTCCTGTTTCGCAACTGGCTGTGTGGCGCTGTAAAGGAATTTCTAGCTCTGCACATGCCACTGGGTCCGTCTTTGGAATTTTTCCCTGTCGGGTCGTGAGGCATGATTAGATAGCTCACTTGGAAAATGATTTTTTAGTTGCTCATGGAGCCAGCGTAAGAACTTTACAGCTAATAGAGCAGTTTCCTCTAAAGCTTTTTCCTCTGGAACCCCACATCACAACAGTCTGATCAAGACCACAGCTGGGTAATTATCCCCCTTTTATAATTTTTAAAATTTTTTAAATGTTTATTTATTTTTGAGAGACAGAAAGAGACAGAGCATGAGCAGGGAAGGGGCAGAGAGAGAGAGGGAGATGCAGAATTCAAAGCAGGCTCCAGGCCCTGAGCTGTCAGCACAGAGCCCGATGTGGGGCTCGAACCCAAGACTGTGAGATCATGACCTGAGCCGCAGTTGGACGCTTAACCGACTGAGCCACCCAGAGACCCCAGTTATCCCCCTTTTTTAAGATGGGCAAATCCAGATGCAGGGGGTTAAATGAATCTGCGACTGAGATTGTCAAAGTTGGAAGGGTTCTCTGAATTCTAGACCCATGGAATTCTCTTGCGCCCTTCCCTCTTTCTCTCTCTCCCTTCTGACGCCTCTGCTCCTCCTCTTGTTTAGAAATGGAATGTTTAGGCCGGTGAACATCCCCTGGAGCATAGTGCTCAGCGAATAGTTTTTGGAGTGTGTTGAATGAGTGCTGGATGAGTGTAAATGAAGTCATAGGTGGGACCCCCCTCACCCTCCCGGACCTAAGACCTGGAGCTGCAGTGACTTCAAGGAAGGAGCAGGCCAGCATCTTGTCCACCCAGCTTCCCTTGACTGCCACCCTGTCTCCGCTGAACAGCCACAACCCACACTGAGTGCTCCCCTGATGACAGCCAGGAGCTCACGCTGCCTTGTTTGCTGGAGCTTAGTAGTGCTCGGATCTTTGTTCCCCAGCCCATGGCTCTGCTTCTAAGCCGGGCTCCACTGCAGCCTGAGAAGAACTGTCTTCCAGCAGTTCACCGAGCCTCGCTTCGCTGCACACAGCTGCTGCAAGTGACTCTCTTCTCTCTGTGACTGGGGCCACGGAACTGCCGTGTGAAGTGCTGGATCACAATGACAGGCTTGCCGTGCCCACAGGTCTTTAGGGAAAGGCTTAACTTCTTTTTTTTTTTAATTTTTAAATTTATTTTTGACAGAGAGAGCAAGCAAGCATGAGCTGGGGAGGGACAGAGAGAGAGGGAGACACTGAATCCAAAGCAGGCTCCGGGCTCTGCACTGACAGCGCAGAGCCCGATGTGGGGCTCAAACTCATGACCATGAGATCATGACCTGGGCTGAAGTCGGACGCTTAACTGACTGAGCCACCCGGGCTCCCGGGGAAAGGCTCGACTTCTAAGGAGGATGTGCTTCATGAATGGAGCGATGGATGTGGCGACAAGATGCTTAGCAGGCAGCTTTGACAGTCTCATGGCCTTCACTGTCTTCGTGTTTCTCTTTTCCTCTCATCACAGGATAGATTTTTGTTATTTTACTTAAGCTTCGTGCCTGTGTGCATGTGTGTGTGAACACCTCAGAAGAGAAAAGATGGAAAAAGAGGAGGGTTTTTTGTTATTTGGTTTTGTGCTTTGTCTTGTTTTGGAATAGTGAAGTTGAGGCCCATTGTTCCTGAAGATCAATGACTTTGAACGAATCAACTTTTAATCCCGGCTCTAACAAATCTCTGTGAGGTACCTTCATCACACTGAGTCTGAATTCTTCATGTGTAAAATGAAAACAGTCATAGCTTTTTATGTTTTCCTTTTATTTTCATGAAGTTTGAGCTAAATAATATATATAAATTGCCTAGGCCAGCTAGTGTCTGATACATAGCCCGTTGTCAGGCCAATGGGGACTACTCTAATAATAACAATAATGACAAAATAATAATCATGTGGATATTATATAATATACATAAGCAGTCTATATAACACAAACATAATGCAGATATATATGGATGTACGTATTACATATGGGTATATAGCACCTAGGCCTTAGAAAATAGTTTTCTAAGTCCTAAAACCTTTTTTACAGGCTAGAGTCTCTTTTATAGATCCTCATAGGCAAAAATCCGCTTAATTGCATCAGTGTGTCCAATCAAGCAGACATTTAAGGTCTTAGCTGAACTTTGAGACGTACTTTTCCTCACCGAACAACCAAGAAATACCAGATTACACTGTGCTGCCCTGTATCCATTCGTTCTTTCACAACATATTAAACCCATTCCAACGGTATAGTAGGAACTATATACCAGGATCCAAGTCCTAGAGGCTATAAGATCTCCTGCCCCTGGCCACACAGTTACAAAGGTAATTAAGTAGCGTGAAGGAAGGGAAAGGCGCTCAGAAACAGCAACAGAGGCCTCCTAATTGAAATCGAGGTTCCAGGGGAAAGAGATCAAAACTTGTGATCTGATCTGAAGTGTGAATCAAAGTTAGCCAGTTGAAGCAACAGCAAGAGCAAATGGCCTGTGGTTGAAAAGAGCTCCTCATACTGGGTGACCTGATGGGTTCTGCTAAGGCTGGAAGGTCTGTGCAAGGGTCATGGTGTAAGTCATGGTGTGGAGTTTGGAATTTACCAGGGAACAACGGGAGGGCATCGAAGGTATCGAGCAAGCAAGTGTGACAAGGTTTAGTTGACATTTGTAAGAGACTTCTTTGGCACCATCCTCCCTACAGCGGCTGTTGGCCTCCCGCTCCATTCCCGTGTGCAGCAGGCCAGGGACGCATCTGCCCTCTCTGTCTTGTGAAACATGCGCAGAGACAGGGATTTAATTTTCTCCCTCCTGTTTAGAGAAAGTGGCTTATGAGGCTGTGTATTTTGTCTTGAGAGAACATTTACATCTTAACAGAGATCCAAGTTGAAGCCAAAGGAATGAATCTCTAAGTGTGATTTTTCTTCCATCAACAACTCTAAGAGCTGAAGGAGCTTCTCATGAAGAGGAACATGGCCAGGCTATTGGCGTGTGAGAGCTCAGAGACGAGACCAGGGATCAAGTCCAAGCCCTGCTCCCTAGATCTATGACTTGATATACTTAATCTTTTTAACCCTCAGAGTTTCCTTTTCTGTAAACGAGGTGGGCGGGAGGGGGGGCTGGGGGGACTCAGAGTTGTTGAATTAACTGAAATGATGCACAGGAATAAACGCACCATTGTGGAACTCTATATTCGATGCTACTGTGCAGGGTCCGGGAAGGACCTCCCTTCCCCTGAAATCTCCTTTTTTTTGAAAACATTATCACAAGGTTCCAGGGTAATTTCAAATTGACTTTCTCATGATCTGTATCATGTCATCTATGTTTAGACATTTTCACACTTTCCTCTGAAAACATTTTGGGTGTTCTTGCTTTAAGAAACATATACTTTCTTCCACACATATTTTTGCATGTTACAAACTGTCTCAATGTGCAAATTATTTCCTTGAAATAATTGGCAATTTAGTGTCTGTGATGGGCAGGGGTGATTCAACTGAGAGTTCAAGAAAGAGGTTTCAGACAGACTGCAGGGAGTGGCCTGGGGCTGGTGGGGGGTGGTCTTCAGAACCCACTGTGATGTATGATAGGATGAATGAATGTCAAGTAGGCTCAAGCGCTCAGAATGTCAGTACCAAGATTGGCTGGAAGTCCTCATTTTGCCTTCAGAAAGGGGACCGGGCAGGAAATGAGAGTGTCTAATGGTGGTAACGAGTTTTTCGATTCCTGTGGCATATGCCCTCAGAAAGCTTGCTTCTCCCCTACTCCTTGCCCCCCTTCAAGAGAAAGGGGTATGAGGAACTGAAAAACATTTGGCGCAGGTGCAGGAAAGCTGAAAACGTCTGGCAGAGCTCACAGGCGTCTTTTTCCACTCGGCACCAAATGTTTTACAGTCTTCGTGAGCCCATATAGATCCTGGCTTCTGCCCAGTCGTTTGTTTGAAACTGTGGCTCCGAGAAAGGCTCCACACTGCAGCTGGCCTTTAAACCGTGTTTTATAGGGGAGAGTGTTCAGGGTACAATTGGAATGAGGAGAACTTGCCTTTGACGTTGGACGTAAAAGGAACAGATTGGAGGGGGGCGGAGCTAACGCTGAGGAATTGTTGGTCTGTTCATTTTCCCAACGAAGACTAAGCTTTTGGAAATTTCACCTCAGTCTCAATGGTTTCACAGGCTAATTTATAGCGAGGCCCCCAAATGTGATTTTAGCCCAATTTAGCTCAATTTTACTCAAATATAAACCTAACGGTTTCCATGTAATGGAAATGGCAAGAATGTTCTTAGTGATGCAAATTTCTTGCTAATTTAGGGCCTCTGTGGCTTAAATCCTACCTACACGCAAGTCCGTTATGAATGAACATTTGATAGTCAACTGTCCATCTTCCTCCCTCTCTATAGCGTTCTTTGGTTCCTTATCATGGTGATGGCTCCTAATTTCAAAGGACTAGTGACTAATTAGATTTTCGGGGGTAACTATATGTCAGTGATACAGAAGAAAGACTCCAGCAGGTTAGTCAGAAACGGAAATTTACATAAAAAGTCCCTCTTGCTGGGACACGTTAGGGAAAAGTGGGCATCGGAGCCCTCCTCATGCGTTTGGATTGAAATACTCATTATTCTTTAGCGAACACTTGCTCTGTCTCAGCCCCTCACCCAAATGATTCTCACGCACGTTTTCATTTCATCTTTATTGTAACCAAGAGGGCCTGAGTGTGTGCGCCATGCACCAGGTGAGGGAACTGAAGGCTAGAGTGTTTCTGTGATTCTTTAAGGGAAAAAGAGTATCACAAGCGTGCATTATGGATTGATTTGTGTAGTCCTTTTCGAAAAGTTTGCAGGAGCCACGCAGAACAAAACATTCCTCCATTCCCAGAATAAAACTTGCACCCGCTTCTGTGTACTCAGTGGCTTGTGTGAGATGAGTTATTCTGGAAGCAAGTTAAAGATGACCCCAATAGCCCAGAAGTGGGGGTTTCTGCTTCTCAGAGGTCAAGACGTTTCTTTTTCAGTGGAATTAATGAATATGCAACTGAATTTCTTTTTTTAAAATGTATGTATTTTTTAAAAAATATTTTTATTTTATTTCTAGGAGAGAGAGAGACAGCATGAGCAGGGGAGGGTCAGAGAGAGAGGGAGTCACAGACTGAAACAGGCTCCAGGCTCTGAGCTGGCAGTCAGCACAGAGCCCGACGCGGGGCTCGAACCCACGGACCGCGAGATCATGACCTAAGCGAAAGTTGGACGCTTAACCGACTAAGCCACCCAGGCGCCCTTGCAACTGAATTTCTGACGTCACTAATCGATGTGGAAGCTACAGTGCCTTTATTATTTTGGGAGCAGCATGCTATGAAAGCGAGCCAATATTCCGCGTCCCCTGGCATGCCAGAATTGTAACCAAAAGGTAGAGCCATCTTGGAATAAGCTAGAAATGGTGGAACGTGAAGGAGGAGCCCCCAAAGTTGTGCCTCCGTTTGATTCTTCTGAACCACATCAGTCAATAAATGAGCCCTTTTACAGTTCTCAGATTGCAAGCAATTACAAGAAAAATATAATAACAGCCTAGATGTATATTTAGAGGGCTGGGACACAGGGAAGGAAAGAGCAAGTCGCACGCCATGAAACAAAGAGAAAAATCAGAAGAGAGAGGGTGTCACTACTTCCCTGTGGCAGAATCAGAATCTTCTGTTGGATGTCATGTTGAAAAGATTTCCAAATCTTAGTTCTGTGAGCTAAAGCAGATGGGTGCTTCATGTTGATGCAGATTCCTGTTTGAAGCAGTGTGGCTGCAAAGATGGGGTGGGTCATTTGATTTTCTCTGAAAAACTGTCTTGTGCTATCTAAAAGAATTATCATACCCAACAGAGTGCATCATCTCTGATGCTTTCAAAATGTTAAATGAATTATGCTTCAATCAGTGTTTCAGATAGACGTGCCCTTATCAACAGGCGGGTTTCCTGAGTTCGTACGTTTGGGCAATGCTGAGCTGAACATGGATGTGCAGATTATTCTTGCTGCAGGACTTCTCAGAGCCTTTAACATCACCCCTGAGTCTCCAAGAAGGAGTAATATTATACCACTGGATCTTAGAATGCTTTCTCCACCAGTTATCTGCTGGAAACCGCTGTGTTGCAAAGCAGCAGTTTGCTGAGATACCACGACTTAACTGAAGAAAGGTTTTGCTTTTTAACTGTAGTCACAGTAACTGTGGCAAAGCCCCATCTACAAAGATGTTCATTAGGAATAAATTTTTCAGTTAACTCTTCTTCTTTCACCTTCCTTTAGTCCTCTTTGGTTTCTTATCATGCTCGAAGCACATAATTCCTAAGGATTAATAACTAATTAGATTTTCAGACAACCATAAATTAAAGATGTTGAAGAACAAATGAAAACAGTAGGGTAAGTCAAAACTGAAATTTGGAGTCTCAGCTCCCACTGAATAATTTAGTTGTAAGCACTTGCTGGAATAACTACGTGCAATTATGTCCCCTTTATGGGGAATCCTGGGGAAGGATCCTGAAATGAAGCCTGTGATTCCTCTTGGCACGGCATATTTTCCTTCTCAAGTTGTCAGATGAGACTATGTGCCGTGTGCCGTTCCAAAGCACGATGGGCCATGTTTGCAGTGCCCTTTTCATGTAAGACAGGACTGTCTACACCAGAGGACTGTCTACACCGAGTGCTGCACATTTGCTAGCATGTGCAAATGCCCTGCTGAGGCCCCTTATGATTAGCTGTAAAATTCCTTGTCTTTTGATGTCTAGATCTCTATCAATAGAGTGCAGGAAAAACTTGTGCTACTGTCTCCTAGACAGAAGCGATTTACCTTGAACCTAATAAAACGTATGCTTTTGGGATCTTCCGTTGTGCTCAGCCCCTCTTGACCTGTTACTATGTTTTTATAAAATTGCCAAAGGAAGATACTTTTGCATTCTTAAGAAGATTCTCCCAAGTTTTAAGCAGTAAGTCCCACAAAATGTGGCTCTTACCCCCACTCCAAAGAAAGCCTTAATTGGATTTCACCACAGAAAGAAGGGCCATTTTAGAATTTCATCCACAGTACATTTCTAACCAACAGCAGGCAATATAATAAAAAGGTTCAGAACAACCTTTTCATGTGCCGGAGGGTTCACCTGAAGGTTTTGTGCAGATGCTCCGCTATAGCTGTGAGTGTCCATTCTCTTTTCTCCTCTATAATTAAAAGGCCTAGACATCTCTTTTTTAAATTTTTTTAATGTTTATTTATTTTTGAGAGAAAGAGAGAGAGAGTGTGTGTGTGAGTCGGGGAGAGGCAGACACAGAATGCAAATCAGGCTCCAGGCTCAGAGCTGTCAGCCCAGAGCCTGGCATGGGGCTCAAACTCACGAACCGTGAGATCATGACCTGAGTCGAAGATGGACGCCCAACCGACTGAGCCATCCACGTGCCCCAGGCCTAGATATCTCTAATGATTGGAGTTGCCTTCTAGAACATTTCTAGTTATTTTATAGGCTCCTTTTTAGGTTTATTTTATTTAGTTGAGACAGAGAGCATGAGTGGGGGGAGGGGCAGACAGAGACGGGGAGCGAGGGAATGCTGTGCTGACGGCACAGAGCCTGACTGGGGCTTCAGTCTCACAAACCTTGAGATCATGACCTGAGCCGAAGTTAAGAGCCGGACGCTTAAGTGGCTGAGCCACGCAGGCGCCCCTAGATGCTGTATATTGTCCTGGGGAAGGTCCTCAAGAGGATGCAACTGCCTGTTGATTTGTGAGCTGGACCCTGGCCAATCAGATGCTCCTCACCCTGGTCCCCAGTCCTCAGACTGTACGTTCTCCTTGGCTTCCCTGCTTTCAGAAGCAGACCCCTGATCCAACCTTGAGATAGGAATGTGATGTTGAGATTTCCGGATGGAATATGTGACTGAAGCCAGTTAAGCCTTCGGTATAAACTTCTAAGGTTTGCTGTGTGAGTGTGGAAAACGACTGGCTTCTGGTGCTCCAAGGCAAGGGAAACAAATGGCTGCCTCAGTGGACTGGCCACCGATGTCCAGCTAGAGGCTGAAGCTCTGGTGGGAAAGTTGGAAGAAGAGCTGAGGTGAAAGAAAGATGGGTGAGTGTCCCCCCGTCTGCTGGCTTCGGGGCTGTAGATGGTGTGGGGGAGGGGAGGCTAATAAGTTGGAGACCTTACTGTGTGGTTTTGTAAAGACAGAAGGGTCCAAGCCTCCAGGGATGAAGGGTGAAGGCCTGAGTGCTTGCGACAAAGTCTGTCTAAGACCCTAGCAGGTGGGGTCCATAGGAAAGTGATGAAAAGGAGCTGGAAGATTGCTTTGGTGATCCAGGAGGAAACAGATGGAATGTCTCCTGCCTTCTGGCCCCTGATAGAAAAGAAAAAGTTAGATAGCAATTACCCTAGACTTCTAATAATAGGAGAATGTACCCCTAAAAAATCCCTAGGAGAAAACTTTGATTCTTTCTGTCCCTTGATGTTGTAAATCTTATGTCTTTGAAATGTAAACACCGCTGGAGGTAACCAAAGACTGCCCACAGAGACTGAAAAAAGAAAGGGGATGGAGAGAGGCTTTGCTTTCCTTCTTCCCTCCCTCCCTCTTTCCCTCTCCCCCTCTTCCCTTTCTTCCTTCCTCCTTCCCTCCCTCCCTCCTTTCCTTCCTTCCTTTCTTTCTTGCTTTTTCCCTCCCTCCCTCTCCTTTTTTTCTGAAAAGGGGATTTTTAAACACAGACTGCTAGGAAAAGCTCTTGCTCAAAGACTAGTCATAGCCTCTGTAAGATTCCTCCTCAAAGGCTCAGGTTTGGAATGAAAGTTCTGGGGCCTCTGTCTGTGTGTATGTATCTGGATATGTGTTATGTGTATTTGATGATTTTCTACCTCTGGGAAGTATTGCCAAAATTAATTTGTAAAATAGCTCTATTTAACTGACTTCAAGAAAAATAAGCTTTAACATCAACAGTATACTTAGTGTAAAAGTAAAACAATTTTTTTCATCTGCTAGAAGGACAAAGTTTCCTTGGAATACGGGTCTCTTCTTAATGGAGTAGTAAAAGATTTTTCTTTACCTTTTAAGTAATCTGTCTAACACACAAAGATTCTGTGTTTTATCAAAATAATTTCCTAAGCTTTATGTTGTCTTTATCACGCCTTTGATTACTTATGAAAACAGTCTTCCTTATTAAAAGAGCTAAGTTTTTTTTTTTCAACCATGTAACTTTCTGTATTTGCCTTTGAAATCCTTGTCATTTTTGTTAATCGGATAACTATTATTTCACAGTGACCTATAATCTTACTTAACCAAATGTTATAGGAACCTTTTGATATTTTTGACAAACTTCTCCCAAATCAAATTCTAAGTGATGTCTTGTTGACCTTGAACTAGCATTGGGATTTCCAGAGCATTCCTGGAAGATCTCAAAAGATTTGTTTTTTTTTTTTCCTTCTGAAACAGAGATATTAAACTCATTAGGGCTTATTTAATGCATTCCATAAAATGGGGTGGCATTATCAGTTAAGTGATGCTAAACATTCCTTAGAAAATATTTGTTTGGAGGTTATTAATATGTGTTCTAGAAGTTATATGAACTTCCTAAAAATCTGACACGTCCTGATGTGATGTGATCAGTCATAATTCATTATTTTATTTACAAATTTTTTGAGTTTATTTATTTATTTATTTATTTTGAGAAACAGAGAGAGTACAAGCAAGAGAGGAACAGAGGAAGGAGAGAGAGAATCCCAAATGGGCTCTGCATGGACAGTGCAGGGTCGTTGTGGGGCTCGAACTCACGAACTGTGAGACCACGACCTGAGCTGAAAACAAGAATCGGTCTTTCAACTGACTAAGCCCCCTGGGCGCCCCAAGAATTCTACTTATTCTTTTAAAATGTATGTCACAGAAATAAGCAAATTCCCTTATCAACTGTATCATTATAAACTCTCATCAGAGAGCTTGCATTTTATTCTCATGCTTTTGCATAAGTGCTCCTGAAAAGTGCTTCATCTTCAAGAAGACTCATGGAAAAGACTCTGGGAAATAGAGTTTTCTGAAAACTAAGATCATACCGCGGAACTGAACAAGAAGTAATGACACAGGACCAGGATGGTAACCCAAGAGCTGTTGCTCATTCTCTCTCCTCACGTGAGCACAGTGGGCCCCGTATGCTGATGACGCAGTACTCACACGTGAAGACTGGCCTCTGTGGCTGGACACTGCAGTCTGTGCTGGAACATCGTTGAAGGAGAGGATGAGCGAGCGGTAAACCTACAGAAAATTCGAGGCCCGGGCACCATCGTACAGTTTTTAGTCAGGTAAGACACGTGTTGTCTCAGAAGCCGTGACTGACATGGTCCAAGCCTATCCAACCCTTAGGAATGTGAAAGAAGTCCTAGTCTTTGTAGGGATTTTAGACTTGTAGAAAACTTTTATTGTGAGATCATGACCTGAGCTGAAGTCAGATGCTCAACTGACTGAGCCACCCAGGTGCCCCATAGAGTTGTAGACTACTTTTATTCCCCATCTGGCACAGTACCTCCATCGCTTATGGCCCCGGTAAAGAAAGGGAACCTATAGGACTAAGCATCAGATCAGCAAACTACTAATCAAATATATGAAGGCTCTGGGCATCTCCCAAGCAGGGCTGCTATTTGAGTTAGCTATGCCTGTCCGTGACTCCGAAAAGTACAGGTCAGGCGCTGAGGCAGAGACAACAGAAAAAAAGAGTACCCCTACGATTTTTGGTTCCAGCTCTGGAAGGGTGCGGCAGGAACCCTATCTCGTGGTGTGCACAGTGCTCTTCTAGGGAGAGCTTCTTGGGAAGGAATAAACCACAGCAACCAGTGGGCTGAACTCAGAGCAGTTAATAGCCCTGTCCATTAACCCTTTGCACCGTTGTGCTGTTTTAAAAGGATTGGCCCTATGGCTTAGAGAGTGGGAAGCTGAAAGGTAGATGATCAGGAGTGGCCCTAATGGTATCAGGAAGTATGGCCAGACATTTGGGTTTGTCTGCAAGAGGCTGAGGTGGTCTTCAGTGTTTTCTGCATCCTGGCTCATGAGGTACTGATACTCCCTGGTGATCAGGAAGCTGATACCCTTGCCCAGGTGTGAGCCCTAGCAACTGGTGCCTCAGTAGATATAGCAGATTGAGTGCATAGGAAAAGTGGGCCACCATTGTACCTTTGAGTGAAGGAGTATTGCCAAGGACGTCAGATCGCCCTTGAAATACAGAGAATTGGTTAATGCAATAATAATAGCATGTCCTGTCTATCCTAAAGTGTGACCAAGGCAACTGCCCAAGGAGCCTGGGGCCATTCACCAGAGTTCCCAACTGGTGAGGCATTGGCAGATTGAAGATCCTGGTTGCCCCCGCTCCCTCTGAGTGAGGGTTCTAAATATGCCCTGGCTTTGTGGACCCTGCACCTGGCCTAACCTATACACCCCTTTGCCCGCTCTCACTCTGAAGTGACTACTTTCACTGGGTGCAGACAACTCTCAGTCACTCAGCTGCACAGCGGCTCACTCCTCTGATTTCCTGGGTGGGAGATGGTGCAGTCTGCCTCTTCTCTGTAAAAACAAGGGCATGTGTCAAGTTCTCTGTGTGGCTACACTGAAGTCCTTCTCATCGGATTAAGGAAGAGGGCAGGCATTCCCACTGTGCTGCCTTTTGAATCCTCAGAGTGTTGAATTGGTCCACCTGACCTTCATCCCATGGTTGCCTTCTACCTTAAGTGGTGAAGAGCATGGGCTTTGGAGTCAGATAAACTCCTACATCCAAATCTCTACTCTGCCAGTGTTTCCTTGGCACTTGAAAATTATTTAAGTGTTACAAGCCTGACTTTACTCATCAGTACCATGGGCATCGTGACTCCTCCCTCAGGGGTTGTTGAGAAGATTTAGTGATATAAGCATGAGAGGCCATTCATGCCGTGCCTGGCACCCATACATGGTTATTACAATTACCTGCTATAATAAGTATTACCCTAATTTCAGAGAAAAGGGTACAGTATCATAAGGGAGAAAAAAGAGTAGAGAGAGATGGGTAGTAGAGGTGCTCATTTCCAAGAAAAGGAATCAGAGAATAACAAAAACATTGTTTTTCAAAAAGAGGGTAAGTTTCAAAAAATCTTTTGGGTATTACAGAAATGAAGATATAGACATCTCTCATGTGTTGTGGAAACAAATGGACTGAGTGGTGATGCTAACAATAACTGTATCTGAAATTTACTAAGCGTACTGGATGGACTAAACCAGCCCTAAGAGTTTGGCTAAATTATCTTTTTCATTCCTCCCAGGGACCCATGGGGTAAGTGTTATCAACCACATTTTATTGATGAGGAAACTGAAACTCAGAAAGGTTTTGTTACTAATTCAGTGCATTTAGCTAGTAAATGGAGGGGGAGCAGGATTTGACCTCCAGTCTGTAGACCTCAACCTTCTTCCTACTACAGGCAAAACTGAAGTCTTTTCATGGGATTTCCTCGCAATATAGTGGAGTGTTCTGGAGCAGGAGCCTCCTAATGGCCCAAACACCTCAAAGATAAGAAGGGAGGGCACTTGAAACTGAACTTTTGGATGCTCCTCTGATCTGGACTGCCTAGGTAATATTCTCCCCCACCCGCAGAGAAGCCTGGCCCTTCTAAGATAGCTTTAGGCCACAGGAGGGCCTTCATTCTCCCACCTGCCTCAGCGCCAAGGAGAACTCTGGAGTGGCTAACAACTGCTCTGTTTACAACAGATAAAATCAGAAGAATTGGTAGGGATTTTTTCTTGTACAAATGGTATCAGCTATAAAATTTCTGCTCATTCTGTGGTTTCACAGGGCACCCTGCTCGTGGCCTAGTTCCCTCATGCAGAAAGCCCCAGCAAGGGCAGAGAGAAGTACATTTCAGGCATGACCAATAATATATGCACTGGGTTCTAAGCCAATGCAAATGTGCTGAAAGTTCATCAGATGACTTTTCCCTGATTATTCCTACAGGACCAATCCAGCTATTGAGAAGTCAGTTTCCATAATTTGTCTCCATGCAGCAGAACCTGCCAAGGGCCTGGAATACAATTCAGGCTACAGTCAGATGGGATTTGCACTTCGTCCAACCCTGCAAAGGTACTCCTTGGCTATTATTTTTCACTCTATTGTAAATAGCAAGAGGCAGATGAAAAGGTAAAAAATATGTTGGTTGGAAGATACTTATTCTCGCCTACCTAGGGTAATCAAGAGGAGACATCAGCTCCAGATTTGGTAAGTGATAACTCACGTTTGACTTTAATACACTGTGATAAACTTTGAGGAATATATCTCTTAAAGCATAAAGTGCTTTCCCTCTGATTTAAAGTTCGGGGGATTGGTCCTGCACCGTAGGCAGGTTAGATTTAGCATCTCTGGAAATTCCAGAGCAATTTTAAACTACTCTTTTTGATCACTTGCTGCAGCTCTAGCTTTCAAAGAGAATGAGATGTTTTGGGAATGAATTGTGATGGACTTATATGAAAATTTATATGACTCAGAATTGGATTTGTTCCCTGGGAATATTATAGATTATGTTTTATGTTGGAATTACATCAGTGTGCAGAGCAGCAGAAGGCTGGCTTAATGTAGCTAAAAATATACCTTGACTTTCCACTTGGAATAGATCTGCCCCCTCCCCAACCCGTTTCTTCCCTAATGAAAATAATGGCTTCATGACTCATATATGTGATAGACAGTAGGGAATATTTGAGTCTTAAAATAAGAAGAGTTTTGAGAAAGGACTAATGGTCCTTTTCTAATTTCTTTCCCATCCATCTCTTCCCTCCTGTTTTTCCCTGTCACCATCCTATTTCGGGCCTTCATCACCCCGTGCCTGACTGCAAGCGCCACTTTATTAGTCTCCAGTCTCTCTTTGCCGTAATCTGTCCTGTACATGGCAAGGCTTTCGCACACCCCACTTTACACGTGGAACCCCCCGCATTCATCAGTGGCTCTTCATCTGCTCCTAAGTAAAACACGAACTAGCATTTGAAGTCCTTTCTGGACACGACTCTTGTCTCTTCTTTTCCTCCACAACCTTTCTGTTCGTACCAACACCTTAGCCCAGGCCTGTGCTGGGTCTTACCCAAAGTTGGGCAGTAGCTTCCTAACCAGTCACCCAGTTGGTCTTGCTCTTGGTTTTTGTTGAACCTGTGTCCCCTAGCATATTTACACAAAGACCACTGGTGACCTGCAGGGTGACTTGGGTGCCACATAGAAACTTCTGTTCTCAAAATTATTTTCAACACATTGCTAATCCACTATTGTAAAAATGTCACTTGTAAAGCAACACTTTAAGTTTATGCATGTTATTGCTTAGAATGAGAGCCATCGCAAAAGTGAGCTGTCTTCATGCCATCTGTGGATCTGTTGAGGTTCTTCTGCAACAATTAGAACCCTGTTTCCACCTCACCTCCCAGGGGTAGTTCCATAGACTCCCCTACCGAGCGAGGCGGTTTCCGCCATGCCCACATCCGCAGTAACCTGGTCTGTAACAATAGCAGAGTTTTGATACTGACACCCTCCTACCTTCTTGGCTTCCTACCCCATCAGAGGGACCCCCCACCTGGTACTGCAAAGCTATTCAGCAGTGATTTGAGATGTTAATGCAACTTTCTGAAGAGCCTCAGTTACAAAGGATGAGCAGCTTAGCTACTGGGAAGATCTTGTTCAATATTCTTGTCCTATTTATTTATTTTTTTAATTTACGGGAACTTGCTATTAAATAAGGACCCACAGGCAGAAAGCTCTGAAAGAGGAAACAGCCAATGTTGGAGAGGGTGGAACCTAGTGAAAGCTCAGTATCCACACAATAAGTTGTGGCTTTGTAAATCCACTCTAAGTCCATTTGAGAAACAATAAACCATAAAAGAGGTTGCCGTGACCTTGGTTTCTGCATAGCTTTTGAGATAAAAGGTCTAAGTATCAGAATGCATTTGGTTGATCATAGTGTTGTTGACTGATTAAAAACGTTCATGTTCATGCTGCTGGAACCCCTTGTAGAATGCTGATGAGGGCTGACCTGGGTGCCGTGTGCAGGATGGATTCTTGAGGCAGAGATCAAAGTTGCTTTGCTAAAATGGAACACTTAAAGGTAAGCCTTCATAACTACAGATGAATGGGCCAAAGCTACTGACATAAAGATTAAATTGCAATACATTGGCTTTGCATTTATTACTTATTGGGGACATATCTTAAAAGCGTTTTGAAGATGTTCCAAATTCTCATCATTGCACAGGATAACAACTTTTAAAACATTTACATCAGCGAATGGTTTTCTTTGAATCTCATCATTAGATTTTTCTGATTGATTTTGCTCTAGAACTGAATACTTGCACTTTATCTTGGTTTGATCATTCTTCATCTCTATAGCTTCTAGGCACAGTGGTTGAAAACATGGGCTTTGGAATGAACAGACCTGAGTTCAAACTTTGTGACTTTTGCTTATTTGGTGTGCAACCTCGGACAGACTATTTAATTTCCTTAAGGCTCTATTTCCCCTGGGAAAATGGATTAATAATAGAATCTATTTTATAGAGCTATTGAGAGAACTGTGATAATGTACATAAAGGACTTAATTAAATATTTCCTATTGGATATTTTTCTCATCTGTAAAATAAATAATAATGTAGTAAAGGGAACACATTGAGGTTCTCTGGCCAACCCCTGATTAAACACTAAGAGGGCACAGTTAAATTCACTGGTATTGCAATCCAGGCCCAAGAAATGCTCACACACCCCTTTCCCCCACAGTTTTGACAAAGCAAGCAACACGAAAGGAAAATAGCTAGATGGGGAAAAATACACCCTCGTAGCTTTGCAAGCACCATTACGATGGGTGTTTCTGGCCAAGGTTGAACCAGATGACGTGATTTGATGTCAAGGTAAGTAAGGACTACTGCTTTCTACCCCTTGAATCCAGATAGTTCTTAACTGAGGTCTCGCCTCAGAAAAGTGAGGCAAAGAAAATGAGATGAGGCCAGCTTAGTGAAAGGTCGAAGTATAAGCCTGAGGCTGAAGGGAAAATGAGAGTTTTCCTGCTTTGTTGCTAATCTCTAAGCCAACCTCCCTCACCTAAACTATACCACTGGGGCCCAATGACTGTCCTGTCTTCTGACCAAAGAGATAAACAACTGCTCTTTCAGAGACGGGGAGGGAGTTGGAGGATCATTCCTTCCATAGGTCCCTTTCAGAATGTGGAGTCCTGAACCAGGGTGCTAGAGTTCACAAACAGATAGATAGAACACCCGGCTAAATTTGAATTTTAGATAAGTGAGGAATTGTTTCTGTAGTATAAGTATGTCACATGCTATATCTGGGACACGCTTATAGTATGGTATTGTTTGTTGTTTATGTGAAATTTGAAGTTCACTGGGTAGCCTCTGGGTTATCTGGCAATTCTCTTTCCAGCGGTGTTTTCAGATCAGTTTGGGGATGGTTCACTGAGACTGATAGGAGGGCATTCAGAGCTCTCTCTTTGTTGTGGGATGTGTCCTGTGTGTTGTGGAATGTTGAGTTAGCATTCCTAGTTTCTACACACTGAATGCTAGTGGAACTGCACTTGCTTCCATTTTGACAACCAAATAGCTCTTCATACATTGCCCAATGTCTCTTGAGGGGTAGAATTACCCCTAAATCTAGAACTGTGGGTTTAGAGATCATGGTAAAAGCAGGACTGTAAAGTATATCAAGATGGTACACCGGAAGGTGGCACTTACAGTTGCTCCTTGAACAACACGAGTTTGAACTGTGTGGATCCACTTGTATGTGATTTTCTTTTTCCAATGAATACAGTGCAGCACGACAAAAATACAGTGCAGTAGTACAAATATATTTTCTCTTTCTTATGATTTTCTTAGCAACGTTTGCTTTTCTCTAGCGTACTTTCTTATAAGAATACAGCACATAATCGAGATACAAAATAAGTATTAATCAATTGTTTATGTTATCACTAAGGCTTCCAATCAACGGCAGACTATTAGTAGTTGAGTCTGGGGAGAAATCAGAAGTTATATGAGGAGTTTTGACTGGGCAGGGGGCCCACGAAATCTTTCATTGTTCAAGAGTCAACTGTATATTTAAATAATAATTCAGGTCCTGCCTCTATCATCATTCTTTCCTCTCCCCTCACACTCTGGGCTCCTTCCTAATAATGTCAAGGGCTATCTAGACCTATGTAGAGAAGCCCAATAATACAATTTTAGTTCCATGTTGATTATAATCACTAGACAATCATTCTGTCTTCACTCGGCCTTTTCAAGCAGCTCACATGAGGCTATACACGGCAACTCTTTGGGTTTTAGTGCAGATATATTCTTCAGAGAACACCCAACAAACTGTTAAACCAAGTGCATCAATTTTATCACAGGTCATCAGGTTGTGTAGCCTGGGTGAACTTAACATTTGATGAGCAAAACTCTTATAGCCAAACTACCTTAATTAAGTGTACACGTTATTCCTTAGCCCCAATTTATAGAAGGAGACATTTGGAGCCATTGGGTCATGAATTCTTTCCTTCACGCATTTCTGTCTACACATTTAGTTTTGAGAAAAAAAAATGCTAAGGTACCTCCATGTGATGCTTCCTACTTATAAAGTTTCCCTGCCTTGAACGTTTTCTTACTTCCTTTGGAAAAACTGAGGTGACTTTTGCTTGATTAACTTTCCAGCATTGATAATTAACTTTGTATACCTGTCAGCTTATGTAGGGGGAAATTTTCATTAACAAGTTAAGTGTAACTATGTTTCTTCATTGCTTTCCATATTTTGTAGGCTTTTAGGGAAGCAATGGCTTTATAAAAATCCATTGAGCAAAGCAAAGACAATGTAATGATCTTGTTATATTGCCATGGGGGTGGGGGTGGGGAATCTCTGTTCTCCATTTCCTATAAATGTTGTATGTTTTCAGATTTTTTTTTTTTTAATCTAATGTGCTTCCCTAAATAGGAATACTCTGTTCCCCAAGAAGCCCATTTTAGAGAATAACATTGTCATTATTTATAATCACAGGCCTTCATCATTATAGAACAAAATGAGCTTCTCAGATTCTGATATCTGTATTTAATCAATAACCACATTCCTTTTTCATCTGCCTTACCTCTGCAATTGCATTTTCCCAGCTGTGTATGTTTTATTGTAGAAGAATTCAATTGAAGGAGCCATTCATGTTTGCAAAAAGGATGATGTTTTATTATTGGTTATAAAGAAAAGAAATTTCATACTTTGTATAACCGACCCTTTCTGTTACAGCACGGTGAATTCTGAGAGTGAGGAGCAAGTTAACTAACCGTGGAGAGAGAGATCACAGACAAATCTTGTCGGATTCTGACCACATTATAAAATCAGCCCTAGCAATTTTTATGTCTCTAATTGACAAGTATTCGAATCACATTTGAAATGCTTAATCTTTGCACAACTTAACGGTTTAGCCTAGAAAGGATAAGCGGTGATGGTCAGAATATTTAACACTAAGATGACATGGCCTCATCAATGACACCAGCCAGGTTCCATCTTATCGGAAGGGGTCCCAGACACCCTGCAGCTTTCCGGTGTTCTTTTAGTGGCTGGAACCCTAGGGAGGTGGAATGGGTGCTTCGAGAGGGGCCCAGGTGCCTGGAGGCATAGAGGAACCACTAAGGAGGTACAAGGTAACAACTGTTTATGAGCCGGTCTGGTAGTATTTTAATATTCACACCATTTGAACAGCTGTACCTCGGTGTACCAGCTGGACTGGGAAGTGGAGAACTATTGAGGGGTGCACTCTAGTTAGAAAATGAGACCACCAGTTAGAGTTCATGACATTGTCATGAACTCACTGTGTGGTCTTGGCGAAGTTGGTTCTTGGGGCCCCTATTTTCTCTTATGGGGAACGAGATTATTGGATTGGAACAGTTGTGGGTTCCCTTCCTGTTCTAGTACTCGACTTCCTTTCCCTGCAAATTATCTGCAGGTTCTAAGCATAGTGAATAGAGTTGTCCTTGATCTTCTGAAAAGCAGAGAGACTGAGGTATTTGGCAGGCAGTGCAGGGCACTGTCATGCTCTGTGGTTTGTGGATACGATGTTTGTCAAACAGGAACAAAGCTGCATTAACCGTGGATGCGCTGTATTGTCAGGAGCACGCCAGGAGCAGTTAAACACCTTTCTACAAGCAGTTTAAAAACATTTTTTAAAGATTAATAGTTTTCAACATGGGGAGGAATTTACTGCAGAATAGAAAAATGTGCTCATTTGCTAAAGACACAAAATAAATTTTCTTTTGCCTGAAATTACCGAAGTCAGGCAAAAGCAGACATTTTGGGTTTTTTTGTTGTTTGAGTGGATTGTGGAAAGTTCCCTCTCCTCATTTCACTTCTGTGTTCTTTCTTTGGTTATTGATAGAAAAGTATATATATGTATATATATATATATATACACACACATATATACACACACATATATATATACACATACACATATATATATAACTATACAAGCACCCATTAATGAACAATGCCATGCCATACTAAAAGTAAAGAAGATTCCAAAATAACTTCAACCTAGACGTGTTTTCCTCCCAAATGGTTTGTTTTCATTTGCTTGAGCTGAAAACCATTTTCCAAGGTCATATCACATCTTAAATTTTTTTTTTTTGTAAATGTGAAAAAGTACTCGGTGTAATTGTGAATTACTTTAATTATCAGAAAAGGACAACTATGATTTCTGATGCACAGGCTGTATTAGGAGACTTGTGGTGAATAAGTCCCTCAACATGTATTTCTCCTGGCTTCCTGCAGAAGTGCTAGTTTAGTGAAATGAACTGATTCTGGTTTAATATCCTGTTGCTTATTGTACCTGACAAACAGAAATGAGGGAAATGAAGAATTGATTATCTGGGGTCATTTTCTTGAAACTTGCATATAATCCCCATTTATGCTCATTAGAATAAAGAAGAGCATTCCTGTAACAAATTAAGAACTTGCATAACCTGCTAGAATGTTGTCATAGATGTGTAATAATACGGTCTAGAATTACAATACTCTCTGGAAGTACATCATATTCAAAATTCACGGGAGATGTCTTAGAGACAGCTGTTGTAATTATAGGAACATGGTTTCCAATTCATTTAATTCCCTTTCCTACCTAAACTGTACATATAAGTGAATTTTAAGAGACTGTATAAATAAATTTTTAATTACAAAATGATGTTACACAATACATTATTAATAATAACTAACAATGCATAATGTTTATGCATGAGGCCATTACAAAGACGAGCTAATGTATGTCGGTTCTCAAAGAATGCACTAATTTGTCCTGAATTTGTGAATGAAGTTGGATCCATGATGCAAGCCAATGAATGCAGGAACACAGAGTGGTTTAGCATGCTTTTTTTTTTTTTTTTTTACAGGCAAGAAACACCTTGTACTTATGGTGTTTAAGAGGTATTTAAGATTTGTTCGTCACACATGATCAAGATATTTTTTCAGCAAGCCATGCGGTTATGAAATTTGGAATCACACCATTGAGTTGATTTGTCAGACAGGTGCAGAATAAAATGGTCGAGAGCATCCAAGAAATGGGTACAATCCTTACATTCTGCACATAGAAATCACAGTCTTTTTGTCATGGAGTTTCCCCGGGGGGGGGGTTGGGGGGGGTGGGAAGGGTCTCCTGGGACGTGGTTAACTTCCTTGTGCTAGCGGTAACAGATTTCTGAAATCTCCATGGCCAACTCCAGACAATCGCTGGTCTCGTGGCAAGATTCAAAAAGGCTGCAGTCCACGTCACAGTTACACTTGCAGTCACTCCGAGGGTGGCTTTCATCCGAGGTGTGATGGTACCTGTGAGAGGGGCAGCACAGGTTGGTACACACCGTTTCGCACGTATCCGGAAGCATCAGGAGACAGTCCCAAAACTGGCAAAACAGACAGGTGAGGATGAGGGAGGCACACTCCTCTGTTTAAAGAAGAAATAGAAGGAAAAATTAATACGGGCACATAGGGGGCGTCTCCTAAGGACAGGCGTATGTGGTGGTGTGCTTGATAACTTTATGGCCAACTCTTAATTGTCCGTATTAGGGGGTGATGTACACCGTTATTCTCTCCTGCTTCCCTGCCCCCATGCAGTACTCACTCTACTTAAGTAATTGCTTTATTAACTTCCTGAGCATTTCTATTGATTCCACATAATCTGGTTATTTAAAGCGCTGTCACTTTTCTAAACTCCTTTATTTACTTTGCCTGCAGAGGTGCCGGGAAGCCACACCAATTAGCTACCTATCTGGAAACCTTGCAGCTGTCTGAAAAATAGCTGGTCCCCCGCAGGTGCGGGGAGCTTTCAGGAGCAATTAGGGTTGGGGACAAGGAGAGACTGTACCCATTTCCGGCTTCTCATCACCAAGATTCCTCATTTGTATGGTGTGGGTTCCCATAAATCTACCACACCCATATTCACACTCAAGTGAAAAGTGCGTTTCAAAGCCCATATAAATAATTTTTTAAAAAGCTATAGTTTTTATTTCGGTTGTATTTTATTTTTAATCCCTGTGTCCTTTGTCCTCCAGTGTTGTGAAGCCTTGATTCTATATTCATGTTAACTGAAATACGTCATCATATGCCTGAAAGCATAGAAATCTTCTCAATCCTCCTTAAGAAAATTGGTTCAAAAATTTACTACCGCAGACTTGTAAAAATCGGAAAAGTATCTCTAAGGCATTGAAGGTAATTGGTAATTCTAGCTAAACAGCTGTGATGGGTTATAGATTATTATATTTTTTGTTTCTGTAAAGGGAATTAGAAGATGTAGCAGCTCTCTTGTTAAAATCATACCTCTCTCCTTTTTAGTTAAAAAAGACTCAAAAATATGTGAGCATTTTATAAACGGGTAGGTAAGTATGTTTACATGATGTATCATTTAATTAATGAAAATCAGTATCCTGAATATTGTTGATGGTTGAAAGTGACATTGTGGAATGAACTGGAAAAAAATCTCCTCCTCTTGATGGGCTGATCAATCAATTACAGTTAGATTTTCATAAGGATTTATTTTGTTTCCAATAAGAATGTTAATGTTAATAACTTTTGGTTTTCAGGCTTGCTCTTGGGTTTTGACAATTCTTAGAGCCCTGTTCATTTACTTCCAACAATATTTTCCAGAAACCTTTTTTACTTTTATTGTTCATGTACTTGTTCATCCTTAAAAGGAGGGAGAGCTTGGAAACTTGCTCTAAAAGGGAATAAACATTTTGAAGAAATTTATTGTAGAGTCATTATAGAAAGGTCTAAAGTGACCTTGCATATAGGTAAACAAAAGTCTTCCTTCTGGCCTCTGTCCCACCCTCCATCCCTGCCTCACACCCTCCTTTCCTTTCTTCCCAATCAGGCAGTGATAAAGAGCCTCAAGGTGACTTTAATGACTACTTTAATTGCCGTACATTGTTGCAGGTGGTGTGGCTGTACCTGAATATTTCTAGTTTAGGCAGCATATCCCATAATACCTCGAGGGTGTATGTACTCATCTCTTTGCCAGATGGGGTGTATTTTTTTATTCACTTAGAGCCAGCTCTAGCATGTGGCCAAGTCACCCATTTAAGTTACCACAAACCACCCACAAAAATTCAGGAGTTAGTTAGTACAGTACATAGGCTCTGTTTTATGTATACATTTCTGAACAGGGCATGTTGGTGGTCAAAGATATGGAGCATAAAACCTCATCAACTTTTCCTAATGCCAGGAAGGCTACTGGAGCAGCCCCTGAAAAAGAGGAAGTTCTCCGTAGAAAATATTCCAAGCGTCTGCTCCATATTCCTCAGGCTAGAGGCTCAAGAGACTTACTCAGACTATGATTATAGCAAATGATCTTTGTCCTTTGTAGATGTCAGGGTGAAAGTTTGATGTGCAGGTACGTTATGATGGAGCTGGTGACGTGGGGATGGGAGTTGGGCTTTCCTATCAAAGCATGAAGAACCTACTTGTGAAATGGCTTTTTAATTTCCTAAGGGCATATATTATTTTGGTTTAATTCCTCTTGCCAGCATTTTCTCAAATTAGCAAACTCTGGAGGTCTCCGCTTCTGAGGTACGTCGTAGATTTTATTTACATACTCACAAAAATGTTTGGCCTAATCCTTTGGCCAAACTGGTATTTGTTTTCTCCTATTTTGCATTTGAGAATAGGGCTCTTTTTTCCTCCCCTGTGTATAAGTCATTCCTTTTTATTTGGTTATAAAAGGCAGAGCCTCTTGCCCAAAAAAACATGGCAACATCGGTGAATTGAAAACAGATTTTCCGAACTTTCAAGAGTGTTGAAAACTTTTCCTAAAAGGCACATTAAATAATTCTACACGGGCAGGCAAAACTGTTTTGCATATGGGCAATTTTTGTTTGCACAAAAGTAACATAAGCAGTTCAGGGGGAAATTTGCAAGTGTTTGAAAAGAGAGTTGGACTTCCACTTCTCCTGAATGGATGTATTTTCCTTTGCCTGCACTATTTCTTGGGCTTTAATATTTAAGAAACACGATATGCAAAGTCAGAGCCAATGATTAGGACCTCTTCCCTCAGTCCATCTCAAAGAGTATGCTGTGCATCCATCCGCCTTCATGGCTTCTGCAATGTCTTCAAGACTTTGCCCGCTCACCAAGGCTTGTCTGCACTAGGCTCTCCCTCACTCCCTATTCCATAAACCTGTCTCTCCTCCGGCTTTCTCTTGTGAATGGCTCTTGCACACTCACATGAAATGAGCAGGAAGCTGGGACTCATTCTTGTCATTTTCCTCTTCCCCATCCTAGCGCCCCCCTTCCAATTCCTTACTGCGTTCTGCACATTCTATCTCATACTGGTATGTGAAACCCATAAACCTCTGCCTGCCTCTGGGGCCACTGCCTTAGTTCTAGCCACTATTGGCCATTGTCAGGTCCAAAGCAATAGCTTCCTATCGAACACACTGGTTTTTATAGGAGTCCAGCTCAGATTCGTCATCCCCTGTAATATTTTTTCACAGGAAATGAGAAGAACTCACTTTCCCCTTAAAGTCCCACATTCTGGTCTTAGCCCATATGTCTGCATATAGGTTCCTGCTTATTTCTCTGGCTTCTTGTCCTAATCTCCTCCTCACTGACTGCACTCCAGCCACACTGGTTGGCTTTCAGATCCTGGGATACACCAAGCCCTGAGCCTTTGCTCGCGCTCTCTCTTTGGTCTGTGTTCCATCAACCCCTGCCTCACATCTTGATCTGATTCCTACTCAGTCTTGGAATTTTGAGCTTAAAATACCTTCTCTCTAAATCACATCCTGTTGAAACTCTCATAGCACTCTATTTTTCCCTCATGGTACTGATCATAAGATGATATGAAGCTAACTGGTTTATCGATGAGTTTCTCTCCCTTCTAGAACCTGAGTTACAAGAAAGATGTATCTCTTGTTGAGTGAAAGAATGAGGAAATGAATGATGGGAGATAAAGTCGTCCCCAACTGACTGTCCTGAATCTTTCAACTGTAAGGTGGTCGAGGAGAGGTTCAAATGTCAGTCTTTCTGCGGGGCGCCTGGGTGGCTTAGTCGGTTAAGCGTCCGACTTTCGCTTAGGTCATGATCTCGCGGTTCGTGGGTTCGAGCCCCGCGTCGAGCTCTGTGGTGACTGCCAGCTCAGAGCCTGGAGCCTGTTTCAGTCTGTGACTCCCTCTCTCTCTGACCCTCCCCTGCTCACGCTGTCTCTCTCTCTCTCCTAAAAAGAAATAAAAATTAAAAAAAAAAAACAAAAACAAAAAAAACCAAATGTCAGTCTTTCTGGATCCAGAGCCTGTGCTCTCTTGTCCATGGTTACATCGGAAGCAAGTGCCCGGTCCTCTGGATTTTATGTGCTCCTCACATAGGTCCTGAAGTGAGCCCGAGTTGCATACTATCACAATTCTTTTATAGATGGAGAAACAGTGGCTCAGGGAATTTAAGAAGCACGGGAAATGGTGGGGCCATGATTTGACTCAAACTGTCCCCTCCAGAGCTCTTACGCCTGCAGGTGGTCTGCCCTTCAGAAGCCTCACACCTCCTCTGTCAGGATCCAACATGGCGTCGGACACTACCGGCTTATGAAACGCCTGCTCTCCCTTCTCCTTCCTGCTCTTACCTTGCTCCTCTCTGTATTCCCAAGACCGCTAACGTCTATTTTCCAGGTTCTGTCAAGTGGTCTCCTCCAACTTCAGCCAATAGGAAGCAGTGACAGGAAACGGAGGGGGGGCGGTGAGGGAGAGAAGGGAATGCCCAGGGTATTTCTCCTCCCCTCTCTCTCTGCTTTGAGTGCTGTCTCAGGTGTATCCTCCCCTTAATTTTTATCTCTTTCTGAACATCTTTCTTTCTGTGGCTCCTGTTAATGCCACTTACTAGTGGTCTGTCAAGTAATGGTTAGTTCCTAGTGGCCTACGAGCTAAGGCCAGTACTCATCGTTTACTGGTGGCCGGGAGGGACCCAGGGAAGAGGTGGCAGAGCCTTGTTGCTAAGTCCCAGGAGGCCTCACTATTCCCTTACTTGGCTTTTCACCTCTCCTAATATCTTTGTAACTAGGTCTCTGGATGTTGAAGGGCCTTTATTGACCTCCCTGGCATCTTGGCCGCGGCTCTAATCACTGCTCTCAGGGCGCCCACCTCACTTCCCCACCTCTTACCCCCTTAAACCTGGATCAGGGAAGGTTCAAGGGGGAGCCAAGATCTGCAGGCCATGCGGCCAAAAGCGGTATTTGTGAGCAAGAAGCCATGACAAAAACCCTCTTAGGTTGTTTCATTTCCTTTTTACACCCCTAGGGTACCTTTAGGACATTGAGGATGTAATGTGCTAAGTGATACTCTAATGATACTGAAGGATTAACACAGCCTCCAGAGGTGCTAAATGTACAGCTGGGGATTGGCTAATTAAGAGGGAGAATCAGTCTCATTAGAAAGGATCATGTTTAATTATAGTGGAAAAGGTAACAATGCACGGAGTTTCCACCGGGGTGTCAGAGATCAGCCTCGCAGTCATGGCCCCGTCCTCCTGGGTTTGCCTTCCCAGCTTTCAATATTGTCACCATGATGCCTGGAATTAAGAGGAGGGAGGGACAGAGGCAGATGTAGCTGTCCACTGTAGTTCTGAGGGTTTTCCTCAGCTCCAGAAACATTCATCTGCTAGTCTGGGAATCACTATCCACAGTAGCAAGGATGTGGTTCTTCCGGAAGGGCTCCCACATCAACAACATTCTCCCCCCGCCCTCATCCCCTTAAAGCAAAGTAATAAAAAATGGGAAATCCACCTGGCCCAAACCCAGTATCCCAATATGTTAATGGGTAATGAGTGGTCGCAACAGATTCAGCATAATCATGAGATTCGTGGCACAGTGGCTCTGACTAATTACTCAGAGTTTTTGGTCAAAAAGTATAAAAATTGGCTCCCACTCCTCCAACATTATGTTCTTCTTCTTCTTCTTCTTCTTTTTTTTTTTTTGTCTGTAATGTAGAATAGGAATAAATAAAGTGTGACTGAATGCCTTTCTCTAGCTGGGGTATCATCCCTGATGTTATCAATTTTAATAGCTACTTAAATATGTCAAGATCTATTTAAGTTCAGACAAGCACAACTAACGCTCAAGTCAGTTCTTTAGCATGAGGATGACTAGATTTGGGTGATACTTAGTAAATTTGTGCTTATGTTTTTTTCTGAGCAAATGAACTGAAATAATTATAAAATTGAAACATTTTATAAGGTGACACTGCTGCATTTAATTGTATGAAATTTACAGTGTAGAAAATGTAATCATTTTATTCAGTAGTCCATGGTGTAATTAAGACTATTCTTTTGAGGTAGCTTGTATTTATCATTTTCCTCTTCCACCTGGATGAGACGTCTCAGGTTCAAAATTATACATCAATTAGGTATATTCTCAGGATTCTTTTTAAGGAGGCTGTTTTCAAGTATTGTGTGTATCCTTGATTTTATTACCCACAGGGATGCCTCTGCAATCAGAATGTAGAAACAGGAGCAGAGACACAGACAGTGCTCTGGACTTTTCCCATTTTATTCGGGAAAGGGACCACACAGAATGAGCCACAATTTAATAATAAAGTAATGTTGCAGCATATAGTGTGTGATGTGCAGTAAAGATCCTTTTAAATTCCCATCAGAGCACACACCATGAACTGTGCTAATGGATGTAACACATTTTACAAAATCTGCATGTGTGAGGCTTTTCCATTCTGTTTTAAGTGGGGCAATGTATATAAATAATAGATATTAGCAATTAAGCACCCCTTCCTATGCACTCATTTATACATTTGAAAATAAATTAACCACAAACTACATGAAAGTGAATGCAATCTTCTCTTTTCCCTTCTGTTTCCCCTGCTGTTCCTGAAAGATATTTCTGTATTTATCTCAGTACGAACAATGACCCCAGCTCTCAATTTCTGCATCCTTAAATTAATTACTATAAAAATTCTCTGACTTAACTCTTGATATCCTTGATGTTTGCTGTTTAAGATAATGAGTGCTTCCTATCCACATTTGTGGGCCCTAGTTTGAGCATTTCACTCTCTTTTATCCAGACACCGAAAACTCCCAGGTCGCTGGTGGGGGAAGTTCACAATGCGTGAGTGGATTAGTGGGCTGTTACCTGTGTTGTCAACCTAAAATTGAAATTTTCTAGGTTGGACCAGCCTCTCAGCCAGGGCTTAAGAAAAACAGTCTAATTCAACTGTCCTCACGAATCTCCTTTGCACTTTTGGAAGAAAAAAAAAAAAAAAGAGTAAGTTCATTCTTTTCCTGCACGAGGCTCCTGATTATCTGTTGCCATTTTCACGGAGTAGACATTTTGGCCCTTCCCTGAGAATACAAGGGTTCAGGTATCATCTTTGCTTTGCCAGCCCTTCTCAATCTCCCCAGATCCCTGAGAGGACAAATCAGAGTGTGTCTGGACCGCACTGTGTTGTGGTGTGTGAATATGTACAATGGTAGTTCCTAATTCTGGGGTTATTACAACCAAGACCCATTACACGTAAGACCCATGCATCCCTGATGTCATCGGTTCCTGTATCACCTGTTTTCTTGACTGCCATGGAACTCCAGCAAAGCCAGAAAGTTGGGCATCATCTTGAATTTGAGGTGGTAACCTGGAAAGCCACTGGCCAAAGCTGGCCCGAAGTATTGCTGGGAGTGTCCAGGGCTTCGTAAATGAAACAGAAGTACTGCCAGCACCTAAGCAATTCAGAGATTTCACATAACACCCTCGACCTGGCAACTCTGAGCTCCTATTTCCTTCTGGCAACGATTAGCTGGAGCTGAGTAGTGGCGGCTCTCTTCACCTTGCCGGGGTCCTCGCCCACCCCTATTGTTCGCTGCCCATCTACTTCATCATTCACAGTATCTCCTGGCAGCTGCACGCAATTGTGTCTGGAGCTTCTGATCTGAAGCTTCCATGACAATGTGTGTATAAGATTGTAAATAACATGTGTTAGAAATCTCTCCCCTTCTTTTCTAAAACCGGAACCAGAATGAAAGCAAAAATCACATATCTATTATGTGCCAGGTTCTGTATTGGATCCTTTATATATGTTATTTCATTTGATCTTCAAAACACCCTATGATGTGTCACTAGCTCCATTAAATATAACTGAGAGACTGAGATTCAGAGATGCTAACAAATGTATCCAGGTTTATGCAGTTAATAAATTTTAGAGCCAGGAATTAAACGGACAAATTAGTCCGTTTAATTAGTCTTCAAGGGAGGACAGTGATGTGCGACAAAAAATTAGTCTATTTATTTATTTTGTATTATTTTCCAAAAGAAAATGCTAATTTAAATCTAAACTAGAAACTATGACCTATTATATTTTCCTTTGAGAGACTGCAAGCTTTCTTTAAGATGCAAATGTCGATATGGGACACTACAAAATTCTTGAATGGTTTAGGTCTTCTGTAAAGGTTACTGCAAAGTCAACCTGAGTAAAATTACAGATGTCTTGGTGTGGAGTCCATGACTTTGAACTTGACTGTGAGGATCACTTGGCACCGAATCAATCTGAGGTTAGCTTTGTGAAAGGGAACATGTCTTTTATGTCATATACAGGGTTGGTTTAAGTGTAGGTTTGCACTGATCAGAGTGCCCAGGAGGTGATATCAGCTAGAGTAACCAACCCTTCTTTACTGCTTCCTGATGGAAGCATCTTCATATTTCTTTACAGTCTTCATTTATACATTTCCAGCATCTTAATACCATTCCACTCTGCCCTCTTCTCCTCTCAGCCTGGAGACAGAGGCTGAACAGTCCCCGACTTGAGGAAAGTTTGCCATTTTTCTTTATCCACATCATAACTCCACAGCAAGCATGATTATACCTCACTCCAGCTATTTAAAACACTTTGCCTCCGATTTCCAGCTTTGAGAGCAAACAATCTGCCAAGCACCTCATAATTGCAGAGTGACCTTGACATGTGTCATTCACCAGGGTTTTCAAATCGAAGTCTTCCTGTTTAATATTCATAAAGGCTCTTTTTTTCTAACAGCATATGTGATGATTTTACAGGGGCGGATGTTGGGGAGCTTTATTTAGAGATGGGTTGATTCTGAGAAACATACCATCAGTGTCTCTCTGATGAACTGAAGTATCAGTTTGGAGGTAGGAAAATTTCGTTTGGCATTCTTCAAGGGAGGACAGTGATGTGCTGAATTCTGACAGTTTTTTCTCACCGGGGGTTTCCTTGGCTGGTCCATCTGTGATATTGAATTCGGATACTGAATTTATAATGATAGCATTAATGGGTTTCTCGTCTGCATGCTTTTCATTTGTGAGTTGCATATCTAGATGAAAAAAGAAAACACAGATACACAAACCAACTATAGTTGGCATGACCTAGTGATTTCAGAACGGACATTTGCAGAAAACGTCACACTCTAGACTTTTGTAAAAATAAGATCTTATTTAAGAGAATGAAGCATCATTGAATGGGATCAATTTGAATAGAAATATAACTAAGAACAGAAGAGGCAATTGTTATGAACTTTTATACACATTAGAAGTTTCCCTATCACAGTAATTTGTAACACCTATGTCTACTGTGTGTGTGTGTGTGTGTTTAAAATCACTTATTTATTTATCTTAGTGATGGGTGGAGAGAATCAAAGAATTCATTCACTTGTATCAATGAACTCTCATAGTTTGTGGTCAGCTTATTGTCAAAGTGTTTTCTGGATCCCAGGAGCAGTGGAAGGGTCTTAAATGCTGAGTACTCCTCCACAATATGTGTGACCTCCATCAAATTGTTCTGTTTGTTCCTACAAACCTCAGTTTCCTCCTCTGTATAAGAGAAGTGGTTATGAATCAACCGTCTAGAAGCTCATTTCTATTGCTGCTCTCAGAGACTCTCAGTTGCCATTCTTTTCTCTGCCTTGGCATTTGTTAGGCTCCCAGTCAGGTGATCGTCTCTATGGGCTTTGGGAGTGGGCTTTTTGGAACATGTTTTATTTCCATATAACCATCTAGAAAGGAACCTCCAGCAAAGTCCTGGACTGAGATTCTGGTTTAAAGAGTCATAGAGAAGGCCAAGAAGCCCTAGGTGCCTCCTGAATTTTAGAGCTCCCATATTCATCATTCATTCATTCATTCATTCCCACCTAATAATTGAGAGTGTGTTACACAGGAAGCACCAGGCTGGGGACTGGGGGTACAGTGTACCTAAGACAGGCATGGGTCTCCACCTTTCACAAGCATCAAGCGTGTTAGCAGAACAATAACTAAGTCACAATACCGAGGAGTGTTATGACAGAGAAACACACAAAGAAATTACGTTAGAGAGAGAACCAGACTGGGTTGTGACTTACCTACACCCATTAAACAGAAGCCTAAAATCTAGGAAAGAGTTAACAGAAGGTATTCTCGAACCTGGGGACAATTTAAGACCTAAACAAGCAGCAGTCTTCGTCATTTAGCAGCACTCCTGGGAGATAGTGAAGACTCATTCTGGAGACTCACATTCTTGTTTTAGCACCATGTCTGCTTGATCCAATAATGCTCACTGAGTCACTGGAATAACCAGCACAACTACCCACCTGGTTTTCCCCATGCTCACACCGCTCAGTGCAAGAGGTCTATTCTTGCCACCATCCATTTTCTTCATCTTTTCAAAAGTTGCTTCTTCCTTTTGAGCAGATGGAAAACTCCATGGGGTCCTGCCTCCTAGGGCAGTGGTTCCCAGACCACATAAACAGTATAATAAACTGGGAAATCTTTTAAAACTTTGGACTTTTTTTAAAGCTCAGGCAACCCTTCCCATCCTTCAACAGATTAGATCACAGCCCCGGGGGGGTGGGGTTTGAAGCTCCCTATGTGAGGTTCCAGAGGCTTGTGACTGGCATGAGAACTTTCAATACGGTACACACAGTCGTCTTAGGCCACGTTTGGTTTTTCCTCAACCTCCAAACACCCTTGGCTTTCAACCAGGTTTGCTTTTTATTCCCTCCCCCTTATGTTGCTGGCTTTAAATCTCTTGGTTATGCTTTGATTCACTCTGTATTGGACTGGTAGAACTTGGGGTTCATGAAAACATCTCTCATGAATAGCAGTTCATGTAATTGTGAATAGAGGGAATTAGTTCAACCAATGGGGAAACTCTAGACTTCCTCTAACCCCAGAGAGATTCGCTAAATTAATGTGGTAATGACAATGATATAAAAATAACAGTCTATTTTTCTGGCGTACCAAAGTGTCCCGTAGTTAGCTAATATTACAAACAGGTAGCATTCGAGTTATGCCTTAGCATACATAGAGCAGTATTAATATTTGGAGATAGATAATTCTTTGGGGACATGGCAAGATATTTAACAGCATCCCTGTCCTCTACCTACTAGGTGCCAGCAGGACCCATTGTCCTCGGTTGGGATGAGCAAAGATGTCTGCAGATGTTGCCAAATTTCTCCTATAGGGCCAAGTCACCTAGACTGAAAACCAGACCACTGCTTTCTACACTCCCCCACAGACACAGTTGCACGCATTTTATGTCAAGTTTCATGTTACCACTTATATACCTTATTTAACTTAAGCGTCACAAAGACTCCGGGAGATAGTTACCATCAGCCTCCCTGAACAGATGGGAACTGTGTGCATCGGTATCCCCAGCTAACAGATGAATGAGTGTAACCAAAGCTTAGATAGTTTACTGAGACAGGTTGCCCAAGTATGCCTCATTAGCAAATAAGAGAACTAGGGTTTGAACCCAGGCCCAGTGTGTTCCAAAAGCTCTGTTCTTATCCTTGTGTGTATGGTCTACAACAGTATCTCAGATTTGTTCTAAGCTTTGATCTCAGCTTCCTAGCTGCTGAAACTGCCCATCAGCAGACCCCTCTTAACCTGAAATCCCATGATGTGTCACCTGCCCAAGATCTAGCCTTAGAAATTACCTAGCTTTACAGATGCCTCTCTCCCTGAGAAGTCTCTGCAAAGCAAGATTATCTTCTTGCACACTCAGGGAATCCTGTGTCTTCATTTACAGCTGCTCTATACTGTACATTAAAGAGCAGCTCAGAAAGAGCTGATAAATAACGAAACCTTGATGAGTATAGAGATTGTGGCGGCTATTTACTTATGGAATTAATTAACAATCAGTTCAAATTATCACACGTAGTCAGGCTGCATGTAATTTAAATTGCTTTTGCACAAAGTAATTCAGGAACAAAAAAAATGTTGGATAGAGGTTACTGGAATGTAAGAACATGCGGAGAATACTGTATACAGCCAAGTGGTATATGATTCTCTTTTTAATTTTGCGACAATTTTAAGTATAGCATTTTGAATCTAAGTGGTGTGTTACATTAAGCAACCATTTGGAGCCGCTGGGTTTGTACTGAGAGAATTTTATGGAGAAGTTAAACTGCCATTCATAAAGTTATTTTAATTCTATATCTCTGTTTATATTTTTATTTTTTTTCATTCCCCAGTGGGAACTATCTGTTGCTCATTAGAAAATCATCTGACATACACACATTTCAGAACCCAGTCTGTTCAACCCAGAATTCTGACATCTGAAGTGAGTCACAATTTTTGGGTGACTGTGACTGACATCTTCCATCTTTTATAGATGGAAAGCTAACAATAAATTTCCCCAGATTTGTCTTTGCGGTGTTATTTGACATTGTATCCAAAGTATTATAAAGTAGCATAGGCTAAAAGGAGAAACATGTAAAAAGTGGTATCACAACTCCTGCAGAGAAAACGATTTTGGAATTAAATAAGGAACTCGTGACACTATATTTGGGATGTTATACATAGTTCTTGACATTAACTAGAGAAAATAATTTTTTAACAGAAAAAAAAACACCAAAATTAGGACAAAAATTAGAAGCTCAACCGTATTTCTTAGGGAAAAAATTTCTTAGTGTGTCTCAAAAGTCGGTGAGATAGAAAATTCATGTTTGGGCTAGAAGTAATTGCCGAACCAATGGGCATAAACTTAAGTAACAGAAAAGACAGACAGTTAATTAATTTTTTATTACCATTGAGCAAATGTTATTAATTTAATTCAATTAACATTTATTGAGTGCCCACATGCAATAGATGAATCAATATGTCAGGAGATATTAATTTATTTACTTTAAGTTAAAAGGAAACATTTTAATGATTTTCATTTTTGCTCGCTAAATGTGACTTTATAATTTTTGCATCTATGCATTCTCTGTTGGGGGGGTTATATAGAGATATATGTGCCTTCCAATTATAAATAAGTAGCATCTCTTCTTCCCCAACTCCTCTGATTCTTTTCTTGTTTTCCTCTCCCCCACCTTCCTTTCCATTGTCTCTTCCTTCCCTTCCCCTCATCCCCTACTGTTCCTTCCCTTCCTCTCTGTCAGTTTAATTCCCACACCTGCCTTTTCTCTGTTACTGGTTTCTGTGGGTTGTTTCTCTCTCTCTCTCTCACTCTCTCTCTGGTTCCTCCAGTATATTCATTCCTTTATTCCTATCTTTGTCCTTTTAGTTCCTTTCTCTGTACTCTATCCCTGAAGGTCGTATTTGTCCACACTCACAATTGAATTATTTTCTTTGTGAGGCTGCCACCTGCCCCCCAACTCTGCGTAGTTTGTCAGCCAGCTAGGCCACATTTACCGAGCATAAGCGATGTGTCCTCCCCATACTGGGTGCTGGGAGATGAAGAAGAATAGCAAATAGTCTTGGTCCTCAAGAGACCCACAGTCATCACAGATTGTAGTGACACACTTTACTGGTTTTTGGACATTTTATCTGAGTTTCCAGCTAATCTTTTATAATTAGTATATCTCTTTCTACTAAGCCCCTATTCTTCTTCCCCAACTGGGTTACTCTGGCTATCCCTGGAGAACTCATAATTCAATTTCTTTTCATTGTATTGTCATTTTTATATGTTTATTTATTTACTTAGGGGGAGAGAGAGAGAGAGAGAGAGAACACACATGCAGGCTGAGGAGGGACAGAGGGGGAGAGAGAATCCCAAACAGGCTCCCACACTCAGCCCAAAGCCCAACCCAGGACTCAGTCCCAGGAAACACAAGATCCTGACCTGAGCCAAAATCAAAAGTTGGACACTTAACTCACTGAGCCACCCACGCATCCCTCTATTGTCATTTTTAAAAAACTCCCAGCAAATTGCCCCATTCTTCCATCTGATTATTTACCAGCTCTTTATTTATTTCTCCTTTTATTTTTAATTTTTAAAAAAAGTTTATTTACTGATTTTGGGAGTGGGGGAGGGGCGGAGATGGGGAATCCCAAGCAGGTTCTGCACTGTCAGTAAAGAGCCAGACTTGGGGCTCAAACCCATAAACCATGAGATCATGACCTGAGCTGAAATCAAAAGTCAGATGCTTAACCTACTGAGCCACCCAGTCACCCCTTATTTTTCCTTTTAAATATCTTTCAAGTGCAGCTCTGATTTTTTCATTCCCATCACTACCTCTCAAGATTTATCCTGTCTACTCTTATACCTTGACTATCTGTCACCGTCGGTCACAACTACAGTGACAACACTTTTCAAGACATACACTGAAATCAAAATGATGTTTTGAATAATATTCTTCTGATCCTATTACCCATTTAAAAAAATCAAAACAAAATACACACACATCATGCACACACAAATGTGAATAGCTCATTATTACCACAATATTTTCCCATTCTCCTGTTTGGAATTAATCTATGCATTCTATTGCCAAATTGTCTTTTGAAAAAAGGTAGCTTATTGTTAAGTTTTTCTTGTAAGGGGTAAACTTCAGAAGCCTATGTGAATATTGTCCCATGAATCATTATCTGGGTGATTAACAAGGTGATTTTACTTTTAATTCTGAACCAAAATGTTTACAATGAGTGTGTATTTCAAATATATGGGCCATTTCTAAAGTGATCACAATAAACTATATTTTCCCTTAGATTTAAAGTGTATTCTAGTATACTCTAGATGATGTAATACTGTAATTATCTGTGGTAGAAATCAGATCGAAGCAGACAGGGGACATTTCAAGGTATCAGTTACCAAACCATCACCAAATAATTACGGTTAGTAAATATGGTTAATTGAAGCTACCCCGAAGAGAGAAATAAAGGGTTTTTTTTTCCCTTTCCGTGTAAAGTTAGTAAAGTTCACACAAATGTCAGAAATGGTTTTTGTTGTTCTTACTAGAAGATATGGGTTATATTCGCCACAGCTTGGTAGGTAAGAACACAATATACAGAAGCATTTGACTTGATAAAGGGTGCTCGAAAGTATTAGAAGGGGCTAGAATCACATTTTCTAAAGATATAGAGAACTATTATTCTTATATTGTATACAATGTGGGAACTGATACTATGGCTGGAGAAGACAGAACAAAATTAGCAAGATGAGGATTTCTCAGTCCTGACAAAAGGATAATAAAAGGTAACTGGTACTTAAAGAAGCTGTATTGAAACACACACACACACACACACACACACACACACACACACACACACAGTTTCAATTTTGGAAGCTGAGTGGGGGATAATTTTCTTACACTGAGGGATGAAAATATTCTCACCTTTTATTTTAATGTTTTATTTATTTCTAGGAGAGAGAGAGAAAGAGAGACAGTGTGAGCAGGGGAGGGTCAGAGAGAGAGGGAGTCACAGACTGAAACAGGCTCCAGGCTCTGAACTGGCAGTCAGCACAGAGCCCGATGCGGGGCTCGAACCCACGGAACCGCAAGATCATGACCTAAGCGAAAGTCGGATGCTTAACCAACTAAGCCACCGAGGCACCCCTATTCTCACCTTTTTTGAAATGAATGGAAGTAAGTTAGGGATGGCATGATCCATCTCTATAACCTAGTAGGACAAAATAAACTGTCGGGTTCATTACATCTCTTTTTTGGAGGGGAGAGGAATAAAGGAGGTAAATTTACTGGACACTTTTTTCCCCTGTAATTTTCAAAAGCTGGCTCTGGTGAGAAGATGTCCTTTAAAGACTTTCAGGTGAAAGCAGTAGTTTTCTATACCCTTGTTTTGTCTTCAGTGGTGCTTCGACTGAAACTGCCCCAGAAAACATTAGATGAAATGTTTATCAAAGGCCCTGACAAGGAGACATTTTAAGCCTTTTCCATCAGCATTAGTAAATCTTTTTTTTTTTTTTAAGAGAAAAGACGCAAAGAATATTATTTCTCCAGATACAAAAGCAGTGAGTGTTCAAGGTGAAAAGGATTAAAGAGGAAAAAAGAACTGAGAGAAGAAGTTGACACAGCCCCTTGGCAAAACTTCTTCCACACCAGCAGAGCATCTTCGATCTTTCTGGTGGAAATGGGTTTTTGGGTGCATCGCTCTTAGATCATTCTGTTTTCTGCTCCCTGCTACACTTCGCACTTGTAGACAGACATAGGCTAAGTGATATACTTTTATAGCTGGATCCTAAGCTTGTAACAAGGAACAATTCCGTCCTGGGAGGTGACTGAATCTTCTTTAGACATGAAAACAGTTTGCAATTATGAGTCTCCAGTTCATTTGTATGCAGTTACCTTCAGTTTAATGTTTGTATAACGTGTCTCAAGAAATAAAGATTATGTTATTTCAGGGAAAAAATTGGTTAGCAGTTTTTATAGCTTGATGCACTTGGGTTAGTAATAGGTTTAGGGCTTTAAAAATATCAGTGAAGCCAATCAGGCTATAAACTCATGCATAATTGGTATTATATATATATATATAGTGGCTTTTTTATTGTCAGTATTTAAATATAAATGTTAAAAATTAAGCTATAATTATTCAAAATATCCTCTATTATGTTCAAACCATCACAATTTATTCATCTCAACTAAGTGAATGTCACTTAAAGTCTCTTCTTTGTATTATCTCATTTGAGGCTCACAACAGTGTTCCCAAGTATTATTACCACTATTATATGAATGAGGAAATGGATGGAAAGTCGGAAATTTTAGTGGTTTGCCCAAGATTACCCTGCTGGTTAAGGGCAGACTGCACTTATGTCTTCTTCTTTTTATTATTTTTTTTAGTGTTCATTTATTTTTGAGAGAGAGAGAGCGAACAAGCGAGCGTGAGTGGAGGAGGGGACGTGAGAGAGGGAGACACAGCATATGAAGCAAGCTGCAGGCTCTGAGCCGTCAACACAGAGCCTGATGCGGGGCTTGAACTCACAGACCACGAGATCATGACCTGAGCCAAAGTTGGATGCTTAATTACTGAGCCACCCAGGCACCCCACACTTACGTCTTCTCATTCCTGCGACAGTCAAAATTTACATTCATAAATTGCTTTGTGAAACCAGGCACTCTGATATGATATCAAGATACTTTTCTGAAGTATCACGCCTGTGTCCTTTCTCAGGTTTCTCTCTCCAGGTTAATTTACCTTGCTAGTAGTTGATGAGGGAGGCACTTTCTCACTTTCTGTGAGCTCCTACAAAAGACTGCAGTTTGCATACCCACTCAAAGCCCAATGCAAGTGCCATCTTCTGTGTGAAGTTTCCTACAACGCCCATCCCCTACTCCAATTGAAATGCATTGTTCTCATCGGGAGTCCTCGGAGGCCTGGGTTGACATCTGAAATTTTTTTTTTTTTTTTTTTTTTTGTTCTGTGGCTAATTATGGATGTATATCTCTTCCCCTTTCTGTTGTGAGCTCCTTGAGGAAATGCATGCTCCATTCGTCGGCAATTTCCCAGCACCTAGCACAGTGTCTAGCAGAAAGCAAGTGTTAAATAAATTTCAAATGACTGATAGGCTGACTGACAGATTGAGTGTGGGGTGTCTCAGCTTTCAGTTGACAATTGACTCATTTTTCCCTGGGACAGGTTTTCTGAGTACATCTTCCATTGGTCTTCCTCCCCCACTCTCGATATGCCAGTAAATCCTGATGAAAGTCTAAAAATTCTCTTTTGTGTTAAAATACATATTAATTTTTATTTTGATTTGAAGGCAACATTTGCATTTATATCTGTAAAACTGTGAAGAATATAAAAAGACACAAAGAAAATGAAATCCCCTATAATTCTACCATTATTAACACATTACCGGGTTGCTTCACCAAAAGACAATGGAAATATTTGGTGTATATATCTCTCTCTATATGTCAGATCTGGAATATGCATACATCATATATATTAAAATTAGAATATAAAAAGTGTATTTTTTATATATTCTGGTTTTAATATACTCTAATATAATATATATATCCTAGGTATACTACTTCTAAGATGTGTCACTCACTCTTTTAGGAACTTTGCATATATTAACTCACTTAATACTCCCAGCAATTCTATGGTAGGTACTTCTGGAGCCATCCCCAGTTCTTTGATGGGGACACTTAAGTACAGGGATATGATGTAACTCACTCAAAGTCACACAAGCAATGGAGGAAGCTGCGTCTTGAACTTAGCCATCTGGCTCCAAGTTCACACTTCTAACCATGATGCTATATTGTCTTCTAGATGTGGATGTAAAAAGAAGAACCATATCAGGATTTGATTGAATGTATGATATAGGTTATCATTATATCATAAGCATTTCTCTATATCCCAAAGATTACTTTAAAACACCCTCAGCTCTCAGCTTAACCATCACCTCTTTGGAGAGGACTTCCCTTACATGAACCCTAAAGCTGTGTTTCTCAGTTGAGGCTGATTTTGGCAATGGCTGGAGATACGTGTTATTGTCATGACTGGGGTGAGTGCATTTAGTAGGGTGAGTGGCCCAAGGGGTGCTGCTAAACATCCTTTGGTGCACAAGAAATCCTTCTCTTCCACCCCAAATGATATATAAAGACTATGGTTTTAACTGTCAGTAGTGCTGAGGTTGAGAAATCCATGTACAAAGTAGGCCCAGGCTCTTGCCAACAGCTACTTCTATGGCATTTCTATCTCACTGTCTTCATAGTACTTTCCAGTATTCTGAAAATGTTTGATTTATGTGTTTGTTGATTTGCCTATGGAGTTTGAGTCTCTTCTTGGCTAAAAGATTAACTTTATGAGAGTTTTATCTATATCGACTAACTGTTCTATCCTAGAAGAGTACCTGAGACATAGTAGTTATGTAATAAGGAGTCAAAGAACACATAGCATTTCTTGCATGGCATATATATTATTTAACAATTTACCCATTCATGAAAAATGTAGATTGTTTCCTTTTTTTTTTTTTTTTGCTACTTTATATACTCTTAACATTAGTTTCATGAATCTTTTCATATATGTATTTGTTAATATAGGTTGAATTCATAGGGAAGGAACTATTGCATTGATGGCCTGATATCTCAAGCTCTGAATATAATGTACTAATTACTGACTTCCAAAAAGATCGTATCAATTTATGTTGACACCAGTAGTGGTTGGAAGAAGTTTGTTGTTCCCAGGCCAATTCAAGTTTAACCAATAAAATCAGTTCCTATTACCAGTTCGAAAAGAACTTTGAGTCAAGTTTCCAAATTTTCTACATCCAAAAAGACAACCTTTCACTATCAAGAGAGATAGAAGTTTTTTTTTTTCATATTAACTGCTTTTCTGAGGACTTTTGGTTCCACAGCTCAATTCATGGGTAATTTGGATCTCTCTTGCACTGTATGGGATGAGATAGGTAAAGACACTCATTCTGTGTTTGTAGATCAATACAGTCTTGTCAAAAATGTTTACTGGATGATTGATGATTGGATTGGGTTTTTTAAGCTGGTTCTCTCACCTCTGTGCTCTGAGGTGACATGTCAATTGACAGACTTTGGAGGTTCCCTGTTTGCTTCTAGGCCTTGACTAGTTAGTATCTATCCATGATACTCCTGGATAGAAGAGAGTGCAATCTATACAGAGACCTTAGAGAGGTTGGAAGTGAAGCCACAGTAGAGGGCAGGGCAAGAAATAGCCAGGAGAAGCAAATCACCCACTTATTCACAACTCCTTTTGCCTACATTGTGTGCCCAGTGTATTGCGAAACCTATGAATCTAACTGGGCGGTTAAATTTTATTTTCCTGGTGGAACCACCTGGTAGAAGTTAACCCTGTGGTCCCCAAAGTGGCATATACATCCCTAGGGGAGTTGCAAAACTGTCCAGTGGGGTTGGAGTATCTATTTACATGGACTTAAAACAAATCCTAATAGAATAGCTCTTTCTGTATATTTTATAATGTAGACAGCAGTTAACATGGCAGCATATGTGACGACTGTGTGCATTGTGCATCTGTATATAAGGTGGGCCTACTGAGTTGCTCACACCCCCTTTTTTTTAACTATTAAAGTTTACAATAAAAACTTTGGAGACTCCTCGTCTAAGTAATAGACTAAGGCCAACTTTCTCTCCATCCCTCTCCACCTGAAGGAAAGTCACTTTTCTTAGGCTTCCTTTTGGTAGCCAGGGTGTGGTTGCTAGAACATTTACAGCCACAGCAGCTGCAGTAGTGGCCTGAGTAGACTTTTCCTCTGAGTTTCTATAGTGGTAACAGGATTAACAGACTCTATTCTGGAAGTACTTGGGTGGCATAACACCTCCCAGCAGAACTATTCCTGACAAGGATGTGCAGATGGAAATGCATATTTATGTCACTTAAAGCCTACCAGAGACACAAGGATTTGAGCTATAACAATAAATAGAAAAAAAAAATCTCCAGCATTTTTGGTAACCCGTACTCAAGTGCATTGACTGTGCTTGGCGAAAGACCTACAGTCTGCTCTTTGTCCAAGCATAAAATATTCAGCCTTCAAGTGTGTTAAGGTAGAGTATCTGAATATATTTTAGAGTGTTAAAACAACCGAGCACAAAGTTGGGTTAAAATTTCAGGTCTTAAAAAATAACAGGACAGTTCCATGAAGTGTTTGGGCCATTTCAAGGCAAAAAAAAAAAGTCTCCTTTCATAAAAGTGTCCCATTATTCCATTTGTTAATAATGGTAGGTTTAAAACTCATTTCTAGATGCCAAACAGTCCTTTTAATCATGAAGGCTTCTTGTCTAAAATACCTTTGTAACAATCCTTGATACACCTTCTGCTAGCTCTCTTCTAAAATGCTCATGACAGTATAGAAAAAGACAAGCGCTCACATCCACAACGTATGTGTTACGTTGACCTGGGAAATATTTACACTACATATCAATTCATATCATATCAGTTCAGTGAGTCTGACGCTTATACTAGTTCTGCGGAGAGGGTCACAAACAGCCTTTTTTCCCTGGTTCCTGGCTCAGAAATCAATATTTTGTCACCCAGAAAGCTGAGTTGCCATGACTTTTGAAGAGGTGTGCTTTGTGATCTGCCCAGGGAGTGGCAATTCTTTGTCACTCTAACCAGTCCAGGTAGGGTTTGTTACAATACGCAAGAGGAAAGATTTCAAAAATTGTTCAAGATTCGCCTTAGGTAGCATGAAGAACTCTGCAAAGAGGAGAGAAGATAATCTTAAGAAGTAAATTGAGATGAAAAGCCTATAAGATAGATCCAAAGGGACATGGTGAAATAAAAGATCTGAAAAAATCACAAATGTACTTACAGAATTAAAATCTACCTCGGGGGCAGCAAAACACAGAATTGCCATGGTGGAAAATATCAGTAATAATGTGGAGAGCAATATGAAAAACTTTCACATGGTTCGAGAGTAAAAAACACAGGATTCAGGCTATGATAATAAATACACGTGATGATGGATACACAGGTCAGAGCACACTAATACATGATTTTTCTAAGGAGGAACCTGAGGCGACTTAAACATGAGCTTTGCTCAAGGATACTCCTGAAGTATATGTTCTGAGTAGAAGCAGTTTTTGAGTATGTACCTCACTGACTAAAATTTAGGAAAAGGAGACCTATAATCCTAGAAAGTATTTTGAATTACAAAAATGAAGATCCTTTTCAAACACTCAGATAAGCAAAACTGTAGAAAAATCTGTCCTGAGCTTGTCCCCTAAACCTTCTTGCATAAAACTAAGTGCCAGAAAATAGCAGTATAGCATTTTTTAAAATTTTAAGAGAATAAATTGATGCCTTGATAATTTTATCCAACTTGACTTTTCTGGGTGGAAGTACAGTGAGGCATTGTCATCATGTATTATTAGAAGAAAATATCCTACTCCAAAAAAAAAAAAAAAAGGAAAGAAAATCTCCTACTCAAAGAAAATGAAAACATTCTTGAAACTATTATTTAAGGTCATATTTTCTCTTTGTGAGAGAGCTAAAAGAAAGTCTGGCACTCAAGTTTTGAGAAACTGAGGCAAGGAAAGAATGACAAACTGTCCTGAAGAATCATCCATCAGTACAGAATAGAAATCCCTGGTGAAAGTGTGGAGGTGGATTTCAGCATTCAAAACCAACTCTGATTGGAGGCTACACAGCCAGAAACCAGGAAGTGTGTGAAAGTGTTTGGGCTCGTTTTAGGGTGATATCTGGGTGAAGAGTAAGGGAAGCTTTGCATTATTAATTTTTATTCTTGATTGTAGCAGCAACTTGCAAATTACATGTAGGAAAGATTCCCTGATAAAACCTCCACTCACAGAAGTGTTTCCTGAACTTTCCAAATGAGCATGAAATTTCCAACTTTCTGAACCTTTCAAGTTTTCTGAAATGAGAATTTCAGTGCAAAAGGCTATCATAAAAGCTCAGGAAGATATATTCCTTCATTGAAGAAATACTCCTTTTCAAAATGACAAATTAAAAATAAGGATCTTTAAAATGAGTGCTAAAACTTGCTAATGTGATGATGTGGGTTAGGAACGAAGTTGGTCAAAAAGAAACATTAGTGGCTGGCATAGTGAGTGTGCAGTCCTCAGTAATTTTACTCTTTGGAAAGTGTTAGAAGTATTTCCTCTCTTATTTATTTTTTTAAGTTTATTTACTTATTTTGAGAGAGAGAGAGAGCAGGGGAGAGGCAGAGAGAGTGGGAGAGGGAGAGAATCCCAAGCAGGCTCTGTATTGTCAGTGCAGAGCCCATTGCAGGGCTTGATCCCATGATCTGCACCGTGAGATCATGACCTGGGCCAAAATCGAGAGTCTGATGTTTAACCAACTGAGCCACTGAAAGACAGTATTTCCTTTCTTAATGAAAGGGATGATGAAGGCAAGTATTGCATTTTTATTCTTTTTTTGAGCTTTTTTCTTTATTTAGAGAGAGAGAGAGAGAGAGAGTCCCAAGTAGGCTCTGCACAATCATTGCAGCACCCCATGTGGGGTTCGAACTCATGAACGCTGAGATCATGACCTGAACCAAAACCCAGGGTCAAATGCTTAATTGACTGAGCCACCCATGTGCTGCATTATTTATTTTTATCCTTAAGTGACTTTCTAACTTATTTTCATATAGAAAGGAGAAAGAGAGAATTAAGGCAGTTTGGAAAGGACACTGCCCTGTGAATGTGCGAATGAGGGGCACATTCATCTCAGAACTATATATGGATGCCAAAGAGGTCAGAACGAGGGCAGGGATCAGCACAATGGAACAGCTGTCCAATACTTTGAGTTCATTGCTTTTATAGACACTGTCTCACTTATCTGCGACTCCTTCCCTCCCAGCAACATCCTCGCCACACACATGTGTTTGCATCTCCCAATTTTGTAGATGCCCTTTACAAGGTCAGTCTTGTACTTAGAGTTCCCTTCTTCTTGTCTCCCCTTATTGAGTTCCTGGCCACCACTTTAGACTCAGGGAAAGTGATTCCCTGCCCTCGTTATTCAACAACTACTTGTCACCTGCTACTGTACTTGGTAGCCTGGCTGGGAGTCGGGAATACAAGGATGAATGAAACCCATTTTCTGCCCTCGTTGGACATTTCAGCAACACCCCCCCCCCGCAACCTGTGAAAAAGAAGGTCATTTCTGTGCTTCCATAGCACTGTGTGATAAGTATGTCTTTCCCACTATGGAGGGAAGGAGTTTGTACTTTGGTGTCCCTGAGCTTAGCACGGTGCTTGACATAGAGGTTGAATGAATGTAGGTATAGACTGGTTTACTAAATGGTGAGTAATATAATGTTTAAGTATGGTTCTCTGGTTTCTAGTCCTGTGCATTTTCATATATTACATTAAATCCAAATCAGGGATGATAAGAACCAGCACTGGTGAAATATTTTCAAATAAGTTTTCAGAGATGGGGTTGGGGTGGGGGCATGCCTGGATGGCTCAGTCTCTTAAGCGTCTGACTTTGGCTCAGATCATGGTCTCATGGCTCCTGAGTTCAAGCCCCAAGCTGGGCTCTCTGCTGTTAGTGCAGAGCCGGCTTGGGATTCTCTGCCTCTCTCTCTCTCTCTCTCTCTCTCTCAAAAATAAATAAACATTTTTTAAAAAGAAGCTTTCAGAGATGGAGTTATTGGAAACTCAATAGAATTCTAGAATTTTAGATGTGGAATGAACTGTAGATGTCAGTTTCATTTCCCACACACAATTCACCCATCCATCCATTCATTCAGCACCTGCTATAATAATAAAAATAATGATAGTTAACATTTGCTTCATACCATGAGAAGCTTTGAATGAATTCTCACAATAGCCCAATGAGGAAGTTATAAGTTCAGTTTTCGTTGTGAGGAAGGGGACCGTGCCTTATTCATTGTCGTGTTCCCAAGCTAGTAAAGAATTTGAATTTAGGTATTTGGCAGCTACAGTTTTTCCTCTTAACCACTGTGTTATGTGTGGAGGATACAGAGATAAGCGAGACATGATTGAGCCTTTGGGGACTTTATGATGGACTTAAAGGAGCCAAACATGTCAAAAGGGGGATTGCCCACAGGCATAGTATGCCTTCCATATCCGACTTTGGTACCTGAGTAATTCTGCTTAATGACTAATGGCTGGTCAGAATTCCCCATTGAGGCCAAATTTCAAGTAAAGAGAGAGAAAAGTCAGTGAGATTGGGTATGATGCGAAATAAGGCAGTTTGGGTATTTGTCCCACTTTCGGGGACTCTGATACATATGATTATGTCAGGCTATCACTGTTAAGGCCATCTTCCATATTGACGGGACATTGCGAAATTAGATGAGGAGTGTTGATCTTCATTCTATCAGCTCCGTAGATTAATCACCTGATTCCCCTTTAAGAGACTCTATCAATTAGATTGGCCAAGGGAAAAAAAAAAAGAGAAAAAAAAACAACAACAACCAAACCACACCCTTGAGCCTGGCTGACATCCTGTGTGTCTAGAAGGTAAGTGCTCTGGCTCTATCCAAGTTAGTAAATAACAATATTAACCACACCCACTGTTTATGCTTTAGGGTTATCTAAGTGCCTTTATCCTCCATATGCTCCCTCTCAGGCTGACAGGCAGAGTTATGCTGGTTACTTTCTCTGCAAATCTAAGATCTGTGGTAGGATTACAGTCACAGCAATGGAGTCTTGAAGCTTTGGGTCGGATTGGAATTCTTGGCAACTGGAAATAAGGACTCTTTGAAATTCTAAGTCTCCAGTTTCTGAAAGACTTTTATGTTGTCATAAAGGTACAACTGGTCATTATAGCTCGTCGTTAAGAGCTCATTGGCATTTGTATTTTTGTCAAATGAGTTACACAAAAACTATGCATTTTAAATAATTTTAAATAATTGATATTTATGGATTTGTTTGTGTCTGCATGCTGATAATTTAGTACTTCGGATGGCTGGGCTTTCAACCAAGCGGTTCTCTTCTACTGCTACATCTGCTTTGGATTAATTTCACTTTAATTGAATGCCAAATACATTTGCAGAAGCTCAAAAGGTTGAAAACAGTAACAGAGACTCTAAAGGAATAATACTTAAAATGGAACCACAGGGCCTCCTGGGTTACAATAACTTACTCAGTGCTTAGCTAATGGAATATTTAAACCTGAAATGAGCCAGCCATACTTTGTTTGAAGTTATCCCTTGGTGATACAAACAAGTATAAGTATACCAGGTGATTCTAATTCAGAAATTATGGCAGACTGAAAGAGTGTTTTCTCCTTAAAAGAGATCCATATATCAGAAGGCACCACTGATGTTTTAAAGGACGTACATTTGCTCTTGTCAAGGTTGCTTTGAGAGGAATACCTTTACAGGTGATCGGCTTGTTGAGTCCAAGTGGTATGTGTGCCTAGTTTATACATTATGTTGAGGTGAGCCCACCTAGGTCTTGTTGTATAATCGCTAGGGAGGTGATTCTTAAACTTGAGCATTCATCAGAATCACCTGGAGTGCTTGTTAAAACATTGATCGCTGTGATGTACTCTCAGAATTTCTGATTCTCTGAGTCTGTGTTAGGCTGGGCCGACTTTAATTTCAAGTGAATTCCATTAAACAGAGAGCGATAGAAAACTCGGCAAGTCTTATGGCCAAACGTCTGTTGCCTGTTTCAGGTGATTCTCGTTATTCTGTATTATTCTCTTAGTCTATTTGCAGCAGGACGTTAATACGAGAAAGCAAGACTTTTGGCTAAAATTTTCATTTATTGTGCACCTGTGATGAGCCATGAAGCAACTGAAACTCAAAGAGATGAAGCAACTTGCCCAAGGTCACACAGCCAGGCCTCAAACCCAGTTAACTCGAACTCCAAAGTTTTAACTCTTGCTACCATCTCTGTCTGCACAGGTTCCTTGAAATTCAATGAGATAAATGCAAAGCATGGACATAAACACGTGTGTCTAGAACTTCAGGACCACATATGCTTAAGAGGGTATTAGAGGTTGAGTTGGAAATGATTCCCTTTCCCTATCTAAGCAAAAGCTATTCATCTAGATTTCAACGAAACTAATTGTAGTGCCTCAATTCAGAAAGATGGAAGTTCTCTTTTTCTAGAGGAATCTATTCACAAGTTCATGCACACTCTGACTGTCATAATGCACTTTAAAGTCTGGGGATCTTGTCCCAGCTTCATTTCTAAAACTTGGGTCTAAGAAATTTGTTTTCCCAATGTACTAGCCAATTTTAAGGGTCTCACAGAACAGAACCAGCTCAACCTCAGGATGTATGCAATCACTTTAATTCACATACCAATGAATGTTAGGTTACTTTGGGGTTCTCTGAGTGTATTTTTCCCCCCAAGGGTGAATTTGTTCTTATCACTCTTTTAGACCTAATCTTTGTTCCTCTTTTATTGTGCTCTTTCTCTGGTACCACTTAGTCAATCTGACTTTTGCACCCTTCTCTTCCCCCCTACCCTTGTGGCTTACTTTCTTTCTTGAGTATAACCTGATTTGCTGTCTGCATGGGATATATACAAGAATGCAGTATCTATAGTCATATATTTCTCCATGTACCTTAATCTTTATTCTTTATCACAACAGACATTGTAGCAAACACCAAGGTGATATAGAAACCAAATCCCTGAGTGTATCTTTATTGCTAATAGGCAGAGGGAAGATAATTGGGTGTGGATAGATCTGAATTAGTCAACTATAATAAATAGCCCAAATATATTTTCCTCTAAGTTTGTAAGTAGACCCTTTGCATACTGATTCCGAATCCCAGTTAAGGACTTGACAGGGACAAGACACGTTGCATTCTTCCTGGGTCCTCCCAGAACATTATAATGACGGATGAATAACCCAAGTTCATGTGTAGCTATGACTCCGTGCGGCAGCTGGTGTTAAAACCTCAGTAGCCAAGCCGTTTTGCTTCATTATGTTCTCCCACCTATTCTGGAAGCTCCTTGGACAAGCTCCAGATGTTCCATAAAAGGTGGCCCTTTTTATAGAGAAAAATGCTTAGTGTTCTTGTTGGCAGCCCTTAATGAGTGTGTTCTCTGAAGATAGGAAAGCACCCTGCAGAGGATACATTTAATGCAATGCTATAATTTCCACAATGCTCACTCCGTGTCTGACTTTACAACTGCCCCTTTGCCTTCCCGAGTGCCAAAGGCAGTAATGGGGTCAGTTAGAGATCTTCCTTCAGTGCTTGGGAGTCTCCCCTCTGAGACTTCAGTGGAGTTAAACATCAGGAGAAAATTCACCCTTTTGGTTTTTTTTTTTTTTTAATTCATTTCGAAGTTCCCTCAGCAAAATGCCATTTTCAATTCTGTTCTCTATGAAAACACTATCGTTGGTAACATCCCTGTAATTTTTGCAGTTTTCTTCCCCCTGAACCATCCGACAAAACAAGGAGATGGATGAAAATGTATGTTAAGTGAAAACATAGTATTATATCTTCTTTTACTTTCGCAAAGGGTGTTAAAACAGATTCATTAGTTTTGACTAAATACAAGGTTTCCGTGAGGATTTTCGGTAAGTGACATGACAAAGTTGATACATGCTCTCAAGACAATGGAGGTTAAAAGTGTTTGAAAATATATTTCTCCGATATACCTTGCACATTGAGCACGTTATGGAATAAATACATGGTAGATATTTTTCAATGTAAAAAAAAAGGATTTTTAAGGCAGGTATAGCCTTTCATGAAACACCTTCTGTACCATGGTGAGCTAGCCCACAAAAGAATTTTTTGGGGGGGGGTGTTTCACAAGAGAAAGTAATTTATAATCCTGATATGTCAATATGTTTTTCAGTAAACTTTTCCCCAGATTTTCTTGAATTCTCGTCAGTGTAAGAATTATAATTATATGTCTTCTTCCCACTTTGAAAGTGGCACAAGGTGCTCATTTGCAGTTCTGCTGTTCAGTCGTCGCTAGAATAGAAATGTCATGACTCAGTTAACAATGCTTTATTATTCACATTGATCTTTTTTTATAGTGTTCTTTATCTCAAAAACATTGTAAATCAGATCGCTACCTCCTACTCTTTTGTTCATTTGCAAATTTTTATTATTCTCATTTAAGAAAGCAGTGGTGTGTCAAGAGTTAGTGTATACTGTTTATGTTCTCCCTGCTTCAAACTCTTTTCCTCTGTACAGAGTGAAGATGCCAGAAACATCCTTAATTCTAACTTCTTTATACACCTTCCTTAAAAAAGCTGGTATCTCCTCTGCATCAGAAGAGGTTTGATGTTTTTAAAATGCACAAAGATGAGACAATAGAATGAAAATATAGCTTAGCGTTAATAACAAAATTGTTTTAGGTGTAGGTCTTTTAAAAGAATATTACCTGCTTCTGCCTCAGTTTCTCCCTCTTGAGCTATGTACAGGACTCACATTGAACACTTCAGGATATATAGTGGAGCTATTATTGAAATAACATCACCACGAGCCCCGTTTTGACAAATGATACTACTGGAAAGAGTGTGTGCTGGCTTCCTAGGGCTTAGAAAGCATGGCATCAAATCATTGTTCCTTCACTAACTACCAAGTGGGTTATTGATGTGCTGTTGACAGGATTTAAAAACAGTTCAGAAGTGTTGTAAAACATAGTGCTTTTTTTCCCATGTTCATCTCTATGTGGACAGGTATGGGAGTCATGTGGATTAACCAACATTTCTTTAAATAAAGATCCCTCAGAAAACACCATACAGTCCTCACTTAACAGATGAATTAGAAGCAAGACAGCAGTCAGTAGTAATTCACTCACTCATTTAGGAAGCATTTGTAACACTCTTCTTAGAGTATCTGGCAATAGGCTAAGTGCTGGTAGATACACAGAGATGAATAGGATGTGGCCCCTGCCTTCAGAGCTCACTGAAGGGGACAGGAATTCAGACAACTTCAATAGCCAGCATATTACTGGATATGTAGAGGCGGATAGTAGAGGTCTGTATACAGTTCTGCAGGTGCAAGATTGAGGAATTTGCAATTATGTTTGAAGTCATGCAGAAAAATGTGTAAGAGGAGATGAACTTTTCCCTGGATCTTAAAATATTAGTATTCAGTTGCCAGGTGGCATTTGAATGCAAGGGCATTCCATGAAGTAGAAAAAGTTTGTAAAGTTGGAAGCGAAACACCAGGATTCAGCAGAGCGTGGTAAGATCATGGTGGGGATAGGAGGCGGAGAGAGGTACTTGAGAGTTAAGACGAGAGTTAACGTGGAGATTTTTATCTTTACTTAAGGATTTTTAAACTTTATCCATTGGAATAGTGGTTCTTTTTTTTTTTTTTTTTTTACAAATAGTTTATTGTCAAATTAGTTTCCACATAACACCCAGTGCTCATCCCCACAAGTGTCCTCCTCCATGCCCATCCCCCCCTGCCCCCCACATCCATCAGTCCTCAGTTTTTGTCAGCATTCAAGAGTCTCTCATGGTTTGCCTCTCTCCCTTTCCCCCACCATTTTCGCTCTTCTTCTCCCCCTTGTTCCTCCGTCAAGTTCCTCCTAATCCTCCTATACGTGGAAAGAGCCTAAGTGTCCATCAACAGATGAATGGATCAAGGAATAGTGGTTCTTGATCTAAGGACAGAACGACCCCAAGGAAATATCTATGGATCCCTTCTTGGAATAATGCACTATATTCAGACATGTGATTATCTACGCTTACCCCTAAACATACACACTATATCCAAGTTCTCTTTACTCCTCTTTAAGAGCCTGAAATAAAGGTTTTAAGTAGGAAAAAAAATCAAGACCATATCTTTGTCTCAGAAATGCCAATATAAAGAATGGATAATGTGGAAAGTATATTGGAGTCCAGGAATTCTAGTTAGTCTTATTTGACTACTCTTCTTCAAATTAACCTGTAAACCAATTCCCGCCTTCTCCTTATACTGGCTTTCTATGAGCGTCTATGATAACAGTCTCTCAGAGTTTTTCCATACCTCTTCTTCCTATTCCAGATAGGAGTTTTTCCATACCTCTTGTCCCTGTCCAACATTTTAAGAGTGTAATTAAAAGGCCCACAAGCTACAAAGAAGACAGTAATACTTCTGGATGGAAAAAAAACCACCGGGTTTGGCAATTTGGTGGTGTTTGTTAGAACAATTTCACTAGATGGGTAAGGATAGAAGCCAGATTAATTTAGGATGATGGGGAAAAAGAGAAATAAGAATGGGGAAAGCTGAACATAGGTAACAGTAGCTAAGTATTTCTAGAGGCTTTTGCTGTGCCACTGTTCTATAAAGCTATTGACATGTAAACTTACCAAAATCCTTACCTCAATCCTGTGGGCTAAACATTATTACTATCCATGTTTCACATATATGAGGAGCCTGAGGCACAGAAAGATGATTTGTGAATTAAAATTACAGATAGTGGGAGGCAGAGTTGCAGCTTATTTTTTTAATGTTTTATTTATTTCTGAGAGAGAGAGAGAGAGAGAGAGAGACAGACAGACAGACAGCCTGAGCAGGGGAGGGTCAGAGACAGAGAGAGATACAGAATCTGAAACAGGCTCCAGGCTGTGAGCTGGCTGTCAGCACAGAGCCTGACATGGGGCTCGAACCCACGAACCGTGAGATCATGACCTGAGCTGAAGTCGGACTCTTAACTGGCTGAGCCACCCAGGTGCCCCAAGAGTTGCAGTTTAAACTAGTTAATCTTGTTTCAGAAAAGAAGATGAACTCTTAACTACTCTGGTGAGCTGGCTCTGGAGAAAGCAGATTTAATAGGTAAATGGTGACATTTATAGAACCTGTACTATAATGGGTAAAATATTGACAATATGGTAGTAGTATGGTAGTAATTAGTAAGTAATATAAGTTATATACCAAGGAGAAACTTTAGTGATTTCAATTTGAATAGGTCACCATTGTTGTTAGAATAATGTTTGCTAAGTATTTCAGTATTTGGAACTGAGTAAAGTGCTAACAGTAGTTGTCAGTATCCCTAAGCTTTAGAAGTTTGTGTAGAAATTAAGACATTTTTCAAAGGTGAATATCTACAGTAAGATTTAAAATCTTACAATAATTAAAAAATACTGAAGAAACTTAACATTGTATCATTTTATATTTCACTGTAAATACAAAAAAATCTCGACACATTTTTTTGTCTCTAGTCAAAGTTTAATTTGGAAAGTAAACTATCTACAGCTTAACTATTCTTTCCTGTCCCTCAAAAGTAACTGTTTGTCTTATAACTGATATAAGGCTGCCAAAAAATAATGTTTCACTAGTAGAAGTTCAGAGATGGTCTCTGTTTTTTAAATATAGCACAGAAGTTCTGGAAGGATCCCTGGGGTTCTTGCTCTAAGTCAGCAGTCTTTGTCTTCCAGTCATAATACATGAATACGCATAGAGAAGGAAAATGTTTCCCGTCAATTTGCTGGACCCTGATGAAACAGTCAAGGTTTTTTTACTTTTTAACAGTGTGGTGCTAAATGTTGAAAATTGAGAGCAAGAAACTGAGTTTTATGGTCTTATAAAGGAAAATGTACTTTCCTCCCATTTATGCTTTTTATTCACGAATCATTTATTCTTTGAAAGACAGTGTTCAGGATTTAGTTGCATTATGGTTTTCTTTACTGCCTAAAATATACAGCTGGGTTCTACCTAGAAATTCCTTCGTTCATTTGGTAAATGGTATAGGGTGTTTACTACGGGGTAGACATTGTACTAGGTGAAGAAAAACTCAGATAAAAACCCACGTCAGCCTGCAGATAGATCTGGTCTAATAGCCGTGTCCAGTAAAGAGATACTGAGAATCCCATGCACTAAATGGTATGACAGAGGCTATGAGGATACCAGTGAGGGGTGCCCACAGCCTCCATAACAAAAGGTCTTCCCAGAAAATATGAATCAGAATAGGAATCTAGAAGAAGAATGAGAGGGATGCACATTTTCTTGTGTAAGAAGTATAAAACGTTTTGTAAAAAATCTTTTTTTCTATTATCAGCCTCCTTGTGCATGTTGTAAATACTACACCATCTTTATTTATTTATCTTGAAAGAGAGAGAGAGAGAGAGAGAGTGAGCGAGCATGTGTGCCTGCATGGGCATGTGCATGCAAGCGAGGGAGGGACAGAGAGACAGGGAGAGAGGGAATCCTCAGCAGGCTATGCTGTCTGTGCAGAGCCCGAGGTGGGGCTCGAACCCTTGACCTCGAGATCATGACCTGAGCAGAAATCAAGAGTCAGATGCTTAGCCTACTGAGCCACCTACGAGCCCCTCAATGACACCATCTTTAAGTTCCTAAAGAATGACACATCCTGACTGGATGCATACTGAGTTGAATGTACTTCTTCTGGATGCACAGTTAAACTGTGTCTTCCAGTGGCTTCCCTGAATGTAGATAGCATCATGCACATAGTTCTGGCAGAAGGCATGTGGGCAGAAATGATGTGCTGCGCTTGCAGGTTTGTCCATTAAAATAAGTTACTTGATTCTCCACATTTTATTCTTTATTTAATGGACAGCTTTAAGCAAAGAATGCAGTAGAAAACTGAGGAAGCCCCCGGGGATAGCACAGCCAAAAGATAAAACAGCTGGATCCTGCGTCACCACATGCTGGAGAGCGACTCAGAAATATCTACTCGCATTGAGCTTTGAGTAACCTAGAATAAGCTTTTATTAAATGAGGCCCCTTGTATTTTTTTTTACAGCAGCTACCATTAGTAAATCTGGCTAATGTAATGCAACTCTTATATGAATTAATTAATGACTATTTTCAGTATTTATTATTGAATAATAACTAAGTATGTCATATATTGTTGAATTCCAGGATGTATTCAGAGTATATTTATTATATAATTTTATCTTAGAACAAATGCTATGAGGTAGGTACTATTACTGCCATACCCACTCTATTGGTTGATAAATTGGGGCTCAGGAGTTGGAGACATTCAGTTAAGTTCATAGAATTAGCAATAGTGTGGCCAGGATTTGAATCCATGCTGTTAGACATGAGAGTTGCCCACTTAAAAGTATAGTGTCTCCCATTGGTAGGAGATGATAATATATGTCGGACAACTAATATCTCACATCATTTCTTACAAGAAGATGAACACAGTTTAATATCAACCTGTTCCTGTTATTCTGTAAAATAATGTAAAAGAGTCATTTCACCATTAATATAACAACAGAAAATTCTTTTCACCAGTATGTTCTTTGATAAAAACATGTATCTAGTTACAAGCTGTTGTCAAACCCTTATTTTTGACCACTTAGAAATTTATTTTGTTCTCAAAACCTCAACCAGGGGTGCCTGGGTGGCTCAGTCAGTTAAGCATCTGACTCTTGATTTTGGTTCAGGTTGTGATCTCACGGTTTGTGAGTTCGAGCCCCATGTCAGGCTCTTCGCTAACAGCACAGAATCTGCTTGGGTTTCTCTCTCTCTCTCTCTTTCTTTCTCTCTCTCTCTGCCTCTCCATTGCTCATGTGCTCTCTCCCTCTCTCAAAAGTAAATAAACATTAAAAAATAACACCTCTACCAACTCATTTTATAATTAGGCAAATAACAGATGAATCAGAGATACACACTTTTTAAGTCTAGCCAAACGAAAGGGTGAATAACAACAGAAATCTCTCTTGGAATTGGCTGATTGAAGTCATTTATTTATCAGTTATTGTTTAATATGGGGTTTCATTTAACAGAACCAAAATTGAGCTGTGACAATAGCAGGCTGTAAATTATGAGTCAAGGATTCTCACGTTTTGAAGGATACCTCCTCTAAGTCCTGGTTTAATCTGTGCAACAGTTTATCTATGCAGCCTTTTCTCCTACTTGAGTTTTGAAGACCGGGCTCCCTGGCGAATGCAAGGGCCGTGTGTGCATTCAAACACAATGACGCTCATGTCCGCCTGGCCGTGCTTGTGTTCTCATTGTCCTCCTAGGTGGGAGAAGTGGGTCTCAACAAACAAAACTCTTTATTAAAAAGATGAACTTCAGTTCGAGTCAAAAAGACCTTGAGCTTGATTAGTTTTGGTACCGTTCCCTGCTCGCCGGCGCCGGATGGACCCTTCTGGGGGGACCACAGCTGTGGGCGCATCAACATTGGCCACGGCTCGGCATTTGTAACAAACACATTTTTACCTTTCCCGACACCCCAGCCCTATTGTTATCCGCTGTAAATCTATTAGAAACACACAAGGGCATTTTAGTATGGGCATCGTGCACGAAAAACAGTATTGCCTGCCGGGCTCCGCTTGGCAACGGAAAAGAGGTTTTATTGAAGGAAACGGCACCGGCGAACAGCGAGCGGTGGCGCGGGAAGGTAATTGTGCCTTTAACATTGGAGGCACACACGATCACTTAAGACTAAGACTCCTGCCCCTGCCTCATCCACACCCAAAGGACCTGCTAGACAAACAGCCAGTCGTCTCTCTCTGGGATCAAGCTGTCAACGCAAACTTGAATTCTTTCCCTTTTTCTGAGCTAAGCTCTCCCCCCAGAGCTCCCACGCCTTCCTGAGTGAAAGCTCTGAAAGAGCTCCCTTCTAAATGGCATCACATGCGCAGCGCTCTTCAAACTGACAGAACAAAAGAGCCAAATTACCAAAGTATGGTCTGAGTGACTTGTTAGTTGCGCCAGGTGATTACTTCTTAATGGGCTCTGAGAGCAGCCAGTGGGTTTTGACGCTGCTTAACTAAACCTTGCAGAGTTCTTCCCTGGTTAGTTACTAATTAAGGTTGATTTGCTTAATCAGCTAAACACACTCTAATGAGAGAGAGAGGCGGGGAGACAAGGAGATGGGGCAAAAGATAGTCCCTACTCCTCTCTCTTATCCTTCCCAATTAGTGGCAATGAAATCACTTGGACGAGGAGTCGCAAATATGAATTCTCATCCGGAAGGACTAAACAGTCCTGCTGTTGGGGTGGTGTGTGTGTGTGTGTGTGTGTGTGTGTGTGTGTGTGTGTGAGCGCGCATATGTGTGTGTGTGTCTTCATGGCTTTTTCTCTTCCCCAATTGATGCGATGTCAAATAATAGTCCTGTGTTTTTGAATGCTAGTTAGCCCTGGCTGCTCCCAAAGCCATATTGTCTGCTCCTTCCGCCCTGCTTCCCCCTGACCGTTAATGAATATGTTCAACTGGCCCGGGTCACTTTATTATTCTGACATAATGAACTGGGGGATGTGATTTCCAAGTTCTGAGACTGACACTAGCAGGGTGACGTTTTCACCTCGAGGTGCCCCAACTGTATACTCGACACACTTGGAAGAATAAATATTGATCTGCTTTCTGAGGATGTGCGCCATGTGAAATGTTAATGCTTTTAAATGCCTTTGGACATACAAAGTAGCTATTATTACCGTTATTATTATAAGGTATAAAATCTCAGAGAGTATCTCAGCTTTACCCTTTATCCTCATGATTAGTGCCCATGTGTTGAGTGCCCATTGTGTTCACACCCTCACTCATGAGACTGAAAATAGTGATGACATTGTAAGACAAAGACATTCATTTTGTGACTCCCGAGAAAGAAGGGAAGGATTATTTTCAACAACGATGTGAACATATATTGTTTTGTGAACTACTGTTAATGAATGTTTATTCCCTTGTGGGTCCTTACTTGTTATTGGGCTGGAGATTTTCTACTTGTCTTCCCTACGTGTTTCGTTCTTTTGTACAGAGAGAAGGGGAAAAATGTCATTTAAAAAAATCTTTTGTTTATTTTTGAGAGATCGCAAGTAGGGAATGAACAGAGAGAGGAGGACAGAAGATTTATACTGACAGCAGAGAGCCCGATGCGGGGCTTGAACTCATGAACTGTGAGATCATGACCTGATCTGAAGTTGGATGCTCAACCAACTGAGCGGCCCAGGTGCCCCCCAGAAATTGCCATTTAAAATCATAGTTGGCTATAAAAGTTTGGGGGCCTAAGAGAGATGGGGATAATAACTGAACTTTGGTTTGGGAGAATAATTTCTGAGAAAGTTCGATATTAAAAGTGAGTTTCCCCCAAGCTATGGTGTAGGAGAGAGTCCTAGTTAAATTTCTTTATGTAAGAAAAAGCTAAAGTTTGTGGTTGGGGTGGTACTATCAAGTCTCAAAAATATAGGAGTGAAGTAATATGGCAGAAGGCAAGATCTCAGAATGGAATAATGGCTGATGAGAATGGTCAAGTGACACAGTTAACAATATGGCTATCTAATATCATTTTAAATTGCTCACTAGCTGGTACTTCGATCATAAAGCCTTTATCCCCATTGCTATTTCACTTTTGTCAAACTTCAGTAAAAATCTATTAGACACAATCTATTGTTGATGGCATTAAGAACAAAGAGATTGAAATCACATCCAGTGAAGCCAGCTGAAAACTCAGGTAGATAGATCTGAGTGAGTTGTGGAAAAGATTTTGCAAGGAGCAACTAGGGATTGGGCATGAAGCAGTTTTGCTTTTCTCAAGGATTCTAGAGACCTGAAGAGATTCCTGGGCTGATATCTGAGTTATACATTTGCTTACTTATTAGGTATATTTATTCAAGTACTGGTTATTGAATATCTACTCTATACCAGGGACTTTGCTGGTGGTTTGGGAATGAAAAAGTGACTAGTAATGGTAAGATCTCTGTGCTTAGTACACCTTATCATCATAAGTAATGGGCTGAACCTATATCTATTCTGCAGCAATTTAGAAATTTCTAATAATTTTTTGTAATCCACCCATATTCTAGCATTTCTCTTTTCTTCCCTTCTTCTTCCTTGCTTCCTTTGTTTTAGGCAAATTAGTTTCTTTATTGATTCCTAGTTTTAAAAATTTTGCTCAAGTTGCTATCACGTATAATGCCTCCCTTCTTCTCACCTAGTTAAATCATGCCAGTTTCTCTTTAAAACCTGCCTTGGACATCCTCAGCCCAAAGAAACCTCAAGTTGTTTTCTGATATAATTGATCTGGAGTACACTTCAGACATCACAATTTGTAATAGCTGCCAAGATTAATGTATGGCCGGAGTTGAGAACCACTATCCAAAAGAGGACATATAGGCAGAGTTTAAGATGGTGGGGTAGGAAGATCCTGAGGTTGCCTCTTCTTGTGGGTACAACAAATCTACAACCTCATATGGAATAATTCCCTCTGAAGAGGATGTAGGAACCGGACAAAGAGCCTATACAATAAGGGGTAGCACTGAGATGGGTTGAAGGCAGACTCATGGTCTCAAGGGGAAAAAAATATACCCAAGAGCAGCATTCTACAGATGGGAGTGGACTCAAAGATTCCCTGAGGAGCAAGAGGTTTGAGCTCCACATCAAGAACCCTAAAGTGAGATGAGCCCCCCAAATATCTGGCTTTGAAAAGCAACAGGGAATACATTCAGGAAAGCTACAGAACTAGGGAAAAGGAAGACTGCTCATAATGGGTTTGGGCACTGACTCACTCACCTTGGAAACCAGTGCAAAAATATCAGATCGAAAAGCCCATAAACAATAGATGAAGGAGACCTGCTTACTAATCTTGTAGCACCTGCTGAAGAGGCAGGAGGTAGCTAGGCCTCTCCTCAGGGACTGACACGCAGGAGGAAGCCATTTTTGCTATCTTGTTCTCCCATGCTGATTCTGGCACAAGTGGGGGCCATTTTGGAATCCTCTCTTTAAAATGTGAATGCCAGGAGGCATATCCCTCTGAGAGCCCTGTGCAGCCCTGCCCCTCAGTTGGTCTTACAGCTGATAGGATGATAATGCTGCCCCACAGTGTACCCCCAGCAGCTATGACCAGGCCGTGCAGACAGTAGGCCCGGAGACCAGCACTGCCCACCCGTATGCCTGCAGCAGTCACAGCCTTGTTACAAAAGAAAGGCATCTGCTATTCACACAGGGGACTGCCTTGGAGCATGTGGCTGTGACAGCACAGTAATTGCACTTCTGGGCCCCACAGGACATCTCCTCCATGAGGTCATGCCTTCAAGACTAGGAGACAGAGCTAAACTACCTAATACATGAAAACAAACAGAGTTAGGCAAAATGAGAGGACAGAAGAATGTGCTCCAAATTAAAAAAAAAAAAAAAAGACAAAAACCTCAGAGGAAGAGCTAAACAAAATGACGATAAGCATCCTATTCAGTGAAGAGTTCAAAATACGGGTCATAAAAATGCTTCCTGAATTTGAGCGAAGAATGGATGAACACAATGAGACCTTCAACAGAAAGACAGAAAATACAAGTATCAATCAGAGCTGCAGAATACAGTAACAGAAATGAAAAATACATAAGAAGTAATAAACACCAAACTAGATGATTCAGAGGAACACATCAGTGACCTGGGAGGCAGAGTACTAGAAATCATCCAAACTGAACAGAAAATAGATTTAAAAAAAAAAAAAAAGGATAGTTTAAGGGACATGAGGAACAACATTAAACATACTACTGTTTGCACTGTAGTGGTCACAGAAGGAGAAGAGAGACAGGGAAAGAACAATTATTTTAAGAAATAATAACTGAAGACTTCCCTAATTTGGGGAAGGAAACAGACATTCGGGTCCACATGGAACAGAAAATTTCAAATGAGATGAACCCAAAGAGATCCACAGAAAATCATTTAATAATTAAAATGTCAAAAGTTAAAGATAAAGAGAGACTCTTAAAGCAATTCATTACATTTAAGGGAACCCCCAAAAGACGATCAACTGATTTTGCAGTGGAACTTTGCAGGCCACGAGGAAGTGGCATGTATATCCCAAGTCCTGAAAGAAAAGAACTTCCAACCAAGAATGTCTTAATCTGGTCATGTTAAAATTCAGAACTGAAAGGGAGATCAAGAGTTTCCCAGACAAGGACAAGCTAAAGGAGTTCTTCACCACTACACTGCTTTTTAAAGAAATATTAGGGCACTTCTTTAAGTGAAAAGAGAAAGCACTGATTAACAAGAAAACTTATGAAAGAAAAAAAAATCACACTGGTAAAGGCAAACATAAAGTGAAGGTAATGGATCAACCACTTTAAAGCTCGTATAACAGTAAAAGAACAAAAATTGCTAAATCAACTCTATCTACAATAGTTAGTCAAAGAATACACAAAATAAAAGATATAACATGATATCAAAAACATAAAATGTGGGAGGAGGCAGTAAAAATGTAGTGCTATTAAAATGCATTCAAACTTAAGTGAACACCAACATAAAATAGATTGTTATATAAATAGGTTGTTATATATAAATCTCAGGATAACCACACACACACACGCACACACACACATACACACACACAAACCTATAATAGATACATAAAAAAATAAAGAGACGGTAATCCAAACATAACAAGTTATCAAGTCTCAAGGAAAAAGAACAAGAGAAGAACAAAGAAACAGACAAATTACAGGAACATCCAAGAAACAATTGAGAAAAATGGCAATGAATACCTATCAGTACTTAAATATAAATAGACTAAGTGCTCCAATCAAAGATCTAGAGTGGCTGGAAAGATTTGAAAAAAGAGAAACAATCAACAAGACCCATCTGTATGCAGCTTAGAAGAGACTCACTTTGGTTCTAAAGACACACACAGACTGAAGGTGAAGGGATGGGAAAATATATACCATGCAAATGGAAATGAGAAGAAAGCTAGGATAGAAATATTTTATCAGACAAAATAGACTTTTAAACAAAGGCTATAACAAAAGACAAACAAGAGCATTATGAAATGAATATCTTTAAAGGGATCAATCCAACAAAAGGATATAACACTAATAAATATGCATCCAACATAGCAGCTCTTAAATCTATAAAGCAAATATCAACAGACACAAAGAGAGAAATTGACAATAATAAAGTAATAGTGAGAAACTTTAATACCTCATTTACCTGACTGGGTAGATCACATAGAAAAATAAGAAGGAAATACTGGCTTTAAAAGACATATTAGATCAGATGGAGTTGAAATAAACAGAGAGAACATTCCTTCCCAAACCAGTGACATGCACATTCTTTTCAAGTGCACATGGAACATTCTCCAAGATAGATCACATATTAGACCACAAAACAAGTCTTGATATATTTAAGAGGATTGAAATTATATCAAGTATCTTTTCCAGCCACAACAGTATAAAACTAGAAATCAATTCTAAGAAGAAAACTAGAAAACAAATGAAGACTAAGCAGCATGCTACTAAACAACAAATGGATCAACAAAGAAATCAAAGATGAAATTTAAAAAAAAAATCTTGAGACAAATGAAAGTGACAACACAATGTTCCAAAATCCATGGGACACAGCAAAGCAGTTCTAAGAGGGGTCCCTTGAGGGATACCCCAAGAAATGAGAAAAATCTCAAATAAGCAATCTAACCTTACACACAACTAGAAAAAGAAGAAAATCCGGAGTTAATAGAAAAGGAAATAATAATATCAAAGCAGAAATAAATAGAAACTAAAAAACAATAGAAAAGATCAATGAAACTAAAAGCTGATAAAAAAAAATTGATGAACCTTTAGCCAGACTCATGAAGAAATAGAGAGGACCCAAATAAATAAAATTGGAAATGAAAAAAAAGAAGTTATAACTGATACCACAGAAATACAAAGAATGATAAGAGACTACTATAATTATATGCCAATAAATTGGACAACTAGAATTGCATCAGCAAATAATTAAAAAACAAAGAAATAAAACAACTCCCAGCAAACAAAAGTTTAGAATCAGAAGTCTTGACAGGTGAATTCTGTCAAGTATTTCAAGAAGAGTTAATACCTATCCTTCTTAAACTATTCCAAATAACTGAAGAGGAAGGTGTGCTTCCAAACTTAGTCCACAAGGCCAGCATTACTCTGGTGCCCAAACCAGACAAGGCGTTATAGAACAAAAATAAAGAAAGAAAACCAATATTTGTGTAAGCATAGATGCAAAAATCCTCAGTAAAATATTAGCATACCAAATTGAAGAGTTCATTATAAAGATCAGATACCATGATCAAGTAGTATTTATTTCAGGGATGTAAGGATGATTGAATTGCTGCAAGTCAATCAACCTAATATACCACATTAACAAAATAAAGGATAAAAATCATGTGATCATCTCAATAGATGCAGAAAAAGCATTTGACAAAATTCAACACACATTTATGATAAAAATTCTCAGCAAAGTGGGTATGGGAAAAATGTACCTCAACCTAATAAAGGAGATATAAGTCACCCAAAGCTAACACCACACTCAGCGCTAAAAGGCTGAAAGTTTTTCCTAAGTTCAGGAACATGATAAAGATATCCACTCCCACTACTTCTATTCAGCACAGTATTAGAAGTCCTAACCACAGCAATTAAGCAAGAGAAACAAATGAAAGGCATCCAAATTGGAAAATAGGACACAAAACTGTCACAATTTGCAGATGGTGTGATACTATATAATAAAAACCCTAAAGACTCCACCAATGATTATCAGAACCAATAAATTCAGTAAATTCGCAGTATACAAAATCAGTACACAGAAATCTATCATGTTTCTATACAGTAATAAATTATCAGAAGTTAAGAAAATCCCATTTATGGGGTGCCTGGGTAGCTCAGTTGGTTAAGCATCCAAGTTGGGCTCAGGTCATGATCTCACGGTTTATGTGTTCAAGGCCTGCACCAGGCTCTGTGCTGACAGCTAGCTCAGAACCTGAAGCCTGCTTCAGATTCTGTATCTCCTTCTCTCTCTGAGCATCCCCTGCTCACTCTGTCTCTCTCTCAGAAATAAATAAAATATTTAAAAAATTTTATAAAATCCCATTTGTAAATGGGATTTGTAAATTGCATCATAAAGAATTAAATGCCTAAGAATAAGTTTAACCAAGGAGGTAAAAGGCCTGTAGTCTGAAAGTTATAAGGCATTGATAAAAGAAATTGAAGGTGACATAAATAAATGGAATGATATACGATGCTCATGAATTAGAGGAATTCATATATAAAATGTCCATACTATCTGAAGCAGTCTACACACTCAATGCAGTCCTCATGAGAATATCAATCTCTTTTTCAGAGAACTGGAACCAGTAATCCTAACATTTGTACGGAATAGTGGGAGAATCCAAATGGCCAAAGCAGTCTTGAGAAAGAAGAACAAATTTGGAGGTATCATGCTCCCTTATTTTAAACTATACTACAAAGCAATTATAATCAAAACAGTATAGTACAGGCATGAAAACAGGCACCTAGATCAATGGAACAGAAGAGAGCCCAGAAATAAACCAACACTTACATGATTAATTAATTTACAACAGAGGAGGTGAAAATATACAACAGGGAAAGACAGTTTCCTCAGTCCGTGGTACTGGGAAAACTGACAACTATGTGCAAAAGAACGAAACTGAGCCACATTTTTTAAGCCATATACGAAAATGAATTCAAAATTATTTCAATATTTAAATGTAAGACCTGAAATGATGAAGTTCCTAGAAGGAAACAGACAGTAAGCTCTTTCACATCAATCTGAGTGACATTTTTGTGGATCTCTTTCCCCAAGCATGGACAACAAAAGTAAAAGTAAAGCAATGGGTCTCCATAAAACTACAAAAAAAAATCCCAAAACAAAAACACAAACAAACAAAAAGCTTTTGCACAGCAGAGAAAACCATTAAAATGAAAGGCAACCTACTGAATGGAAGAGGATACTTGCAAATGATATATCCAGTGAAGGTTTAACATCCAAAATATATAAAGAACTCATAGTAACTCAACATCAAAAGAACAAAGAATCCAGTTTAAAAATGGACGGAGGGCCTGACTAGACACTTTTACAAAGACTTACAGATTGCTAGCAGGCATGTGAAAAGATGCTCAGCGTTACTAAACCCTCAGGGAAATGCAAATCAAACTGCAATGAGATACCACCTAGGGAAGGCTGTCAGCTTTGCACCATTGAATGGGATGTTAGCTGTGGGTTTGTCTCACTTACATGACCTTTATTATGTTGAGGTACATTCTTCCCATACCCACTTGGCTGAGAGTTATTATCATGAATGTTAGAATGGCTGTTACCAACAAAACAAGAAATAACAAATGTTGGTAAGGACTTGGAGGAAAGACAACCCTTATGGATTGCTACTAAGAATGTAAACTGGTGCAGTCACAAAGGAAAAAAGTATTGAAATTCCTCAATAATTAAAATAGAACAACTATACAACCCAGCTTCTTGTATTAATTGATAAAAAAGAAAAATCCCTGAAAACACTAATTTGGAAAGATATATGCATCTCTATGTTCATGACAGTGTTATTTGCAGCAGCCAGGATGTGAAAGCAGCCTAAATATCCATTGGTAGATGAAAGGATAAAGAAGATGTGGTGTATATACACACACGGAGAAACACACACACACTGGAATATTACTTGGCCACACAAAAGAATGAAATCTTGTCATTTGCAACAATGTGGATGGACCTAGAGGGTATTTTGCAATGTGAAATAAGTCAGACAGGGAACAACAAACACCATATGCTTTTACTTCGATGTGGAATTAAAAAAACTAAACGACCTAACGAATAAAACAAAACAGAAAGAGGCTCATAGATGCAGAGGACAAACTGATCCCAGAGGGGATGAGAGTATCAGGATGGATAAAATTGGTGAAATGAATTAAGAAGGATGATCTTCCAGTTATAAAGACATGCGAATGAAATATACAGCATAGGAAATACAGAAAAAAAATATTGTAACACATTTGTAGTTTATATAAATATAGAATCACTATGTTGTACCGCTGAAACTAATACAGTGTTGTATGTCACTTATTCTTCAATAAATACTAAAAATTAAAAAAATGTAAAAATTAGAACCCCCCCCACAAAGGTATACATCTAAAATCTTTTTGCTACAGTTTGCTGTGATTGTATTTAACTGAAATATCTGTCTGTTCCTTTACATTTTCTGTACCCTGTCAGAGAAGAGGCCCTCTTCCTTTTATTTTTATTAATTTATTTATTTTTAAAAATTTTTTAAATGTTTTATTTATTTCTAGGAGACAGAGAGAGAGACAGCATGAGCAGGGGAGGGTCAGAGAGAGAGGGAGTCACAGGCTCCGAAACAGTCTCCAGGCTCTGGGCTGGCAGTCAGCACGGAGCCCAACACGGGGCTCGAACCCACAAACCGCGAGATCATGACCCAAGCGAAAGTCGGACGCCCAACCGACTAAGCCACCCCGGCGCCCCGGCCCTCTTCCTTTTAAAGGTGAATGTATGCATCTGGAAGGTGCATCCTTATCTCTTCACCATACCCCAAGACCTGTCTTTATCCACATTATCCCCCTTCCCTATATTTTGAGTTTCACTCTACTGCCCCCTTCCTCTCTTTACATGCATGCCTGGAGGTACCATAGTCTCAGATCCTTCTTGCATTAATTTTTCCATCCATTTCCTCAGAGAAGTCCTCAACACATACTACTTTATTATCCATTCATTCCTTTGTCCTTCACAATTGACTTTCATCCCCATTTGAACGAAACTCATCTTTCAGAGTTTATGTGGTACGGCACGCTATGTGCTTGATAAATATTTGTTGAATGAATACACAAATGAACACACTATTTTCTCCTCACCAAATGGAAGATCTTTAGCCAGTTTTCCCCCTCCTTGATACATGCATGGTTAGTCTGGCCCATGACTCTGTCCCCATTGTCTTTTACATTGAATTCTGATTTTCCTCTTACTATGATGCTTCGTCTAGGATACTTGACTGGGCCCCATTTTTGGAAGAAGTGTTCCATGTGTTTATGGGTGTGGTGGAGGACAAACTTAGGGTTCAGATTAAGTCCCTGATACTTAATAGCTGTATGACTTAGGACACAGTACCCATTTCTTCATATTTTGAAAGGAAGTGATAATAGTGTTCTTCTAAAGGTTGATGTGATGCCCCAGGCCCTTGCAAACCCAGTCAAGCCTCCATTCATATTAGTATTTGTATTCATTCCAGTGGCTATAAACTCCTTATGGGCAGTTGTCATGCTGGTTATTGTTTTTTTTTTTTTTTTTTTTTCCTCTTATTCTATCTATCTTCAAAACTAGCAGTGTTGAGCTTGGGGTCCTTGAAAAATACAAATTGTGAATGAGTGAGCAAATGAATTGTTCCCCTCCTCTTAAAGGATGACCTTTCCCAAAGCCTTGGCTTCAGTTATCTTCACTCTTTCCCTTGCTGACCTCGTTTAATCCCTGAGGATGTTTTGACTTCAGACATTTTTTTTTTCAACCATCTTCTTCAGGTAGATCACCACCAAACCTAAACTGATATCAGACTTAGCTCTTTGTGTCCCTAGATCCAAATTTGCTGTCTTTAATATAATTCCCAAAAGAATATGCTTAAGACATCTCTTTGATACTTTAAATCCCTATGTTTAAAAAATAACTAGTCTTCATTCCTTCTCTTATTATTCATTCTTAGAGATACATGTTATATATTTACCATTTCATATTTATTTATTATACATGTACATTTAAAATACCCTCTTATATAAAATATATATGTCTAACCTGTACATTTAATTTATATATACATATACACACAGAATATATGTATTACACATTTTAATAACCTCCAAAGAGTTCTACATGCTTAGTTGTTTATGGGCTCTAAGATAATGCCACCTGCAAAATATTGTTCTTCCTAATCAGTACCTCAAGTTATTAGCTACTTGCCCCATTGAAATCAAAAATAATAGTGTTAATTTTTAAAAGGCCAGATACCTTAGCTGCTAGTAACTTGACCCTTATTTTAATAGAAAACTTTCTTTTATGTAAACAGTATATATTTATTATGCAAGCAACATGTAGATAAATTTTTATTGTAAAAAAAAAAACCTTAAGCGACGCAGAAGTGTAAAGTTAAAAGCAAAATCCCTACTTCACCACTGACACTTACCCATGCTTACTGTTCTTTACAGAGGTGATTCCTATTATCGGTTTAGGAAAACTCTTTTATAGACCTTTCACTTACATTAATGAACAGATGCACGTTTGATTTTTACTTTACATAAATGCACATTACTATATTTATTAACGTGGACCTGGAATGTTTCCCTTATTAATACATGTTGGAGGGAGGGCTCCCTTAGATTTGCTTCTTTTTTTTTTTTTTTTTTTTTTAATGTCTTATTTATTTCTAGGAGAGAGACACAGAGGGAGAGACAGCGTGAGCAGGGGAGGGCCAGAGAGAGAGGGAGTCACAGACTGAAACAGGCTCCAGGCTCTGAGCTGGCAGTCAGCGCAGAGCCCGACGCGGGGCTCGAACCCACGAACCGTGAGATCATGACCTAGGCGAAAGTTGGACGCTTAACCAACTAAGCCACCCAGGCGCCCCAGATTTACTTCTTCCTAGAAGTCTACTTCTATATAGTATTGCTGTATACCAAAGCCCCATAACATGTTTACACAGGTTTTATTGGTCAATTCTTAAAAGCTACCTTGATGTTTATTTTTTTTCTTGATGTTTATTTTTATTTTATTATTTTTTTAATTTTTTAATGTTTTATTTATTTCTAGGAGAGAGATAGAGACAGCGTGAGCAGGGGAGGGTCAGAGAGAGAGGGAGTCACAGACTCTGAAACAGGCTCCAGGCTCTGAGCCGGCAGCCAGCACAGAGCCTGACGCGGGGCTCGAACCCACAAACCGCGAGATCATGACCCAAGCGAAAGTCGGACGCTTAACCGACTAAGCCACCCAGGCGCCCCCCTTGATGTTTATTTTTAATCCCCCTCAGATGGATAATCTTTTAACTAAATGAGAAAGCACATTTCAAACTTTTCTTTTTTAGCCTCTTTGTGCATGCTTCTTTTCCTATTCCTTACAGTGACACTTCTACTTATCCTCCAAACTCAGTTCAAATGTTAACCTATGCATGGAGTCCTCTACCCTAACTTCATATTACAGTGATATTTTTAAGAGATTCCCCAGTGTTGAGGACAGAGACGGAGGTTTTTATACTCCCACAAAGCTAAACATAGGGTTCTATCTATGTGTGGTATGTTTTGAATCCATGTCCTGCATAAACAAATACATGATTTGTAACTTTTGTTTTCTAACATGTATGCATAGATAGGCTATAAGCACCTTCGAGGTAAAAACATGTCTCAGTGCGTCTTGAGTAATGTCGATATTTGATGATTTGCATGCTAGTACCATATTTTTGTATCATGGACATGAACAAAGATGGAGTTCTTTGATTATCATGTTGGATCAAAAGTGCCCATCAGTCAGTCTAGGAGTCTATCACAAAGAAATAGGGATGGACCTACTAGGATCTCCGAGAGGATTTTGAAGTGAGCTGGATAATCCTAAAAGCAAAGAAAGTAAAAAGTATTCTTCACATGGTTATCCATTGTTTCTTGTTATTTTTGTTGTTCTGCTTTGTTTTTCCCTTTCCAAGACCCTTTCCTCTCTCTCTCTCTCTCCCTTTTTTTTTTTTTTCCAGAAAAGAGAACCCTATCTTTCAATGGAGGACCTGAATGTGGCTTGAGTGGAATGGCCTTGCTCTCCCTGGCTCCATGCACAGAAACATGGTAACACCAGTTCTCCATTGGCTCGCCACAGCAGTTTGTTGTGGGATGGTTATGAGACTCAGCTGGTATCCATGAGGATGATCCCTCCAACTGGACGTAAGCATGCCAGGAGTGAGGGTTCACTCCTCTCTTGTGAGGTGGAAAGATAATGCAGCCTGTGATTGACGGAAGCTCACTTTCCCACCATCGGTAGCAAGCCTGAGAGTAAAGCCAAAACACAGGTCAAATGGCTGAGAAAAGAAGGGAAAGACAGGACACTTAATTCATCATTTGTCCCTTGATTTACTTTTTCCCGAAGCTTGTCTACTCCTGGACATTCTAGATGAGTATCCAAATTCCCTTTACCTAAGGTAGTGGAATTTGTATGCCCTATAATGGAGAGAGACTCAGAAAATTACATAGAAGGTTTAATTAATTTTAAATATTTCTTCTGACTCTATTTTCTTCCCATCTCTTTTTAGAGGATGTATGGTGATGAAATTCTCTAAATTTAATTGTTTAGTCTCTGCTTTCTAACTCCCAAAATGTTCACAGAATGGAAATGTTTAATTTTGTGAAGGTATGCCAAAAATGATCTACAAAAATGGCTTAAAATTGGAGGCTGGATCTTATGCTAAAATGACTGGTTAGAAATCAAAAAACTGAAATGTGGTTTCTGCTGACCTGGTCTTTTATCAGGTTTATTCAATTTACGTCAATGAGGAGAGGGAGACAGGAACTTGTATATATTGACGACCTATTCATTCAATTCCACTATTTCATGAATTTATCCCTTTCATGTAAACATTGTTATCCCAATTTGAAAAAATTTTTAAATCCAAACGATTCTCAGAGTTCCAGTCTTGCACAGTGTTCCCTAGCTGGTTAGGTTTAATAGATGTAAGATTAGAATCCATTTGGGATTCTGACTTTTAAACCATCCTTCTCCACCATCTGTAATGCCATAAAACTGGGATGAATGTTGACTCTATTCTCTGTTCTCAAAGCACATTTTCAACTTTTAGTCCACTGTCTTGACATGTATGGCTTCGTATTATTGTTTTGGGGAATAATAGTCATTTTGGGGGTGAAGTACATTGATCTAGAAAGAGTATGAGGTTTGAACCTCATTCTGGACCTGTGATTTTCCACTAAAGAGTGCTGTGATTATGTGGCTCAAGCTTTCTAAATCTTAGTTTCCTCCTCCATCAAGTAAAAGATAAGGGCCAATTGTCTCTTAAGTCTATGTTGGCACCCTTCTACTGGTAAATGTTTCTCTAGAACACTGTACATCTTCTGTTAGAGACTGGACCACCTGTGTTATGACGATCTGCTAGAGATAGTGATGTCTTGTTCAACTCAGTATTTCCTAACACTGGGCCCAGTGTATGGCAAATAGTAGATGATCAATAAATATTTGTTGAATAAATAGATGAGGGAATGAAGCCTATGCACTTTTGTGTACAGAATACTATGTTTTAGTTTGATTCTTTTTCCCCCAATTGACCAAGAGGATTTGAAATTTTATGGGTGAGAGGTAAAAATACATTAGTGATTGATTTGAGTATTATGGGCTCTATACATCAACATAGATTTTTAAAGAGGGCCTTCTTTTATTCAGAGCTCAGTATAAGCAAAGAACTAACTCAAATTTTTAAAATTAAAGATGTACTTTAGAGTGTAAAATGGTCATCTAGGTGGCCATTGTATTTCAGCTTTTAGACTTGGTAACTGAGCCATCGTGGTGAACCTTCTGTGTGAATGAAGCCTTCCTTAATCGGCTTTTCCTATATTATTTCATCCTGGGAAAGAAAAGCAGTAGTTAAGCCAGAAGCAAGAAGGATAACAGAAAAAGCAGTCTGTGGCCAAAGCAACAGAATTACTTTTTTTTTTTTTTTAATTCTTTCACTTGTGTTCGTGAAGAAGGAAGAAACATAATTTTTTTGTCTTTGTTTAGACATTGAACAATACAAATCACAAGAGCATATATTTTTGACGTACTATTTTTTTGGTGTTCTTTGGAATTTGGACCCTAATTAAAAAATATGTGTTTCCTAGCCCTTCTTACTGTGAAAATCCTTGGCAATATAAACAGATGCACTGGTTGGCTTTTAATTCTGACACCAGACTGTCTGAAATAATAGCTCTAAGAAAGTGTGAATTCTTTTATTCCTCAAGCTTTAATTATAAGTACTTAATTTGTTTGTCTTTCCATTGGTGACTGTCATACCAATCTGGTTTACCTTTCATATGCCTAAACATGGCGTACCTTAGAAGCCCCTCATTTTGGAAAGTTGATTCTGCCTGGGAAGATGGAAACAAGCTAAAAGGTGGAGTTATTTTCATCCTCCAGGGCACCTCCCTGTAATTTAACAATTAAGAAATTAAGTGGTGTTCTAAAAATTTCAGTAATATAGGCTTGAAAGATGACAGAATTGGGATCTTGATAAGCAGTTTGGAAACACTGAATATTTCTCATAAAAGTTTGAAAAATGAGTCAAGTTAATAGCTTACTAACTAACTCATCTTGACCTTTCACAGTCAAAGATGTTCTTCATTTTTTGTGTCCACCATTTTTTACGCTTCAAAACCAATTTGCTGTCACAACGTTTTTAGCCATGAGACTGTGAAGGTATTGTCTTCTGTACCACATGGTGCATTTGTGGAAAAAGTCATCAGTTGCTGGGAGTAGGGATAGTTTGGAGATTGTGCTCAGTCTGATATTCCTGAATATTGTCATATTCCACTTCTGTGGTGGAGAGATGTGTTTTTGTTTTCTCAGGGCAAAAAAAAAAAAAAAAATCCAGGAAAAGCAAATCACTGCTGGAGCTCATGACAAACATAGTGAAGAAAGTCTCAGGCTCTTCATCCAATTGGTTTCTCTCCAAGTCTTTCTTTGTATATGAGATTACATTTTGAGACACTTTCCCCAATTATTTAGGAGCCTAATACAAGAGATATTTACATCCCCTTTGTAAATATGAGGGGAAGAATGATTATGATTAAAATGTAATGAGCTTTATATAAGGAATTACAAAGCCCTCTGTTTTTATTATTTCTGTCCTCATAACAATCCTAGGAGTAATTGTTATTATTCGTATCCTGATTTCAGAGATGAGGAAGCTAAGATTTAGTGAGGCTAACTAACCAAAGCTCCCGGAGATAGCAGCTGTGGTAGCAGGGATTTGAACACAGGAAGGGCCAGAGTATTTACTCATGTCCCTGTCGCTTGCTAGACATTAAGATACCTAATGCTTTACACACATAACTTGTTTCATCCTTCCTGAAAATGATTAACACGGGGAATATGTACCCATTATACAGATGGGAAAACTGAAACTTTGCCCGAGTTATTTGCCCAAGCTCGCTCAGTTCATAAGCAGTGGTGATGGGCTTAGCACTAAGGTTTGCCTCATTTCAATAACCCTGTGCTCAGAACCTTCTTTTTAAACTGCATAAAAACATTTGTTTAGGGCTTTAGAGTTTATTCCCTAAATCCACTAGATAGCACACACACACAAAACCTTCAGTGCGCAGTGCTTTAATAAAGTACGATGCCCATAAGACTTGAGATAAGGGTAAGAGCTGGCGATGTGTGTATTACTGTTTTTAACATTTTTATAACAGAGATGAAAAAGAGTCTTGCGGGATATGCGTCTCGTTTATACTCCTGAAGACAGTGTAACATCTCTTCAGGAATGGTGGGAAAAATACCAGGTGACACTCTCTGGATCTTTTTGCATAAATGCAGCTACTCTTTTGCCCATTTTTAAAAACTTTTTGCCCCCATAAACATAAAATTTGTTTAGGTGGCATTAGACTTTTGAGGATACAAAATTTCAACATCCCCGGGGTTCCATGGCCATGCTTTGGGGCAAGACCGTGGACAGCAGTGACAGCTTCTAAGTTGTTTCCTGTTTTTCTTGGTCTCATTGCAATCCTTGCCAGAGCTTCCCTCCTTCTCTGCTGCTGCATTAGTAATGCAAAATGAAATTCATTGTGCCCATTATATCTGTTAAATGGTTTCCATTTTAACTTGAGAAAAATGTATTGACGTTCATGTGTTTGGCATGGAAAATGTGTATATCTATCGAAGATAGCAACTTGTCTGTTGGAATTACAGTGCATTATGTATAATGCTGCTTTTAGCTGTGCATGTACATTTCCTGGAATCTTATTGTGTCAGAGCTTGGAAAGTTTACACAAGCATTGGTAATCTAATTTTCGTCTGGTGGGTGGCTGTGGAAATATGGAGTATTTGAAAAAGCAAATGTCTTGGCCATCTGTGCCAGGGAGTCGTTGGGTGACAGGGGTGTCTCGTCAGGTGGGGTAAAAAGCATCCATCAGAAATAAATGTTTTAAAAATATTGCCCCAGGCCTCACCTAAATATTAATTTCCCCAGGAGCAGAAAGATATAACCATTATCGCGACACGGTTTTTAGCTTGTTTCTGGTTATTATTTTTAGGGATTCTAATTGTAAGGTTGAGGAATCTGTTTTATCTTTCTCCTGCCTCTTAACGATAATCCTTCCCTAGACCGCACTGCTTCCTATGTCTTTTGTCTTCTGCAGACGTGAGTCTTTGGCTCATGAGCATCTTGTTAAGGTCTGTTGAGGATTAGGAACTGTGACACAATTTTCTTGCTGAGTCTTTTTATGGGGGATTTTTCAGTTGGTTTGTCTTGGAGGTCTTTGAAATGTCTTCTATCAAGCAATGATTTTCATTTTTCTTTGTTCTGCTCAAAATTGGGGTTGTATTTTGCTCAACTGTTCCTGGGGTCTAGGTAATGAATTGTATTATTTAATAGGCAAGTGTGAAATTCTTTGTGCAGTGCCTCTCCTGCTCTGTGCCTCTTAGAGTTGCTTAAATCCTACTCACTGCACTGCTGCTGAACTGTGATGTAGTTTTGTTTTTTAGCTCTGAGTACATTTCAGTCATCCATCGGAAAGCAGCGTTTCTTAACTTCAGTGCTATTGTCATTTGGGGCAGGATAATTCTCTGTTCTGGGGGACAGCCCTGTGCACGGTGGACTGTGTGGCCGCGTCCCTGGCCTCCACTCACCAGATGCCGGTGGCATCTTCTCCCAGCGTCTCCAGGTGTTCCTAATGTCCCCTGGGGGTGTGTGCGAAATCACTCCATTTGAGAATCACTGATCTAAAGCAAGGTTGAAAGACAAGGCTGGCGTGATGTAAAGGATTTTCCATAAAAAGCACTGAACTCAAGCAATGCAATGACAATGCCGAGAGAGCTTTGTATCTGGGAGAATATTTGGAGGAACTATATCACACATCCCTGGAGAAAATACTGTAATAATTGTCTATAGTTTCTTAGACTGAGTAACAGAGGAGGTAAGGGTCACCTTTTAACTGCTTTGCTTCTGATCTGCTAATTATCTCCTCACCCTGTGATGCCTTTTATCTCCCTTCTATGCAACTTGACTCACATAAGGAAGATTCTAATTCTTCTCAGATTTCCACCTTAACTACTTTTCTACCCTAACCTCCCTGCTCTTGCGTACCCCTCCCTGGTTTTCTTTGGCTCAAATGGGAACATGGTGCCCATTTATTTCTTTAATCCACTTCACCACCTAATAATACACCTCTTCTGAGGACGGGTTTTAACAAGACGCTTTCTACTCTGTGATGCACTCTGGTAGAGAATTCATGTTTACCATGATGAGTAACCTCTGTTCCCCCTGAAAAGCTGGATGCCACTCACCACTGCAGTGCAGACTTACACATTTAACTCTCGTTTCACTTTTTCTCAGCGCCTCCTTGAGTGTTGCCTCTGTTGTATTTTAATGGCGGTCCTATGGGCCTCTCAAAAGGGCATCTATTTGCTACCGAAATTGCAATTAAGATAACATGCCAACGAATGAAGTAATCCCACTCATCTGATAACCGTATCGAGATTATTCTTTACTCTTTTAAATGATGCGAGCACTGTGGAGGTATGCTAACAAATCTATTTGATCAATATATGGGATATAAAACGACAAGATTGACTGATGGATAAAATGGAACTGACAAACAGGCTGGCAGCCAGCTGTAAGTCTCTTTAGGGCAAATGCAATTAACTTAGAATAATAGACTCAAAGTTGATGGTTAGAAATGCATTTTTATTAACAATCACAGCCTGAATCATTATGCTCTTATGAATAAGATGCTACTTATATTTTGTGCATGTGTGTGCATGCATATATAAATACATATACATATGTCTCTGTACGTATATATCCATGCCTCTCACATTCCTGTGTGCTCTGCTTACCATTTGGGTGGAAAAGTTGATTTTTAGAATAATGTACTTTTAAAAGGAAATTCATTCATAAATTGTCTCCAGGTCTATAAATTCTGAATATTCTCCCAAATTACATATATAAAAATCATGCTACTTATCTGGTGCTATTAGACATAAAGCCAGTGAGCCCCGGTCCCAGAACTGCTGGTCCTTTGGGGATTTGGAATTGCAATCAGGGATTTACAGATTTCATTTTGAAGAGGAGAAGTCATTACTAGAAACCTAAGCTCATTTCCTCTCCTTTAATAGCTATTTTAAATCATTCATTTAGAAAATACATTAACTATTTAGGGTACTTGCAATACGTTTCTCTTGGTATTAAGTCTGTATTTTTCTAAGAGTTTTTTTTCCCCTAAAATTATTTCAAAAGGAGGGAATTAGGGTAAGAAAAGACCAAATGACATTTTAGTGGTATAAAATTACTTTTGCATAACATTATTCTCTGACTGCTTAAGAGGATGCAATTTAAAACTTTAAAAACATATTACAATATTATTAGCAAACTCGTTTAATAGCATAGAGATGAAGAAAGGTGGGTGACCCTTGGAAAATCACAAACTAGACCTCAAATCTGATTAAGATATGCCATATGGCTCACAGCCTCTTTAAGGGAATCTGTTAATAAATTAAATAGAAAACAGTTTTCATTCTGTACTAATACTTAATATTGATTTCAACCTTAACCAACAATTGAGTCGTAAAAGGACAAAAGACGATAGGAACGGATAAGTAACTTTGATTTCTACAAAGAATTCTGAGTATGGAGTCTTGCATAACACTGCAAACTGCTTTATATATATATTTTTTTCAAATGCAAAATAAAGCTCCCTGAGTTATGTAATTGCTATTCTTCAAAAGGACATCATGAAGGTTGACAATTTAAAATGTACTCTTCCTGTCACCATCCAATTTTTTTAAATGTCTACTGCTGGTGTTAAAAACAATCTCCGCAGAGAGGGCTGCCATTGCCAATTTAGGACACTGGCTTTGTTATTAGCGTAGGCATATTAGATCATCTCCTTGCTCTTCCTGCCTGCTTTGTTCTTTTGATACGGCAGGGAGCTGAAATTGACAACAGCCTACATTTATATAACAATAACTTGCATTGTTAAATATATATGTGTAGATAGAGAGTTCTTTTATTCCCCAAAGATATCAAAGTTCACTCCACACCATGAAAAAACCCACAGAAATATGCAGATGCTTCTGGGGTAAACCATGGCAACTATTTAAAAGCATAAAGCATTGACAGCCTTAGGATTCTGGAATAGTTCATAGTCATTTTTAATTTTTGAGATTTTCACCCCTTCAGAAAATTTGTTTCTTCTGTTTAGAAAAGGATAAAGGTCACACTTGGTTACCTGCGTGACAAATCAGAAGCAGTTTAGGAAAGTGAAGGGGGTAGTAGTTGTCTGAATCTGCATACTTGAAAAACAGTACTGTTGTAAACACAAGGTCAAGTAGGCTGCTTTGTATCACTGTGGGATCCATTGTATCCCTTAAAACCACACACAGTAAATTCAGAGGGAAGAGTCTGATGACTGGATGGGCACCCCTAAAAATAGGGTTAACAGATTTAGCGAATAAAAATGCAGGATGCTCAGTTAAATTTGAATTTCAGATAAACAATGCATACGTTTCTGTAGAAGTATGTCCCATGCAATATGTAGTACATACTTAATATTTTAAAAATTTGCGTTATTTATAGGAAATGTAAATTTAACGAGGTATTCTCTATTTAATCTGGCAGGCCTAACTATAAAAACAAGGCTTTGTGGACTGTTCAGAAAGTATTTTATAATTGGGGTAAAGAAAGTTTTTAGAGAAAAAAATAGCATTTTATCTTTTTGTTATTCTTAAAACGAACTCACCAACTTAAAATTTTATAAAACCCTTCCTTACAGAATAGTAATACACAATATTAGATTTAGACGTGACTTTGCTAAAAATTGTGAGTATAGGTCCTGGACAGAATATTTTCGAACAATATAAAGGCTCAGGTTATATCATAATAATTGGTACATGGCTATCTGTCTTCCTAACTGCCCATAAAGGATCAAGAATTTTTTAAAATTGAGTTTCCGCAGGGGCGCCTCGGTGGCTCAGGCAGTAAAGTGTCTGACTTCGGCTCAGATCATGATCTCACCGCTGGTAAGGTTGGAGCCCCTTGTCAGGCTCTGTGCTGATAGCTCAGAGCCTGGAGCCTGCTTCCAATTCTGTGTCTCCCTCGCTCTCTGCCCCTCCCCCACTTGTACTCTATCTCTCAAAAATGAAAAAATTAAAAAAAAATTTTTTTAATTGATTTTCCTGAGAACAAGTTATGGTGCCAAGCAGATGGTACGAGTTCAGTCCATACTGCTTCAGTGAATATAGTCTCTGACCACCAAATTTATTTTCTCTCCTTTCTCCTAACCTTCTCTCCTTTTCCTGCTTTTCAGACAAATGATAGTTTTCTCTCTACATTTTAATTTCTATTTTGAGATATTCTTCAACGTATACAGGGCGAAATGCCATACTGATCTAGCAGGAGGTATGGGCAGTATTTCTCTAGCAGTATTTCTTACAAGGATGGGACTAGATTAGGTCTGGATGGTTAGGGGTCCTTCTCCTGGAGATGGGGAGAATTAGTGAGATAATTTTTTGATCCTACCAGGAAAGACATATTATAGAAACATTAAACTTAAGATATTTAACTGTACTCTTGAGCACTTCATATGTATTCTTTATTATGGAATGCATATTATCTATTATATGAAGGAGTTAAGAATTTTCTTAGAGGATTTTAAATATACAGCATTTTTATCTTAGGTGCTGAACCAACTTTGGAAGCATAGACCCAAGCTGCAAATCTGTTGTATTAAGATTGTAACATTACCTCTCTTTTGAGATGTGAAATTTTAAGATCCTTTAATAGCAAACAGTAAGTCTTTACATCCCCATCATCATTATTATTGATTTTTTTTGTATTGTTTACATGCTTTCGATATGTCCTAAAGAAATACAGTATAAAGTGAGAGAGGTATGGGGTGAGAGTTACAACAAGCAGAGTAAGATAGATCCTTAAAGAAGATTCAAGGTTCCAAACACACAGAATAAGATTATGGTTATCAAGAAAGCAGAAACCAGAAGTATTCATCAAGTACAAAACTAACATCAAATTTATAGGGGTTTTTTAAGTGTAAGTTTCTGTCGTGTGTGTGTGTGTGTGTGTGTGTGTGTGTGTGTGTGTGGTGCAGGGAAGCTTACTCTCTTTTTTGAGATTAGATTAGAAATTACATTAATAACATCTAGATGATCAAACTAAAAGTCCAAAGAAGCCAATTTAATCCATCTTTTAATTACTTCAAGGGTAGGGGGAATACTGCTATAGGAGATGGACTAACATTTATCAAGCATCTTCTATATTCAGGCACTTTTTTTCTCAGGTAATGGGAATACTTATCTATATCTCTGACCTAAGGACTCTTTGTTGTTGTTTTATCAATGCTTAATTTTTATGTGTTTTGTAAGCAGTCTCTACACCCAATGTGGGGTTCAAACTCACAACTCCAAGATCAAGAGTCACATGCTTTAGCAACTGAGCCATCCAGGTGCCTCACGACCTCAGGACTCTTTGACTCATGGTTTACAGGGAGAGATATACAAGGAAGCAAATGATTGCAGCACATCACAATGAAGTGTGATAAAGACATAGAATCTTATACAGACATGGTCTCACATAGAATGTTATCAACCTTATAATGCAATTGTAGGAGTGTCTTCACTGGGAAGATAATGCTTGAATTTGGCTTGGAAAGAATGCATCAACTGGCCCCAAAAAGTTACAAAAACCATGTTGTGTAGAGGGCACAACAATTACCTGAGTGTTGAGTTATGAAGCAGCATCAGAAGGAGGTACCTGGTTTGACTGGAGAGTAAGGTTCAGGGTAGTAAGAATTCCAGGAAACAGGACTAGAGAAAGAGACATAACTCAGAACTTCGAGGCCTTGAGCATCATCAAAAGGAGAATTTAAAGCAGAAAAATGGTCAAACTTAGAAAGGGAATCCTGGCAGCAGATTGGAAGGGACTAGGTTAGGTTAGAAGAGCAGTGTTGAGACCCTTACAATCAATAGTCCAGGCAAGAGGTAATGAAAGCTTAAACAAAGTGTCAGTTTGTACTTAGAGATGGGTAGGATGTAACAAATTCAAAAGTTAATGAATCGAATCATTCAATAGCTGGACATTCTGGGGAGAGGTGATAAACCTGGTTAATACAAAACAGGATTGTACTGAGATGGGTGCCATATGTGATGTGTTTGCTGGTGGTGACCTCTATGACTCAGATGAAAGAAAATCAAGAGAAGGAACGTGAATTAACTTTTTGGATGGTAAGTCAGCTTATAAGGAAACAGACCAGGTAGTTTTATGTATATTATTTCAATGGACAACTTTACTGCCATCTTTTTTTTCTTGTGGAGTATTATCCCATTTGGCTAAAGAAGGAACCAAATGGCAGAAATGTTAAATGTACTGTTATAAGTTCACAGAGCTAGAAAATCATGGTATGGAGGTCCCTCTTCAAGCCCATCAAACCACAGAGTTCCTGATCTTCCTTTTAAGATGCATAGCATCAGGTTGACTTCAGACTGATGGGTGTGTTTTGGACAAGGACTTAATTTACATCAGCCACGCTTTAAGTAGGAAGTGGTTTCAAAAGCTCTGTATCTTTCAGATTTCCTAACCAGTTTGAAAGAACAGAACAGGTTTGACTTATTCATTCACTCAAGATTTATTGAATGCCTTCTTTCTCACTTTAGCCATAATTTGTTGCTATTTCAGGCTGTAGTGTTTAAAGGAAGGAACTTACCATGTTGTCCAAGTATGAGCATTGGTTTAGATGCATTGTAGGAGACAACTACCAGATGCTGCCATTGTTGTGACAACCATGTCCCAAAAGAAAAGGGAGAAGAAAATAATGAGGTTTCAGGTTTTCCCATCATCTTTCTTTTTTGCTTCATCACCCTTTTCTCTCTCTCTTCCATGCCTGCCCCTATAGGTCTAAGCAAAAAATTTTTTAAAATATGTATCACTGCAGGTGCCCCTGCTGTGCAAATGGAAAGAAACGTAATGTTTTGGCCACGGGAAAGTGGCCAAGCTCAGAGTATCAGCACGTTGAGAGTCATCCTCCGTTTATTTCCCCCTTTCCCTTTTTTGGATGTTGATGAGACACTAGTGGGGTCTGAAGCCTGTTTTCTCCTTTCTGTATTTATTTTGTTAAGATTAGAGTTGCTAAGATACGGTAGTTATTTAAATTGTAACCACCGATGCCAGTGGTCATAAAATAAAGAACTAAAATTCCTTTATTTGCTAACTCTAATGAAAAACATTCCTGAGGGGACTGGGGAGTGTTTTTAGAAACAAAAAACAAAACAAAACAAAACAACAGAACAAAACAAACAAACAAACAAAAACCCAGTACGCCAAGTGGCCTGTGTTATAGCACATAATTCAATCCACTAGTCCAGCTAATGTTGAACTATTTCAAGAGACAACTTCTGGTTTCAAGGTTTTTTTTTTCTTTTATTCTTAAATATTACTTTTAAACAAAGGGAATGGTCATGTTCTGCAAATTTTATGTCCCCTCTTCTATTTAGCTGTTTAAGCCAAGGGATTCCCCCCCTCAATTTGTTGCTAGTTAATTTCCTCTCTTCCATACATATTTTGAGTGATTTGAAGTTTTAGCACTTGCTCGCAACTTCTTGAGTTGAGTCTCTTAATTCTTCTCATCTGGTGTAGCTAAAGGCCTCAGTCTCTCTCATTTATTAATTATGCTTAGTCCATAATGTGTAAATTACTTGTAATTTTATTGAGGTCAGTGACATGTTTTAGGTAATTGGAAAGAAGCCACAGCCGGGTTCAGATTTTATTGTTATTGACAAGAAAACATTGTTTTTTCTTTATAATGGATCTTAAAAACACCACTCAGAATGTTTTCCAACCAAATTCAGTCGATTCTGGGACATTCCTTTAACTTGGTGGTAAATATTTTTCAACTAATGCTTAAAAGCCATTAAACTATTTGGGTGGAAAAATAGTCTCTGTGCAGCCCATTTGGCAAAGGTTTGTTCTGTGAATGTGTGCAATTTTAAATTACTGTATGTTTTTATTTCATAAAAATTTCCAGCTTCCCCACTACACTCCAAATACCAATATCCAGAGTTTCCACTGGCAATTCTTTGTTTGTCCTGGAAGCATCTTGCAATTTGGGACCAAGAAAGTACTGTTTTCCCTTTGGATTTATTGACATAAACATATGCATTTCTTCTTCAGCACGCAGTTCTTTGCAGAGGAAGCTAGGTTTAATGGGCAGGCTGTCAAATAATAAGAAGGCTGTATCAAAACTATGTAGCATGTTTGGCTGAAAAAGTGATCCTCAGTAAATTTTCATCTATTTAGAGAAAGATAAACTATGGAATAGTGACCTGTCCCAATGTGATTTGATTAAAAGTAATGTTTTCTGAAATTGCCATTTAAACACCTTGCCAGAAAGATGGAGAGAATATGCTGTACACTATTGAATTGTATTCATTAAGCCAAACGTGTAATACCCAGTGGAGCGTTATTCCACAACAAGCTTGTGGTTAATTGTAATTCCATTAGAGAGATTGCAAAAAGGAGGTTTCTGCCCACATCTTTGGAGACCAAATGACTCCTTGGGTTCTGTGGTTATTGCTGTCTCAGGATTTTGAGATGCCTGTGCTTTGGAGAGTTCCAGTTCTACCATCTGAGTTCTTAGAACTTAATGTCCAGAGGTGAAATGATTTACCACAGTCTTCAGTCTTCACAGCCAATATTGATACAATGTTGATCCACCTACTGTGTGCCAGAAACTGTTACTGACTCTGTGGATACAATAGTAAATACGACACACAGTCTTATTTGTCCAGAATTGAATTTTGTCTGACTCTGCATACTGAGGTCTAAGAATATAGATACATCAGGTCTCTGTCTACTTGTATATAATAGTTGGTATATTGGATTGATTTATTGCTCTAAAATTGCCCTCAAATAGCATTTTATCTGCAGGCCCTTGCTCTGGCTTCTGTTGGGTGGCGTATACATCCCTGCTTCTGTTTGGAAAATTTAGTGTGTCTCACCACTTGGCCAAGATGTAGGCTATACTAAGAGCAGTGTACTTGCAGATAGGAGCTCCTACCTTTAGCATTGAGAATGTCATGCCTAAATAGTTGTTGGTCCAAGAAAGATGAGAGACAGGTGGAGCAGACCTGGACCCATTCTGTAGCTTTGACCAGAGTCCTGCTGCACCCAGCCTAGATAAACCAAACTGCAGCTGACTCAAAGATATTGTATATCTTGGGGCACCTGGGCGACTCAATTGGTTGAGGGTCTGACTCAGGTCGGCTCAGGTCATGATCATTTGGTTAGTGAGTTCGAGTCTCATGTTGGGCTTTGCACTGATAGTAAAGAGCCTGTTTAGGATTCTCTGTCTCCTTCTCTTTCTGCCCCACCCCTGCTCAAATTCAAAAATAAATAAACATTAAAAAAAATTTTTTTTTAAGATACTGCATATCTTGCTTGCACAAGAAACAGATTCTCTGTTATTTGCCCTTGAAATTTTGGGTGATTTGTTATGCCAAATGATTATGACAATATCTGACTGATAACGGATGGCTAACTCTGGTTCCATAATCAGTATTTTCAAAATATCATTCTGCATAGGTGAGGAGCTGATCTGAAGGAAGACATCTCCATTGTTCTTAATGAAGTCTTTTGGCTCTATGCTAGCTTTGAAGATACAGTTTGACTTTATAGCTTGTGTAGGTTTGAAAAGATTCAATCAAGTTATGAGTCATGTGTAATTGATCAGTGCCCAAACCTGTTACTTGGTGAAATAGAACAAAATGGAATGTTTTTGCAAACTTGAAATAATTTATGAAGTGGAGATACACATAGTCTGGGTGGAACTCTTACCCAATATATCACTTAGGCTTAACATTATATATATATATATATACACACACACACACACACACACACACATATCACACACACACACACACACACACATATATATGTTATATCACTTAGGCTTAATATATATATATATATATATCACTTCCTGTGATTTATTGCTGGGGTATGGTGGGGCATACCAGTGTTCCATAAACTTTTTATGAACAGATACATGACCTTTTCTTAATTGATGATGGGAGTGAGGGGTAAGTCTCAGGTGATAATATAAGCTATAATAATAATATTTTTCAAATGGATTATTAAGTAGTTCACTTATGATAAGTTGGAAAGTATTAGGTTAGAAGTATGATTCATGAGTTACAATCTTAAAAGTCGAGCAAAGCCAGGAGAAGAACATAAATCAATAAAGTGGGCATGGTAATAGGAGTATGACATCCACGGCAAACTAGAGAACTTGTGCCCCATTTATAAGAGGTAGCTACTTGGCTCCAACTGGTTTTGCCACACAAGTCCTGTTTTGCCTTTCGTTTATTCAAAAAAAATTTGAATATGTCCCTATTATGCACCAGGAACTGTTACAGATTCTGTGGGTGAAATAGTAACTAAGACAAGCAAAAATCTTCGTGGAATTAATATTCTAGTTCATGAAATGGACCATAAAAAAAAGCTAAATATGTAAAATGAAGAGTATTTCAGATTGTTCTGTGTGCTAAGGAGAAAAAAAGAAAACGAAGAGGAGCAAGATAACATAAAACTCCAACAAGCCTATGTCATAACCCATTTAGAGAAGGTTGAAACTGTTGTAAAAAAAAAATACCTGAAAGAAAAAAATTCTTCCCCAAGAGATAACAATATTTAAATATATTAAAAATGCAAAATCATGTCCAAAGACAAAACAAAACAAAATCCAGAAGAATTTCTATTCTGGTCATTGGTATAATAGAAGTAGTTCAGCAGAATTTTAGAAAAGAGGTTAACAATGCAGGGATAAGATTAATCTGTAGAGTCTGATGCAAATAGGAGGTGTTTAGTAGGCATATTCATATTTTTAATTCTCTTTTCAGAATATTAAGTTTTCATGGCAATTGTACATAACAAAACCTAGTTTTGGTTAAAAAATTATATGCTAAGTAGTAATGATAAAACATTAGTGTCAATTGCATGATTTTAACAGCTGTAAATTCTTTATTTGAATTCTTTTGAATTTAATGGATATATTAAAGTCATATTTTATGACTACTTAAAAGAATCTTTAAAAAAAAGCTCAACCCCAGACATTCTAAAATTACTTATTTTTATGTAATCTGTGCAATTATTCTCAATTATTATTTTGGTTTATGTAAGTTTTACATTATTATAAACAGATGTGAGTATGAATGGAAATAACGTAATCCATCTTAGATACAAAGGATATAAGAGGACAAATAGCCTTTTTTGGGCTTTCCTTCCGCCAAACATTGGAGAAAATTAGTTTTCACTCAGAAGGCTTTGGAACAATAAATAGAAGTCCATTTTCCCTAATGGTGAGGGGGCAGAGGTAGTACATTTAAAAACCAAAAAGTGAAAAGCAATTTTCTTCTTTGAAATCAGTGATCAAGAATCTTGAGATTCTGGGGGTGCCTGTGTGGCTCAGTTGGCTAACCATCTGATTTCAGCTCAGGTAATGATCTCATGGTTTGTGGGTTCAAGCCCCACGTCGGGCTCTGTGCTGACAGCTCAGAGCTTGGAGCCTGATTTGGAAGTACTGTAATCTCACATCCACTCTGACTCAATGGGGATGTCCAGTCATTAGTAGTAGTTAATATGTGATTGGTTTCCCATATTCTTCTATGCATGATTTATGCATATGCAACATTCTCCATTTTTATTTTAAAAATGAGAGGTTATGGGGCGCCTGGGTGGCTTAGTCGGTTAAGCGACCGACTTTCACTTAGGTCATGATCTCGCAGTTTGTGGGTTCGAGCCCCGCGTCGGGCTCTGTGCTGGCTGCCAGCTCAGAGCTTGGAGCCTGTTTCAGTCTGTGACTCCCTCTCTCTCTGACCCTCCTCTGCTCACGCTGTCTCTCTCTCTCTCCTAGAAATTAAAAAATAAAATAAAATAAAATAAAAATGAGAGGTTATTATAGGCACTGGCCTCTATGTTTTCCCACTTCAACATTTCTCTTTAATATTTTCATATTATTTCTGTGCATTCAACCAGTAATAGACTTAAAACATTTAGATTGTTTTCTGCAGTGTTATAGTAATAATTTTTTTAATTTTATAAACATTTATTCATTTTTGAGAGATAGAAAGGGACAGAATTTAAGCAGGGAAGAGGCAGAGAGAGAAGGAGACACAGAATCTGAGGTAGGCTCCAGGCTCTGAGCTGTTAGCACAGAGCCCACCATGGAGCTTGAACCCACAAGCTATGAGATCATGACCTGAGCCGCAGTCTAAAGCTTAACCAACTTAGCCACCCAGGAAGAAAATTAGTAATAATTTTTGCAATGAGTGGGGAAGTAGCTTGAAGAAGAGAGACATGCATGGGAAAGTGAGGGAGTAATTAAAGGTATACAGTTAAATTAATGAAAACAGTAAGCATGGAAATCTTCAATTATTCTCATCCTTTGGTGGCATGGAAGTTATTTTGAGAGAGGTCATTACAAAGAAGAGTAAAAGGAATTTAAAGTATTAGTAAACTATAAGATAAAAAAAATAGATTATACTGGGGTGCCTGGGTGGCTCAGTCAGTTAAGAATCTGACTTCAGCTCAGGTCATTATCTCACAGTTCATGGGTTCGAGTCCCACACCACATCAGGCTCTGTGCTGACAGCTCAGAGCCTGGAGCCTGATTCAGATTCTGTCTCCCTCTCTCTCTGCCCCTCCTCTGTTCACACTCTGTCCCTCTCTGTACCTCAAAAGTAAATAAATGTTAAAAAATATATTAATGATTGGTCATTTTTCTTTGTGAAACAAAACTATGAGAAATATTATGTAATTTTACAGGCATCACAAATACAGAAATAAAAGAACCAAAGATAAGTGTGGGCTGTTCTTGACATTTGGTTAATAATAAGCAGATGTGGAAGGAGCAAGTTGGTTCTGTGATTCGTGAGTCCTCTTACAAGAGTCCTCTTCCTCAACTCTGCCTTTTGTACCCTCTGAACTTTGGAAATTAGGAACAATGCACATCCATTGATGGAAGCCTCCATCACTGTGGAAACTGTTCTAGCACCTTGGTTATATGGAAATTGTAGATCCTGGACATTTTATAAAAAGAAACTTTATTGCATGGAGCATTAGTGAAATTTTTTAATGCATAATTTAGAATCAGGATCTACTCCCTCTTGTCTCTCCATGAGAATGGAACTAATTTACAGATGTAATAATACCGCCCCCAGTTTATTTTGAGTACAAATAGTAATAATGTATTGAGAAGTCAGGGATCTAAGTAATGGGGCAAGAAGAAGCAAGGTCAAATAATTGTATCTATTAATTTCTCCATGATAAGGAAACTCTTTAAGATAGGTCCTAGTAATGAAGATGGAAGCCTTAAAACCTTAATTATATTATACATTTTTTGCAAGTAAAAGTAGAACCATCGTATACAAATCAAGATAATGTGTATCTCTGTTACAAGTTTTCTGGGACATGCAGAAGTGCACTGGTTGTTTGAAAGACATGGTTTGGCCTCTTCATCAACCCTTCCTATCATGATCATGTGTATAAACTAATTTCTAAGGTTACTTTAAGATGGAATGTAGACTGTAAGTTGTAACTATTCAAAGGTTATGATTCTAATTATAATTTAGGGAAGTATATTAACTCTTGGATCTTGGACCCAGTTGTTCAGTTAGTTCTTCTAAGGGTTGGATATTCGAACTCAAGTGACTTTAAAGAAATTAATACAATATTGGAAAACCTATGTCACTTCCTGTTCCACCCATAAACTAAATAATGCATTATACAGGAAAGCCTGAATTTGTGGGATATGTCCCTTATTTTTTAGAAATATGGAGGAGCAATGGAAAGGATACCATGACATTATTGTTTTCTAGTTTATTCTTACTGTGAGACATTGCCCTGTTAAGTACTTACTTTCAAGTTAAGCACTGCTAACATGTTTAATATCTTAATATACTATTTCGATTCAAAGTAGATAGGCTATTTCCCCTTTGTTAACAACTAAATAAACTTCTTAAGATGGATACTGGGATTTTAGGAGATGCTTTCAGTTCCTTGGGAAATGGATTAAAACTTGTCCCCACTGTGAAACCCAAGGAAATTGTAGGTTAAGTAAATAAGAAGACAACATCGGTGGAGGAGGAAATAGCCGGTAAGTATTCTAAAATACAGAGATTTCATGGTGAAAATAAACACCATAGAGCATAGACTATGAAAGAAGAAAGAATATTTGTACAGTGTTTATGAAAGGGTGAACTAGTCCAGCTTTTCTAGAAAGTAATTTGATAATATATGTCATGCTTATTGTGGAGAACCTCGTTAACTATGATTTTTGTCTTCCCAGAATCCTCCATCAATATTGGGAAGAGGTTTCTTTGGCAAATTCTTCTCAAATTCTTAACACTTTTTACCTCTGGTCACTCAGGACACTTCAAGGAGACTTCTTTGGGAATTTGTTGATAGAGCTAACAGGGAAGAGCCTTTCTTTTCGGATTATGAGCTTTAAGGGAATAGGTTTAGGACTGTCAGTGACCATATTTCCTCTTGAAGACAACCTATTAGTGGTAGAAGTCAATAATCAAAAAAGAAATCATAGACAAGCAGAGCTGTAAGATAAAAGGAAGAAAGGAGGGATAAAAGGAGAGGGAAGGAAGGAAATTGGAAAATAAATTTGAAGAAAATGTAACTTATAATAGCATCAAAAACCATTAAATAATGAGAAATAAATTTAAGGATTTATATGTAAGTCCCTTATACTAAAGCCTACTAAATGGTTGATTTTTGACAAAGATGCCAAGGTAATTCAATGAATGAAATGGTTAGTCTTTTCAGCAGTTGGTACTAGAATATCTGGATATTCATATGGATAGATTCAATAAATCCCTACTTTTCATCCCAAACCAGACACAGAAAAAGTAACCTCAAATTTGTCATAGATAACAGTATAAAAGCAAAAACTATCACTGTCTAGAATAAATAATAAGTGTGTGACTTTTGCAACTTGAACATTAGGGTATGCAAAGACTTCTTAGGACACCAAAGCATGCACTGTAAAAAATTAATAAATCGGCCTTATCAAAATTAAAACTATCTTCTCTTTGGAAGATACCATTAAGAAAATAAAACAGCAAATTATGTATGGAAAAAAATAAATATAAAAATATATTTACAGAATTTACATATTCTCAAAGAAGGTTCTTAAATACTTTCAAAGAAAGTTCTTTGAGAACACACACAACACATATAAACATACACACACATGAACGTGCGCGCACGCACGCACACACACATTGTAGATGCAACCAAAACTCTAGACCAAGCCCTAGAGTACCCAGTCATAAGAGCTCAGAGAGTCTCATTTTAAAATTAGTAATTCTGAATTTCTCTTGTGTGCAGATGAGGAGTACTGATTGGCACAATCTTCAAAATACTCGTATGCGCTAACCCAACTCTGAACTACTGGAAATTTATAGAAAGTAAGAAGAAACTATGCAGTTAAATATTTATGTATGAGTATGCATTGAAGCCTGCTTTAAATAATGAACACTTTAAAATTATATAAACAGCCATCAATAGAAAAACAGAAAAATAGAAAAAATAGAAATACAATGTTATTAATCCAGTAAAATAGAAAGTTACAAGGAAGCACACAAAAATGCTGCCAGTGAGTAGCTCTGGTTGATTTTCTTTTTCTTAAAAAAATTTTTGGGTGTATTCTAATGGTGAACTTGTCACTTTTGTAATTAAAATTGAAAGGTAAAGCTGAGAAAGCAACTCAAAATATAATGAAAGTTGCAAGAGATAAAACAGCAAAAGATCCTGACGTTACTGCCAACAAATGAGATCAAAATCACGTAGGTATTAGGCCATTCCCTACTTAAAATTATCCTGTGGCTCCCAGGAGCTCTCATTTTATATCCCAAGTGTCTTAGGATAGAAGACAAGGCCTTTTATCATTTGGCTCTTTATCCAGGTCTACAGCCAACTCTAGCCATTTGCCAGAATATATTCTATTCGTAGTCAAGGCTGGTAACCTTAAATAAAGCATAAGGGCAGGAAATTTTCATTATCTTTCAAGAAAACTGGCATTTACCGGTTGAAATTAATGAGTCAAGTCTTAAACTTGGGTCCAGGTTGTTAGGAGTAGTAAAGGGGTGCCTCTGTGGTTCAGTCAGTTAAGCATCTGACTCTTGATTTTGGCCCAGGTCATGATCTCACAGTTCATGAGATCAAGCCCCATGTCAGGCTCTGCACTCTCTCTCTCCCCCTCTCTCTGCTCCTTCTTCCCAATCTCTCTCTCAAAATAAATAAATGAACATTAAAAACAAAGAGAGAGTGAGAGAGAGAAGTAGTACAGAAGCTATTGAATGGCAAGACCTGTCTGCTTTATTCACATCTGTCTCAGACATTAAAGCTAAGTAGGGCTTTCTAGGTTATGCCCTCTGCTGGAATTTTTTAAACCCTTTCCTCTACATTCCTTTTCTACCGTTTTTCCTGAAAAGGGTTCTTTGAACCCTGAAAGCCCTATGTGTATGGTCTCTATTAGTGAGTTCCCATATTAGTTTCCTGTGGTTGCCCTTAAAGAGGTATCACTAACTAGGTGAAATAAAACAAAAGAGATTGACTATATCACAGTTCTGGTTGTTGGAAGCCCAAAATAATAGTGTCGGCAGAGCCATGCTTCCTCCGAAACTTGCCTCCTCTGAATTCTATCAGTTTGTAATCTTTGACGTTCCTTGAATTGCAGCTGCATAGCTCCCATCTCTGTCTTTGTCATCACATGTCATTCTCCTTCTGTGTCTCTGTATTTTCACATGGCTATCTTCTTACCAAGACACCATATTGGAATTAGGGGCCCGCTGTATTCCAGCATGACCTCATCTTAACTTATTACACCTGCCTGTTTCTATCTCCAAATAATATTACATTCTGATGTTGGAACTAATATCTCAACATCTTTTTGGGAGGATACAATTCTCAAGGTCATGAAATACATAGAACTTGTGGACTCCAAATCTCTTAAAAAATTCCCTTTGGCACCAAACAGAACTTACAGAAGGATCTTACTCAAACAGTAAGAATTGAAACACTTCAGAATTACATTTAAAGTTTAATTCCTTTCATTTTGGATAAAATCACAAAAATCAGTTGTCTATGAGCAGAAAATATTATATGTCAGTTTAGTCCTCTTTGTACCATTTGAAATTTACTCCAAAATGTTGGACACTCAAAGCTTTAAATCATTGACATGAGTCAACCCTAGATTCTTAAAATCAAAAGTATGCCTATTGCTTTTAAGTTAAGGGTGTCAGTACAGTGTAGCTTTTCCAGACTGTTCTGTTGGTTTGTCCCTTCATCATATTCTAATACCTCTCCTCCAAAAAGGCACATGTGAATACACATATTCTGGATCTTAAACCTCATTCACTTCACTCTCCATTAGCTGTGACCTTTCCGTGTTTCAGATGCAGCTTTCCTTGATGGCTGTGACTGTATTTTTCTTGCTTCATTCTCTGCCTTCTGATTGTTTGTGTAGTTTTGAATCTTCTTCTCTTGGTAGTGATGCTGCCGTTATCTCTAATGTTTTGCATTTGTTACATTCAAGCCCCCAGAATGTACAGAGACTGGACAAGATAATGTTTGAAAGCATGACCGTTGGAGTCAGTCAGTCACTCAAAATAAGTCTGAGCCCTGTGACCTTGAGAAGTACCTAACCTCGAAGGGCTATCTTTATTCATCTGGATTACAGAGAAATAATACCATGGATAGTGTTGCTATGAGGACTAAGGAAATAGTGCATGTAAAGTCCTCAGCACAGTGCTTGGTGCATAGAGGAATTCAATGAATGGAAGCTATTTTTATAAAATCATAGTGAATGAGCTTTCTTCACTTTTGGCAATTTCTATTTTGAATAGAACCACCAAATCAAGATGAAAGAACCAAATGAGGAAAGAGTGGAAATGGATAGGTAGTTATAACCAGGGACTTTAGACTGAAAGTAGATACTAGGACTCAGAATAAAATGTAACTCTGAGATTCCTAGGGGCCAAAGCAAGGTGGAAAATGATATTGTTAAGACTCATCATCTGATAAAATAAGCTGTGATGAAGAAAACAATTTGAGTGGAATTTAAGTAGCTACTTATATTTAAGTTGTTGAAAAGCATAATGGACAGTGACTTCACTAAAAGCTTTTTAAAAGATGTAGAAACATTCTTAGTAAGCCTCTCTGTAAAATGAAATAAGAGCATTTTTAGGAAATGCAGAGGAGTTTATCATGGTGGATGGCTTAGGGGAATCTAGAAGGTCATTTTATGTGGACCTTATTTACTGTTAAATAAAATTACTTAAAAGTTATTTCTAAATAAGATTATATGTGACACATAAATAGGGATGTGCCGTGTCCCAACACTGGACTTTATGATTTGCTCATGCATTATGTTTATCCTGCTCAGGGCTATTTGAGATTCTCAGATTTGTGGCTGGATAGTTTTTTATCAAGTAGGAAAATCTTTAGTTATCATTTGTTCAAATATTTTTTCTGTCTCTCATCTCTTTCCTCTCCTTTGTCACTCCGATTACACTTATGCTAGACAGCTTGACTCGTCCTGTTGGTCAATAAGGCTCTGTTTTAGTTTCCACTATTTTTTCTCTGTGCTTTACTTTTGATGGTTTCTGTTGCTATATTTTCAAGTTCATTACTCTTTTTATCTGCATTCCCTAATATACTGTTAATTACATCAATAAACTTATTGTAGGTTTTGTTTTTTCCACCTCTAGATATTTCATTTGGTTTTATTGCTCTGCAATTTATTTCTTTCCTATTTCTTACATTTATGTTTTCCTTTACCTCTTTGAGTATACAAAGCAGACTTATTTTTTAATTGTTTCAACTCCCTTGACTGTAAAATCCATTCTATTTGTCATTTATGGCTGTTTTTAATCAACTGTTTGAGTTTCCCTTCTGGTTATGGATCACCTGCTTCCTCATATGCTTAGTAATTTTCATTTTATGCTGGACATTGTAAATTTTGTGTTATCAAGGTCTGTATATTTTTATACCCCTCTAAGTGTGTTAGGCTTGTTCTAGTGGCAATTAAATTAATTGTGATCAGTGTAGTTCTTCTAAGTCTTATTATTAAGTTTCTTTATGGTAGGCCTGTAGTCATATTTACTCTAGGGTTAAATTAGCCCTTCTTCTAAGATGTGATGCTCCTGGAGTCTTTCCTGAATGTCCATGTGTTCACAGAGGTTTTTCCACTTTGTGTGGTGGAAATTCAAATAAGTCTCAGCCTGGATATAATTTCTGGAAAATTTTTGGCTTTCAGATCTCTAGTAATTGTTCTCTCCCAGACAGTTTGTCATGCCTAGCCTCAAGGGGTTCGCCCCTACATATACAGATAGCATGCTTCGATGGACTCCAATGCAAATTTCTCAAATATTTCTCTGCATAGTTCCCTCATTTTGGGCTCTCTGCCCTACAAATTCTATCCTTTTTGGCCTCCTCATCTTCAATCTGTAGTTCCTCAATTCACTGACATTGCTTGGCTCAATTTGGGTTCCCCTTTCTATACTGCAGTCCAGAAATTATCCCCAAGCAGAAGGGATGGAAAATGGCAGGTTTCACTTTGTTTCCTTTCTCCCAGGGATCCAAGTCATGAAATTTCTATCATCCAATATCTAAAATAGTTATTTCCTATATTTTGTCCAGATTTTTAGTTGTGAATATTAGGTGGAAGGATGATTCAAATCTTCCTATGCCCTCATGTCTGGGAGCAGTGAGTTTACCGCAAATTATTATTACTTTTAAAACTCTGTAATTATCTCGTGGCTAGCACAATCATTTTGCTTTTTATCTCTTTACATAAAGCATTACTTTGAAAGTGATGAAAATATAAACATTTAAAATATAGCACAGATTTTTCAACAAGGTCTTGGTATTCCTTCATTTAAAAAATGTATATTGCCATAAGAAAAAAATGGCAATGGCTTGAGGCTCTCTTGACATCCCTTGACCAGTTAAAGGCCTTGTTATTGTCAGGGGGATATGAATTGTTTCCTTAGTTAAGTTTATTTTGTAATTTTTCATAGTGCAGGACTTCATCATCTTTACATTCTTAGAAATGAGCTTTTGTTTAATATTCTAAGAGTGGATTTATTTTTCTGGGACCTACTCACAGCAATAGGCTCATCAGATGAATGTCTAAGAACTGAATTTCAGTTTGTTAATTTACAGACCAACCATAAAGATCGAAGTGCCTGAGTCCACATGACCTGTACACTCTCTCCCTGTAAGAGTCACAATCTGAGGACTCATTTATGAGCATAGAATTCAAGCAAAATGAATTAGGTGAATCAAATAGTAGCTAGCCATACATTGTGTCACTCATTACAATAAATATTTACTGACCACCTACAATATGTCATTTATTTTGCTAAATACAGTAAACAAGACAAATGCAGTATCATGCTGCCAGAATTCTTGGGCAAACACTAAACAAGAAGTAACAGCAGTATATAAACCTTATGATAGGGAATGTGGGAACTCTTGGGGGCTGTGTATCAAGAAAGAAACTAAAGTAAGCTAGTCAGATTCAGGTAAAGGCCTCTGGGAACATCATATTTAAATTGAGATCTAAAGGGTTAATAAGAATTATCTGTTTGAAGAAGGTAGGAAAAGTGATCTAGTTAAGTATTCTTCTCACTGATACGAGGCAATGCCAGGTTAGGGTATAGGTTTTGTAGTAGATGTGAAGGAAGAAGAAGGTGACAGAGAAATCAGCCATCTCTTTTGACTTTGGAACTTTGATGAACACCACCCCACCTCCCCTCAGCCCCGCTTCATGCCATTTTGCCTCAACACTCTGCATGCACGCATTATTTCATAGTTCATAAATGAAACTTCCCACCCATCTTGTGACTTTTAGGGTGAGATTGAACCATCAAGAAGGGAGGTAGCTGGAAACAGTAGCCTCTAGATCCCTATACCTAGAAGGGCCCCTAATTATATCCATTTGTTCAGAGGGCTCGGGAAAAATCAGGAAGAAATTTGCTTTCAAATATGATTCAGCTGAGAGCAGTAGTTAAGAGCATAGTTCTGGAGTTGAAATAATCATTGTGTGTTCATGGCCTTAGGTCAGTTTTGGAAAGTATCCTTGGGTATATAGTGGGGATAATTAGTACCTATCTCTTGTAGTTATTGTGAGATTTAAAAGAGGTGTCTTTAAACACAATGCCTCATGTCTCATGAGTGTCTAGTAAATGATAGCATTATTATTTTATTCTGCTGAGGGACAGTACCTTCAGAGACCTGAGGAAAATGCATTAAACTTATTCATTCATTAACCAGTACACAAATAACAAAAGTTCTTTCCTTCCTCTGCACGGCCTTACTTTAAACTCCTCTAAAGAGCTCCACAAAGATAATGGCACATTATGTGGAGACCCTGGAAAGACATGATCAAGGTGCTTCATTAGTATTTTTCTCGAATGGAATAACAACATAAAGCAGATAGGGGACATTTTCCATAGTATCCTTTGGACCTTTCAAAATGAGTAGGCATTTTTAGAAGAAGAGAAAAAGAGATTTGTTTGTCTTTTGAACCAAAAGTCGATTGAACAAAAACGGCTCTTACATTTGTTTGGTTTTGGTATCTTTGATTTCAGTTGAGTAGCCTTAAACAGAATGTCCCTTTACCAAGTATGTATAAACTTTTCTGTTCTTTCCATTGAGGAACTTATTTTTAGTTGTGCATTTTTATAAGTCAATTACATCTTTTATTATATTTAATTGTTTATATATAATGCCAAAATTTTAATTTATACAGTTAAATGATATTTTGTTTAAATGGTAGTTGTTTTTTATGGAAACATTTTATGACAACTGTAACTGCTTTGCTGTTTTACTTATCATGGAAGTATGTAGTTTCTTTTAAAATATATTTATTTAAATTTTGAAACATGAATCGGTTTTATAGCAAATTAGTAAATATCAGTCCAGATGTTACATGAATACGTCAAAACACTCTTTAAGGTAGAAGTTTGGGAACATTGATCTTAAGCATCCATCCTTATATGAGGCATGATCTGGCAGTGGGATAAGATACTGGAGGTTTACGGGGTTTTTGTTTTTGTTTTTTTTTTTTTGGTGGAAGAGCCTTCGCATATGACAGTGCTTGGATGAACACTGTCAACATTTGCCTCTCATAGTTTTTCTTATCCAAGCTCTCATGAATCACCCATTCTAGCTTCCTTCTGAGCAATGTTTTGTCAATAAATTTGGGTCACTCACCAAAATTGCTGGCTTGGGCGGGGGGTAGGGGAACAGAGAAAGGAGTGTCAGTTATAAACCAGTTTATAAATTTTCTCCGATCAATTATGCAGTGATTTTATACTTCATTAGCCCATATTTCTCAAAGATGAAGGAAGCTTCATTTTTATCAAGAGCAAAATGAAAACAGAACTAATAGATGCATCTTAGTGTTGTGGAGATATTTCTGTTTCTATCATATTCTAGCATGTTCTAAAATAATGTGGTCTCACTATTTAGGATTGTGGACTCTAATCTCTAATACAGACACTTTTTAAAACATAATATTTTCGTGGCAGCTGCATGGCACACAATTTAAGATAAAGACCCTTACCAGGTGAAAGATCAGTTGTTTTTTAGGAAACAAATTCTGTTAAGTAAAAATGGGAATCTGATATGAGTACTAATCCATACAAGGGATTAGTTCCCCTTCTGAAAAGTGGACTTGGGAATTTGAGCATTGGTTCTAATTTCTGAGCATTCTTTTTCAAACCATTAAGTTCTTAGTATCCCTGCTTTTTTGTTTCGTTTTGTTTTAAAGCTGATAAAAAAAAAAAAAGCTGTTGATTCTGGCACTTCCTTTAGAGAAGTGCTTTAATAAAGTGTCCACTTTATCCATAATTATTTGTTTCAGAAATATTTTCTTTCATTTCCGAAATACTTAAACTATTATAATAAAATATTTAGTATCAATGGATTTATAAATTTTCAATTATGAGAATTAGTTTTTCAAAAGCCTGCTGTTAGTAATTAACAATGGAAACAATTAAACATAGGACTCTCCACTGACCCAGAAAAAGTTTCACCTCCCCGTATATTACCAAGGTCAAATATAAAGAGAAATTGGGAAAATATTGTTGTCGTAGGAGATCTCAGTATCCCTTTATCAGTCTGTCAAAAGTTAAAAAAAAACACAAATGTTTATACATAAATAAAATGAGGATTGGGAGGGTGAAAATTAGAAGGTGGAATTATTTATTTGGAATACCACATTCACTATTTACAAAACTTAAGAGTTAATTACCTATCACATCTAGGTCATAAGAAAATACCAATAAATTCCACAAAGCAGAAAACATACAGGCTGTATTTTACCACAGTAGCATAAAATTAAAAATCAGTGGCAACAATTTAAAAAATGGCCAGCCAATTGAAAGTTTAAATACTATGCTCCAAATTATTAGTAGGACAAAGTAGAAATCAAAACAAAATTATATTCTATTTAGAGGACAAAGACAGTCACAGTAAATATCCAACCTGAAAGTATAAGTTAAATATAAATTTAGGAAAATTACTATTCTCAGGTGGTAACTATTCAAGTCAAGAAAATTGAAAAAGAAAATGATCCTAAAGAAAAGAGAAAGGAGGGAGACAAATTGAAGCATCACTAAGAATTGAACAGGAATAAAAAGATAAATGAATCTGAGAGCTTATTTTTCCTCCAGGGAAGGAAAGACAGATACAGATACAGAGAACTGTATCTGAGAAGACAGATACAGTTCGGAGAAATATAATAATATAAACCCAGAGTTTTATAAAAAATTAGAAATTCTAGACTATTTTTAAATTTGGAATACTTAGAGAAACAGGATTGACTAACAACTTGGAGAAAAGCAGTTAAGGTCTCAGTTACCAGCTGATTTCACAGATGAGTCCTTTTACATTTCCAAAGTACATCTAATTGAATGTGCATCTAATTGAAGCACTTTATAAAATATTTCAAAGCCGAAGCAAATAAATAAGAGCACCTTCCAAAAGAACTTTGTGAAGAATATTTAATCCTGAACCCAAAATGATAAACAAAACAAAAAAATATATACAACACAATCGCATATAAGTACAGGATCTATTGCAGGGCTGAGTTTTGTGTTTCGTTCACTTGTTGATCAGAGGCGGCCTATCATAGTCTAAGTCCTGAGCTATTTTAATTATTGAAACATTCTCTAATACATGTGTGGCTGCTCCATAGTCCTACTCAAGTGCTTGCAAAAATCTGACTGGGATTTCATAGCTTGGAGGGCTTTCTCTGCGTATATACATGAGTGAGCGACTTTGCAGGACTGATTTTTTAATACGTTAAAAGTTTATCCCTAAAATTAGATCATAAGTCATATATCAAAGTTTGGAAACTGTTTACATCTTAAGGATCCAATTATTTATCATTGTTCTAGTGTCGGGTTTCCAAAGTCAACATGACCATGGACTAGGCAGGTATGCAAATAATGAAAAGGGCTAGGTAGGAAACAAGGCAAACTGGAATATATTACACATGGGTAAACAGAGCTGTGGCTAATCGGTTCCAGCTAATTGGTGCCATTTGGGATTCAGATTAAGTACCACCACATATTCGCTTTTCCAGAGAAGCCAAAAGTCTGGAATTTCTATGAAATTTTTCTGACTTTTAAGTATTCGTAATTAATTCAAATATTTAACAAGAATCACACTGCAAGAATTACATTGTACTAGGCCTGCAGCTGTTAACCCCATGTGACCCACAAGTCACTGGTTTGCAAATTTTGGCCTGGTCCATTCCCTTCCTCACATCGGAGAAAACTGAGACCCTGGTATGTTAACTGACTCATCTGAGGAAATCTCACAGACAGGGGCAGGGATGTGCCCTGAATCACAGGTGCCAAGACTTTTTACACTAAAAACCAATGAGAAGGCACAACCGAGTGATGTGCTAGTCCTGAATCATAGTGGTTAAAACTGTGATGGAGTCCAATATTTTACCAAAAAAAAAAAAAAGATAATCCCCATCACAAGCCAAGAGTTATGATTTACTTTGGTCAGTTTGACTGAAGTATAATTTACATACAAAGCACTGTGCCTATTCTAAATCTATGGTGGAGTTTCGGCAAATGATAACACCACCCTGATCAAGGTGCACAATATTCCCCTCTCCTTATACCCCCTGCCAGCCTCTGGAAACCAGTAATCTGCTTTCTGTCACTATAGATTAAATTGGCCTTTTCTCAAATTTCATAGAATACAGTCATACAGTATGTACCATTTTGTATCTGTTTTATTTCACTCAGCATAATATTTCTGAGGTTCATCCTTATTACTGAACTCATGTGTTTATAATGCTGAGGCAGAGTCCGTTATATGAGTAAGCCACAGTTTGTTTATCGAATCTCCTGTGGTGAAAATTTAGATGTTTCCTTTTGGGCTTCATATGAAGAAAGTGGCTATGAGCGTTCATGTGCAGGTCTTGCTGAGGTCATACGTCTTCATTTCCCTTGGGTGTATACCTAGGGGTGAGCTTTGTGGGTCGTATGGTAAGAGAATGTTTAAATTCATAAAAAATAAAAAAGTGCTTAGCACATTTCAGATTGTGAGTTTAGACAGAATCTGTAGAGTTGCTGAAATGCAGAAACCCTTTTGTCCTTCCTCCAAATTCTTCTATGCTTTCCTCAAAATTCTCATCAACAAGCATAAATGAATATTTCCTGAGTCACCCAGTTAGAATTTTCTTTCAGCAAGATTTTGGGGAGGACCAGATATGGAAAAGAAATCAGAGATCACTCCAGCTCAGGGGCAGCTAGCAAGCACCATCTGTGCGGTCCCTCTGCAGAACCCTTCATATGCACCTTTCAGACTGGTGCCATTAAGGTCCTGGTTAAATAGTATCCCCTTTCCTTGTTATACCTCCGTATAAGCCTCTCGCACTCCTGCCTACCTATTGCCAAAGCCAGTCCAGCCAGAGGCCTGAGTTTTGTCTGAGAAAGCTTGTCTTAAGATGAATAAGATCCTGAGGACTGCCAAATCTAAGATTTACCCCAGTGATCAGTGAGACATGAAAGGTATGCATGAGGTTTCATGCAGATGTGAATGCTGGTCCCAGAGGCAGAATAACAAGTGTGCTAAGCCCAGCTAGTTCATTAAAACTTTCTTGACTCAACAATTTCTCTGAAGATTACTCTAAAGAAAATATGTGTTTATATAGTACTTATCACCTCTTTTTTCTTCTTAGAAATGAGATGCTAAGACCTTTAATCCAAAGGGAAGTCTTAAAAGCTTCAGGATGAGATCACAGAGTTGTTTCTCTCCAGGAGTATTTTAGGATGATTGCCATTACCCAGGAGATGCTCCAGAAGAATCCTCCCTAAAACAGTAAACTCCAGATAATACAATAATGTCAACTAATTGGGGAAAAGTCAATACTTGTGTAAGGCCTGAGTTATAAAGATACTTTAAACAAAAGAGAAGTGCAGGGTCTTTTTTTTTTTTTTTTTTTGGTTTATGAGAGCGTTTTTTTTTTTTTTTTAATATTTTTATTTATTTCTAGGAGAGAGAGAGACAGCGTGAGCAGGGGAGGATCAGAGAGAGAGGGGAGTCACAGACTGAAACAGGCTCCAGGCTCTGAGCTGGCAGTCAGCACAGAGCCCGACGCGGGGCTCGAACCCACGAACCGCGAGATCATGACCCAAGCGAAAGTCGGACGCTTAACCGACTAAGCCACCCAGGCGCCCCTATGAGAGCGTTTTGATAGTGTCAGAGGGGGGAACAGGCAAAAGGCATAGACCTATGTGGCACATATACACTGCCATACTCAATGGAGTGTGCCAATGGCAGGCACTACTAATTTATCACGGGTGTAAAGGGCAGCATTTCTTTCAGAGTTGTTCGGTAGTGAAATGTACAGTGAGGTCCAGAATTTGCTTTTGATATCAAAATTTTATTCACCTTTCATAAAAAAAAAGAGATTACAATAGATATTATAAATACACTGAAGAATAGCTGCCTGTGTGTGTGAACACATGCATGTGTTTGGAGAAAGGAGTCTTTTTTGTCTCAGAGAGTTCGATTAGGCAATTCAGATTATAGCATTTTGGTGCTTTCAATTGCAAAAAAATTATGATTGATAAAATGAAACAAGGTTTAGAGTCATCATATTGAACAAAATAAACTTAACTCTTTTGAAATATAGAATAAATACCTGACAGAAATGAGCACTGATATATAATTTTTTCATGACATTGTACATCAACTTAAGAGTTATAAGATCCATTTGAAAAATATTTTCTGCAGATAATGTCAAACTGACTGACAAACTTAGGAGCCTCTAAATTGAGGATGCACAAGGAATGTTGTAAAAATTATTAGATATTGCTAGTGATTTAACTGTAACGTCCAAATATCTTACTGCTTCTTCTCTAAACTCTGGGTTAGCTCCATTAAAGATTTTTACTGGTTTTGCGAAATGAGTTATGTAAAAAGGGAGAAGAAGATCTATTACCATGTGAAACTACTTTTCTGTGAGAACAAAGATTCTCAGTGTTTTGGCTTCTAAAGCACGCTGCAGAAATAAGCTGCCTTTTCTGGGTGAAAGAAGTCTGCAGCTGTCATTTCTCACTTCCAAACAAAACTTCCCCTGGTTGTCAGGAACATCACCTCTCTTTTCTTGCTGATCTTATAATTATAAAAGTATTGGAAATTTTAACTTACAAAGAAGTTGATATTAACAAATTGTTATCTGTTTTGTATATTGTGTGTCCAAATAGTTCATGATGATTGCCCTGGAACCGTATAGCTTGGGTTTAAACCCTGGCCTTGCTATTCATTAGTTTTATGATCTTAGGCAAGTTACTTACCCAGCCCCTCATGCCTGAGTCCCCAATCTGTAAATCAGGGATAATAATAGTACTTACCTCACAGGGTTAATTCAAGGGTTAAGGAAGTTTTATATTTGTGAAGTACTTAGAGCAGTGTTTAGTGTATGTGTGTGTGAGAGCACACACACACACATGTATGTGTGTAATAAGTGCTATATGAGGACCTGGCAAATAAAAATAAATTACATATGAAATGAGAACTTTCCTGCTAAAAGATTCTAAAATCCATATCGTAGCTTATGAGTGTTTAATTAGGCAATAAGTATCTAAAATCAGATTATTTATAATGCAATTTATGTTAACTAATCAGTTTTGATTAATATTTGTAGTCAAAGTACGGAATAAAATTACCCATTATTTTATTCCCCCACAATTAATTTTTTTTAAACTTTTTTTTTTAAATTTTTTATTTCTAGGAGAGAGAGAGGGAGAGACAGCGTGAGCAGGGGAGGGTCAGAGAGAGAGGGAGTCACAGACTGAAACAGGCTCCAGGCTCTGAGCTGGCAGTCAGCACAGAGCTCGACGCGGGGCTCGAACCCACGAACCGCGAGATCATGACCTAAGCGAAAGTCGGACGCTTAACCGACTAAGCCACCCAGGCGCCCCATCCCCCACAATTAATTTTTAAAAATATTCTCATGAAGAACATTTCAAACTTTAGGAAAATGTATATATGTATTTGCACTTGCTCATTTTAAGAAAAATACAGTAATCATACTTAAAGGTAGTATGATACAGGCTCTATGTGGGCAGGATTTTTGCCAGTTTTATTACTGCTGTACTTCAGTGTCCAGAATGGTGTTTGGTATAGAGAAGGTGTTCCATAAATATTTGTTTAATGGAATACAGTTTTTTGTAGTAAAATTTTTACTTCACGTATTTGAAGATATTTTAGTGGTGTTAGATATTATTCTTCCAGTATTACATATCACGTTTAATAACTGGTTAATATCTCATCTGATTAATATAAATAGCTCTTCATCTTCTCCCCCATTGTTGGACATTATTGTTACTTATAGTGTCTTGCTATTTTAAAGTTTTTTTTTCCAAAATTTTTAACATTTATTCATTTTTGAGAGATGGAGAGAGACAGAGCATGAGCTGGGGACGGCCAGAGAAAGAAGACACAGAATCTGAATCAGGCTCCAGGCTCTGAGCTGTTAGCACAGAGCCCAATGTGGGGCTTAAACTCGCTGACTGAGAGATCATGACCTGAGCTGAAGTCAGATGCTTAACTGACTGAGCTACTCAGATGTCCCCTGTCTTGCTATTTTAAACAAATACTGTTACAAGTACTCAGAGCAAAGTAGCAAAATTTGTATTCACCTGATTATTTTCTTAGGGTAACACCTAGAGGTGGCTTGCCAGTGAATTGTATGGAATTTTAAGGCTCATGTTGTATTCAATATATTTTTTCTTTTTTTTTTTTAATGTTTTATTTATTTCTAGGACAGAGAGAGAGAGAGAGAGAGAGACAGCGTGAGCAGGGGAGGGTCAGAGAGAGAGGGAGTCACAGACTGAAACAGGCTCCAGGCTCTGAGCTGGCAGTCAGCACAGAGCCCGACGCGGGGCTCGAACCCACGAACTGCGAGATCATGACCTAAGCGAAAGTCGGACGCTTAACCGACTAAGCCACCCAGGCACCCCTCAATATTTATATAGTAAATATTTACCAAATATCTAACCTGTTCCCTGTACTAAACTCCTACTTGAGGGATACCATGGTGAATCAAGTAGGTATAGTCCCATTGCGTGGATCTTAGAGTCTAGTGCTGAGTTTGTAAACTATAGGCCATGAGTCGAACATAGTCTAATTTTTTTAATAAATAAAGTTTTATTGGAACACAGTCACACTTATAAGTTTATGTACTGTCTGTGCTCTCCCATTACAATGGCGGAGTTGGATAGTAGAGACAGAGACTGTGTGGCCTACACAGCTGATAATATTTACTACCTGGCCCATTGCAGAAAAAGTTTGCCAATCACTGATCTAGTCAATTTTAATTTTGGCAATTTACCCCCCCCCCAGAAAGTTTATGTTCTCAAATGTAACCCAGGAAAAGTCCTCATGTTAACAAGGCAAGCATGTCTTGGCTTTCACTGGATTTATTTATGTTTTCTTAAGGAACTCCATAAAACACAAGCCATTTTTAGCATGACATGCATGAATAATATCAAAATCTGATATTGGTGGGATCAGAATTATTGAGATTTACTTTAAATGAGAAAAATTGGTTGAGCTTGTGTGACTGACCGAGCCCTCAGCAGTTTTACTGAACTTTCTTTATATGCTCATAAGGACAGAGAAGCCTTGAATAACTGAGTCACCTATAGCCTTAGCTGCCTAGACATAAGACTTTAAAAGTGGCTGGGAATGTTGAAAGCAATAGCTCATCATTTTACGTATGAAATCCATTTTGTTTATTCTGAAACTAACCAACACTAATGACTTATGTAAACGGAAATATCAGTTATTTGATTTTTTTCCCCCTGCACTGGTCTCACACAGCCACGCTAATGATTATTTGTCAAAGTCACACTGTTTGCTTACAAGGTATGAAGGCTTTTTAGACACTATAATGACGGCTCTTGATTCACTTGATAATATTTAGAATAAACCATAAAAGCCGATCTCTGAACGTACAGACTGCTTTTATTGGCTTTTAGTGCTATTACTGCTGTCATAAGTGGAAAATTGGCCTAATGCAAGCAATACTGCTGTGTCATACTGCAAAACTGCTGCTTGGTTTTATAGTTTGTTTCTTTGGATGAAAGTATGGCCAGGTATGGGGATGGTTCTATCACCTTCTGTGCTGCAGGGGCTGCTGCCACTATGGTCTGTGGTTCATCTGAGGAACCAGGATGGATGCACTTGAAAATGGGTGGGAGCCTGGGTACTGTCACAGGCATGTGCTTATTTGCTATGTAAATTCCCATTGAATTCCACTTCATGCCAAGTATCTGGGATGAAAGGATAAGACAGATCTGATTAAGATGGAACTCATTTTCTTAATATATACTTTTTATTTATTTCTAGGAGAGAGAGAGAGAGAGACAGCGTGAGCAGGGGAGGGTCAGAGAGAGAGGGAGATACAGACTCTGAAATAGACTCCAGGCTCTGAACTGGCAGTCAGCACAGAGCCCGACGCGGGGCTCGAACCCACGAACCGAGAGATCATGACCTAAGCAAAAGTCGGATGCTTAACCAACGAAGCCACCCAGGCACCCCAAGATGGAACTCATTTTTAATAAGGAGGCCAGATTTTATTGGCTTCTCAGCATTTTAAATTAAAATTTTATTGAGATATTACTTATGTGTAATAAAGTTTTACAAATATTAAGCATACAGATTGATTTAAGGTTTTCAGGTATGTCCATGTAACCCCTACCCATCAAAGTACAGAACATGTTCAGCACCTGAGACAGCTCCTGTCTTCCCACTCCCAGTCAACACCTTTGCCCCAAGAGTAACCACAGTCCTATTCTGCCTTGGATCACTATAGATTATTTTTACCTTTTCTTCATATGACTGGGACCATAATGTGTTTTCTTTTATATTTAACTTCCCTTTGCTGAATATCATATCTGTAAGATTCATCCATGTTTTTACATGTACCAGTAGTTCATTCTTTTTATTGCTATGGAGTATTTTCGTTGCAGGACTAACCACAATTTCTTTACCTATTTTTTTTGGGGGGGGGGGGAGACACTGAGGGCGTTCCCAGTGACTGATCATTTTGAATAAAGCTTCTTTGAAAGCTCTTGCATAGGTGTCTGTGCAAGGGACACTCATTTCCGTTGGGTATAAACCTACGAATTAGAATTGCTGGATTGTAGAATGGGCATATTTTTTAGTTTTGGGTAGATACTGCTTAGCAGTTTTCCAAAATGCACATCCAATGCATATGAGAATTCAAGTGCTCTGTGTTGTTTCCCGTCCTTGGTTTTGTCAGTTGCACTATTGTTTTAATAGCTTTAAGTGCTTTTATATGCTGCATGTACAGAAAATGCAAGAAAAATATACTTGTCTTTGGCATATGTTTTCTATGTAGACGTGAGCATGTGTGGAGAATGTAACAGGCTGTAGGGTGATGGTGAGAACACAAGTTTTAGAATCATAGGGATGTAGGTTTTCATCTCTATCTCTACCAGTTGATAAATTAGTGCTCTTGGTAAAGTAATTTATGTTACCTGAGGCCTTACTTTCCTATCCTGTAAAGCATATAAAAACACCACCAATTTAAGTGTTGTCATGAAAACAAATGAAATGACATTTGTAAAGTAGCAAGTTAGTATATTGGCTTATAGGAAGGCATTCAGCATCTCCTGATCTGTTCTCCTGTCTCAGAATTCACTAGTTGACTCTCCTCAGTGTAATGATTAAGATCACATGCTTTAGGGTTAAACCACATTTACTGCAATCATGCCTTTATCATTTAGTAACCAAGTAGTCTTGGATGGGCCACTTAGGATCTCTGGCCCTCACTTCCCTTAAAGCCCCCTTCATGGTGATTGGGGTGATACAATGAGACCACATATATGCCTGCTGTAGCGTAAAAGTTAAAAAAAAAAAAAAGGTTGCTCTAGTCATGTCAAATAGAATTCAGGAATCCAATTATCAGATGATATTTTACACCCTAGGTATTTATCCGTGATGGTTCCTCTCCCAGAGAGACCTCATCATCATTACTTCCTGTTCTTTCCCACAGGTTGACTCTTTCTTGTCTTTGAAACTCAGTTAAGTAATTGTCTTCTTCGCTAAGCTTTTTCTGATTCTAGTAGTTGTCCAAAATTCTTATAAGTCACCAAGGCACCTTGTTTGAAATGCAGATTCTTTACTTCCACAGAAATTTTTGTTCATCCTATCTTGGGTGGGTTTTGCGAAATCTTCAGGCTTAAGAAGCTCTATGAGTGATTCTAGTGTAGGTAGCCCCCTGACCTGTTTTAACACTCTGTGTACCATCCACGGTAATTCCTGGCTTGAAACTGGACAGACACACTACTCAAGAAGATGTGTCTATCACTTAGAATCTGATGTTTTCTCCCGCTGAATTTCCAAATGACCACCTGAATTGTTCCTACCACCACCATTTTGTAAATCATATCATGTTACGTATACTAATGATTTTTCTCATTTCTCCCTCATCAAAATCTAAAATCTTCTCTCACCCAGCCCCTGATCCCCTCTGGCCTTCACTCTTACCACTCAGCCTGCCTCATTGGCCTTGAACATGGCAAGTTTTCTCCTGACTCTGGGACATCACGCTTGCTATATCTCATGCTAGAAATTCTCTCCTTGTGGATATAAACATGGCTCTTGCCCTCATTTCATTCTGGTTCCCTGCTGGTATGTTACCTAATCAAAGAAGCATTTTCTTAGCTACGTATTTTGTAAACTACCTGCTTCTACTCCTTAACATTTCTCAACACTAGGCATTTCATATACTTGATTGTTTGTTTATTTCCTACCATTCTCCACTAAAATACAAACAAAATGACTTTTAAAAGAAAAATTCCATCCACAAAGCTTAAAACAGTGTCTGGGAAAATGAGGTGTTAAGTAAGTATTTGTAGAATGAATGAATCTGCCAACATTCTGTCACCATAACAAAATGGGAAATGGAGAAATAAGAGATAAGTCTTATAAACATTGAGTGCCCAAGATATGCCTATCACCAAGACTAACTCTGGTAACAAGGCAAATGGAGCAGGATTCTGAAGAAGCAGTTGAGTATTCCAGTCGCCTAGGGTTTGGGGGCTAGTGCCTGGAAACCTCAGTAAGATTCTCTCCAGCAATGGCTTTTGGGGTGATGAATAATCAAATAATAGAATCTACTTATCTTGGCACTCACACCATCGGCACAGTGCCTGGTAGATAATAAATGCTGAGTAACAGTGGAATGAACAGTATCTACATTTGGCAGAAGCTGAGTCTGATACTTATGATTATTCTTCATGTGTACTATAGACATATGCAAAGAACAAGGACTTTGAAGGCATGCAGAGCTGAATTCAAATCACATGTGTGTCACTGACTAGCTTGAGCTAGTCTCAGACTCTCTTCATCTCTGTTACCTATCTATATATAATCTATATATATAACATCTCTGTTACCTATACCCTATAAGTAGGGCCACCTACTTCCCTCTTGGGACTTGCACAGATTAAAGGGATTGATCTTTGGAGAGGGCTCTTTGTAGTGGTTATCATGCTATGGTTTGAGGTTTGGATGTCTGAATTTAAAGGGGGGTTCCAGTTAGAGTTCTGATTTCATACAGAGTAAGGGAGAATAATGATTATGTGGTGCTTATTTCTTGAGAGAGAGAGAAAGAGGGGGGGAAGAAGGGGAAAAAAGAAAGAAATAGGATCTGAGACAAATATGGCCAAATGTTAACATCTGTTAAATCTGGGTGGTGAATAAAGAATATATTTTTAAAAGAATGCATAAAATGTCAAAAATCGACTAGTTAATACATGTGCTATTAGTAATCTTGAAAACTTATTAATCTTAGCTCTGTTTTTGATCCCTGCATATTAGTCTTCCCACTGTCCCACCTTTATAGAGAAGCCCTTTATATGTCTTTGGGTGACAGAAATACTAGCTAGTGGCTTTTTAAAATCCTGACTAGAACTTGATTTTAAAGCCCAATTAGACTGTTTTTCATGAGTACAACTCTTAAAACTGTCACCTTGTTCTAGTTAAAGTTCCATGAAAGCAAGGGTCATGTTGTGTTTCATTTATAGTTTTTTTTAATCTCATTAAACAGACATAATGAATGCTAACTAGCAGGAAAAGTGAGAAGGCCAGGCTATTTTTACTTGTTCATCCCTATGATTTTTTTTCTGCAATCCTGCCTTTAATTTTCTAGTGAGGTTAACTCAGTTCCAACTTGTCAACTGTCAACATTTGTATTTGATTCTTTATATATTTGTATCAATGTTTCTGAAAACGAAAACAGAAACAAAAGTAAAAAAGGAATTCTTTGAATGACAAACATCATGAGTAAATGGAATTGGTAAATGGAATTGATCCATGTTTTTTAAGTTTCACTGGCAGTGTTATGCGGGTTAAACTTGAATCACTCTAGTTCCAAATTATTTGTTTCTTACCCAGGAAA